>CM057388.1:8333585-9533585 GCA_030015415.1 Cynopterus sphinx
TTACCTGTGCCAAAGGGGTCATAATGATATTACTAATATTAATAGATGATTGAGCACTACTGGACCAGTCATCATGTAGTACTCTTATTATGTTAACATAAACATAATACTATAGCACATCATTTAGTCCTCAAGAGAAATCTGAGATTTTCATCCCGATTCTATACACAAGAACATCGAAGCATAGAGAAGAAAAGTAACTTGACCAAGGTCGCAGAAACCATATGGCAGAACTGTAGTATTTAAACTCCACTGTGTTCCCCTCGAGCCTGCGTTATATACCTCAGTGCTATTGGCCAGTGGGTGTCAGGCCTGATCGTGCATCAGAATCACCCGGAAGGCTTGTAAAACAAAGATCGTTGCCCTCTCTCAGAATTCCCAGTTCCTTAGGTCTGGGGTGAGAGATTTTGCATTTCCAACAAGCTAGTAGGTGATATTGATGCTGCTGGTCAATGGTCCACACCTTGAGAACCACTTCTCCAGGCTGCTAATCACTATCTCTGTTGAAACTGTCTCTTTTCCCTCTCTCCAGCTAAAATGGGAGTTTGTTAGGACAGGAGCTGTTTCTCTCTCTTTTTTTTTTTCTTAATGTGCTTGTTTCCGGCATGTAGGATAGTAGTTCTGACGGGTGGTAGGACCTCAGAAAAACTTTATTAGGAAGGAAGGAAGGAAGGAAGGAAGGAAGGAAGGAAGGAAGGAAGGAAGGAAGGAAAGAGGGAGGAAATTGTCCTGGCCTCTTATTTAAGTGTTTTTTTTTTTTTCTCTAATGACATTTCTGTGTATTTCAAGATTTCTCAGGTTTTACCAGTCACATACCTGATTGGCATATAGGGAATGTGTACTCAAAGACTCTATGAGGTTAATTGCTGATTGCGTGCTTTGAAAATACTTTGAAGCTAACAGTCACGTCTGTTTTATTTGGCTCACTGTTCTTTCCAGAGTGGAATGCTCACTGCCTATTAGTTCATGCCGCCATCATATGGAAAGAGGCTCCTTGGCCTTTTAGCCAATGAGAACATTTCTTTCCCGAAATAACATCTTCTTTGACGTAAAATGACTCCATCATACATGTGATGGGTTATAGGAACTGTGGTACATTTACTTTCTGGAGTTAAAGCTTCTTAAAATGCCTGTATGACATGGAGCAGATGCATAGGAGGTTGGGCTCCTTATGTCACCAGTATCCAGGTATCGAGTGGAAGACAAGAAATTTCTGATGGCTTGAGAACTTTCTTGTTCCTGGCAGGCAACATTTTGCTTATTGGGATTTTCTTTTATGTTACTTTTCTTTTGAAATAGAACTGCTCGCTAATAGTTTGTATCATTATAGGACATCCACACTGCTGTTCAAAACCTGGATAAGAAGTTTGATATCATTAAAGAAAAGGTTTCAAAACTTCACCGTGTTCATGCGAAAACATTGTGGCAAATTCGTGTAAGTGTCATAAAAATATTTTCACAACTGTAGTAAACTTCTAGTTTCTGATGGTGCCTGTCAGGAGTTGGAGAGAACTACTAACTGTGAGATTGCAAGGCTGATCTATACTTACCGTAGCAGCAGACGGAGGCTAAAGCTCTGTTGGAAGAATGCTAAAGTGTGAGAAATGATATCGATAATGGGTATTTTTCTGTTTCTAATCATAATGTATAACATACAATTAAAATGTAGGATTGGAGGGGAATAAACATAAACATTGTATAATGAAAATAGAACATTTATCTTTAATAATAGAAACGGATGTTGCATGGAAATTAAATATTAATGTACTTGCTACGTATTTCCCTTTTCACTCGCAGTTTTTTATTATGCTGGGTGTGTGTCATTTCAGAAGCCACGTGGATATGCCTTCAAAAGATACAATTCCATGATTTGTAGAAAGACGAGATTGCAGAAAATAGAGAAGAGGGAGTTTCCTACTTCTCCTTCTTATTCTGTAAGTTACAGCCCAACTTCACCAGTAAGAAGGCCACAAAATTACCAGTTCAACGATATAGGATCACCTTACCAGTCAGAGGGATCCCCAGAACGGGACCGGGAATCATTGTACCAGGATCGGGAGCTGAGCCTCAGCCAGAGCCCGTCGGTTCCGTCCGTCTTCAAAAGTTCATATCAATCGTATTATTCACCCAGTGGTGAAACGCAGAGCTGCCCTAACTTGCCCTGCTATTCCAGCCCAGCGTCTCAAAGCATCAGCAGTCTCTTATCTGTCCAGACTTCCACAGCAATGTCTGCACCCCCGCTAGGCCAGGACATATCCAGTCCAACTCTCAACCCTGAGATGATGGCTTACCCACGTTTGCTGGAAGATAAGAGCCTTGACCATACTCCTTCCCCATCTTTCGGCGACCCTCCTGGCTTCAGTGAGTGTGATACAACACATATCACGAGTCTCATTGTTTAACCTACATTCCGCAACATCCTTGGTGCAAGCTAGTGGAAGCTTTTTGTTTCATATTTTGAGGACTTGTTTGGGTGACATTCATAATAATGACCTATAATTGTTGAGTGTGCCAGACACTGTGCTCATCAACTGATAAGACCCTTCTCCACTGATACTCATAATGATCCCATTGTGAGTTCTGAGCCTTGTTTTCTTTACCGTTTCCCTGAGTAAATACCCACAATGTCCCTAGAATGGCCAGAGCCCAGATGATGGGAAAGAAGAGGTACAACCGTGTCTAATTCACACAAAAAGATTAAATTTGAGGTGACAGTCTTTGGAGGGAGACACAAATCTGCCTAGCAAATTACAAAACCCACCTCTTATCACACTAACTTTGGGGAGCCGCGTGCTCTGGTTGAGCAAGTGAAAACTTGTCTAGACACAAAGAAATTTTTAAGTGCAACTTAGTAAACAGCACAGCCAAAACTATTTGAGGTCTGAGCACTTAAATTATCTCATGGCTCGGTTATGTCTTTTTCCAGCACAAAAATCTCTGACCAAAATATCTATTAGTAGCAATTAAACTTGAGAGAGGTATTGAATATAGTGTTCAAGTTATTTCTAACCTAGCTAGGCAGAAGATAATCTTGTTTTCATCAAAATTCAGGTAAGCATTTAAGTTTTAAGAGATAGAAATTCAAAGGGTAAGTAATGCTGAAAATGTCCATCTGGAATTCATGAGAGATTCGGTAGAAGAACTAATTTGGTTCTCAGAGATAATGGGGTTGTTGAAATTCATCAACTAAGTAAACTTAAGCAGTTATAAAATTAAATTTGGGGAATCACCCTTGCATTTGGCTACTAAAATAAACCTAAACTAGGCAGACAGAGATGAGAGAAGGTCACTGACTTGCTTAAAGATAATAATAATAGGTTAACATAGAGTAACCTAATTTAGCCCAAGAAACAGATCTTTTGCTATATAGCTTGTGGCCCAAGAGACCTCATACTGCTCAGTCTGTTTTATGACCTTTGAAATTTATGGTAACTTCTGAGGCTGCTTCTGTTGTTTGGAGGCAGTCAGATGGCACACTTGTGGGTAGCTACCCTCATATCATCTTTATCTAGCTACACTTGGGGTCCTGGGCCTTTCCCGGGATTCTTAGCAGATGGTTCCAGGAATGAGACCATTACTCCCTACCTAACATCTTTTCTTTCAGGATAACGATCAGGTCAAGTATGATTTGTCTTTTTTCTCCCCATTG
Organism: Cynopterus sphinx; assembly: GCA_030015415.1. Lineage (NCBI taxonomy): Eukaryota > Metazoa > Chordata > Mammalia > Chiroptera > Pteropodidae > Cynopterus > Cynopterus sphinx. The sequence continues at coordinate 8,337,235 of CM057388.1, forward strand.
AAGCTCCACGCTCACCAGTTAAAGTGGAACCAGGTATGCTAAAACAACGCTCTGATGATCCTTCCACCTGGTCCATAGAAGACGTGATCCTGTTTCTGAAAGGCATGGATCCTCAGATGTCGGACTCCGTCTCCGACCTCTTCAGGCAACATGTAATGTATCCTTTGGCTCGGGTTTCCTGCCACAATGCTATTGAATGACCTGTCTGCTGGCCCTTCAGTGGGATGCTGATTAGTGTGGATGGCGGGGAACCCTATCAACTGATTTTTTCATATGTGAGAAAGGTTACTCTGTCCAGAGTTAGATCCTGAGATGGTGGAGCCTGGATCTGTGCTTTAAATGGGTCGCCAAGTATGTAAAATATTACAAATCTTCAAGTCCTCAAGAGAAGATGATTCAGCATGGCCACTCTCAGGTGTCTTCTCCTTGTAACGACAGCTACGAGGATCCTCCTCCCCTCCTGCTCCCTGCTTGGCCCAGGACGCTGAGTAGGAGGCAGTGAGCCCAAGCTCTGACAGGGTGTCCTCCTTGTTATGATGCCCAATGAATCCAGCAACTGTTTCCATTTGGTTCAGTCCTGTTAACCGAATGTGGTTATTGACGAGTTGGGATATTGTCACCTTTACACAATTTACAGAATAACATCATGGACTAAACATTTATAAATTCTAATTTCTTTAATTTTTGTGTTACTTAAGAGAAAATGTATAGAAGACGCCTGACAAAGGCTGTACTAGATGGGATTTCCAGTCTTTTCAGACAGTGATGCGTGATTCAATACAGTTTTATTTTTAAACCGGATCTCGTGGAAATCAAATAATATGCTTCAGTAGCATCAGTTGGTCAGTTAATGTAACAAAGAATTTAAGGAGGATTCCTTTTATTTGTCAAGTCATATTTTTAGAGTTTTTCTAATGAATAAAATTTTCGGTCACATATCTGATATGTGCTCTTCAATGTGGTAAGAAAAACAGTAGTTAGTTTTTACATCTAATTAGCTTCACACAACTAAGTAACTTTCAACATCCAGACCATAATATCTAGCACATTTACAGTTTGCATCGATGCTGACATACGCCTCTTGCCACCCTTTCTAAGGAAGTTAACAACTGTCAGAAATTCATCTACCTTTCATAGTTTTTATTGCTTTTGCAATTGCTCTGCATTGTATTCAACACAGGATTTAAAATTAGGTAGGTTGACGCTTAGGAGACTGAAGATATTAGGTTAAATTTCCTTTTTTCCAAAATTTGAAGTAAGTTTACAAGTGGTTAAATGATGCTAAGGTAGTTTTCAAGAGAAAACCCTCTTTAATAGTGTAATAGCTTTCATCAAGCAGACGTGTATTCAGAGAATATACATCTGGAATGAGCTCCCCTCTAACTGGTGTTACAGTTTCTCATATGTAAAGAAATGACCATGCTGATAGAATATGAAAACATTATTAATTACTGTAATTTCCTTCTCTCTGTAGGACATTGATGGGAAGGCTCTGCTACTACTCAATAGTGACATGACGATAAAGTACATGGGGCTTAAGTTGGGGACAGCTGTGAAGTTGTGCCACTACATCGAAAAGCTTAAAGGGAAAATACCATGACCCCTGAAAAATCATGAAAGTAGATTTAAGTTGGGCTTAATTCTGGGGAGACCACCACCATCTTGGTATAAAATCATTTTTCCGCCCTTAGAAATTTTTGTTGTGTAGAAGGTTCCTCTGACAATATGTCATAACCAGAATTACAAAACCTCAGTGCAGTCCAGTGTACTTGTTTAGAAACCACTGGACATATTACTACTTGCATATTCAAAAGAGCAGTTTGTACTTTATATCTCTCTCTCTCTCTTTTTTTTTTTTTTTAGTTTTTATTTATCGTACAGTTGACAAATATATTTCATGTAGGAAATGGGAAAGCACCTTTGATATTGGTTAAAGTTTATATATATAAAAAAAACAGCTAAAAACCCAAGGGCATATTATCAGGGATTAGCCAGTTCTTTAATGAATAAACCACGGAAGCTTTCCTTAGATGAGAATCTCAAGATGCAACTGCAGATGCCATCTCTTCTTCAGATAGTTTATGTTTGTTGCTGTAGTCTTCTGTTTGTCTTCTACCAGTTTCCAGAAAGGGAATAGCCGCGTAAATTATTTTGCTTTTGTTATTTATTTCTATGTTGTATTTGTTCCTATTTCAAGAAAGAAAGCAAGCTTTTAAATTTCATAAAGTATTCATACCAGTTTTTTGATAAACTATAAGATAGAATAGTCATTTTATGCGATAGATATACAACAGGGGTGGTTTGTGTGGAGTCTGATTATAACATTTTCCATTAAAGATCTATTATTTAAAAAGTTTTTAAGTGTTTGGTGTAAGCTCAGATATTTAACTAGATATTTATAGCTCACATCTCTCTATGAAGATTCCCATGTCTGAAATTTTATTTTAGTTTTATAGAAACCCACTAATTTAATTTTACTTTTAAAAGACGTGTTATTTTTAAGAGACGTGTGTTCTTTAGACGATGTGTTCCTCACACGGATACTGTTTCATATTGATGTTATCGGAAGTATACTCCCAAGTAAATCTTTTTTATTTTTTTTTTACTTCAAATTGCACTTTGCCCTTCTATAGAGGTAAAGTTTAAGTCTATATATAGTGAGATGTTTTGTTCTGTCAGAAATATACACTTCGTTTGCTATCACTAGTACGTCTCAGCTCAGTCTTCAGGGTTTCCAAACAGGGATGTTCTCTGTCTTGTGCAACGATTCTCGTTAAATTGCTTTCTGAGCCATTTATGCTACGAATCTTTGGAAGGTACGTTAGTTCTAATTTGTCCTTTTGGATTTATTATACAATTACCACGTTCAAGCAAAACCCATTCATTATGATTATTGTTATTTATTACGTTGTGTTATTGCATAACATGGGTGGTCATCTTTGGAAGCTTTGAGGATTGGTGCTAAATGTATTAGCCATTCGTTATAAGTGCCAATAAAATGTTCACCAGGGGCCAGAATGTACCTTTTAATTCTAGAAAACCAAGTGTCCTTTATATTCATAAGCAAAAGCAACTGTTTACTGGGCACATGTGATCTATAGAGTGATTTTATCTATGTTGTTTCTTTTCTGTTACAAGGCAAGAATCTAATGTATCATCCTTTTAGCCTTCTCTCAAATTGTGTAAAGATGCTGTGCTCCGTTGAACAGTCCTCAGGTGTTTGCATAAATACTAAATTTTACAGTTGTCTAATTTTCAAATATAATAAAGATAAATAACTAAAACCATGGGTGTCAAAGCCTCAGGTGTGATTTTACTTGTTTGTACCGCATCACGTTAATGTGTAAATTGGTTATATTGAAAAGAAGCACTCTAGTAAGTTTCTGGTTTTATGTGTCCAAATACTTGAGTTTGAACACTGGACCTCATTCTGTAGGCAAATAGTCCCAGAAGCAAAGGGCTGATTTCTTGTAAGGGCCTTAAATGGGACCCCAGGGGAACAGTGCAAAGTTAAATCGGTGAGCTTTATCTGTGCTCAAAACCTTTGTTACTTGTGATGTTATTGATGGAGCGAGTGTGCTAGAAAACGGCCGTGCACCTAGATTCCGTGCCACGTGGGTTCTGGTGTCCGGCTGGCAGTTCCAGCTGCTCTTACCACCAGAGGGCAGGAGCCAACCCGCTTCGCTGGCCTGCCCCCAAGCTGGCATGGTAGAAGGAACATCCTTAGAAGCCCTGTTGTGGGCGTGTCACCTTCAGTAGCCGCCCCCTCAGCCCACCCGCCCCAGGGGCTGCTGCTCTGTGCCCAGGAGCCCAGATACCTCAGGCTGTTGCTCCTCAGCAGTGTGTCCTGTACTTCCTGGAGGCACCGGGGCCCTAACATGCCCCAGGGGTGGTGCTCCAGTGACCAGAATAGTGTGTCCTTTTGCTGCCTGAGACTCGGGTGATTCAGAACCCCTCGTTCGCTGGTTTGTAACTTTTTAGTCCAGAGAATATCATGTTATGTTAGGCACCTGTGAACACCCTGGGCTTTTAGAACAATCTTTCCTCCAGCTCTGCCTCTCAGTCCATCCGTGGACACTCTGTAGCCAGCAGAATTGTGCAACTGGGACCCTCTGGTCACGCGAGCGTTTGCTTTTGTCTGCATGACTTCTCCTTGGAGTGTCTTACAGTACATGTTCCATTCTGAGGACTTCTCAGACTTTCAAACCTGGGCGCCCCCCCATAAGCAAGAAAAAGCCCCGCCCTTCTGTAATATTGTCAGAAATTAAACATCAAACATCGCGACTAGAAACCATAATGTTGTAGTGGTGGAGCGCTGCTTTTTCCAGCTATAAAAGGGACTGTACTCAGAGTTGGCTGAGGAAATGAAGTAGGGTTACCTTCCCGGGGCTGTTTGTACAGTGTGATGCTGGGACTTGCTTGTATCTCTGAGTCCTGTGGTGCTGATCCAGTGACGGAGGGAGGCCCAGGTGATGGAGGGCGTGCAAGCGAGGGCCCATCTTCGGAATTGCTGGTGGGCAGGTTTCCTTCCCTCCCGCCCGGCATTCCCTCTTGTGTCCAGCAGCTTGATGGCATTGAGCCTTAAAAGCCGCTCTCCCCAGTGAGCACAGACAGCTGAAGGAAAATGAACTAGGACTGTTTTACTCCTCCGCATTTGAAAACGAAACCCACTTAAATCCCGCCCCCATCAATAACATTTACCTTTACCACTATAGTCGATGGGGGGGATTCTGCACTTTTGCTTTTCCATGTGCATGCAGTGTTGACGAAAATCTTTTTAAAGTCTTCTTCACAAATGCCATCGTCCTGCAGTAAAGTTAATCCCTTGTGTTTTAATCTGGACTCTCAGATTAGATGCCTTGTCCTTCAGGTGATGTGTTCTGGAATGTCTCCTGACTCCAGGTTTCTGGCATATTTTTTAAGACATTTCTTAGACATTGACCCTAGTCATCTAGAGCTCTCAAGACTTTCAATAGGAATTTGTCGTGAGGTGGATGCTGAGAAACTGGATCTACCTCTCACTGGATTAAAGACTAAATTATTCTTCAGTTTGAAGTTGGGAGATCCCTGGCTACCTTGTCTCTCTTCTGAATTCCATTTGACCTGCAAAAGCATATTTACTCAACACATTTTTTTTTCCTTTTGTGTCACTTGACTATTGAAGCTATAACTTTCAATTAGTGTTGCTTACTACCTAATTCTAGGAATTCTTCCTTTGAACTAAAAAAGCTTATGTCCGACCAAATCTTTCTTAACTAAACTTTGAGATCCTTATATGTGTGTTTATGTATAAACCGTCGTGATTGAGTCCAAATGTATTCATTTGCAGTCCCATCTCTCGGAGGACCAAGATACAGATGTCGTGTCAGGGCAGAGGCCGAAAGCTCCAGTACACAGTATCCCCTCGACACTGGACAAGCAGACCAACTGGAGCAAAGCACTACCTCTAGCGACGCCAGGGGAAAAGATGAAACAAGATGCTGAAGTGATTTCTTCTTGCATTATTCCCATCGATGTCGCTGGTATCGTTCTATTCTTTTTTGGGGGGCAGTCTGTGTATTAACTATGTTTAATTCTGTATATTAAATAGGTTCAAAATCTGTGCTGCTGGGGTACCAGATAAGAATACTGCTTTGTGAACAAGTGATACCTTTTTCATCGGGGTACAACCCAGAAGATATTCAATATGCTTTTGTTCAGGTATTGAACATCAAATTGCATATGTTCTGCTGGGTCACTTGTTATGTAAATGATGGACAGTTTCTTTTTGAAAAAAAAAAAAAGTCACCAAATATCTCTTTGGCCATAGCTGACTGAAATAATGGAGAAAGCGGCAGTGATTAATCATATGATAATGATGCGTGGCACGGCAAGAAAGAAAACAGCAAACCCCAGGATTCTAAAACTGCAAGTAAGGATCCTGTAGAGCATCTATAATATCTGTTCTCATGCTTCTTTGGTGAAGGTAGGCTTGTTTAAAAGATGGTTTAAGCTTCCACATTGATTTTAGGGATTTTAGACCAAGGAATACATGAACTCATAGATGAAAGCTAACTTCTACTTTCTGCTTTTCTCCTCCTGTGTATCGAGAGTGTGAATGTTGATCTAGGTTGAATTTACAAGCCTGTCCTGACTTTTCGTAATAAGTTTATTGGCAGCTATCGTAAATTCAAGAATTGGATCTGGTAATCTTTATAAGTCAAATGATGCTATAAAATATTCTAACTTTTACAGATAGAAATTAGATGATCTATTCAGTGAGTTTTCTTTGAATATCACTGATAGTTATATTTTACCTTATTTATATATTGAAAATTTCAAAATTGCCATATTAGGACGGATTTTCATCCTCGTACCATGTGACTAAAGATGTCATTTTGCTGGCTCGAGATGCATTCTGGACACAGTTATTATTAACCCCACTCAAATTTCTCTCACATAAAGTGGGGAGCAAATGATGACCTGGCACCTGGGACAGACATTATTTTCCTTCCTGAAAACGGTGGTTCTAGTTGATCAGCTGATGTGAGCTGAAGGTTAATTTTCCTGATGACCTATTTGAATCGTAGGATAAGTTACTCAAAGCATGTGTACTTCACCTGAGCTCTCTAATCTAAATGGGATGGATTCGGGGAGTTCAGCTGTCAAATCGGATCATTTTGTCATCCTCTTAAGCTAACTTTCAGTTTTGAGACTGATTATTAGCGGCATCTGCTTTCTTCGTACAACTGTAAGTAAAATCTTGTTTTCAAATTTAGTTCTTTGACTATGGGTCTTGTGATTCAGGAAAAGGGAAGATCTTTCCTTCTGCTTTATTTCAGGAACTCTCAAACTAAAGCCTAGATTATATGTTGATTTCAAGAGCTTTAATGGGAAAGTTGTTGTTGTAACACAAAGTCTCTGTGTCTGTGTGTCATATGTTCCATACTTATTATGATTAGAAGGAAGAGTTTTAATATTGGGTTGTAACTAAGAAGGGAAAACCCCGTTAGTATGAATTCTCTGACAATTTTGTAATCATTCGTCATGCGATATATCTCATACAGATTTTTCAAAGTGAGTTCTAGAAACCGTTGTCACTTGTGCTGCTAAGCCGAACTCAAACTGCTCTTCAGTATATAGCTGAACAGGGTTTCACATGCCATCCTGACCCATACTTAACAATCAGGATAAATGATGAGACGACCAGATTCCAAAGCATTTTTGGCATTATGGCTCCCTGAGGCAAAACTCACTCTGAAAAATCCATTGCGCCTACCTGTTTGAGATAAGAGTTTGAGTTTCTCACCTTCTCCCTCGGGGTTCTAGGTTGGAGGTTGGAGAGGACTGCATGTAGTGTGTCAGTGATGTGATTATGGAGAGAGGAACTGACAGGCATCATGGTTCACTCCCTACATCTACGAAAGCAATCACACGCATTCTAGAGACTGGGAGGGAATTCAGCTTTATTTGCACTTGGTACAGAAGATAGATGCACTTAAGCGCAGAACTAGGGACTGACTTACATTTTTATTTTTTGAAGATAAGACACTGGTGCTAAACCAAGAAGTGTCCGATTTAGTCAGTAGAAGAAAGTAGATAGAGTTACATGATCATTTAAAAAACAAATCTCTAGGCTGTTGTTTCCTCCAAGAAAATGTGTGTGTCGCGCCCGCGTGCGCGTGTGTGTGTGTGTGTGCGTGTGTAAGGGGCAGAGATGGGGCATGGTGTGTAGAGGGGAAAAAAACTCACAAAGATGCTTTTGATGAAGAGATGTGTCAGGATATGTTAGGGGAACTAATTCAGGTTAACATCTTAATTACAGATCTACTAGGCAAAGATATCAGCTTCCAAGAGCCCAAAAAGAGACCAGTAAATAGTAGTAACTAAAGGTTGTAAGTCCTTAAGGAGGCGTTTCTCTGTGAACGTGATTCTTTGATGTCATTTCTCTATCCTTTTTCTTTTGACTTTTCGCCTTTGCTAGTTACTTTGGGCAGTGCAAGCTGTGTGGAGCGATGCGTTTAGAAGTAAAGCTTCATGTACTGCCGCATAATTTAAATAAGAGTTGAAGCAGGGCTCCCTTATATTTGTTCACAGCCTTAATCCAAACTCTTCCTTTACTTCAGTAAATATCACTGTGTTCCAAGCAAATGAAAATGTTTTGCCATTTCTAAAGGCTAATGAGACCGATCTGTGGGTTGCAGGAGTTGGGTTTGACAGAGAGGCTAGCATACGCTGCTCTCTTGTTCATTCACAATCTGTACTGCAGCGAAGACGAAAACTGAGGAGGAGGAAAACCATCTCGGGTATCCCCAGAAGAGTCCAACAAGAAATAGGTGTGGTATAAAACTGTTAGTTGTTAACGTTCTGTCGGGTGCTGATTTTAAGAGAAAAGGGAAGCCAGCATTTCTCCAGTTTCTTTTAAAAAGTAGTCAGTGCTGTGAGTTGTAGAGGTTCTGAAATGGCATGTACTTGTTTTGTGTTCAGCAAGCCAGGTGGTGTGACTTTTTAAGTCTCTGTTCTTGACTATGAAGGTTAAACCTTGTGGACTTAGGCATGTCAGTTCAGGTCCCATTGCTGAAATGTGGTATTTTGCTAATTTTAAAAAGTTCTGTTAAGGTGGAAATTATGAATGGAAACTAACAAGAGATGATGAAAGATTGTTTTAGAAAGTATACCTTTATTTGAAAAGAAATATACTTTTATGACATTAATAATTTTAAAAGGTACCTTTCAAGCATACTCAATCAAATATTAAATATTGATAATTTGATATTATTGATGCCTTTTAAAATTTTTTCTGTTCCCTATGTTTAGGATAACTCTTTCTATGATTTTATTATTATTATGGTAGCATATCTTAGGAATGAGATCTTTATTTCTTTTAAAGAATTCTCAAATTTTTATTTAGTTATGTTTATATTACAAAATAAAAATGAATAGTGACCAAGAAATTAAAATGGACTTTAGTTTTAAAAAGTAATAGTCACTTATTGGGGCAAAGTAATTTGATACTAAAGGAGAGAGAGTTCACAAAAGACCTAAAAGCCTCTCTTCTCTTAGTATATATACAAACATATGTGTGTATGTATGTATGTATGTATGTATGTATGTATGTTTGTATGTTTGTATGTATGTATGTATGTGTGTGTATATATATTTATAGTCTGTGTAAAAAGAGAGAGACATTTTAGTGTAAACATGGTGACAGTTTCATTGTGAAGCCCTCTCAAAAAAAGTGTACCAGAAAAGATTGATTACCTAGAAAGTGTGTATAGAAACTGCAAATAAACGTGACTGCAATGGTTTCTCTCTTTATTGTTATATAGTGGCATTGCTGAGGTTTCGCAAACACAATGTTTTCTAGAAAACTGGTCGTCAAGGAGAGGATCTGCTATGGCAAAATATGAGCAGATTAATGATTATGACTACTGTGTAGTGGGCTCTAATCGAGCTTTGTACTTGAGAGGGGAAAGAACACACTCCCAATCTCTAGGCCTAGGAAAGGTCCTTTGGCTTTATTTCGAAAGACCTTTGCTTCTGGTAAGTACTCATACTGTGCCTCCTTCCCAAGACAGGCAGCCTCGACATCTGTAAGCATGTGCCACTAAATAATGTCATGTAGTCATTGCATAGCAAATAATACGTGCCAGTTCGTATGAAGTGCTTTGCTTACTCTAATTCACATACTCTCCACATTACGCCCATTTGGCAGATGGGAAACGGAGGCACAGAGACGTCGCTTAACTCGCCCAAAGCCATAGGGCCTGTAAGTGTTAGGATTACGGGTCAAATCCAGCAGATCTGGCTCTAGGGTCTCTCTCCAGCCTGAGGTGACAACTTTTTAAGAGAACATTCCCTGTTGGTACCAAACCAAGAATAATGAGGTTGACGGCTAAGGCCCCACCGTTCTGACCCTGCAAATCCCAACAGTGACGTGTCTGCCAGGGATCCAATAGACATCGACCTCATGCACATGTGGTGCATTATTGCAGGAAGAGAAGCGGAATTACGTTTCTCGAAAGTCTCAAATAACCCACGCGTGGCAGTGGGAGGCTCGCGCCTGCGCTCTAGCGTCCGGTTCGCGTGCCACGAGCCTGCAGGAACAGAAACCTGAGAGGCCGGCAGGGCCGCTGCGCAGTGGGAAGCAAGGCCCCGCCCCTCAGCTGTTCACCTAGCGAGGTCCCGCGCCCCAAAGGCTGCGCATGCGCCCTCGGGATTGGTCGGCAAGCGTGAGGGGGCTTCCGGCTTCCGCGTCACGTGTCCGACTCGACTTCCGCTGCGGAAACCGTTAAGTAGCGCGAGCCGCTCTAACGGTCGTAACGGTCGCCGCTTGAGGAGACGGGAATCTGCTAGCGGGCTCCCGTGTCCTCTGGAGGCCATTGTGACAGAATCTGTGGCCAGAAAAGGTTTAATCGGCGGCATATTTTTCTTCTCCTTGAGCTGTGTTGTCTTGCCTGTGGGCAAGCAGCATCTGAGGAGCGATTGGGCTTCAACGACCTGGGAACCCGGGGCGGGGGGAATGAATTTGCCTTGAGGGAAGAGGAAGAATTTACTCTTCAGGAAGAACGAGTCCACACTTCAATTTCTTCAGCGCTGCTGTGGCGTGGGTTGGGGTTTTCGGGCGGGCCGCGGTGGGGACTGGGGCGGTTCGTGTGCTTTCACCCGCTCTCCCGGGATGCCAGAGCGTGTGCGCTTTGGGCAACAGCCACTCGTTGAGTAGTTGGTTGTGACTCTTGGGAAGAAGACCTTTTTGCACTCTTCCCCTTCCGTGGCCGCTGTGTGTGCGGGAAAGGGGGCGGGGGGGGGATGTGGAAAGACCAAGACTCTCAGATTAGAATTTTGAGAAGAAAGGACTGAAAAACTGGCTTGTTGATTTTTCTTTTTTTTTTTTTCTTTTTTGCTAACATCTTTGGATATTCAAACGTTGTTTTGGAGCTTTGATGGTAACTGCGTTTCATTAAAGACAATAGTGTAGTCTCGATGTGTTATTTTACGTTCGTAATCGAGGACTAAGAATAGAGATGTAGGTTGAGCACTAAATCTGTTGGGGATCGCTCCCCTGCCTCCCCTCCCAGGCTCTCCCCAATTCCGGACTGCTCTGAGGTTTTACACTGGTTTAACGTTTGCCAATCGTGGCTTTTGCAAACACCTTTTCTGTACAGCGTTTCACAAAGAAGGCCGTGGGCTCCATGCAGCGCTGGGCGATGGGACAGGTTGGGCGGCATTGTCTGCCATCTGGTGGAGTTTGTAGCCATCTGAAGTTTAATATGGACAGTAGAAGGGCTGCTGTGGAGAGTCCTGATAGCAGTTTTAGAAAGTGATTGTTCCGTGCATTGACACAGTTTGTTTAAAAACGTTTCGCCGTCATCTGGCTGTTGTCTGCCCTGTTTTGCTGTGTATTCCTTGCAGTGTGTTTTTGGGTGAGATGCCGTTTTCACCTCTTGTCATTGTAGTAAGTTGATGGGAAATGAATGCCTTGTACCTGAGGAGCAGAATCCTCAAATGACTTCAAAAAATGGTTTTGAAATGTCTCTAGTGTCATAAAAAAATGTCTTAAAGAACCCAGATGGCTTTTTGTTCTGATGTTACCAAGAGTTTAGAGTTTCTGAGGTAAAATCTCAATGGGCTTCATTTTAAATAAACTACGTTTTCAGGGTTTTGAATTTAACAAACTATGTTAATTAATTTTGCACAATCTAGTCATTGTTGGGGTCCCAGAAAATGTCGCAGAAATTTTACTTACCTTGTGGGAAGAAGTAAAAAGGGAAATAAAATTTATATTGTGCCTGCTATGAACCAGAAATGTCGAGTGCTAACTGGGCCTTTTGGTCTTCACAACTTTGTGAAGTAGAGAGATATGATTTCAACTTTGGGGTTAAGAAATTGAGACAAAGATTAAATACCCGCCTAAAGCAAGATAGCAGTTTTTGCAATTTGGTCTTGGACTCGAGTATTTCTTAAGGCCCAGGTCTTTGCACTGTGCCCTGGTACTTTAAATTCATTAAACGTAGTCTAGAAGAGTAAACTTTGGTTCAAGTTATAGCTCAACTTGGAGGTATTTTATAGCCTAAGGACCTTGTAGGCTTTAACAGGAGTTTGGATTTTTTGCTGTTGTTGTCGTTCATAGAAGGGATGCCATATGGTTTCAGGAAGGAGGGAGTAAGGCACTTAACTGCACCACTTAACTAGCAGTGAGACCTGAGTGAATTATTTAAAGTTTCTCTACCTCAGATTGCTCTTAAGGAAAATAGGAATAATAAGAGAGATTGCCTGTGGGGTTGTCAGGAATACTACACGAGTTGACACACATCAAGTGCTTAGAACGTTGCCTGGAAGAGTAAGCAGTAAAATCCCTTGGATAGTTATCGCTACCTTGTGGCATGTTCCAAATTTTCTATAGTGAAACTCTATTTAATAAAAAAAATTATACACACACACACACACACACACACATACACATAAACTATAAAACAAAATTGTTAGAAATACAGTGAGAGTCTAAGAAATGCTATTAGAGTTAAGAAACTTAAATTTGTTATTCTCTTTCTGTGAGAGGTCAAGTACAGGTACAAGGTTCTACCTGTACTTTGGCGTTCGGTGCAAGAGCAGAACTTTAGATGTAACTCAGCTATCCATGAATCAGGGAGTGGTTAAATGAATCATGGCCTCTCTGCATGATAGGAAAGTAAGAAGTTGTTAAAGTGACTGTGGTGTATCTGAAGGTATTGGTTTGCAAAGACTTCTCCCATTGTTGATTACTTGTGCCTGTTTCTGAGCTTTAGATCAATTGAATCATACACCATATTCTCTTGTGTGTCTGGCTTTTACTCAGCATTCTGGTGATGAGATTCATCCTCGTGTGCAGCAATAGCTAGTTTATTCTTATTGCTGTGTAGTCGTCCTTTGCCTCAAAATACCAGTTCAATTGTTTATAGCTTGTATTAGTCTTATAATCAGAAACATATACACATAGTCTAGAGAAGTAAAGTTTGGTTGAAGTTATAGCTCAAATTGGAGGTCTTTTATAGCTTAAAAATGTCCAATATTAGCCTGCATATATATCTAACTCAAAAGTTAATTCTGCCTTCATTCAGACTGTCGATACTGCCCTGGCTCAGGTGGATTAAGGGAACTAACGCTCTCCTTAATTTACCCCTTTTGGTACTGTGAGGCCAGGGTTCAAATCCCTGCTAAAAGGTAGAATATGACTGTATCACACTCCGTGTCTTTTTGTAGTTACAGAGTTAAACTCGGAGCCATAACCAAGCCTACATAATTCCAGAAGATGTTTTGGCTTATATGTGACATACCTTTATTTAGGTTTAGTATAAAATGAACTGCCAAAGCAATCGGAATCTTAGCACTGTGATTACAGTAGAGATCATGTTAGTTTTCACTTGGATTTTGTGTGGTCTGCCCAACCCACGGCACGGTGGGGGCCCAAGCTGGAACAGACTCCTCACTCACGTTTGGAGGCCTGCTTCCTCCCTATGTAGAAAGCCCGTGGAGAGTCCTTTACAGAAGCTGTCAGGAACCGTGTTTCCTTGTTTCTGCATTTACTCTGCACCCTTTAAATTGTAAAGCGTTCACTTCACAACTTGGAACCGTGTTTGATCTGGAATCCTATTGCCCTTTAATTTTTAAAGGGTAAATCTAAGTCACAAATGGAATTTTTTGTTTGTTTGTTTGTTTCACTACCTAATATTCAAGAAAGACTCCAGTTCATTTTGAGTTGGCACTGTGAGAACATAGACATACTAACTTCATTAAGGTAGTGTGTAAAGTAACTTATAATGCATTGCTTTTCAAGATTAGAAGGTTTTCAATTCATATGAGACCAAGCAATTTTACAAATAAACCCTCCAGCAAGATTCACGTTAATTAAACTCCGAGGAAGTGAAGTTGCTCCTGTTGCACAAAGATGTCTAGTTCCTCCAGTGACGTCGATGGGGTTCGTATTTCAAAAGAAAATCTGTCCTTGTTCTTTTCATTTATATTCGAAATTCAGTTTCACACAACCAAATTCAGAGATTATAACTGTACAGTTCATGAGTTTTGACAGTGATCTATAAAGCTGCTAGAGCCATTCATGTACAATATTATTTTTCTGAACAGATGATAACATTTCCTTTGGATTATTCAGTTCGGGAGTTGAATTGTTAGGTCGCAGGTTGACGGAATTTTGGCTGCATGAGAACCTGCCAAACAGTTTTCCAATGTGGTGGTGGTCTTGTCCATTTCTGTGACATTCGGCTATGCAAAGATAACATAGAACATTTTTATTAAGTAGTAAACTATGGCAGTTCCATATTCTTTTGATTACATCTTTTGAAACAGACATAGATAGCTTCTAAGTTTGTGTACTTTAAAATTATTCCTGTATTTTATAATTCTTAGAATAAAGAGTTATTAAATTAAATTTAATGGTTATTTACTGTTTATTTATTTATACCTTGTCTCTTCTAAAAAAAAAGTTGCTAAGGTGATATAGAAATTAATTTATAAAGAAATGGGCAACGAAGTGTTTCCTATTTTATCCACAGAGTGGCACTGCTAGATTATTTAAAAAAACAAAAGCCATGTAACATGGTCCTTTGTGGTTAGAAATTATATATAAACATATATATATATATATATATATATATATATATATATATATATATATACACACACACACACACACACACATACACACACACAGACACACACACATACATACATATATGAATATGTATATGTGTGTGTGTGTGTGTGTGTATATATATATACATATATATATATATATGTATATATATATATATATATATTAGAGCGGTTCTGGTGTCAGGTTACTAGAAAACTAGGCTTTCTTCCCTGAGGTACACAGGAGGTTCAGCTCAATGGAAATGATGTCCTAGCTGTAGCTGGGTTAATGAGGAAAGAGTTTTGCAGGTACATCTTTTCTTGTAGTCATAGTGTTTACAAAGGCAAAGGCCCTGTGATATCACAGTAGCTTTTGGTGCTTCCTGAAGGTGAGATTGAAGTCCTCAGTTTTTCTTTCAGTTCTACCTCCCATCTGTCCTTTGAATTTGTTAATAAATCTTCCTTAGGTAAGAACTGAAATATCTGCTTGTGGTGACGATAACAACAGTGTTCTTTATGCATATGACCCAAATGATACATGTGTTATTGATGTAAGTGATAGTAATTGGCATTTCCCAAATATAGTAACACTTAACCATTTGAAGGGAAAAGATTTAAATTCTTCATATGCTCCAGAACGCCTCCAAACCGCGGCCAAGTAAATGCCCTTTCCTGAATGTGTTTGCTTCCTTTCCTTAGACACAGTGGGCATCGAACCATTTTCATACCCTCTTTTCCTTCTATGGTAGGAATTTCAGACGAGTTTATTCATTTTCAGTACAAAATTCTAAATGTAGGTCCTTCTGATATAATGAGTTCTTTCCTTTCTCTCTTAATTAGCATGAATCATGTGCATTCTCATAGTGTGGGTTTTACTTAATTCCGTCTCTGCTTTAGATTAAAACTTCTGAAAATCTTTGCAGGTTGGTGAAAATAACAACAATTTAAATAAATATGAATTTTTTTTCTCCTAGTGTTCAGTTTGGTTCTTAACAGAAGTAAAGCATTAATCACTTTTATGATCTTAGCAGGAAAGTGTCCATTCTGAGGTATCCATGCTCGAAGAGGAACGAAATGCAATTCAGAATGTTCTGACTCATTGCCAGGTACAAAAGCTCTGTCTCTGAAATGTAGTTTTCTAAAATTTTAAGGTAAGGATCAATATTAGGATGGAGAGAATAAAAATTCTCTCTATCTCATATAAAGAAAAAGTATACAATTAATTGAAAGTTTGCTGTATTAAATTATTTATGGTTATCACCCCATTGTGATATTTTCTTTTAACAATTTCTAGTTGAATGGTATCTCCAGGTGAAAATTTTGCAATAACAATGTGTAGGTTTTATAGATTTTTACAAATATCCCTTGAACTGGTCAGATGCAGTTATGTCTTTTGATCTAGATTGCTCAATGTTGAATTAACTTTCCCTATAAAACCCTTAAAGGGAAGTGGCTAATTTGGATGAAGTTTAGTCCGTACCTAAATGCATTTCAAGATATCTCAATTGAAACAAAATGACGGCTTACCACTCTTTTTACAAGAGTATATCTTACATAGTTTTAGAGGATTTTGTAAACATTAGCGGGTCGGTAGAGAATGATAGAAATGTATAATTATAGAGGATTTTTCAAGCCGCATGCCGTAGAGATAATGAAAGTTTATTTTCTAAGAAGTGTTTCTGAAGGTATCAAGTGTCTTGAATAAAGTAAGCTACTTTGAACAGTAAAGAATATTTCATGCGAGCCTTGATCATCATTGTCACTGAGAACAGAAGTACGGTGCTTAAAGGGACTATACCAAGTCTTCAGGGAAGGATGTACAGAGGGTGGGCTGTGGTGGGGATTGAAGGGCTCTGATTTTGAGCAGGTCTATACCACAGGCTTGCCTCACACAAGCATCTAGGACGACCTAGTGGACACTGCTCTGCCAGGGCCTTCTGAGCGATTGTGCAGGATGTGGAAGTGGTGGGGTGTAGCAACTACATTAAGAAATGCTCAGGAGAAGGGGTCTTCCTCTGTAAGGCTAACTCTACCCTTTCTTCTGCATCTGATCCTCTTTCCCTGTGCTCCCTTCATTTGTTCATCCCTCTGTCATATCTTCAGCTCTGTCTCTATCACTCTCAGCACATTTTTCCATGGTTTTAATTTTAAAAAGTCACTTCTTCGCCGCCCCCGTCCCTCTCTAGCTGTCCTTCTTTCTCTCTCCCTCCCTTAATAACCCAGCTCTTTGAATGTCACCTATGATCACTATCTAAACATTCAATTTCCTGTTTTCTCTCTGGGTATTTTTGAATGTACTGTTCCTTCTGTTTTCTATGCCCTTCCACGTATCTTTAACTAGTGAATAACACCTTCTCATTTGTTAATTCTCAACACAGACATCTCGTTCTCTGAAAAGCCTCCCTCAGGAGCTGTCCTGGGTTAGGTTTTACTCTTCTGTGCACACTTAGCCTGCTCTTACCTGTGCCAAAGGGGTCATAATGATATTACTAATATTAATAGATGATTGAGCACTACTGGACCAGTCATCATGTAGTACTCTTATTATGTTAACATAAACATAATACTATAGCACATCATTTAGTCCTCAAGAGAAATCTGAGATTTTCATCCCGATTCTATACACAAGAACATCGAAGCATAGAGAAGAAAAGTAACTTGACCAAGGTCGCAGAAACCATATGGCAGAACTGTAGTATTTAAACTCCACTGTGTTCCCCTCGAGCCTGCGTTATATACCTCAGTGCTATTGGCCAGTGGGTGTCAGGCCTGATCGTGCATCAGAATCACCCGGAAGGCTTGTAAAACAAAGATCGTTGCCCTCTCTCAGAATTCCCAGTTCCTTAGGTCTGGGGTGAGAGATTTTGCATTTCCAACAAGCTAGTAGGTGATATTGATGCTGCTGGTCAATGGTCCACACCTTGAGAACCACTTCTCCAGGCTGCTAATCACTATCTCTGTTGAAACTGTCTCTTTTCCCTCTCTCCAGCTAAAATGGGAGTTTGTTAGGACAGGAGCTGTTTCTCTCTCTCTTTTTTTTTTCTTAATGTGCTTGTTTCCGGCATGTAGGATAGTAGTTCTGACGGGTGGTAGGACCTCAGAAAAACTTTATTAGGAAGGAAGGAAGGAAGGAAGGAAGGAAGGAAGGAAGGAAGGAAGGAAGGAAGGAAGGAAAGAGGGAGGAAATTGTC
This sequence comes from Cynopterus sphinx, assembly GCA_030015415.1. Taxonomy (NCBI): domain Eukaryota; kingdom Metazoa; phylum Chordata; class Mammalia; order Chiroptera; family Pteropodidae; genus Cynopterus; species Cynopterus sphinx. The sequence goes on from CM057388.1 coordinate 8,355,030, forward strand.
CTGGCCTCTTATTTAAGTGTTTTTTTTTTTTTTCTCTAATGACATTTCTGTGTATTTCAAGATTTCTCAGGTTTTACCAGTCACATACCTGATTGGCATATAGGGAATGTGTACTCAAAGACTCTATGAGGTTAATTGCTGATTGCGTGCTTTGAAAATACTTTGAAGCTAACAGTCACGTCTGTTTTATTTGGCTCACTGTTCTTTCCAGAGTGGAATGCTCACTGCCTATTAGTTCATGCCGCCATCATATGGAAAGAGGCTCCTTGGCCTTTTAGCCAATGAGAACATTTCTTTCCCGAAATAACATCTTCTTTGACGTAAAATGACTCCATCATACATGTGATGGGTTATAGGAACTGTGGTACATTTACTTTCTGGAGTTAAAGCTTCTTAAAATGCCTGTATGACATGGAGCAGATGCATAGGAGGTTGGGCTCCTTATGTCACCAGTATCCAGGTATCGAGTGGAAGACAAGAAATTTCTGATGGCTTGAGAACTTTCTTGTTCCTGGCAGGCAACATTTTGCTTATTGGGATTTTCTTTTATGTTACTTTTCTTTTGAAATAGAACTGCTCGCTAATAGTTTGTATCATTATAGGACATCCACACTGCTGTTCAAAACCTGGATAAGAAGTTTGATATCATTAAAGAAAAGGTTTCAAAACTTCACCGTGTTCATGCGAAAACATTGTGGCAAATTCGTGTAAGTGTCATAAAAATATTTTCACAACTGTAGTAAACTTCTAGTTTCTGATGGTGCCTGTCAGGAGTTGGAGAGAACTACTAACTGTGAGATTGCAAGGCTGATCTATACTTACCGTAGCAGCAGACGGGAGGCTAAAGCTCTGTTGGAAGAATGCTAAAGTGTGAGAAATGATATCGATAATGGGTATTTTTCTGTTTCTAATCATAATGTATAACATACAATTAAAATGTAGGATTGGAGGGGAATAAACATAAACATTGTATAATGAAAATAGAACATTTATCTTTAATAATAGAAACGGATGTTGCATGGAAATTAAATATTAATGTACTTGCTACGTATTTCCCTTTTCACTCGCAGTTTTTTTATTATGCTGGGTGTGTGTCATTTCAGAAGCCACGTGGATATGCCTTCAAAAGATACAATTCCATGATTTGTAGAAAGACGAGATTGCAGAAAATAGAGAAGAGGGAGTTTCCTACTTCTCCTTCTTATTCTGTAAGTTACAGCCCAACTTCACCAGTAAGAAGGCCACAAAATTACCAGTTCAACGATATAGGATCACCTTACCAGTCAGAGGGATCCCCAGAACGGGACCGGGAATCATTGTACCAGGATCGGGAGCTGAGCCTCAGCCAGAGCCCGTCGGTTCCGTCCGTCTTCAAAAGTTCATATCAATCGTATTATTCACCCAGTGGTGAAACGCAGAGCTGCCCTAACTTGCCCTGCTATTCCAGCCCAGCGTCTCAAAGCATCAGCAGTCTCTTATCTGTCCAGACTTCCACAGCAATGTCTGCACCCCCGCTAGGCCAGGACATATCCAGTCCAACTCTCAACCCTGAGATGATGGCTTACCCACGTTTGCTGGAAGATAAGAGCCTTGACCATACTCCTTCCCCATCTTTCGGCGACCCTCCTGGCTTCAGTGAGTGTGATACAACACATATCACGAGTCTCATTGTTTAACCTACATTCCGCAACATCCTTGGTGCAAGCTAGTGGAAGCTTTTTGTTTCATATTTTGAGGACTTGTTTGGGTGACATTCATAATAATGACCTATAATTGTTGAGTGTGCCAGACACTGTGCTCATCAACTGATAAGACCCTTCTCCACTGATACTCATAATGATCCCATTGTGAGTTCTGAGCCTTGTTTTCTTTACCGTTTCCCTGAGTAAATACCCACAATGTCCCTAGAATGGCCAGAGCCCAGATGATGGGAAAGAAGAGGTACAACCGTGTCTAATTCACACAAAAAGATTAAATTTGAGGTGACAGTCTTTGGAGGGAGACACAAATCTGCCTAGCAAATTACAAAACCCACCTCTTATCACACTAACTTTGGGGAGCCGCGTGCTCTGGTTGAGCAAGTGAAAACTTGTCTAGACACAAAGAAATTTTTAAGTGCAACTTAGTAAACAGCACAGCCAAAACTATTTGAGGTCTGAGCACTTAAATTATCTCATGGCTCGGTTATGTCTTTTCCAGCACAAAAATCTCTGACCAAAATATCTATTAGTAGCAATTAAACTTGAGAGAGGTATTGAATATAGTGTTCAAGTTATTTCTAACCTAGCTAGGCAGAAGATAATCTTGTTTTCATCAAAATTCAGGTAAGCATTTAAGTTTTAAGAGATAGAAATTCAAAGGGTAAGTAATGCTGAAAATGTCCATCTGGAATTCATGAGAGATTCGGTAGAAGAACTAATTTGGTTCTCAGAGATAATGGGGTTGTTGAAATTCATCAACTAAGTAAACTTAAGCAGTTATAAAATTAAATTTGGGGAATCACCCTTGCATTTGGCTACTAAAATAAACCTAAACTAGGCAGACAGAGATGAGAGAAGGTCACTGACTTGCTTAAAGATAATAATAATAGGTTAACATAGAGTAACCTAATTTAGCCCAAGAAACAGATCTTTTGCTATATAGCTTGTGGCCCAAGAGACCTCATACTGCTCAGTCTGTTTTATGACCTTTGAAATTTATGGTAACTTCTGAGGCTGCTTCTGTTGTTTGGAGGCAGTCAGATGGCACACTTGTGGGTAGCTACCCTCATATCATCTTTATCTAGCTACACTTGGGGTCCTGGGCCTTTCCGGGATTCTTAGCAGATGGTTCCAGGAATGAGACCATTACTCCCTACCTAACATCTTTTCTTTCAGGATAACGATCAGGTCAAGTATGATTTGTCTTTTTTCTCCCCATTGAAGCTCCACGCTCACCAGTTAAAGTGGAACCAGGTATGCTAAAACAACGCTCTGATGATCCTTCCACCTGGTCCATAGAAGACGTGATCCTGTTTCTGAAAGGCATGGATCCTCAGATGTCGGACTCCGTCTCCGACCTCTTCAGGCAACATGTAATGTATCCTTTGGCTCGGGTTTCCTGCCACAATGCTATTGAATGACCTGTCTGCTGGCCCTTCAGTGGGATGCTGATTAGTGTGGATGGCGGGGGAACCCTATCAACTGATTTTTTCATATGTGAGAAAGGTTACTCTGTCCAGAGTTAGATCCTGAGATGGTGGAGCCTGGATCTGTGCTTTAAATGGGTCGCCAAGTATGTAAAATATTACAAATCTTCAAGTCCTCAAGAGAAGATGATTCAGCATGGCCACTCTCAGGTGTCTTCTCCTTGTAACGACAGCTACGAGGATCCTCCTCCCCTCCTGCTCCCTGCTTGGCCCAGGACGCTGAGTAGGAGGCAGTGAGCCCAAGCTCTGACAGGGTGTCCTCCTTGTTATGATGCCCAATGAATCCAGCAACTGTTTCCATTTGGTTCAGTCCTGTTAACCGAATGTGGTTATTGACGAGTTGGGATATTGTCACCTTTACACAATTTACAGAATAACATCATGGACTAAACATTTATAAATTCTAATTTCTTTAATTTTTGTGTTACTTAAGAGAAAATGTATAGAAGACGCCTGACAAAGGCTGTACTAGATGGGATTTCCAGTCTTTTCAGACAGTGATGCGTGATTCAATACAGTTTTATTTTTAAACCGGATCTCGTGGAAATCAAATAATATGCTTCAGTAGCATCAGTTGGTCAGTTAATGTAACAAAGAATTTAAGGAGGATTCCTTTTATTTGTCAAGTCATATTTTTAGAGTTTTTCTAATGAATAAAATTTTCGGTCACATATCTGATATGTGCTCTTCAATATGGTAAGAAAAACAGTAGTTAGTTTTTACATCTAATTAGCTTCACACAACTAAGTAACTTTCAACATCCAGACCATAATATCTAGCACATTTACAGTTTGCATCGATGCTGACATACGCCTCTTGCCACCCTTTCTAAGGAAGTTAACAACTGTCAGAAATTCATCTACCTTTCATAGTTTTTATTGCTTTTGCAATTGCTCTGCATTGTATTCAACACAGGATTTAAAATTAGGTAGGTTGACGCTTAGGAGACTGAAGATATTAGGTTAAATTTCCTTTTTTCCAAAATTTGAAGTAAGTTTACAAGTGGTTAAATGATGCTAAGGTAGTTTTCAAGAGAAAACCCTCTTTAATAGTGTAATAGCTTTCATCAAGCAGACGTGTATTCAGAGAATATACATCTGGAATGAGCTCCCCTCTAACTGGTGTTACAGTTTCTCATATGTAAAGAAATGACCATGCTGATAGAATATGAAAACATTATTAATTACTGTAATTTCCTTCTCTCTGTAGGACATTGATGGGAAGGCTCTGCTACTACTCAATAGTGACATGACGATAAAGTACATGGGGCTTAAGTTGGGGACAGCTGTGAAGTTGTGCCACTACATCGAAAAGCTTAAAGGGAAAATACCATGACCCCTGAAAAATCATGAAAGTAGATTTAAGTTGGGCTTAATTCTGGGGAGACCACCACCATCTTGGTATAAAATCATTTTTCCGCCCTTAGAAATTTTTGTTGTGTAGAAGGTTCCTCTGACAATATGTCATAACCAGAATTACAAAACCTCAGTGCAGTCCAGTGTACTTGTTTAGAAACCACTGGACATATTACTACTTGCATATTCAAAAGAGCAGTTTGTACTTTATATCTCTCTCTCTCTCTTTTTTTTTTTTTTTAGTTTTTATTTATCGTACAGTTGACAAATATATTTCATGTAGGAAATGGGAAAGCACCTTTGATATTGGTTAACGTTTATATTTAGAACCAAAACAGCTAAATCCCCAAGGGGAGATTATCAGGGATTAGCCAGTTCTCTAATGAATAAACCACGGGAAGCTTTCCTTAGATGAGAATCTCAAGATGCAACTGCAGATGCCATCTCTTCTTCAGATAGTTTATGTTTGTTGCTGTAGTCTTCTGTTTGTCTTCTACCAGTTTCCAGAAAGGGAATAGCCGCGTAAATTATTTTGCTTTTGTTATTTATTTCTATGTTGTATTTGTTCCTATTTCAAGAAAGAAAGCAAGCTTTTAAATTTCATAAAGTATTCATACCAGTTTTTTGATAAACTATAAGATAGAATAGTCATTTTATGCGATAGATATACAACAGGGGTGGTTTGTGTGGAGTCTGATTATAACATTTTCCATTAAAGATCTATTATTTAAAAAGTTTTTAAGTGTTTGGTGTAAGCTCAGATATTTAACTAGATATTTATAGCTCACATCTCTCTATGAAGATTCCATGTCTGAAATTTTATTTTAGTTTTATAGAAACCCACTAATTTAATTTTACTTTTAAAAGACGTGTTATTTTTAAGAGACGTGTGTTCTTTAGACGATGTGTTCCTCACACGGATACTGTTTCATATTGATGTTATCGGAAGTATACTCCCAAGTAAATCTTTTTTATTTTTTTTTTACTTCAAATTGCACTTTGCCCTTCTATAGAGGTAAAGTTTAAGTCTATATATAGTGAGATGTTTTGTTCTGTCAGAAATATACACTTCGTTTGCTATCACTAGTACGTCTCAGCTCAGTCTTCAGGGTTTCCAAACAGGGATGTTCTCTGTCTTGTGCAACGATTCTCGTTAAATTGCTTTCTGAGCCATTTATGCTACGAATCTTTGGAAGGTACGTTAGTTCTAATTTGTCCTTTTGGATTTATTATACAATTACCACGTTCAAGCAAAACCCATTCATTATGATTATTGTTATTTATTACGTTGTATTATTGCATAACATGGGTGGTCATCTTTGGAAGCTTTGAGGATTGGTGCTAAATGTATTAGCCATTCGTTATAAGTGCCAATAAAATGTTCACCAGGGGCCAGAATGTACCTTTTAATTCTAGAAAACCAAGTGTCCTTTATATTCATAAGCAAAAGCAACTGTTTACTGGGCACATGTGATCTATAGAGTGATTTTATCTATGTTGTTTCTTTTCTGTTACAAGGCAAGAATCTAATGTATCATCCTTTTAGCCTTCTCTCAAATTGTGTAAAGATGCTGTGCTCCGTTGAACAGTCCTCAGGTGTTTGCATAAATACTAAATTTTACAGTTGTCTAATTTTCAAATATAATAAAGATAAATAACTAAAACCATGGGTGTCAAAGCCTCAGGTGTGATTTTACTTGTTTGTACCGCATCACGTTAATGTGTAAATTGGTTATATTGAAAAAGAAGCACTCTAGTAAGTTTCTGGTTTTATGTGTCCAAATACTTGAGTTTGAACACTGGACCTCATTCTGTAGGCAAATAGTCCCAGAAGCAAAGGGCTGATTTCTTGTAAGGGCCTTAAATGGGACCCCAGGGGAACAGTGCAAAGTTAAATCGGTGAGCTTTATCTGTGCTCAAAACCTTTGTTACTTGTGATGTTATTGATGGAGCGAGTGTGCTAGAAAACGGCCGTGCACCTAGATTCCGTGCCACGTGGGTTCTGGTGTCCGGCTGGCAGTTCCAGCTGCTCTTACCACCAGAGGGCAGGAGCCAACCCGCTTCGCTGGCCTGCCCCCAAGCTGGCATGGTAGAAGGAACATCCTTAGAAGCCCTGTTGTGGGCGTGTCACCTTCAGTAGCCGCCCCCTCAGCCCACCCGCCCCAGGGGCTGCTGCTCTGTGCCCAGGAGCCCAGATACCTCAGGCTGTTGCTCCTCAGCAGTGTGTCCTGTACTTCCTGGAGGCACCGGGGCCCTAACATGCCCCAGGGGTGGTGCTCCAGTGACCAGAATAGTGTGTCCTTTTGCTGCCTGAGACTCGGGTGATTCAGAACCCCTCGTTCGCTGGTTTGTAACTTTTTAGTCCAGAGAATATCATGTTATGTTAGGCACCTGTGAACACCCTGGGCTTTTAGAACAATCTTTCCTCCAGCTCTGCCTCTCAGTCCATCCGTGGACACTCTGTAGCCAGCAGAATTGTGCAACTGGGACCCTCTGGTCACGCGAGCGTTTGCTTTTGTCTGCATGACTTCTCCTTGGAGTGTCTTACAGTACATGTTCCATTCTGAGGACTTCTCAGACTTTCAAACCTGGGCGCCCCCCCATAAGCAAGAAAAAGCCCCGCCCTTCTGTAATATTGTCAGAAATTAAACATCAAACATCGCGACTAGAAACCATAATGTTGTAGTGGTGGAGCGCTGCTTTTTCCAGCTATAAAAGGGACTGTACTCAGAGTTGGCTGAGGAAATGAAGTAGGGTTACCTTCCCGGGGCTGTTTGTACAGTGTGATGCTGGGACTTGCTTGTATCTCTGAGTCCTGTGGTGCTGATCCAGTGACGGAAGGAGGCCCAGGTGATGGAGGGCGTGCAAGCGAGGGCCCATCTTCGGAATTGCTGGTGGGCAGGTTTCCTTCCCTCCCGCCCGGCATTCCCTCTTGTGTCCAGCAGCTTGATGGCATTGAGCCTTGAAAGCCCCTCTCTCCAGTGTTCACAGAAAGCTTGAGGTTGCGCATGTTACCTACTATACTAGACGGAACTTGAAGGCAAAATCAGATGCCCACCCCTTTTATGGCCCTTAATCCTTCTTTGACCCACAGGACATTAGTGGAATCTGAGGCTCATCAGATCCCAGTAGGAGTTTTACAATGACTTCTTGATCATCTCTTAATCTCATTTACTCTCCTCTGCTACCAGCATGATATATGGCAAGTAAGGGCTATTCCTTCAGACTGGATTTTGGAGCCAGAAGGCACATGGGGCTGGGCCTAGCCATCTCATTGCTTCTTACGCAGTATGCGAGCAGGATGTATAGCTGTGTGGTTGTAATGCTCTGAGTTTGGGATTCAGTACCACAGCTCAAAAATACAGTAAAATGTAGCTGATGCACTTCCTGACATTTTTCTTTCTACATTAGATGTCTTCCCTACTACAGTGAACTTTTCTTAAAGGCATTGAGCCCCTGCTGCCCAATCTCCAGATGGACACCTAGCACAAATTAGTGAGTCATACTCCTGGGAATCAAATTTAGCTTGATTTGTTTTTGTACCAAATTCATCCTGAGCCTTTCCACAAGAATGAGCGTTAATGCTTTATGCTGACATTGGGTATTTAGAGAATTTTCTGGTTGGTTTTACATACCTGCCTTCAAGCTTTGGAACTATATGAAGAAAGCAAGTTATGGGAGAACAGCATGGCTCTGAATAGAATTAAAACTTTCAAAATTCCTACATAATCATATGATTTAACATGACATCTGGCTAGCAGCCATTGAGTCACTTATTTCTTGGCTTCCCACTGAATACCTGTAAGAAAAGGAAAATGATGGAAATGCTTGGTAATCCTGAAAATTAAGAAGAGTTTGGGAGTGTCTTACAGAACATGTTCCATTCTGAGTTTGGGAATTATCTCTACAATTCTAAAGTCCTTGAAACTGTAGTGAGAAAATAACCTATGTCATTGATTTTAAGACATATCTCTCTTCCCCACATGTGGATATGTCTGTTTTCTGGGTGTGTTTTACAATCCAAGGCACCTCAGATTCCCTCAAGTACAGTCACTGGTAGCTTAGATTTGCTCCACCTCTTGCTTTTTTGTGTGTGCAGGTTCCATCGATTCCAAAAATATCCAACAAAATCTAGGGAAGGAAGCAGAGGAGACAGATGTTCTTCTTAGGGATGGGCATGCAGGGCATGTCAGCTGACCCCATAGGCACTGCACTGCAGGTGGAAGTCAAGAAAAGCCCTGATAGGAGCATATGCTGGGAATGGTATTTTAAAATGTATTTTAAAAAGTGAAGGTAGGAGAAAGTGCTCTTAGAAAGGTACTAAATGATTGGCAGGCAACAGGGCATATAAGAGCAAACAAAACAGGTGAGATCCCTGACCTTAGGCAGCTTACTATCTGAGAAGAAAAAGCATTAAAAAAATGCCAACACTTTGGTAACATAAGTGTAGAAAATGTGGCAAAGATGGAGTACCCACAAGAGATACCCCAGATGACCTTTACCTGATTGACAGGATCATGAGCAGCTTGCCTGAGGAAGCATCGTGTCAGCCCAGATCAGAAGGATGATGGGCAGCAGTCAAGGGCAAAGTGCATTTAAGGCCAAGGACACTGAGCCAGGGTGAGTTTCTATAAATGCATGGCTATGCTTTTAGTAGAGTTTTGGGTTTCTTTACAAGACATCATAAATACATCTGGTGATCATTGTATTGAAAACTTTTTTCTTTTCCTCATGGTAAATCAGTTGTTTCCATGTCATTTACTGAACAATCCATCTTTTCAACCCAAATAGTTATAAAAAATCACCTTTATCATATATTAAACCCTTAAAGAAAAATGTTAAGAAAACAAGTACAAATCAAAGTAGGATATGTGTTATTCTTCACCTTTTATCAAATTAGCAAAGATCAAAAACTACATCAAATTATTTTCATGCTGAAGAAAAGTAAATTTGCTATGACATCTAGAAGGCAGTTTGAAAATATATGTCAAAAGCCTAAATAGGCCATAAGAAGTGACTTTAAAATTAAGTAGAGATTTATTCACATGGAAAGACGTTCATGATATGTTGATCAAAGTAAGTCACAGAAACAGACTTTTCTAGAGGATTCTATTGTGTGTTTATATACAGATTGTTACATGCCTAAAAGCACTTTGGAAGATAGACATAAATGTGTTTACAATGGGTGTCTCCAGATGTGTGGGATTCTGGATATGTTTCATTTCTTTTGCTTATCTTCGATTTCTGATTTTTTGTATTGTATTGCTTTTCTAATAATTATTTAATCATGTTCAAATCATTGTGCATGATAAAAGGACATAACTCATTGCCATTTAGTGAAAGGCAAAAATGTAAAAAAAAAAGCATAATGATGCTATGTATATGTAGATTTTATACCCATGTTAAAAATATTCAAAGACATATTTTTTAAAAAATTGTAGACTTTTACCTATCTTCAAATATTAAAAATGAAATCCTGGAAAGAAATTGATCAGCAAACAAACAAAAAGTAGGCTACAGTGATAATACTGATCCCAGCAAGGCAGAATTGCAGACAAAAAGCAGTCAGTGCATCAGAAGTCCTTACATTTGGTAAGAGGTGTGAGTACAGGAAAGAGAGATCACAAACTTGGTATGATCGATTACAGAGAATCAAAAGTAGCAAGCAAAACTAGATAGACCATATGGATAATTTAATACAATTGCAATAGAAAAAAGACTTTATTATATCTTTCAGCCTTTGACATAAGTAAGTATACTTCAAGGGCAGATATTAATGAAAAAGGCATTATTGCTAGACATCAGATTCAAAAAGAGAATACACTGTTTTCAGGAATCCATGGAACTTTCACAAAATTTAATATATACTAAGCTACAAGGAACACTCTGAATTCACCAAAGTTAGAGCGTACAGTCTGGGACATAAAATTAGAAGTTAATGAGTTACACCTGAGACACTAACAACAAAAACAATAACCACTCCTACCTTTCTAGCCACAGCTTCTTTCCTGAACTTTATATTTCAGTTCTAGGCCTGTATATCCAACTGTCTACTGATGTTCCAACCTCCTAGCCCACAGGCATCTCATACTTGTCACACCTAAATCTTTTCCCATCTTCTCTTTGCCAACCTACCCCTCTCCAGTCCTTCCATTGTTAACAGCACCCTCACCTACCCACACATCCAGGCACCTGATGGAGTAACTGCCAGTGTGGGAGTTAACTTTTTATTGTCTACAGTCCATACAGCCCTGATCCACTTCAGCAAGACTAACTTTCTTCCCTATGAGCACCTCCAGGGCTGATACTTTTATTTATTTTTGTGTTATCAGGGTTTGGCACCATATCTCCTACATAATACTTAGATTTTGGTTGAATAGATAAAAAAATACAAAAGCAAAAGCCCTTCTTGAAAGTATGTCCATTTCCAGTACATCTCCCAGTTTAGAATAAACTCTTATCCACACCTGACCTGGCCCTGCTCATCTCTTTCTGTTTTTCTGTGATTCGTTCCCACATGATCTGGTCTCTGACCATCTCTTCCTATCTTACTATGATACATTTCCACACATACCTTGATGCCTGCCCATCTCTTGTCCTCCTGTGGCCAATATTGATACATAATGTAGCACTGCAAATCTCCTTCTGCCTTGTTGTAAATCCAAATCTACACATAAACTTGCCTCATTCATCTCTTTCTGTTTCACACACACATATTAGGTCGTACATGCCTGTCTCTTTCTCTCTTACTGTGCTGCATACCCACATGATCTGATCCTGAACATCTCTTTCTCTCATACTATGAGCTATATCCACACATGGACTGGTCCTACACATCTCTTTCTGTCTTTCTATGATCTATACCCCTAAATAATCTCATCCTGCCTGTCTTTTTTTCTGTTGCTATCATTCTAACTCCTACATGATCTTGCCCTAGCCTGTCACTGTCTTCCTATGATACACATACATAAATGTTTTAGTCCTTTCTTCCTCTGACCCACACCTACACATGATCTCTGACTATTGTTTTCTTTTATTTAATTAGCTTTATTGAGGTACAATTGATATATAAAAACTGCATATATTTACCATCTTTCTGTCTTATCTCCAGGGCTGATGCTTCCTGTGATCCATGAAATATACACACACATGATCAGGCCCCTCCACTTTTTTTCTTTCTTACTTTAATTCATCCCACACATGATCTGGCCCCTTCACCATCTTTTTCTTTCTTACTATAATCTGTACTCACACCACATATTGTCTCTGCCCATCTCCTTCTGCCTTACTATTATTTATTCCCACCATGATTTATTCACTGCCCATATCTTTTTGTCTTCCTATGATCCACATCCGCACATGAATGGTCCTTTCCCATCTCCTTCTCACTTACTGTTATCAAGTGTACCAGCCATCTTTCTGATTTTTCCATAAATCAGGTTTTTTACCAACCTTGAAGGCCTTTCACTTCTTATTATTTTTTCTTGGAATTTTCTGGCTCCAGAACTTGGGACTGACTTCTTTATATCATTCATATCTCAGCTCATTTTTCACCTCTCAGAGGAGTCTTCTGTGACTGTCTAATCTTGGAACTTGCTCCTTTCCACATCACCCAGTTTCATTTTATTCATACCACTCAATACCATTGGAAATTCCAAATTCACTGGCTAGGCATTACAGGAGTATGGAGGAGATAATAGACAGTAGAAGGAAAGACTGGGTGGTAGTTTCAGAGCGGGGAAAGCAATTGGAGTCTTTGGGTGGCTGAAGAAGTACCACCGTACACAAAGGGGTACAGTAAGCACCATCATACCTAAAAGGGTACTTCATCCATGAGAAGTGGGGTTTCTGATCAATGATTTTGAGAATAATAGTCTTTTTCCTCTTGGGTGAAAGACTGCTAATGTGGTGAGGTTTCTGAGTGGATGAGTCCAGCTAATGTTGGAATCCACCTTCAGGCTACTTGGCCTCTCACACTAAGCTGTGTCCTCCAACTTAGCTTTAGTAGGAGAAAGATATCATTTAATCTCTGTCTTTACTCTGATTCTTAACTTTTCAGAATCTGAGAGTGGGGGAAATAGGGGTGATATTTACTGTAGTTTCCTTGGACATCTGAACATGCAGCTTAGGGATCTAATCAATCTTTGTCTCTGTCTCCTTCTCTGTCTCTGTCTCTTCTGTCTCTCTCAACACACACACACACACACACACACACACACACACACACATCAACACACACAGTCAGTTGTCAAGTTATGTTGCTTCCTTCTCCAGCATAAAGCTGATTCTGCCCATCCTTTTTGACATCATGTCTTGCTGCATCATTTTATAGACAGTAGTTACCTCTGCTCATGGTTAAGAGTTCTTGTCTTCTCCAGGATCTTATGTACCATATATCTAAAATATATTTTTATGTTGACTGAATACGTATTCAAAATTGTGGCCCTCAGAACTCTAATATGATCCTCCCCTACCTAGCTAATCTCATTTCTTACTGTCCCACACACCTCATACTAGCCAAATCATCTTTACACTGATTCTATTTTCTAAGCTCAGGCCTTCCTCTCACCTCATTAAACTCATAAATTCCATAGAAATATTTAAAGCTACTCTTTTCTCCTCACTAGTGAAGATGTCCCCATGATTCCTATTCCCTGGTAAGCACACCCTTGTGCAATCATCACCCCTACCCCTACATTGAATATGAGCCAGATGTCTAACTCCATTCTAAGGAACAGAATTCAAGATCAGTGATTAGAGGTCAATTCTGAGATTAGATTGAAAAGACCATAGCTTTTGTCTTAGGTACCCTTTCAGGAAGCCAGCTGTCACATCACATGGCAGCCCTTGAAGGGTCCCACATGTGAGATCTAAGGGCTGCCAACAACTTTGTGAGTGAACTAGAAAGTGAATTTCCACCCTACCACTCATTGAGCCTTCAGTTGAGATCACGGCCCCACCTGACAGCTTGACTGCAACCTCATGAGCGACCTCAAGATAGAGGCAACCAGCTAAGTCACCCCTGTGTTCCTGACCCACTTAAAATGCGAGATATCAAATGTTTGTTGTTATACAGTGATTTATAACTAAAACTATAGATTCTACCTTTTCTGCCATGGTTTTAATTAAAGGCAATAAGTTTTGCTTGATTATTATTCTGTTTTCCCAGCCTCATTGCCAAACCATTCTCACCCTGGTTCCCCACTCCGCTGATAACAATCACAAAATCTGGTGAAAAGCTGTCTGTTGTTATTAGAAATGCTTGTTAGCTGGTTTCTATTTAAAGTATTGATCTCTTAAATACAAATTGTGAAAATCTTTGCCCAAAGTCCCAGTGAGATTTTGAAGGAGTGAAGGCTCTTCCTTGAAAAGGAAAATATGCAAAGTTTCTTCTTGGTACCTGAAATATTTGATATGTGCAACCTGCTCTGGTGGTTATTTTTAGATCTTCTCTCTGATGGAGTTCTTAGGTCTTGTTTTCACTTGTCTTTTAATGTTTGTGTGGGACTGAATGAGGTCAGCTCCCAGGAAAAATAGGAGTTCCTGATAACCTTTATAGGGAAGTTCTGTATGTCCATGGAGATTTATTTCTTCTTTATTTTTCCCTTTTAATCTTTTACAAATATTTTGTTGTTCCTTGCTTTTCCAATATATGAGTATGTATCTCATTTCTATATATTATATTTATCTATAATATATAATCAGCATATGAATGTCACCATTTAGAAAGTCATTGAGTGGGGGATTACTGGTTTCTAATGTTGCATCTTGCTTTATTAATGTATGTATCAATATATTCCAGAAGTTAGCATGGATGCTGGCAAAATCGACAGCCAATGTTTCTGTTAGAAAAAGAGCAAGTACATAAGAAAGAGCTGGTGGGAAAAGAGTGCACTGATAGAATCCTTCCTGAAATGCCTGAGTTAGTGACATATGAGCTACTCTCCATCAGAGGACTATGGAGAGGCACTGGCCAGTGTGGGGAATGGTGGCAATCAGCACTAAGTTCCGCTCTAGACATTGTCAAAGGTTTGTATTACCTGCTAGAAGGACACGCTCATGACACTTGTACAAACAATTTTAAGCTTTATTATTATATAACAATAAGTAAACTGCCTGATTAAGACATGGTTTTGGTCACTGTGCTTGTACTGGTCTCAGGATAAACTTTGCTATGCTTTATAACAAACCCTGAAACCTCAGTGACTTTGCTGTTCTCTCACAAAGTCTTATTTTCCATAGCTGCTGCTTCTTTTGTGTGGCCTCTCCATGTAACATATGGCCTCTAAGACTCTTCTTGTTGCCTCAGCCCAGAAGTAACATGTGGCACTTCTACTCACAGCCCACTGGTGGAACTAGTCATGTGGTCCCACTTAAGTGCAAAAGAGTTGGATAGAGTGGTTTTCTCAAGAACAAGAGGAAGAAAATGAAAGTTTTGGTGGACACATAGCATTGTTTCCAGCATAAGGCTTTAAACCTTTTTCTTAGGCTAAAATGATGGCAGACATGTTTTAGGGCTGGGCCCGGTTGGCACCCTGACTATGAGAAGCTGGCTGGCTGTGGTACACAGGTGTACACAGATGCACGGGGAAACCTGCATCTGGCTGGAGCCCACCTGTCACTCCTAAAGATAGTCGTAATCCTTGCAGTTGTTTCCCTCAAAGTTTAGAGCCTTATGTGACAGCTGTTCCAACTTTTCAGAAGTGGAAATGCATATTTTAATGTAAAATTCCCCAATATTAAAATGTAGGTTGGATTATATGAAAACATGGGCCAAAAAAATGTGTTTGCAGGCCTAATTTTACCTACATGCTGCCAGCATAAGATCTCAGCTTTTTGGCCCAGGAAGTTGGATCTTGAGTGACCCTTTATTTATCTGTGTGGTAGAGCTAACCCCAAATTTCTTAGAGGAATCTTGGCTCTGCCTCTGAGCATTCCCTCACGTCCACCTCAGTTCAGGTTCAAATCCTTCATCCTTGCACTACTCCATGCTCAGTTGACCACTGGAGCACTTGGGACTATACTTAAAGGACAACAGATTCCCTGCATTCCGGGTCACTGCCAGGCTATGTAATCTTGAGACATTTGGGAAACCACAAAGTGTTGAGAGAGATTGAAACCCAGGATGGGTATTGTAAGCTTGGAGAGCTGAACAAGCCCTGGAACAAGAAGGTTGTTGGGTCAGCTTTGGATGGGCCCCAAAAGGCCGTGGGAAGGAATGAAAGGATTATAAATGAAAGGGGGTCACCCAGACAGACCTGCATTCTGGACAGATCATTCTGGCAGCCACTAGGGTGTGGGGAGGAGAGTTCTCAGCAAACTGCACCCGTCACCCACTGTCACAGTACCCTCCATGTAATCTCATCCTGGTATTTCCCTTGATGGTTGACTCCAGTAATCTCATTCTACCTTTTTCTGGGCTGTTTTTGGAAGAGTAGGTCTCACTCTGAGGGTGGCCAAGTTGTTGGGAATTACAGCCAGCAAACAATTGAACACAGTCACCTTTCTCTTTCAAATGGTAGAGCAGCTACTTTAAAGATTGTGTGAGCTCCGGGAAGCCCAGTGTTTTGCAGGGGGCTTAGATGAAATTTTGGGCAGAGCTTTTAAATGACAGTCTTTTCCGTATGCTTTCTCAGAATGAAAATCAGGTCAATAACACGAGTAGACAAACAAAAGCCTTAACTGCCTTCGAGCTGGACTCCAGGCTGCAGATTTCCTATGGCCCCGCGCTCAGGAGTCTGGGTCTGGCGGGGAGGGCCATGTGTGCTGTGGCCTCTCCCTCAGGTGTGAAGAGTGATGGGGTGAGGGCGGGTCCCCCACCCAACCCAGGCACCCAGGGGCCATGGACCTTGGCCAGGAAACAAGGTGGTGACACAAGGTGGGACTAGCATCGCTGCCACATAGCAAAAGTAAGCGAGGAGAGGTCCAGAGTTATGTGCCTGGCCACTGTTGTTGTCTGATGGGGCAGGATGAGGTGTCAGCCTGCTGGCCAAGCTTGTCTCCACCTGCTCCTGGAGCTGGACCACCCTCCGTCCCAGGCTCCCTCTGTCTCCAGCAGGGTCCCAGGCCCAGACTTGGCCCAGGGCACAGACTAGGTTTCTTCAGACGGTCAGAAGGTCAGACTTACCTTGCTGAGGCCACCTACTGTGTGTAGGTCACACAACGATGGGGAGGCGTTCGCTTTGATTTACCTGTCTCCTTCCCAGTTTCTTTCCTGTTAGCCATCACAGCCCCATCTTCCCCTCAGTCTGTCTCTCACATGCACTCTCTCACATGCACATGCACACACGCACACACACATATATACACATGCACACACACACACGGACACACAAACATGCACACATCTTAGTGTGTTTTGGATCCAGACGATGGGATCCGGTCTCACCACCCCTAGGATGCACCTTCTCCAATAAATCACGTTCCTCACACTTGCTCCTAAGTTCATGCCCCTCCCCTAAGAAGTGTTCTTAAGGCCTTGGAGACAATAAGGCCATTGTGGCCCCTTGTGGGGCAGGGTGGGCAGCAAGAACAGGTCTCAGTCAAGTGTGGGGTTTCATACCTGGGCTCTGCAGCTCAGGCATTTCACTCTGGGATTGGCAGCTGTTAGCGGTGCTTTGTGAAATCCGGCCTGGGTTGCCAGTGTCACTACTTGGCATCAAATAGAAACCATCAGTGTGGGCTCTCCGCCTAAGTTAGGTCACTGCTGTTCTGTGAGGGGGTAGTGTTTGTCCTGTGTCTTGTGGGCAGTGAGTGGCGGTACTGTAGGCTGCATTAAAGTCACTTCATGCCCTCTTTGTGCTGGTGCCGTGGGCCCGGGCCACTGGCTTCCACTGCACATGAACCAGGTCAGTAACATGAACCTGCTGGGTGATGTGAGAATGAAATGTGATGAATCTGTGACCGACCCCGTGTGATGCACAGAGGAATGCACTTCATCCTGACTCTGTGAGAATCCCCTGGAACTTTGCATGCCCAGTGCCCGGCCTCCTGACCAGTGACATGGGAGTCTGTGGGGCCCAGGCCTGGGCACCAGGAGTCCTTACAGGTTGCTTGGTGATTCTGAGTGCAGCTAGAGAGGGGAACAGGCATCTACAAGAGTGACTGATGCCAGTTGTGAAGTAGCTGGGCCCCCTGACTGCCCTTCCTCGGGGGCAGTGGCTCTGGTCTGGGCCCTGTGCTCCCCAGCCTGACTGCCCTTCCTCTTCTAGCTCTCTTAGGGACTGTGCCTTCTGTCCTTCCCACTCAGAGAACCCTACCAACCTTTCAACTCCATACACTGCAGTACACTGCATACCCCAGCTTGTATCTTAGCCCATAAGGGATATTGGAAAGGCCTGGGCCGGTGAACCTCTCACTGGCTTTGCTAGATCAGTAATGGATGAGGAGGCTCCTTTCTGAAAACTTGGGCACTCGGTGATTTTCAATCTGGATCTTTCTCAAAGATGTTCTGAGATGCTCACAGACTAGTTTCCTCCAGAGACCTAGGTCACTAGCCAGGTACCTGTGTCAGGACCACCATGTGTGTGGAATGCGCTGTGGTTGTCGCCATGGCTTCCAGCAGAGGGTGCTGTGCCCCAGCCCAGAAGAAGTGAGTACAGGGTGGTTTCTCCCCAGCAGAGTGGCAGAGAAGCAGTGGCTATTCTGATTATTTGAAAATTCCTTTAATGCAAAGGCTCCTCTCTTCTCATGGCAGACAGGTCAGCCGCTCTTATGCAGGGTGAGCGAGGGATTCTTTTTCTATGCTCACTTTCACAAACGCTTTTCTGTACTTATTTCAAATACAGTTGGCCCCAATTTATCTAGTAGCTGTGTTCCCGAGAGGTTGCCCACATGATCATGTTTAAAGGGCACTTAAGAAAGCTCTGTCATTGAAAGCAGAAACTGCTGTTATCTTTGGGAAAGTGAATTTATATTTCTAATTCAAATAAAGTTTTATATACTCTCAGACATCAGGTGTTTATAAGAAGGGTTTGATAAAAGGGAGTACAGCTCTATATGTTTACCTCTGAGGAAGCCCCCATCACCCTGATCACCAGGTTACAGGCTTCTAGAACTATAACAGTCCCACAGGGTCACTACAAAGCTGTCCCTTGGGCATGGCCTTCATCTGGCCCTGGGGCTGGGCAGCAGCCTCTGGACAGGGCCTGTCCCTGGGGGACACCCTGAGAACCCCATACCCACCCTGGGGGCCTATCTGCTACAGGAAAGGAAGCAGGGAATGGCTCATGTGCGCCCTAGACACATGCATTATGTCATCAGTCCCTACTAGAAAGGCAGCTGAGTTATGGGTTTTACAGATGCAGAATTCAATGCAAAGTGAAGTTCAAGAACATCCAACATTATGAGTCCATGGCCAATCTTGCCTTTGAGGTTTTTTCCTCCCAGTCCATGTCTCATTTTCTCTTTTTCTAACTAGTCTATTTTCTTGCTGGTGCCCAAGTGATGAACCCCCTCTCTCAAGCCAGAAGGAAGGAGAATGAGATGACATATATGTCACTTCAACTATTAGTCAGTAGTCTGGAGGAAGGCATAAAAGTGCTTGGCTAGAAACTCACCTTTGTGGAACAAAGTGAAATCTAAAAATATGCCAGCTGCAATTAAAGGCTTTGAAAATCAAGAATTTCTGTGATCTTCATTAGCCATGCTCTTTATTACTATCTGTAAATAAACTGTAAGTAAACAGTTTACTGAGTACTCTGTCCTTGGTGCCCCAAACATGTTAACTCATGTACTTATAAATATTTTATTATTCCCATTTTACATATGAGGAAATGGAGACAGAGAAATTAGGTGACTTCCTCAAAGTCACATAGCTAGAAAGGAGCGCTCCTAACCTCTACCCAGGGTCCCTAGTCAACCCTTCACTTAGGTGCAGTGACACAAACTGTTCCTAGTTGTGACATAGAAACATCTTGTGCTTCGCTATTTTCCATATTTCAACACAGAGGGATGCCTGGCTCTACAGGAGGATTTAAAGGTTCATTCAAAAAATTCAGTTAGATTACTCTTGTTTTATTATAACTCAGTGGGGTACACAAGATGATGAATTGGGGCATAGAAAGAAAATATTGAACCCCTTTATATTTGTTTTATTATTTCAAAATTTTGATTCTTGCACATATTTTATAATCTATGTATTTATAGTCCATGCATGTAAGTTATGAATAAATCCACAAATTCTGAGAAAGTACATGCAAAAAACATTTTCTTTGTATACCACCAATGAGATTTTGACTTTTGTTTGCTTTATGTTCTAAATATATTTGTATGTGTAGAAGCCACTTTTGAAGAATCTATCATTTTGAAGCATACAAATTAAAATAACCAAACAGTACATCTTTCTTTGCAAAGTGAAGTATAAATTCCAGATATTTATGTTTTGTATGTCTGAATTTCCATGTGCCATACTGGTCTGACTAAAAGAGGCCTAACTGTACTTTCCCTGTGAGCTCAATTGAGTCCACACATGTTTATTGAGGGTCCCCTAAATGCCAAGCACTTTGCTAGGCATATGAGATACAATGGCTTTGACTTTGGCCCTAGAGGAGTTTATGGTATAGTAGGGTAGACAGTGGTATACTTTCAATTGAATGAGGTAAACGAGATGATATAACTATGTACATTTTGCTATGAGAGGGCAGGAAATGGCTCTTAGTTTATGCTGGAGCAGTCATGGAGACCTTTCTGGAGGAGGTGTTGATTCATGCTGAATCTTAAAAGATAACCCAGAGTGAGTAGGTAGGGAGCAATGTCAGGGGATTTAAGGGCAGAAGCAAAGAGGCTTTTGCTGGGAACTGTTAACCTTCTGTATTTCTAGAGCTGACAAGGGCATGAAGAGAGGAGCTGCATCCACAGATGTTGTCTGGGGACTGATCTCAGAAGGCTTGACATGGGAGGCCTCTGAAGTATGTGGGGATATATCCAACACTAAGAGCTTTAGGCAGCAGAATGATGTGGTAAGACGTGGCTTTTACCAAAACTATTCTAATAGAAGTTTAAAAGAGAGATTTGGGGTGGGGGACAGTTAAAATGTAGGCATGGTGACCACCCAGTTCAAAGGCTGTTTTAAAAGTCTAGGCAGGTGATAAGGGTTGGGTCAAGAACAGTAAGTGTGAAGGAAAGGAACGATGGATTTGGATTTGAGAAATATTAAGAAGGCTAAGTCAGCAAGACAGGGGAGGTGGGAGGGGAAGACAAGGGGGAAGTCATGGAGAACAGCTGCACGTTTGTCACTCAGACAACTGGAAAGAGGATAGAACAGAGAATATGCTAGATGGCTGGATCTGGAGCAGGGGTGAGGAAGGAAGATGCTGTGATCAGATTAAGGGATGATGAGTCTAAAGTACCAATAGGACCACCCTGCAAAAATGGCAGATTGGACCCTGGGTATTAGAGTCTGAAGAGAGAGTAGGGGGCAGGGAGGGGCAAGGGATCAGGGCTGGAGACAGAGAAGATTAAACACAATAAAGATGTTGGAAAGAACTCGAACAGCAGATGAGGTCACCATAGGAGAGCACGTGAAATGAAAAGAACTGTATGCCTGAGACATGGTCTGCTATGGCTAAAGAGAGAGAAAGAGATGGGGCATCAGCATCATTATCTGAAGAGGGCAAAAAAAAGAGATGCTGAGATAGGAGAATGTGGAGATAGACATGCCAGGAAAGCTAAGGGTGGAGAGAGGCGAAAGCATCCTGCATCTCTCCGAGGGGTCAAGAAGATGAGGCTTGAGAGGCAATCATGTCTCCCTGCATTATTACTGTCATTTGTAAAATTAAACAGAAGCAGCACTTCTGAGAGTTAAAAAGGGAAAGAAAGAGAGGGAGGGAGAAAGAGAAAGAAAGAAGTTTTAGTAAAACATTGACTAAAACTTCATTTACTTGTAAATTCACAACAGCTCAAATGGGCTCCACTGGATTTTAACCTTCATTATGGCAACAAGGAAAGGGTCTAAGGAGTAAATAAATAAGACAGGCAGGCTGTAAGTAAAATTTCTAAAACACAGTGCCATGTCTATCTGATGCTTGCACAAATCACCCTTGACCAGCAACCAGAACAGGCCGAAGCTGGATGTGCCTGACAATGGCTGAGCCCAGGGTAGGAGCCTGTACAGCCAAAAAGTGATAACATATGAAAGAAGGTACGCTGTGCTTCAATTCAATAAGCAATTGTTGAGGCTTTTGCAGCTACTCTGCACTGTAGGCCATAACCTGAGGACTCAGCAATTATTTCTACAAGAGCCTGTCAGGGAGCTTACAGTGTAAGGGCCAGAGAGTCATTCGGGAAGATAGGCAAGGCCTTTGCAGTGTCACGCCTCCATAGCGGGTCTCAGAGAAGCATGTGGAGTAAAGGAGCTGCAGAGGATCTTCCCAGAGGTGGCACTGGAGCTGAGCCTCACAGGGTAGTGAGAAGGCACTTGCCAGGGGAGTAGGGACCATTTCATGCTCTGGGTCAGGTTATGGATGAGAGCCAGCTGGCTAGTGATGGCTGTTCAGGCATGCCCTTCCGTCATGGAAGCTGAGAAGGGACACCATTGGAAGAGATTAAAAAAGTTTTTTTTTTAAAGAGAAGCATCAATATGGAATGGGCACTAGGAACAGGAGATCCAACACAAGACAGAGACAAACAGTCCCCCTTCCCTGATGGCCTAGAGTCATCATGTCATTCCCACCCAGGCCAGGCACCAATGCTTGTAGCAATGACAGAGTCAATGAAAGGTTCCTCTGCTGAGATGCTGGATGCATTTTGAAAATATTCTCATTGAAAACAGTTGCAATAAAAGGTCTCAGAGCTTAATTAGCCTGGCTCTCCTACTGCCTGCCTTGTCACACAAAGAAAACACACTATTCTCATTCACTCCACCCTCAAGTACCATAGGAACACCCTATTCACTTACACACAGTTATTACCCTCTTTACAAATAAGTCCATTCTGCCAAGGACTTCTGCCAGACAAGACCTTGTTAGCTCGTTTCCATTAGTAGGGTAATTGAAATCAAAAAGCCACATTAAAGAAATATAATTTGTTAACAAAAAAACCTGTTAACTCTGTGTGCTGGCCTTGCCTCCCAGAAGACTGAATTCTCCATGACGTTTTAGTTGTCTCCAATGCCATTGTGACTACCTTAAGGACTGATACCTCCTGATATTCTGTAATCAGAGGCTGAGTCTTTTGTTTTGAAAGGAGAGTGATTGGATCCCTGACTGTTTCTCAGCCCTGGGAGCCATCCCCTCTTCCTGAGGAAGAAATGATGATTGGGAATCTGGACATCTAATTCTGAGCTTAAAGGTCATTAGATCCTATGTACCTTCAATATCCCCTCTATGCCTGGATAGGATGTAAGACTAAACAGTAGAAAGCACACTGCCCTCGTAGTATCCAGTGTCCAGGTGGAGATGGTGCTGAGGGAGATGGCAAAATCTGCATTGTGCAGTAGCTTTTTTCACCCAGGCATTCAGGCCCTGCAGGGTGAGGGGTGAGTCAGGTGGGACTCTGGACCAGGGCAGCCATTGTTCTGTGATATTTTTATATACTTGTCTTCTTCGTTTGATTTTGTTTGAACAAAGAGGCCTGTGGCCAAATATAGTTTAAACCTTGGTGGAGAAATTGTGAAGACCAGGCTGAAAGCAATAAGACATAGAAGATGATGTTCTAAGCAAAGTTTGGACCATAAAGAGAAACGTGGCAAAGTCAGGTTGGTGGTGTCCAAAAGGAAATGAGAATGTATTAATTGTCATATAATTAATCAAAGATGATGGGGCACAGTAGGAGGTGGGGATATCCTAATAGAGATATAACTGATCAAAGATGAGAAGTAACTATTCATTTCTAGGAGGCTTTGCTGGATGGAGCCCACAGTCAATTCCCAATTTTTATATGGGGTTCCTTTATTATTTTTAAAAAGGTAACAGTTTTATTGAGATATAATTCACATGCCATACAGTTCACTCATGTAAAGTGTACAATTCAATATTTTTTACGTATATTCTCACACTTGTACAACCATCACCACAATCAATTTGAGAACATTTTCATCTTCTACCTGGAGTTCTTGACTCTATAAAGTAGATGGAGAAATTGGGTAAAGAGCAACCGAGATGACGAACGAATATAAAGTAGAAGTTCAGAGAGCACAAGAGGAGATGGGTCTCTAAGTCCAAAGGAAGAAAGCTGCAGAAAGATCTGGTATTTAAAACAGGGAACTATGAAAAGGAGATTTGGCCTATGTTTCCATTAAGAATAAACAAAAAACTGGGCTTGATTACAGCAAGAGGATTTAGGTAAAACATGAGGAGGAAAAACACATCCAACTTCCTTGCTATGTCTGTAAATGCCTGGGTTATGCTGCCCTTGGAAATAAGACTGACAAATGGTCATCACAGGGTGGGTTTTAAATAATGGGTTCTTCTAGTTTCATGATGATGGTACAATGAGAAGGCATCCCTTCAGATGTGCCTATCCTTTCTGTGAGGTACAGTCCTGATGAATATCATTTACTAGGGAGAAACTTCTAGAGAGCCCTGTCACATGCTGGATGAGTGACAGTCCTTTGGATAGATAAATGGAGGTTCCAAATAATAGTTTCCTGGTCCTATCAGCCTCATGGTAGAAAAGCAGAAAATATGTGGAGCACAACAGAGACCACAGCTACAGATCTCTCTTCCTGATTATTTCTTGATTAAATTCATTCTTCAAAGAATTTTTGAGCTCTTGTTATTGGTCAGGTGTAATACAATAGTTCTTAACCAGGGTTGGCTTTGCCCCCTTGGGGACTTTCAGCAATGCCTGGAGATGTTTTTTGTTTGCAATTAGGGCAGGGGGAGGGGTGGTATTGGCATCTCATGGGTAGAGAACAAAAATGCTGTTAAACATCCTACAATGCACAGGACAGTACCCTACAATAGAGTATCATTCAGTCCCAAATGTGAGCAGTACTGAGGTAGAGAAATCTTGAGAAAAAGAAATAAGATTCAGTCCCCACTCTCAAAAGATTTAATCTGTTCCTTGTGGTGTTTCTTAATAAAGCTTGAAATGTATGCTAATGAAAATTTATGCCATTGACAAAAAGTTCTTCAAGTTCCTTATTTAAAGGGATTATCACTAAAACTGAATTTCCCAATATCATTTGGGAATGACAGCCTGGTGCTATTGATGTAAAAGTGTTCATTACATTCTTACTAATAGACTGGGTTAGCAAATCTTAGATTTAAAAAATTATTTAGCAGAGGACAGACAGTATCCAGGTGACTTTTGTCACCTTTATCAGCAAAGTGAGCCTATATTTTTATTTGAATGTACATATAGAATATACAACCTACACGTTGGATTAATATAGTAAACCTCAACAGTTCATTTTTTTTAACTTGAACTTGTTCATAATTTCAGCAGGACATAGCTTAAATCTCACTTTGCTTAGAAATCCTAATTTAATAATAACTGCAGATGGGTTATTTGCAAAATTTTGGAACTAGTTCTTTCAAGTGCTCATATGTACCACTTACTATAAAAGTAACCAATATGTTAATTAAAATAAAATACTAATTTATCTAAATGGCACCCTAAGGACCTCAAATACACCCTATTTAGTTTCACTGATGTGGGAGGTCAGTTATTTGACCTGGTGGTAGTGAACTGTTCTGGAAAATTGCCTTCTTTATTTAATGAGTAAAGTTGGCCAGAATGACCTCTAATGCTTTTTCCCCTGCTGTTAGTTTTCAGCTTAGCAGCTCTTGAGTGTGGCTTTTAAAGGCTTGGCATCCCCATCCTTCAGTTCAAAATCTCCCCTTTGCCATTGTGCCAAGTGCCCTGGGCATTCTGGAATGGTCTTGAAAATAATTGAAAAAAATCTGTAATTCAGACCCTTCACCAATTTATACTGGTTTTTGCCCCCGAAAGATTCAAATTCCTGTGGGTTCATTGAGCTTCACAAAGTACATATTTTTGAATTGTTGATGCTTAAAAACTGAAAGCAGAAAACTCTTCTGAGCCTCAGTTTCCTTGCTTGTAAAATAGAATCTAAATCCTTTCCTGCTCTGTTTTATTAATTATGCTATTTATGAAGATAATGACTGTATCGACATGCTCTCTCAGTAACTGGCTACCTTTCTCTCTCCCTTTCCTTCTTTCTTTCCTCCCTCCCTTTCTTCCATTTGCAGTTATCACCACTGAAGACAGCACTTTACAATTTTCTACTCACCTCCAAGGACTTCCTTGGTTAGGGCATTAACTGTATTTTCTTTAAATCTTTATTTTTTCTTCTAGACCAACTAGTTACTTTTAATTAATTAATTGATACACACACACACACACACACACACACACGCACGCACGCACACTGCGTGTGTTCACCTCCCATAGTTAGATTTCTTTCTGTCACCACATATTTGAGCCCCTTTACCCTGTCTACCTCCCCCTCCCCCACCCCACTTCCCTTTGGTAACCACCAGTCTATAGTCCATGACCATGAGTCTTTTTCTTTTAGACAAACTTGTTTTTACTTTACCAGGAAGTTCAGTACCCCCAAATATGGATCTCTGTAATTTGTTCCAATTTTTTATTATTTCTGAACTGAAGTCAGCTGAAGCCATCTTGACAAGTCTGAGCAAATATCAGTATTCCTGGGGACTAATCCTTTTTCATAAGAGTCTAAAATGCTAAAATGCTGTTCTTTGGGTTAGGTGGCCCCAACTTTTTTTTTTTTTTTTTTTTTTTTTTTTGCACAAAGCGATGGTAAATTAAGTCATGAGAAAAAGCCTGATGGAAATCCTTCATGGCTGTTAAGAGTGACCACAGCAGCCTGCCTCAGTCAGAAAAATGATGGGGAGGAAGCATGAAATTAAATCATCAGGGAATCCTAGGCTCACTCTGGCCACAGCAATCCCTTTGCCCTTCCACTGATTCCCTGGCTTGCATGTAGCCAAGCAGATTCCAGTCCCATCAAAAGCCAGGAAGCGGGGCAGGCAGAGGATGTCACTGCCCCAGTAGCACAAGCCTGGTCCCAACACAACACTCTGGGTGTAGCCTTCACAGATCTCAGTGGGCAAATCTCCCAATGCTGGTCCCCACTACAACAACCTCTCTGCAGAGGCCAGCTCTGATGAATGGCAAGGCACATGGATGGCTACAGCTGGGGTGGGCAGGGAGGCCTGTTGTAGAAATACAACCCAGGGCTGGGGGATAGTCCACAGAGGCTCAACACCCAGGGTTGGCCAACATTTCTCACCCAAATGGAGCTGACATATGAAGAGAAAGGGGCATTGCCAGATATAACAATGAAAATCCTGTGGCTTTATAATGTAATTACAGGCTACCATAGCCTTCCTTTATACCTGTGGCAGTACAGTGTGAGGCCAGGGGTTCTGCTGGCTGGTATAGACTGCCTAATGTTGCAGGGGCAGCAGAAACAATGGCAGAAATGGTGAGAAAAGACCTCAGGCACATGGTAAATGCCAGTCCCTAGGCCACTTGTGCTGGCTGTATTTGAAACTAGAATACACATGCCATGCTCAGGAAACCCACAATGAGAGTAAAAATGGAAAAAGACTGTACCATGTAGAAGCTGAAAGGATGGAGTCTGGCTGGGGCTGTAGAATGGGACTAGTTAGCCAGATGAGAAACAGCTAGCTATTTGGTTATTTGCCATTGTGTCACACTTTGAGAAAGAAAATTTAACAACGGAGAAAAATAGCAAGAAAAAGAAAAGCCATTCTGGGTGTATGGTATAGGACCAGCTAAGGCTGTAATCTTATACACAGAGGGCCTGGTAATAAAAGAACAGCCTTGAAACTGATTTTCCTCCTGTTCGTGTTCACAGTAACAGCTGGATACATACTAATTGCAAGAAGTAAAAGAGCTTTCAGTTTAAAAGCAGGCATGCCACAGTCAGTCTCTCACCCATGCAGTTTCAAACACCAGTGTGATGTGCCACCTAGCAGATCTGTCTGAAATGCACACTCACTGTCCCTCACTTGTGTGGGCGGCCTTAGGCTGTCTGAGGAGAGCAGCATGGTGCTCCCTCCTGCTAGGTACATCTCTTCTGCCCATCCAGAAATGGCTTACCCAGGGGTTCTCACCTTGGTACTAGTGACATTTGGGCCAATAGCTCTGTCTGGTGGGTGCTGTCCTGTGCATTGTGGGACATTTAGTAACATCCTGGATCTCTACCCGCTAGATGCCAGTATCACCCTCTCCCCCAGCTATGACTACTAAAAGTGTCTTCAGGCATTGCCAGATGTTTCCTGGGTAGGAGTGGGTATGATCACCTCCCCATATGAGAACCACTGGGCTAAACCAAAAAGAAATGACTTTCTCTCCTCTCCCTGCCCCCACCCTGCTGCTGATCCCACACACCAATATATACCCAGGGCCAAGAACATTTAAGAGACATCCACTAGCAATGAACTTTCTTTGAGGTCTGAGTGAACTTCAGTAATACGTTTGACTTGGAAGACTTACAGTCATTCAGAACAATTCTCTTACTGCTCTTGAAAAAAAGATATTTTTCTAGCTAAATTCTGGGAGGGCCATAGAGAGGAAGCAGGTAAAGCTTCTTTTTAGAGACATTTGTTCATTTTTGTCTACAGAACATTTAGACACAGAACTCTACACATGCCAGGGTCCCTATGAACTGGAAAGGCCTTGGTACTTGAAACTCACCTCCCACCCCCACCCCTTGCCACATTTTTACAAATGAAGAAATGGAGGCCTCGAGGGGGAAGCCACTTTCTCAAGGTCATAAGTATTCCTAATCCTCCTTTTGTGGGGGCACAGGCCAATGGAGTCCCTTTTTGCCCAATATGCCTGAAGAGCTTAGGTCTCAACATAGAGCACCTTGTAGCGCCTTAAGAGCAAAAGTTTGGTCTAAACCAGGCCAGTTTAGGAATACGAATTTTTTAAATAATAGAATGCTGCAACCAATTAGTGCAAACAAACATTTATTGTGAAATATTCATCCTACCCTTTATTAGGTATTACATCATCAAAGCACTTTGTGGCAATGAAAATAGCTTTTTTATACCCCTCTGATTCACCCAATATTCCATTAAAGCTGCAAAAAATGTGCAATCTGCTTGAAAAATAGGTTGCTCTTATTTACTCATTTGTGAAAAGTCAAAAATTAAAAAAGAAAATGATACTAGCTTACAGGCCTCTAGAGCCAATTTGCCTTCCTGCTTCCCAACTACTCCCCAAAATAATTAACAAAGATAATTTGTTTTAAATGCCTTTTTATAAAACCAATACACCTTTCCCCATATTATAATCATAAAAATTTTAAAAAGCCATTATTTACTTTCTTGGAAAAAAGGTGGCCAGCCGTTGTTTTTTGATAGGAAGCATGTGTATTTCCTGGGAGTTCACTTTCTTGAACTTTATGCTCCGGCTTTTGATGATGGGTTTCCTAAGGGATTCTGTGTTTCCCATGGACTCTTCTCCTTGGCTGTTGATGTCATAGCCCTGAAACACAGAGTCTTCTCTTTTGAAAGAGAAGTTTTTCGTGGACACACCCGAGAGACCTTTGATTTTCCCACAGAAGATGGTAGGCATGGCATCTTCCACTGAGACGATCACCTTGGATGCCTGGGAGTCGCTCACCATCTCAATATTATTTTCAGCTTTGACCATGCTGCTGGGCTGGCTTGGCTGGCTGTGTGGCTGGGCGGTGTTGCTGCTACCCATGTGGCTATCCATCATAGCCAAGGCCTCACGGGTCGTGGCAGGGACAAAGGGCATTTCCATGCCTCTGGGCAGTTTTTCCACCACTGTGTGACGCGGGCTGGCCACTGACCTGCTGCTGTTATACAGAGTCTGAGGGGCAGGCTCAGATTTCCGGTGGGCTGCCAGTGACAGGTCGAGGGCTGCATCCTCCTGGCAGTTTGGGGGACTGACTTCACGAGCCTTGAGCCAGGGGACTGACTTCATGGAGAGGTCCAGGGCCTCATTCTCACTCCCCATCTTGATGACCGTGTGGCGGCTGAGCTGGAAATACTCCTTGGGCTGGAGGATGTCAAAGGGTTTCAGTTCTTCCTTCTCCAGAGGGGTCTGGGTGCCTTTAAAGGGGTGCAGGCCTAAGGAAGATGGTGGCTTGGAGAAACCAGGGCTGAACTTGGATTCAGAACTCTGAGGCACTGGGATGGGGATGGGAATGGGGACAGGCACAGGCAACGGGACAATCACAGGATAGGGCACCAAAAGGGTGGCTGGTGGTACCAGAGGGGACAAAGAAGTGTTAAAGGGCTGTGGGGGCACAGGGGCATATCCAGGAGGAGGCTGACAGGGTGGGGGGCCCAGAGCGCCCTGGGAGGGAAACAAATTCTGGAGCACAGCTTCAAATGGCAACGTAGGCTCCTGTGGCTGGCTCGGGATGCGCAAGTCCAGGAGTTGGGGCTGGGCTTCGGGATCCTCGGCTGCCTGGAAGAGGTTGTTGTGGATAGCATTGGAGGAGCATGGAGCCTCCTGTGGCAGAACCAGAGGGGAGTTGAGGTGCTGAAAGACATGCTGCTCCAGCACTACGGGCAGCTGCATGGGGCCTTGCGTGGTCATAACATAGGTGGCATTGCCATTAGGGTTGAGCTCGGGTGCAGAGCTTCCCTCCACCTGCATGTGAATGGGCATCACCACCGGGCTCTCCCCGAGGCACAAGGGCTGCAGCACAGTGGCTGCTACCTTTAAAGCCATGCCACTCTGGGACTCTGCTGGGGGGTTCAAAATGGATGGAGCTGGCACCGTCACCAGGGCCTTCTTTACCAGGTCTGTGGAGTTGATGTTCCAGGCCTCGGTGGTGATAAGCTGTGCCATGCCGTTCTCCAGTCTGTTATTGGCCAAGGCCGGAGAGGAGTCGGTCATGTCCATGGAGAGGTTCTGTGACTGCAGATTGTCCATCACTCACCTCTGATGCCACTTGATCTGCAACACAGAACACACAATATGAATCCTCCTTTGGAGACTATTTATAATTTCCTTAGGAACTGTCACTACACCTTTTTAAAGTTTCCATATTATAGTTAACCAGGGAGCACATCCACCTCTCTAGGTATACATACATGTTATAGATATTTCCTAATAGGTACGAACACACCCATGTGATCAGCTGTGTGTGCAGAGCCCCAAATGAAGAGACGATTTTACCATAAACAAAGATGATGTAATGACTAAACAGCCAAATGAGGTTAGATAGAGTATTTTTAAACCTAATACTTAGCTTATATGCTAAGCCTTCAACAAACAGTTTCATTCCACACTGCTATATCAGACAGTTAAGACAGAGATTTGACTTGTTCAAATACAAATAGGCAGCAGAGATGTATTTTCCTTTGATTAAAAAAAAAAAAGCCCATCACATTAGAATATTCTATGAAAATGGGAGAGGCCAGCCCAATTACAAAAAGCACTTCAAAAACTCTGTAGCAATAATTCTTCCAAAAGTGGCTTGATAAGAGGAACTTTCCTAGCAGTACATTTACACAAGGGTCAGCACAGTTGTCTTGCAGTCTCCCTCTGACCAATATGACATCCCCTTTCCTTTCAAGAACAGGAAAATCCACTCCGTAGAGCAAAGTAAAGATGCAATAACTTGCATGAATGCTCATTAGGTCCAGCGTCACTTCCCCAATCAGTTCATCTGTCTGACCCATGACCTCCCCTAACTTCTAGCTGTAAACAGGAGGAGGGGATGTTGATGATTCTAGGGCTAGGGAAATGGAACACTTGGAAACAAGCATCTTCAAAGGTAAGAGACACTCTCTTGATGTCCTCAGCACCTCTGGCCACCTCTGGAGAGGCCAAAAGAACCCATCATAGGTGCTTCCTCGAAGAAGCAGGGCTGCAGCTGTGATATGGCTCTCCATGGAAACGCATACACATTTAGCCTGGTTACCATGGAGAAAGCAGGCACCATGTCTAACTCCGGGATCTGTGCAGCCCTGGAGTCTGGTTGGGCTCGATAATTCAATAACTCTAGGTCCCGCTGGGCAGGCCTCAGGCAACTCCAATTCTTGACCTCACCTCTGTCTGGGTTGTCTGGACTTTAGTCCTGTGGTCATCTCATCCTCATCTCCTCACTCCCAAATTACTAACACAACTTCCAAAACAAGTAAGAGAAGTAGCTCAGCACACCGTGGGATTAGAAATAAACAAATGTGGCAGCTTCACCAATTGAACAACTCTGATATTTCCAGATAATCCAAAGGTATCAAATGCACAGAAGGAGTTTCTCTGAAGCAGGAGAAGGGGAGGGGAGGAAGAAGTACGCTGTGCAAAGCATCACTTT
The DNA here is from genome assembly GCA_030015415.1 of Cynopterus sphinx. Lineage (NCBI taxonomy): Eukaryota > Metazoa > Chordata > Mammalia > Chiroptera > Pteropodidae > Cynopterus > Cynopterus sphinx. The sequence goes on from CM057388.1 coordinate 8,386,837, forward strand.
GTGGAAGAACAGTAATGGGTGATGCCCATGGTGGGTGGCACTGCAAAGCCTGGCTCCATAGGGAAACCATGAGGTGACCCAGTGTGCTGGCCAATAATGACCTTTGGGCAGAGTAAGGAGGCAGGCTGCCCTCAGGAAGCTAAGGGGGCATGGCCCAGCTGCAGGGCCTGGTTTTTCCAAAGAGGAATGCTTCCTGATTCAGCCTAGGAAACACCAGATCTCCAATACACCACTCATTCATTCATTCATTCATTCATTCATTCAACTAATTCATTTGCTGAATGTCTACTGCACGCCAGCACTTCCCTGGGTGCTGGAGATGCTGTCATGAGCCAGGCAGACAAGGTTCCTGCTTTCATGACAATTAGAGGCTTGTGGGGGCACATGTCTGTGATTGGACAGAGATTTGCTAGCATGAGAATGCATGAAAGTTATGCCAGGAGAGGCAGCAACACCAGTAGAAAAAAAAGCTTTGTTGGTCACTTTCTGGCAGCCCTGTGAAGGCCCTGAGAACCTAACACGTCCTCCAGAGGAGTCTGCCCTGTCCCTCTCAGTGTCTGTAACTCTTGGGGAGGGGTGAGAAAGGCTAAAGGGAAGCTGGGGTGGGGGCAGATGAGGACAAGGACAGCAATGGTCAGAGAAGTCACCCACAGCCACCCATCTGAGACTGCTTCTGATGGCCTGCAAGGCAAGTCATTGGGAGCAGTCGTGTTCTGTGCTTCCTGTGGGTTTAGGGTTATTCAGCAGTGAGACTGCTTCATAACAGGCTACACCTGTCCATCCTCCCAGATGAGTTGGCCTCTCTCTCTTTGCCTCCTTCAATGTCCACACTGCCCCCCAAGGGAGAGACAGCAAATTTCTCAATGCCTCCTCCCCCTGCTCCTGGCACAACCTTCAGCTCAGATGCCAACTCTCATCTCTTCCTGCGAAACCTCGCTCGTCCCCCTGCCTATCCCTGGTTATAGGCCTGCTACTTCTGGGGAGCCTTCCTGCTTAGAGTGTGAGGGTGGGATCTCTCCAGGACCTGGCTCATTTCACAGACCCCTGTTCTACCCACAGGTAGCTGAAACAAACTCACCAAGCAGTTACTATCTTCCAGGCTCTCTGCTAAGAATGCTGAGAATGTTCCATTGTCTCACCTCATTTAATCCTCAGAACAACCCTAGATAGGGGTACAATAATTATACCCACTTTATTGATGAGAAAACCGATTCCGCGGAAATCATTGAAATTGAGATTCGAATTCAGGGTCAATCCCACGTTCCTTACCCCTGTGGGAGCTTTGAGAGCCACACCTCTCCATGCATGTCATTTCTTGACAAGAGTGGGCCCTACAGCCTCCACTCTTCAACACCGAGTGCAGGTGCCTGGCCAACTTCACCTGGCCAACTGTAGAAATGTCTGTGGGGGAAAATTTGAGGACACTTGAGCATGACATTTTTTCAAAGTGGTGGCCAGGTGCTTTCCAGAAAACCATTTGTCCTTCTTGTCAGGGAAGGAGCTGAAGGGTCACCAGAGTTCCTATCCTTGGGGAGTGAAGCCCAAAGCAGCTATGCTTTTGTTATTGGGCAGCTAGGAGGCCTCTATCCTCTCAGCCTATTTCTAGTGACCCACCCACCCCACCCTCTATTCCTGAGACAGACATCACATGGGTGGGAGGGCACATCAGCACCCATGAGTTCCAGGGAGGCCAGCCATCAGAACCTCTGCTGGGATCTCAAGTCTTTGAGAACAGGGCCAGGGTCAGATGGGATGCAGAACAGGCCATGATGCAGTGGAGGTGAGCAGTGTGCAGCGTCTCAGGGGCAATGGGTCAAAATCTCATTTCCAGCTCCTCCAACATGACAACTTTGGACATGCCTGGTGACTCAGCCAAGGCAGGCCCCGTCAGCACTTCAGTCCATTCCCTCAAAAGCCACTGGCTGCTGAGACTGCCTTTCCTCCAGCACAGACTGAGTCCCAGCTCCCCAAGCAGGTTCCGGCCTAGCTGGGGCTAAACCAGTAAAGGGAACAGGAGGCCACTTTTGTCATGCACCCGCCTACCTCCCAGAGAGGCTCTCCCCCTCTTCCTCCCTGTTCCTCCTTCTTGTCATTCACCCTACCAGCAGGCACCCCAATGTGGGATCAGCAACTGAGGGGCCTGAGTGTGCCCACAGAGTGGGCATTGCTGCTATAGGAGTTAGTGCTTGTAGTCCCAGAAACTCTCTGAAAATAAGAACCAACTCATGACATGAGGGTTCAAAGGGTAAGTCTCTGCCCCCAGGATGAGCCATGATGTCAGATAACGCCTGGAGAGAAGGCTGAGGCCTGTTCTCCATGCTGATTAGCATGGGGTGAGGGGTGTAATAGAAATGTCTTCAAATCAAGGTGTATCATAAGAGCCACCAACTAGCTCATACAGAGAGGGCAGTGATTTCTTCAGTGGAGACATTTTGTTTCGGTTATTCAAAATATTGTTTGCAAATGGATTTATCCCTGCACCCATTATCACTGGGAGCTTGAGCCAGTCAGTAAACAAGGCAGTGTGGCTAATGGGAGGTAGGCAATCTGGATCAGTTGGCACAGGAGACACTTACTCTCTTGGACCTTGGGCAGTTGCTGGGGTTGGAGGGTTGGAGAGCTGAGGTCCAGCCCAGTGTAGGCCACCTGGCTCCTGCATGGAGACTCTGGGTAAAAGTCTCAAGGTTCAGGGAAGATGAAGAGGGGTGAAGAAACTGTCTTGGGCAGCAGTTGAGCTCAGAGACCTGTGGGGGTCACAGACATATTATCTGAACCCTTCATCTTACTATCATGAAGATCTAAGTCTACCAGGGGTGAGTTCTCTCAGGGTCTGCCCCTCAGTCTAAAGACCTCCTGGGCCCCTGCCTTCACCTGGCCAATTCCAGCTCAGCTCACCTATGAGACTTTGGAGTCTCATCCTCTGAGATTGGCCCCCTCACCAAGCTCCCACAGGACCCTCATTTACATTTGTTCATCCTGACCTTCCCCTCATACTGTGATTGCCTACTTACTCATTTCTTTAGGATGGAGGAACTGTCTCAGCACCTCATCTTTATATCTGTACATGTGAATAGCAGGTGCTCAGTAAATATTTTCAGAATGAAGAAGCACATTAATGAATCTGGTGTTCTCATGCCCAGCCTTGTGTCACAGGCTTACCACTTACAGAATCATGGTATGTCAAGGCTGGAAGAGCCATTAAAGCTTACATACATCTCTATCTTCTTCCTGAACCTTTTTATAGATGAGGAAACTGTGATCCAAAAAGTCTAACTATAAAACTCACCCACAGTCAGTTATTAGAGGTCAGCATGCTCTCACTGTGGAAAGAACAGAAGGTCAGGCACCAGAGGTGCCACGGGTTGGGGAGAGGGGTAACATGGCAGCCACCCAGCTTCACCAGCCAGTGGGAGCCTCTCGTGAGACAGTAAATGCAAAAGCTCTTTGTGGACAATGAAGAGTATGATTGAGGTGATGTGTGAATAAATTCATCCTGTGCTCCTGTGTTTCTCTGACACACGCAGAAAAAGAAAACCAAATCAAGGTGGCATGTGTGCTGTTTTCCTTATAAGGAGTTACATTTTTGAAGAAGCAGACCTGCCCCCTAACTGCAGTCAGTGATCCTCTGCACTTCTGTGCAGCACTGGGCTCTGCTGCCAGCTATGCCTGCCTCTCAGGCCTCCTGCTTACACAGAGCTTCACAAAGTACTCATTTCACCTTAGGGCCCCCTATACAGATTGATGGTTTTATAACAAGGATTCATTTATGGCTTAAATTAAAAAGTGAAAATACTTGATCACTCAGATAATTTAGTCTATTCTCCAGGTCCTACAGTTTACCTATTGCCTTGCAGGCATTCAACACTGTTTAAATCTCAGTCAGTCAGTCAGTCTTTCTCTCTCTCTCTCTCTCTCTCTCTCTCTCTCTCTCTCTCTCTCTTTCTCTCTCTCACACACACACACACACACACACACACACACACATACACACACACACATACACACACACACATACACACACACATACACACACTCAAAAATAACCTAATACCCTCACCCCTAATGCCCTCAGCTACATCCTAAATGATCCCATGGGGCGGGGGCCTAAAGAGTCTGCACCAACTCAAACTGAAGGAAGTTCAAAATGTGACTGCAACCCCCACCACTGACCCAGGGCAGGGTCCCTGAGACCACCTGAGGCAAAACCTGGTTTCTGAGCCAAGAATTTGTACAAAAGCCATGGGGCATCGTAAGGCCTCTCTCTGAGGCCCAGATCACTTTCCAGAGAGAGGCTTTATTTTATTTTGTGCATTGAAAGCATTTTCACCATAGAAACAACTATCAAAATGAGCACACATCCCCTGGTTCCACAGCACCAAGTGCTCCTGAGCAAAATGTTTTAGGACTGGGTACTTGGGTATGCTCAGCAGGATCCCTTAGCAGCCAGAGAACAAGGCAGCTGGTGAGTCAACCTTCCTATTTGCAGCTGACCTTGCTTCTTGCTTCACAAAAAAGAAGAAAGCCATCAACCCTGAACTCTCTCAACTTTTCCCCGGCCTTCCAGTGTTGTCCTATGTACTCCCACTCCCAGGGCAAGATGAGAGGTCTCTCTCCCTTGCAAGGCTGACTTCCCAGAGACCTCTGCTAAGAATCCTGCCCCCTACCAAACGCACCCTATTCTGAGTCTATTTTCTGCTTTTGAGCCAGTATTTCAGCTACAAGTTTAATGATTAACCTAATTCTAAATAACTATCACTAGCCACTTAGTAGAAGCAATGTATAATTTTAATTCTTTAATACAACATGGATATAGTTTCACTATTCAGGACCTGATATGTACTAAATATCTAAGAGGTAAAAATGGTTTTGCTTTCCCCATAAGGTGTAATAATAGTCAATTATTTGCCCCAATGATTACATTTTCTGAGCTTTAAACATCAGTACAGGGCTCTTCCTACTGAAACTGTGAAAATAATTACCATATGAATGTCTTCCCAAGTTTTTTAAAAGACAAGGAATACACAAAATAGCGACCCATCTTATGGCCAATGATCGCCTTTTTTAAAACATATAACTCAATAACAACAACAACAAATAACAAACAATCCAATTAAAAAATGGGCAGAGGACCTGAATAGACAGTTCTCCCAAGAAGACATACAAATGGCAACAAACACTAGCTATTAGGGAAATGCAAATCAAAACTAGAATGAGATACCATCTCAAACCTGTTAGATATCTGTTATCAACAGAGCAAGTTATAACAAGTGTTGGAGAGGATGCAGAGAAAAAGGAAACCTCATCCACTGCTGGTGGGACTGCAAATTGGCACAGCCACCATAGAAAACAGTATGGAGGTTCCTCAAAAAAATAAGAATTCATCTACCATATGATCCAATAATCCCTCTACTGGGTATTTACCCCAAAGACTTGAAAACCCATATCTGAAAAGATATTTGCACACCGATGTTCATAGCAGCACTATTCTCAGTGGCCAGGACATGGAAGCAGCCAATGTATCCTAGGGCAGATGACTGACTAAAGAAGCGGTGGTGCATATATACAATGAAATATTACTCAGCCATAAGAAGAGATGAAATACTGCCATTTGTGACAACGTGGATGGACCTTGAGATAATCATGCTAAGCGAAATAAGCCAGACAGAAAAAGTTGAAAATCACATGATATCACTTTATATGTGGGATATAAACCTAAAAGCAACAAATGAACAGAACAGAGACTTATGGACACTGACTATAGATTAGTGGTTACCAGAGTGTAGGGGGTGGGGGAGGAGGGAGGAGGTAGACAGGGTCAAGGGGGTCAAATATGTGGTGACAGAAAGAAATCTAACTATGGAAAATGAACACACAGTGTAAACATTTATATGTCTTACTGTTAAGGTGTACAGCTGAAAGTTACTAGATTTCATTAACCACTGTCACCATTTAAAAAAATTACCTGAGCACCTACTATGTGCCAGGTGTGAATTTCCTATTCCTCCACCCTGGTACTGTTTTCTCCATAGGCTTATTGTCTTCTCTCTTGGCTCAATTCTTAACCAAGTGATACTCTCCCAGGGTTATCTGCTTCTCACGGGGCTCCTTCAAGACCCATATTCTTGCAGAGGTAAAGGAGTAAGTCTCTAAAGAATGCCAGTCCCTAGATAGCAGTGGGAAGAGATGTTATTGTAAGGACCTCTCTAAGACAGTGAAGCAATGCCATTTTCCAAGGAGGGCTGCATCTGAAACTAAGAGGAAAGAAGTGCCTGGAGTCTTGGTGAATCTCAGTGTAAGTTGAGAAGCATACCTCAGAATCACAGGAGAAAATCATGAAGAACTGCTGTTGGTGGCAGAGGACACTCACCTGGATATTCAGCTGTGAGAATCAGTGAGTGTCTGTCCCTACATCCAGCCAAGGTTCCACAGCTTTTGGCTGGACACACAGAACCCCAAACACCTCCAGGTGCTGCTGCTGAAGCAGCCATCTTGTGCAGGAGCACAGGTCACATTTCAAGTCTCAGGGCCAGGGTCTATTAACTTAAAAACCTATGATTTTTTGGAGATTTTTCTGGCAAAAATGGAACCTCTCAAATATAGAACAAATGGTGGGGGGACCTGCCTCTAGAAGATAAAATACTTCTAATTAGATTGAGACACAGAGGTTAAATTTTTGTTCTGGGAAAAGGGTTGTTTATAATCCTGTGTCATTAGCAGGACATTTTCCAGAGACTAGTGTGCCAGAAATAGACCCTCTAAGGGGTCACTGGGAGGAAGGGGTGTAGATCTGTTAAGTACAAAGGACTGGGGTTCAGATTTTTTCCTTTCTCCTAATGTACGTGAGCCCCTAACCAACCACCAGCATGGAAACAGCACCATCCTCACTTTGGGAACAGCTCCCCTGCCACCCCCATGAAAGTGGTCATAAATACAAGCTTTGAACTCAGGCCTAAGTTCATATTTCAACTCTGCTTACCTTTGCTAACTATGTGACCCTGGGCAAGTTAGGTGTAAGACTCAGTTTCCCTCTGTAAAAAAATAGGAATTTAAAAAGACCTGGAGTGCTTATAACAACTGTAAGAAATAATCTATGTAAAGTACTTGGCACTGTGAATGACATATGGAACATGTCAATAAAACACCACCATCATCATTATCATCATCATTATTGTCTTCTTGTCACTGGAGTCATTGTTATCATTATCCACTGCCCCTATTTCCTCTGAGCATCTTAAGTTGGATTACAAATGCTCCCAATAGGTTTGGACATTCATTTCTTAAGTTAAAACCCTGTGTGTTCAAAGGTTCATTTTAAAATCTGTTGCTGTTTGGAACTAGGAAGGCATTTACTATAGAATTAATATTATATTTGATGGTGAAGTTTCCACAAAAAAATTCACTTAACTCCCAACATAAATACAATATTTAACATCTGCAGTGAAAATAGAAAGCCATACTGGAAATGAAAGACTATGGAAAAACAATTAAATAAATAAAAAAATCTATTTCTCATTCAGGTCGAAAGTCTAAGGGAGAAAGAAGAGGTGGCCAGAGCATCTTAAATATGGAATATGGACTCATGAGCAAGTAAGGGTTCAGAATGAGTTTCCTCAGAATGTGCCACACCCCCTCCCCACTGCTGGCATGCAGATTATTTCAAACGGAAAACAAAGCTCAACAAGCTCAAGAAGAGTTTTCTTTTTACCTCCCCCTTTACTGGCCTAGCCTAAAGGAATTCAGAAAGAAAAACCTGCTTCAGGAAGGGAACCTCAGTGCTTAGGGAGGAACCAAGCAAGACTGCCAATTAGACGCCCCTGTGTCCCATTGTTTCTGGGTTGCCCAGCAAGAATTTGTTAATCAAATGTTTGCTCCTTCTCATCTACCTGTGAATCGCAGACCTTCCCTTTGGAGTCCCTTTGGAGTCCCAGACCCCAGCATCCCTCTCCTTCATCCAGAATGTCTGTCAGCCCCAGCCACTCAGTGTGTCCTGGGCTCTAGGTTCCTAGGGAGTCCACATATGTACATACATAATACATCTAGTCATTTCTTCTGTTAACCTGTCTCATGTTATTCTGATTATTAGACTGGCCAAAAGAATGAAGGGTGGGAGGAAAAGTATTTTTCCACCCCCACAAGCATTTGCAAGGTTTGAAGTTACTCCTGATTGGCTATGATGTATAATTTCACTTCAGATTCTATGGTTTTCCTTCTCGTTGTTGACACAAAGGCCTAAGTAGCTCTCCTCTCCTGCTTAGCAGCAGGATTAGGATCATTTTTGCACTCACAAGAGGAACAAAAACAAGGGAGGGGTGGAAGAGGGAAAGGAGGGGTGAAAGAGGGGATGAAGGGGGTAAGAACAAGAGGGAGAGAAAAAACAAAGAGATTTTTTACGATCGAAAGAAGTGAAGAGAAGCTTAAAAAGTGTGTGTAGGTCCAAATGAGAAAGAGGCCATTTAGCTGGAAGGGACAAAACAGAGAAACAGGAAAGCAGTTAGCAAAGCATCAAATGAGCATTATTCAGCTGACCACAAGGGGGGGATGCTGAGCTACAACAGCTTTGTCACTGCACAGTGGTGGAGAGGGAGCTGGCACTGGAGCTTCTTATTAGAATGAAAATGTAGGGGAAAATATGAAATTGTTCACCAGTATTAGAGGTACATAAGAAAGGTGATTCAAATTTGGGTAAAGCTTCCCCCATGCTTTTAAAGCCACCTAGCCCATTCACTTGTGACTTGGCTGTGCTGAAAGTCCTAGGAAGAAACATATTTATCTTCTTTTGGTGACTAATCTTCATTTTAGTCTACCTCTTGCCTGTCCTTGGGCAGTCAGAATTGGGTTTCCCCCATCAAAATTGGGTTTTGCACAAGGAAGCTAATAAACTCATTCTCACTGAGGTCTATGACTGATAGATTCAATAATTATATTTTCTTTATTGATATTATAAATAGAATTCAATCAGTGATAAAGTATGGACAAGAAATGAAACTCTAATGAAGGATTTCAGATACCAATTGTAGGGCGGGACCCTCCTAATTGTCTTGAAATCTCTCCCTACAGACAAGAGCTTATTACTATGACCAACTTAGTTGGCTTCATTAAAAAACACTTGAGGTTCAAAAGAGGGGTGGGACATAGCCTCAACCTTTAAGCATTCAGAGCTAAGAGAGGAAGGGAATGTGAGTCAATTCTTCATTCTTTTACAGACTCAATCCACAAACAATTACTGTTCACATGCTATCTCGTGAGTATGTGTCTCCCGGGTCCAGAGATTTTAGCAATATCTGGAATTATCCTTACTTCATGGTACTTTGTGGCCCTCACTTACTCTATTGCTGAACTGGCTACCTCCTGCAACTCTGTCTTACAAGGTTTCTATGCAGAAGTCAGATGCTCTCAAAGGATTCACCATCCCCAGTGTACAACATGCTACTGCATTGCTACAACCAAAGTAGAAGCTTAATGATCATCACCAATACTGACAAACATGGTGATGGTGGGGGTGAAAGGGGGAAGCTCTTTGGTTTTGGTGAACCCAACTGGCTAGTTTACCCACAAACACACTGATTTGACTGAGAGTAGTTTATTTGGAAGAAGATCCCAGAAACACCAGTAAAAGAGTGAAGCAGTGAGATGAGGAAACAAAGGAAGTCAATTTATCAAGTAAGGGATGTTGGGAGACAGTGGAGAACACATGCCTTGGAGTTGGCATCTTTATTCACCAACCACCATCCATCACTGGTCAAGGACATCTCCTGGAAGATGTGTTCATTCCTTGGCACTTCCAGCTAGCCCAGTACATGGGCCTAGGATGCTTCTGAGGGACAGTCACAGGTATATGCAGTAAGCAGCCTTTGGAGTATAGAGGCCACTCTGTGAAGATACAAATGTCACCAATTCAGGCTACTATGATCAGGTGTTTCCCCAACTGGTGACGCTTTTTTGTGACAACTGTGAAGAAGACACTCTTATGATAATCTCCAAGCCACAGAGGAATCAGATAAAAGAAGAGTGCCTCAAGATCTCATGAAATGCCAAACACACAAGGAGGCCATGAAGGGCTTTCATTCCAAAAGCAAAATGGTCCAGAGAGAGGCAGCTTGGCTAATGTGTTCCTTTGGTAGAATATAATGGGGGCCCTAAAAAAAGTTCTTTTAATCATATTTGTGCTAGCTGGAATGCAAGATGTTCCTGGGATGAGTCACAGAGGGAGTTTCTCTTCTGGTGATCTTGTGTTCCAACTCAGGGACCAAAAAAAAAAAAAAAAAAAAACCAATAAATAAACAAACACCACTTCACTTCATCAGCTGCATACTGCCTAAAAATAATAATAACAATAATAACCTCCAGTCAAGAAGTAAGCAGACAATGCAGGAAGAAGAGGGTGAAAAGTGCTCATCCTTTAAACAGGGAGTCTGCTTTCTGGAATTGTTTTGTCAGATGAACTGTGCCTGGAGGCGAGCTCTCTCAGAAGCAGAACAGGCACTCTGAAAAATCTTAGGGTTGGAGAGCCGTTTGAAGTCTGATAAATTTAGTATATTTACTATCTTAAAGTAAGTATGGTAGTTGTAGCTAATACAGCATAAACAATGCAAGATAGGGGTGAGGAAAGGAAAAAGCTGCTGTCTAGCAGCCAGCTAGTTGACAATAAAGATTATAGGCGTTATTTCCTACTCTCCTTGGGTGGAAGAGAGTTCTGGAATGTGTGTGTTTACATACACACACACACACACACACACACCCCACCCCACACCACACCACACCACACCACACCACACCACACCACAGTAGGCAAGTAGGAAGGAGGCCACCTGCTATCCCTCTAACACCCCGGTGGGATCACTGACCAAGATTTATGGTGATTCTCCTTTGTCCTCACCTGTTCCACCTCTGAGTTCCAGTCACTAAAGCCTTATTCCTGGAGGTGGCATGTGAACTGGGCCTGCCCACATAGGTAGGATTTCAGCAGAGGACATGGTAGAATGGAGAGGGGTTTCCAGAAGAGCAGAAGGAAAGGCACAAGAGGAAAGGTATGGGGACTGGCGAGCAGGCTGGGTGGTTGGAGCAGACTTGGAAAGATAGGGTGCTGTGAACATCAGAGGGGTATCTGGCTTTTCCAAAGGGTACTAAAAGTTTTCCCTCAACAATGAATCTTATGCCCCAAAGGACTGCCAACTCAATCAACACAATCCTGATGTTTTCACAGGCCTTGATGAACAACAAGACGCCATGATGCCATACTGAGACCATTAGGTTGGGAGGAAGAGAAAGGTGATTAATTGGCAGGACTGTGCTAGCTCCCCCTTTTCTCTCTCCCCACCCTCTCCCCTCACACTCAAGTGAGGAACAGTGAGTGTGCTAGGGATTTTACATTCATGTTCTCATATCAATCTCTCAGCAGCCCCAGCAGATCGGTACCACCTTGATGGAAATTGGTTTGATGTTATCTTGGTTATCTTTTTTTTTTCCAGGAACTGAGCCGTGAATCCCTAGGGACTGGTTGTTTGGATGGTAGAAAAGGAAAGAGCTTTCTAGAATGTGAACAACATTCAATGCAGAAAAGGAAGATCTGGAGGATATGAGGAAAAGAGAGGGCAGAGATTCCTGCAGCACATGTGTTGGTGGGTGAGGAAAGGTGGGAAGGGAGGGAGAAGGTGAAGTATCCCCTCATTTCTGACCAAAGCCTAGAATTCCTTGGCCTTCTTCTGAACCAGGGCTAGGTCCTGGCCTCAGCTTCTCCCACAACCGTTACTACTGCAGCTAGTAATTACTAGCCCCTGAAGGATACAGGTGCTCTCGTTCCTTCTCAAAGCCCAACTCTCTATTCCTACGCCTCTAGACCAGCTTGCATCCCAGGCAGGACTTTACTACCAGCCTTGCCAGGAATGTATTTTATCTGTGGCTTTCTCGCCAGCTGTTCACCATAACCATTTCCTCTTCTGCCTATACTACATTTCCCAGGCTCCCTTGCAGTTAGGGGTTGCCATGTGTCTGAGTTCTAGCCAAAAGAATGTGCATGAAAGTGATGTGCACCACTTCCAGGCCTGGCTCCTACAAACCTTCCTTATGTGATGCTCTAATCTCTTTCTCCTTCACTCAGCTTGATGCACAAGGACATCTTGAAAGTCACCTGTGGAGACAGTAGAGCTATGAGAAGGAAGGGCCTGCATGGCAGAATCATGGTTTAAAGAAGAGCCACTGGCCATCAGGAAAATCCATTTCAGTTTTTGTGTGAATAAAGAATAAACTCTTATTGTGTTTAAGCCAGAATACACTTTCAATTTGTTTGTAACAGCAGCTAGCATTACCCTAACTGACACACTATGCACTGTGTATGTGAGGGGCAGGCTGACATGCAGCTTCAGAGCATCCTTAACTGCACTAGCTTAAAACCAGACTGCAGGAGCAGGCCAAGTGCCCAGAGCCCAATTCCAAGCTTCTGTGTGCTAACTTTTTTGAAGAAAAAGCAGTGACACCCCTGGCTGTTCTTCCAAATTTGAATGAATTTATTAACATGGATTTGAAACCATTGTTTGCTTGGTTCCTGCATAAATATCCACTGAAAGAGTCTATTTCATTTATATTCTTAGAGCCAGCAGGGTTGGGACAGGGCAGAGGGTGTGGAGCTGCCTTCGCAGAGCAGGAACAGGCAGGCCTGCCAGCAGCATTTACCCCAGAGACCCACTGGTGGCCCTCTTCAGTGTTTATCTGTGTGAGTTGGTGGGTCATGGGAGCAAGAAGTAACACAGCCCTGGCAGAAACAGGCAAACAGACCTGGGAGCTGGCATGCCTGGCATCTGGCCAGAGGAAACTGCTGTGACCATAATGTACCCTTCTCCCTTTGTACCCTTGGATGTTTTGTTGTTTTGTGAAGCAGGGAAGTCTGTGATTTCTGCCTTTCCCCCAGACACACTGGATTGTTTCTAGGAAGGGTACCTGTGGATTATCTTTTGGGAGAGCTTACCATCTACAGCTCAAGGGTCTGGACCAACTTTCCCTTGGTACCCTACATGACTGATTTTCTAGGGTAAAGACCACCCATTCAGTAGTATCTTCCCTGTCCACCAACCACTGAGGTTTCACTACTAGCAAACTCTTGCCTCATGTTCAACATTATTGCCCTCTTTCTGGGTTCCTTTACAAAATACTAATCTGACTAAAGACTTTGGAGTGAACTGATCTTAACACTTTCTACACAGAAGCAGCACAAGCACTGACAGTGGGAACATTTCCTGTCCATGAAACTGTTACCCAGTGAAACTGTTACCCAGTTGGCCAGCAGAGTTGTGGTTATCTCTTCACTTCCATCAATACTTCAGCTGTGGCTACAGGGCACAGGGAATATTAGAAATGTTCTTTTAGTGGTGAAATTGGTTTGCTAATTAGTGTGATGACTGTAAGAAATGGATAAAATTAGCAATATCCAAGATATATGGATAAACTAAAATATTTCAGAGGTACTCTCCATTTTGTGAGCAGAGGACTGGAGAATCCAGTAAAGCTCAGCACCCTCAAGGATGGAAAAAAAAATGGTTCCAATGCTTGTTACCTAACTAGTCCCATGCCTAGCAACTAGTTTTAGAAACTTTCTTATTGCCTATGTCAATTAGAAGGTAGCAAAATTATGCCTTTGAAACATCATGTTAAGTGGAACTTTCATACCATATGTAGTCACAGCAGCTGAAAGGACAGCCACTGGAATTCCCTAGCATAGCCTATGAACTTGTCTGTGCCTGCTGGCTACTTACATGTCAGATTTTCATTGTGTGTGTGCAGCACAATGTGCCCTGAGACTGGCTATCGCAGTGCGATTCTGAGCTTCTTGTGCAGGAGCCTCTCCCCTCTCCACTCTGACTCTCTTGACTGCCTCCTGCTCTTACCCAGCCTGGCCACTATAGGACTCTGGCTTTGAACTTGCCCCACTGCAGCCTGCAGACAGCCCTCAAGGCTGGAAAGACTCCACTTCAGGAAAAAGGATGATGAGCAGAAACCTCTGTCTGTAAAAGTAACAACACTTGGCTTCTCTTCCCATAGGACCTTTTCAGTGTCTGAGCTGGTATTGACTGACGTTTGAAAATACTTAAAAAAAAAATAAATAAAGAATCATATCGCATTCGCTAGAATGACTAAAATTAAAAAGGCTGTAGCACCAAAAGTTGGTGAGGATTTGAAGCAACTGGAATGCTTCATCATACGACGCTGGTAAAAAAAAAGGTACAGCCACTTTGGACACATGTCTGGCAGTTTCCAATGAAATTAAGCAACTGCCCACCCTCTGACTCAGCAGCTCCACTCCTAGGTATCTTCTGAAGAGAAATTAAAACATATTCGCAAAACCTTGTGCACAGATGTCCATAGCAGTCTAGTCCTAAGAGCCACAACTAGAAACAACCCAAATGTCTGTCAACAGGTAAACAAATAAACATGCTGTGTAACACCCACCAATAAAAAACAGTGACCTCCTGCCACATGCAATGACATAGATGAGTCTTGGAAACACTGCATTGAGTGAAAGAAGCCAGATGTGAAAGTATACATGCTATAAGATTTCATTGAAGTAAAAGTCCAAAAGCAGGCCAAAAATGCATGATGATAGAAATCAGAAAGTGTTTGCTTGGGGGAGTGGGGAGGGAGAGAGACTTTTTTGGGGTGATGGGAATGTTTTACAGCCTCTTTCAGGAAGCAGTTACACAGGTGCACATAATTGTCAAAACTGATCCATCTGATCATTGAAGAATCATTTCACTTTATGTTAATTATCCCTTGATTTAAGAAAACAGACAGTGAAAATACTATTAAACCACAAAAAAAAAAGAAGAAAAAACACCCAAAGTGATTTTGTGTGCCTACATTGTGAGTTTTAACCAATTCTGAGTAGGGGGAGAGGAGATGGAGCAGAGGTTGCTGGTGGTGAGGGGCCATGGGCACCACCTCCCATGCACCTGCCAGAGGCCCTTTCCCTCAGGTAAAATAAAGGAGGCAGAACTGTCAGCCTCCAAACAAAACAAAGGCTCAATGAAATTAAAGAACAGAGGCCCCAAGGAAAGTTGGCCCAAGAGTGTGGGATAGCTCTCAGGCTTTGAGCCAAAACCACTTTCCAGGAAATGGAAATATTTTGGTGTTTGGGAAAGGGGAGGGAGTATTAAGGTGAGCAACAGCCAAAACACGTTGGTCTTTGGACAACTGCTGTCCAACTGAGGGGCCCTGTGAGAGAGGCTTCGAAGTACAGCTACTGAAACCTCCTCAGTGGGTCTCTGGGGCTAGGGAGTCAGAAAAGCCCTGGCTGGAGCAGAAGTTGGAAGTTTCTTAAAGCAAAGGTCTCCTATTATGCAGAATGGAGATGAATCACCTATTTTCCTAGTAAGAGGCCTGGTGGTCCCATCCATTCACCCTGTTCAGCACTCAAGCAGCCCAGGATGGCTTTATGAGATACTGGTACCAGCATGTGTTTACCCATTGGGCTGGGCACAGACCTTGGCTCTGCACCTTCACAAAAGAAAAGCATGGGACTAGATCTGCATGGCTTTCTAATTTACATTTTACAAAGACCATCTGGTACAACCCATTTTTCAGAGGTGGAAACAAAGGCTCAGAAAAGGTGATTTGCCCCAGGCCTGCATCTAATTAGTGGCAAGATTATGGTTAAAATTCAAGATCTCCTTCATTCTGGGCTGTGTGCATCTTCCACGACAATGTGCTGTCCCTTGGGCCCTCAGATGGTTTGAATTCCACAAAATGCCTCTCAGTGGCTTTCAAGTAATGAGGTGACAAATAGCATATTGAAATGGTGTTCTTCCAAGCAGAACTTAACACAATAAAGATTTAAGGACCAAAAAAAAAAAATTATTTAAAGACTAATTAAGATTCTGACCTTCTTTAATGGCCTTAGGGCCATGTCAAAATCCATGTTAATATTTCTGAGTTATTTTCTTATCATGGGTGATATTTATTCACAAGAGGAAAACCAAGGATATGCTAGTGACATTCTTTGAAATTGGAGTTGGGTGCTACTATCATGTAAGTAGAAGCAAGAATTTTTCTTAATAACCTACAAATACTTAGGAAATATTCAAGTAGTAAATTAATAATTTTACACATATTTTAATGCCATTCCTTCAGTTCAATAAATGACAAGAATTCTTACTCCTAATAATGTGGATGGAAATATTAAGGTCAGAGTTTAAAGGCTTACTCATCCTCTTTCTTTTGAAATTCTGGGCTGGATACAAGATAAGACCAGGAGAAGGTGTGTGATGAAAGAATCAGGAATAAGTCTTACCTGCACTCCCTCTTAAGACTTCAGGGTAAATGGATTTCTCAAATCTGTTTTCCTCTCTGATCGGCTAATCCCTTCCTTCCAGGAGGAGATTTCAGCTTTCTACTCTGCCACTGGTCTATGGCAACAGACCACATGCTGTTTCCATCTTGCATCCCTAGTCCCCACACCGGGCTCTGACACAAGAGGTCACAATCACTGACTTCTGAGAATGTCTGAGTCTCCCAGCAGAATAAACACATGAGAAGTTCTTTGTATCATCAAAGAGACAAAATCGGGTTGTCCCTGAATCATGCTCAGGCTTTTCTACACCTCTCATTTTAATCAGTGACGACAATTTCAAAAGTGAGCACATATGACAGCGCTAATGGCTGAGAGGCCTGACATCTCTTGGCACAGGTTAAGAGCTGTCTGCTTTTAGTTACTGAAACTGTGTCTCCACAAGATCAAGACAACTTGGTCCAGTGGATGCAACTACAGTGTCTCTAACTGTTGGCTGCTGAAAGGTGCCCCTGCTAAGCTCTCTGCCCTAAGCTACTCTTTGCCATCATGAAAGTGATGAGGTGCTGGTAGAGCTCACAGTTGTCCCTTCACTCATTGCCCATAGTTGTAACTTGAGAAAGAAAAGACAGTGCCGAATCATAACAAGTCCAAGACAAACTCTTTCAACTTGTAGAGAAGAGCCCTCCTTAATAAAATAGGATGGAGATGCCCAGCTCAGCCACAGAGCAGCTGTGCACACAGAAGCAAGTTCCTTGATCTCTCTATGCCTCAGTATCCTCATCAGGACAATGGGAGTGATAACCACATATATATCGCAGGGTTGTTTACGGGAATAGGTGAGTTAACATGCAAATGCAAAACACAGAACATAGTAAGCACTCAAGAGAGGTTAGCTATTGTTATAATAAAGATATGGAGCTAAAGGACCCTCACGGTGGTATGATAAATAAATAAGGTGAGAATTTCATTTTAAACTATAAATAAGTAATATATAAAATGAAAAGGTGGTGATTTCTCAGCAGTTTTAAGCCTGGCATGGTAGGCAAGCTGTGCAGGTGAACAGTAACTGCCATTAAGTCTGAAGTGACAAGTGTAAGGTCAAAAGTAGAGGCATTGGGGACTGGGTGGAGGGTTTTCATTAGGCCAGACTCTCCTGGGGTAAGAAGTGGGGAGGGACAATCAGCTCAGGGTGCACCAGAGATTCAACTGGGTGATCTGAAACATCCAGATGCCCAGACCACACCCAGACCAATGAAATCATAAGCTTCCATGATTGGCCCAGGCATCAGGATTTGTTAGAACTCCTTAAGGTGATTCCAATGTATGGCCAGCAGTGAAAACCTCACCTCAAGGTCTGACACCCTCCTCCTGACATGAATGAGTGCTTATCCTAGTCAGTCATCAGAAGGCCCCGATACACTGCATCGATCCTCTTCTTCACAGAGACAGAGAAAACCCACGAATCCCCAACCAGGGCAGGAATTGATTAGGATTTGTATATGTGTCCCCAGCACCTGGGATACAGTCTTGGTACTAAATCAACAAGTGAATGAATAGACACATCGATGGATGGATGGATGGATGGATGGATGGATGGATGGATGGATGGGTGGATGGATGGATGGATGGGTGGATGGGTGGATGGATGGATATGGCACCATAGCAAATGTCTGCTGGTATGGAAGTAAAATTGGTTAAAAACTTTCTAGAGGGCAATTTAAAAGCACTAATACCCACTGACCCAGAAAATCTGCTTCTTGGAATCCTGCCAAATCAATGCAAGCCCTGGCTGGATTTTCTCCCAAATGCCTACAGTTCTGATTCAGAGAAATCTGTGGGTGACATAAAGAGTGGACACTCCTGGGTGACAGACCATGCACTTGCAACTCTACTTCCATGGGGAGGTAAGAGAAAGGGCACCCTCAGACAAGGCCAAAATCCTTTGTCTTTTTTTTTTTTTTGGTACAGACTTTCATATAACAATTCAACTTAGACTCCAGAGTTCAGCAGTGTAAGCAAAAAAAAAAAACTCTTCAAGCAGAAATTATAGGAGGGTCCAGTCAGCCAGCTACCCAAGCCACATTTTTTAAAAAATTGGAGTAAGACAGGGTCTAATGTCTGATTTTGAGCAGAGCAACCCTCTATCAGTCTCCCCACCCAGGACTAGTTAACTGCAAAATATGCTTTCAGGTAGTGAATGAGGTTACCCAACTCTGCCAACTCGTGTGAACAAAGGTATCAACATTTTGAAGCCTGTTTTATACACCGAAGATGGATATTTAACTTGGGGAAGCTAAAAACCTTCACTTTCTGAAAATGGGATGGATTTGCCCTTGAGTCTCTCTTGAAGGTACCACACACCAGGGTGAATCCATTTGTCAAAAATCAAGGCCTGTGCTTCAGATGTCTCCCATATAGGTGATGAGGGGCCTTCCCTACTGTGTATTCAACAGCATTAAAATTGTGGAGCTTTATATTAAGGCCTGGAATCAAGAGGAACAAATTTTGCAAATATGCCTTTAAAAAGTAAAACTAAAGCTCTTCAATGTGTTTACATGTGTATATACTTCTTAGTACTTAAGAGAGAAAATAGAATCATCTTTAAATTTAAAAACATTCCCTGGGTAAGACCACTTATAAGAAGTTTAGTCCAGAAAAAATATTATTCTTGTGTTACAAAGTCAAACCAGTGAAGGGAAAAAAAAATCAAAGGGAATGATCAGTCAGGAAAAATGTCAGTGTTCCAAAATGCTGCGGGAGACCGCATAAAAAGCACAGTAATATTTAAGCTTGTTTTAAACATACTTTTTTCTACAGTCACTTTTCACCAAGTGTGAGTTTATATATGCTTTGTTGAATGCTTCTTTAAGTATTTATTCTGAGGGACATCCTACCATTCCTAGGCTGAAATGTTGAGGTGAGGTTAAGGAGGTAGGTGGACTTTGGAAGTGAAAGGCCACACAGAGGACAGCCATCTGAACACAGCACTGAGGAGGCTGAAGTCACCCCTCTGAGCCCTGCACAGTACACTTAGAAGGGGCCTGGGTAGTTCTCCTGTGTCTCAGGCAGCCCCCAGCCTCAGCTGACCATTTTGCAATAAGCCTGGGCCATGGATTGCACTGAGGTCCAGGGGCTGTGTGTGGCTGAGCTGGCACTGTCCCACAATTGAAAAATCACCAAAGAGGTTGATGGTGGGCATGTAGTGATATTTTAGATACCAAGAGTGACGTCACCACAACCAACATCACTGTGACCTCTGAAGTAAGTCTCTTTCTAAAGAGAGAGTAAAACCAATTCCATAACAACTGACCAAAGCAGTGTTAAGAGACGTTATCAAATTATTGATCCCCTCAAATTCCAATGCCTATTCCTTGGTGAGACTGTAAGTTCTAAAACCAAAAAATGGGGAGCACAGCTGCTGTCCCCTTTACTGCAATCGCTGTCATTTTGGTCACGTTGATCTATCTCCATATGGCCAGATCCCCTGAGAGAGTCTCCTGCCCCTCATCTTACTCAGATCAGTGGCAATCCACATGGTTGACCATTCCATCCTTTTCAAACATAAATCAGATTGTTTCACTCATCTGCATAAAACTCTTCAATTATTTCTCATTGTACTTTAAACTAAAAGGCAAGTCCTATGGGATCAGCCTCACTTTAACTCTTCCAATCTTGTCTCCTATCACCTTCCTCCACCACCAGAATACTTCGTTTTCTAGAAGCTCCCTCACTTTTTCCTTCCTCAGGGCCTTTGCACTGTTTCTTCAGCTTGGAATGTTCTTCCTGCAGCTGGATCCTTCTCAGCCTCTAAGTCTCAAGTCAAAATAGTCTCCTAAAGATTATTTATTTGGATGAAGGAAGCAGGGACAGAAGGTAGAGAGAGGGAGAGAGAAAGGCCAATAGGGTGGGAAAGAGGGAAGGAGGGAGGGAAAGAGGGAAGACAGTGTTTTCAACTAGTGTGCCCAAAGACTGGTATAGCTCAAATTCCTCAAAGAGGTACCCCTAAATTTTGTATAATGGGTTCCATTTATTTCAGCTATAGTTGCGGCCATATAGAGTTAAGCTGCTGTCAATGGAATGCTGAGCTGATGATTGATGCAGGGTAGAGTAGCCTTTAACTTCTGATGAGTAAGAAGCACCCCATGGGCCCCAAGGCCTGAGGATGTGTCTGCTGGGACCCTTAAGACTTACTCTGGGGAAAAGATAGGAGAGCAGGGCCTGTGTGGTCAGCTCTGCTTCCACAGTGTTGCCTAGGGCTGAGAAGGAGGAAAGTGAGCCTGTGACCTCCCCCTTCCTTGCAAGGCAAATTCAGACAATGTGGAAGATAGGGACAGGGCCTTGTTCAGCACCCAATAAACATTTGTTGAATGGCTGCATTTAACAGAGGTTTTTCATCCAGATGAGTGATGCTTTATTTACAAAGCACTTATACAAAGTGCTTATTATGTATATACTGGTACTCTTCTAAATGCTTACAAATATTTAGTTTTCACAAACAACCCTATAAGGAGCTGTTTTAGAGAGGAGGAAACTGAGGCATGAAAAGAATAGGGGACTTTGCTACTTGGTGGTGAAGTTGAGATTTGAACTTGGGCTGCAGCCCTGCATACCAAGGACAGGTAGGAAGGAGGGCATTTTGAAAAAAAAAAAAAAAGGAAAATAGGGAAGTTGGGAACCCTGGGTGGTGAAGTCTCCCACACTTTATATGCCCAAGGGAAGATGGAGAGGGGGACCTTTGGGGGTATTGCCTGCATTTTCAACCCAGAGTCCCTCCCCTCACAGTGGATTTCTTCCTTTGTTATATCTACCATAGGTCTAGACCAGTGTTTCTCAACCTGGTGTGATTCTGTCCTTGCTGCCAAGGTGACATTTGGCCACATCTGAGAATTGTGGCCACATCTTGTCACAACTTGGGGATGGGGTAGAGGCCACAGATTCTGCTAAATGTCCTGCAATGCACAAAGAAGCCCTCATTACAAAGAATAATCTGGTCCCAGATGTCAATAGTGCTAAGGGGAAGTAACCCTGGAGGTCCAGCTACCACCTTTCAGAAAATTAATTAAAATGGTAGTAAGGTCAGCAAAGGAAGGCCCATCTTGGAAGCCCTGAGAAATGCCAGCTTGGATCCTGCTTCATCTCTACAAAGTGTGAAGGGCAGGAGCTTGCCTGCCTCTTTCTCCTGTCTCCTGGTACCACAGCCACTCCCTCCTGCAGAGAAGCTAAGAGCAGTTCTTGGTCCACATGACACACAGGAAAGGCTACTAACACCAACTTCCTTTGGCAGCTTAATACTCTTGGCTTGGAAACCATATTCCTTGAACACTTTTTCTTGATTACATTCTAGAGATGAAGAGAAACTCATGTGTAATTCAGAAATGAACATCCCTACCCTTGATTACTCTCAAACATGCCAGATCAGAATAGAATGGTACTGTTCCTCCAAATAGATTATGGAGTTCTCCATAGAAGCGAGTGGACCTTGATGAGCCAAGCTGTTGATGAACCAGACCTCCAGATTGGACCCCAGAGCAGAGCCCAAGAAAATTTAAAATGCTCTTTATAGATGATAAGTAAACTCAGGATCAGACTTAGGGTGGAAGAGAGTGGAGTTGAACTATGTGGCTTGGTAAATTCTGAAAGCCTGATTGAATGTTGGCCCTGTCCCTGAGCTCTGTACCCTGGGCTCATCACTTCACCTCTCCCATTTGTGAAATGGGGTTCACAACATCCCCATAAATATGTTGTGGGGGTCAGTGGGGCATGTTGTACAGATATGCGTGGATAAAAGTAGAGCCTTGTCAAATTTTTGTTAATGTACCCACTGATATCTATCTTTTTATTCTCTTACCACCATTTATCTTTTTAATCATCCTGACACTAGGATTCAAAAGGGATCCAAAAGCTATTTATGTCTCTAGCCCACCAACCCAGGAGCAGTCAGACGTCCTGAGCACTCAGTAGAATAATAACAAACAAAAACAAATCTTGAGAAGCACAGCATGGGACCTGATTTGAAGACATCTGAAGGAATTATATAGTTGATTGGATTTTAAAATTGGGCTTCATCTCATGAATGAACATATAATCTAGAGGCCATAGCATTTGCAGAGATGCTATTTCATAGCCATCTATGTGGCAAAAAAAATTGTCTAGGATGGTATGGATAGGATCCAGTCCAGAGAAATAGATGAGGCCAGCAGTTCTCAAAATGGGCTAATCATCAAAAACCCCTAGGGGAGCTCTCTGAGCACACAGATTGTGTCAGACGCCCCCCCCCCCGCCCCCCGCCAAGAGCCTGACCTAATACATTTGATGGGGTCCAGGACAGTTCAGGGCCCAAAACCCACCCAAGTTATTCCTAAGGTCAGCCACATTGGATTTAGGAACCTTCTTGATGAGGTTTCTAAATTGTGTGGAGCAATTTACCAAGTGCCAGGCACTAACCCATGATCCTTAAATCACTCCAAAATCCTTAACCAAGATGTTTCCCAAGTATTGTTTGAAGCTATGTTTGTTTTTATATCTAAAAGAACGTGTTTTAGATAGGGATTTGTTTTCCTTCCAGCAAGATGCTCTACATCACTATTACCAATTAGGCAAGATAATTTAAAAGCTCTGAGTCCATACTTGTAAAAGCCCCCTTTGCTCGTCCAACTTTATGTCTAAACAGTGCAGCTGATGGCTGTACAGTTCCATTTATGAATTCCACTCTTGTGAATGTATTTCCAAAATTGTTTCAGAATTTCTTTGTCTGGGAAAGCCAGGACTGCTGGTTTTAATAAGAACATGGCTTAAACACAGTTATCCAGGTCACCGATATTTCATGTCTTCCCAGAACACAGACAGTACCCAGCACCCAGTCTACCTTCTCTTTTTAAAACAAATACTGCCCCCATACAACTCCACCCTTTTCTTCTACAAAAGGAATCCCTTCCTGCTCCCTTCTCACACAAGTTTTCCTTTAGAAAGTGTAACCTGGTTTAAAAGAATGAAAACTGAGGTTAGACCAAATGAAAAGCAAATTCTGCCTCAGGTTAAAACTCATCATCACAGAGTAATTCAGAACAGAAGCTAGCACCCAGTAGGTGCTCAATCACTAACTAAATGAATTCAAATTATTTCACAGAACTCTGGCACCACTGTTTAAGAAAACCCAAACAAGAATTCTCTGAAGTGAGACATTCCATAGCGTTCACATCTGAGAAGTGTTCTATTACATAATCAAAGTAAAAAGAACTTTATTTTTAGCTACCAAACTTCACAGGGAAGATCCCAACCCTATTTAAACTTCGCTTTCATCCCTAACCTTCAAGTGACATTCATATGATTTGCTTTTTTAACTGTCATTTTTTAAGAAAAGACTCAAAGATGGCCTCAAGCCTATTTAAAACAATACAAAACAACAAGAGAAATAAACCAGATGGCAAAAAATCATAAATCAGGACAAGCATGCTGAACGAGCTACAAAGGAAGGCATCGTCAAACTGAAAAAGGTCGGAGGCACTTTGTTCCTCTTGGCTAAGTCTCTGTTTTTGCTTCCTTGCACAGGAAAGCTCAGAGGTCATCCAGGCATCATCATCTCTCCTTAACCTTTCATAGTCTAGACTGGAAAGAGCTGCATGATAACTGGGAACCGCAAAGAATCAGTACTCAAGGCAGGTGGACTGTATGTTGCTTCTCATGTGATAGAAAAAGAATGCTTTGGAAAGATCTGTTGTAATTACATGATGGCATGGGTAGAGAAAGAAGCAGCAGAACAAACAAACAAATAAAACTCTAACCCAGTGTATCTGCATTGTTCTAACACATGATGAAAATTCTTCTCTAGAATAATCTTCCATCCCTAACTTTTCTACGGATATCAATAAAAGGACAGCCTTTATAGAAACACCATTGACATTTTCTAGGCTGAGGAATGCAATCATGGCCACATGATATTTTGATCAACCATGGACCGCATATATGAGGTGGTCTCAAAAGATTATAAAGCACTATTGCCTAGTGACATTGCAGTTCAATGCATTACACAAATACTTACCATTGTGTTACAATGGTATTCAGTATTCAGTACAAAAATATGCTGTACAAGTTTGCAGCTGAAAAGTTGTAGCCTATACCATATAGCCTAGGTTGTGTAAGGGCACTCTGTGATGTTCCCACAATGACAAAATCACCTAACAATGCATTTCTCAGAATATGCCCCTGTTGTTAAGTAGCAGGTGATTGTACAAGAAAGAGACTCTAAAATTCAAGACCTGTACTATTTGATTGTCTTTGACACTCACTGGACTAAATGTTTGGACCAACCCATGAAGATAAAGGCCTTAGTTTGGGGGGATTTTTTTTGTTTTGTTGGATTTATATGATGGCTGGGTGGAAAATAAAATACTCAGGGGCCTATGTGTCAGTAGATATCTGTGGAATAAATAAACATATGAATGAATGAATGAATGAATGAACCTGAACTGGGCTAGCCTTTCAGATTTCACACAATAGCTGTCATATATTTCTAATGCATTAAAAGGGTTTTTTTAAACCAACAATAACTGGGCCTCTTAGGCAAGAACACATGTCTATTAGTTTTAGACACTTAGAAGTACATGCTGTTCTGTTGTAACAATGCAGAGAATCTGGCACCAACTCTTTGCTCCTACAGCCCTGTTTACAAACATACTGCATTATTAACTCCAGTACATCATCCTTGCCCCACCATCCTCACATTTTATCTACATGACCCCCCCAAAATGCAGAATGTTTGCCAGAGCATGCTTTTCAATATGAATTCATGGGCACAGACGACGCCAAGATCTCTTGCTCACCACACAACTGGCTGCTTTGCACCACCTAGGGTGGCAGACACAACTGAGAGTCTAAGCAGCACAAAGGATCATCACATCAATAGACTTAAATATATCTACTTCCTCATCATTTCCATGCCCACCCTCTTTGTTCCACATCCATTTTGAATTCCTCAGTTTGCTGTAAATTGCTTTCCTCAGTTTTCCTAGCCTCTGGTATTTTCCCAGTTAAAGCTCTCATTGCCTTATTATCTCTATCAAAGCAAGTGTTGCACTGTATTTTAATCACTTCTTTAAAACCTACCTTTCTCTCTAGAAAAAGTACTCTAAAGTGGGCAGGGATTACTTCTGCTTTGTTGATTACCAAATCTATCCCTCAAAGCTTGCAAGGTGCATGAAATGTAATAGAAGTTCAATAATATTTGTTAACTATATGCACAAATAAGTGAGCAAAAAGGTGTCCCCCTTCTGGAGTGACCAATAATCCTGGACTAAGGGGCTTCCAAGGACTTCAAACTTACTGTGCTCAACCAGCAACAGCCCAGGCAAATGAGGCGGTTAAATGGCTTACAATCCGTCTTCATTTCCAGGCCATCAGATCTAGCCTGCAGACCCGCCCCTCCCAGGAGTTCCCAACCCTGCTGCACCTGTATGCACAGCTGCTTGCCTTACCCATCAGCTGCAGGAAGGGGGTGGCCTTCTAAGATGACAACCTTTTGTGCCCCGTTTCTGCCCAATGACAAATGCCTACCCTAGCTGCACTGCCTGGCAAGCTTCTTTATGAGATATAATAAGTTTCTTAATTCCCTGGATTCAGAAAATGGGAAGGTAGCAGAATGATCAGGAATGATACCCCAATTTAAGTTGCATCCCTGAGTCTACCCAGAGGTGAGTATGGTGCCAGATACACGGGCACTCCAGATGAGAAACAGCTCCTCTCCCAGCTGCCTTCAAGCCCTCCCCAAGGCCCACCTTCCAATCTCTTTGCTAAGCTATCTTGAAATGACTGGCCAAGGCCCTGCTCACCTCCCTGTCTTCTATCTCAGGGTTAAAGGAGGCAAGGCAACAAAGCAGCCTCTTTGCCCCACAATTCTGTGGGGCACAGGATATGAGAACACAGAGCTGATTGACTCCAAAAGGAAAGATAACCCATGACAGTCCTGGCCTTCAGGATATAGCACAAGTGCTTATGCTGTAGTGAGTGGATTCTGCTTCTAGTTTGGAGCAAGTTCACCTGAGGGCAAACTATTCCTGCTTATTTCTCTGATGCCTTTCTACAGATGATCTAGAAATATAAGTTAAAACTGAAGGCAAGGGGGAAACCAAAAACAACCCAAATGTCCATCGATAATACAAAAACTGTGTTATATTCTCATAATGGAACATTACAGAGCAAAAACAGAGAATGGACTACTGATACAGGCAACAATCTGGATGAATTTCACATTGAGTGAAAGAAAACAGACACCAAAGGACTTTATGTATGAAGTTCAAAAACAGGCAACGGTTTTCAAAAACTGTTAGAAGTCAGGGTAATGGTTACCTTGGGGGCAGAAGAAGGGCATTATATTGATTGGGATGTAAACATTTTGCAGGGATGAAAATCGTCTATATCTTGATTTGGATGGTGGCTATGTGAATCTACACAATGGTAAACATTTATTAAATTGTGCGTTTAAGGTTAGCTCACTCGACGTACTTTACATGTCAGTTAAAAAACTAAAACCCAAACAACAAAACTACAAAAGCAATGGAGGAGATAGTCACTGACACCTGATCCATCAAGCCCTGTCATTTAACCCCTAGAAAGCTTTCTTACCTCCTCCATAAATTCATCCTTCTACCTACCTGCTTTGGCTGTCAAATTAAATTAGATGAAACCGAGTGAGGTGGTTGTTCAATCTCATTTGTTAAATGTATGCTCAACAAAGGCAACGCTGTCAATCTCAATGAAATTAGGGTTTATCAAAGTAAAGATCTAATTTCTTTTTCTTTTTTTTTTAATAAAAGGCAGCTTTCTGCATTTAGGACGCACTTTCAAATATCTTTCTAGCAGCTGTATTTCTCAGCCTATTAGTCAAGGGTAGGCGCCCGGCCAGCTGTTTGCTGGATTCAACTTCTACATACATGATCATTTCAAAGGTCATGTATATGTTAATTTGCCACCTGGTTATTATTTAAGAGGATTTTATTACATCATTTTATGTTGATTTATTATTTCTCCTCCTCTAGGAAATGCTGGATTCTAGAGCAGCCAATGGCAGGGTAGCTCTGGATAAGTATGACACTTCAAATAAATGATTGTTGTCATTTTTCAAATTAAAAAATGAATACACACTGGCAAAGTTTTGGTTGGACAGAATTATGATTGCCACTGTCCGGAGCTAGAAGAAAGAAGGGGCTTAAACAAAAATTGTTCACGTAAAAAATAAAAAAAATAAAAAAAAGGAGAGCAAGCAGGAGAGACACGTACAGTATGCCCTATCTAAATTATTACTTGCCAGTAGCAATGCCCATTTGGTTAATTTCACAATGTCTAGGTCTTAATAATTTCATTCAACTTACTTTTTTCCTGGGACAACCTAAATGCTTAACTATTTTATTGTAAGGCTATGCAGTTTCATTTTCTATGGGTTCTGTGTGACCAATAGTATCCTAAAGCTGGAATAATATGAGAAGAGCACGAAACACAAAGAGAAAGAAGGACGTTGGGAGAAGGAGGGGTTAGAGATGCAAGATGGCCCCACCGAGGCAGCTTGCAGGAGAGAAGAGAGAGTTGATGAAATGGGATCCTGTGCGTAAGGCCATTCCACAGGAGGAGTTACAGAAAAGGATACATGGTGCTGCTTCAGGGAGGAGAGTGGTGATGGGAAAAAGAAATGGCAGAATGCCACAAGCAGAGACCTGGAGAGATCTCTGCTTTCCTTTCAAACAGACAGTTCAGTGCCTCCTTTACTTTGGACCAGCACCTGCAATCTGTGAGGCCTCGCCCACAAGTGCTCCAGTCGGAGAAAAGAATGAGTCACGCTCAAAATTGTCAGTGAATGATCACTATTGTTCTTCTGCTCAAATGTCACATCCAGGCCCCCTTACGCTGCCATTCAGAAATCTATTAGCGGCATAGCAGAGTCAGGAACTTCTCTGACCTACTTTTACCAGGGAGGAGAGGCTTCTGATTCGTAATCAGTGAACAGCAAAATGATTAGAAAATGTATTTGGTTGTGGTATGCTGGATCGACGCAGGGAAAGGTTAATATGATGTAACTTAAACTAAATATGCGGGGGGAGGGGCAGGGAGAAGAGCCAGACAATAGGGAGTCCTTTGGAACCCAGAACATGCCCTCCCCTCTCCACTATCCTGAACTTTGCAGTTTATCTGTGCCCTCAAATCCCCCCACGCCCTTGCTGCTCCAACTGTGCCCTTCCACCAATGAATTGTCATCTATATCTGCAGTGTGACCCCCTGTCCTCCATAATGCCTCTGGGTCGCTCTGGCCCCACAGATACAGGTCCATGTATTTAAACATCCACAACCGCAAACTCAAACTCAAATCATCCAATGTTATTTCGAATTATAGCTCTCTGCCTCAAACTCCACCTTCCTCCTCTGTTTCCTTTCTTATGTTATGTGGAAAAATAACCTTCCAAGAAAAGATTAGAAGAAACTTGACACATTGTTTTGTGCTTTGAGTTTTCTCTCCCCTGCCCCCGCCTCAAAAAAAATTCATCTTCGAATTCTTTTAAAAATGTTCATAGCTACATTATAATTGCATTTTGGAAAATAAAAATAAATAAATAAATAAATAAATAAATAAATAAATAAATAAATAAATCGTCCATGAGTCTTAGGTCCCCAACAAATCAAAACCATTTATTTCATTTTATTGTTTTTTTTTTCAAGGAAATGACCTGTCATGAACAGATACACACACACACACACACACACACACACACACACACACACACACACATATTTATCTTTTGCTCTGTATTTTATAATAAGCCATTTTCCTTGGGGCTATGGAATGGCTCAGAATCTCCTTAAAGAGCAACACCTGCCCCCATTCCATATCTCCACCTCCATATGCTCCCCACCCACCGGTGGGTGTCTTAAATGATTCAATTTACCCACGCTTTTCTGCAGTGTCACATCCAACATGCACAGTATTGGAAGTGATGCTGACAGGGAGGGAGCAATGAGACGAAGGCTGTCTGCCTTCACTGCAGCTTGAAAATTGAATACTATTTATTATTGTCCTCTTTTGGGTCAGCCACTAATCTGAAACTTCTCCACAGCAAAGATACCTGGTGGTGGTGTGGCTGAACCCTAGAATGAGTGATGCAAAAGGTGCCATGGAATTTGCAAAATTCCCAGACAAGATTAATGTATGTGTCAGAGAACATTTCTTCTTGGGTAAGGGCATCATGGCTTATTTGGGATACACATCCTCCCCCCGCCCCTCTCCACCAGCCCCCCAAACAAAAGCAGGCCTTGAGACAAAGACTGAACTGCAGATAGTTTTGTGGAAGGAATTCCTACGTTGCTCTGGTGTGGGGGTGGGGAGGAGAAGCTGGAAGGCTAAACAGACATTCCAAGGACTTTAATAAGCAGGTGCCTGCTGTGGGCAGCCAGGGATCACTTCTTCTGGGAGTTAACCTCAGAGTTATCCCCCGCTGGTGGGATGTGGGAAAGCTCTGATGTCTATCTTCCAATTCCACTCTCGCAATAGTTGGAGGCTTCCCCAAGCATACTAACTCCAGGGCCCCTTGTTTGCTCAACACTTGATCCAAATACTGTACCCAAGGCTAGCAGAAACATTTTGTCACCAAGAGCTGCAGAGGGTGGCAGTGAGCTCACAGGGAGGTGGAATGAATGCCAGGGACTTAAGGGTCGGCTGCTACAGCTTCTGTAGAGAGAGAGTCAAGGGCTCAAGGGCTGCAGACACTAAAACATCTGACAATGACCACTATGCAGGTGCAGGCCTGGGCATTCTTCTTTATTCACTTCCTGAAATCTGTCCCGGTGTCCAGGATCAGTCAACAGGCCAGATTTTCCTACGTTCTGAGCTCCCTCAAAGTAAACTAATTATCTTTTGAAGTTGTCTGTACTTCTATGGGTGCTCCCAGTGAGAAAATCTTGGCACTGGAGCCGAAATCACAGACCACAGAGACTTCAGGAACCAGTTTACCCCCATTGACTAATTTTTGCACTGGGAAATCTGACTCCATAAATACTGCTATCCTCACAGATGATGTCTGTTTGGCAGTAGAGCTCTGAGTCCCAGAGAGCCTGCCACTCTCCCACATGTGACACTCTCTTCTCCAAAGGCAGAGAAGTAATCAAATTCAAGGCAAGCTATATGCAAGCAAGTCAACTGCTTCATTCTTCCTGGAAACCTGTAAGTTAGTGGTTTCATTGCTGTTGTTTGATTTTTGTAAGCTCCATCTTTGTCAAATGCTATCACAGGCAACATTAAGACAGCTTTACATATGGCCACCAAAAGATATGCTCAACAGTGTTCATAGCAGCTTTATTTACAATAGCCCCAAAATGGAAACCTCCCAGATGTCGGTCAGTAGAACAGATAAACAAACTGGGATAGTCCATACAATAATAAACTACATGGCAATAAAAGACAAACTGATGATAGACGCAGCAACATGGATGGATCTTAAAAGCATTGTGCTAAGTGAAAACAACCAGGCATAAAAGACTATATACTGCATGATTCCATCTCTATGGAATTCTACAGCAAACAAGATTAATCTATGGAGGCAAAAGTCAGAATTTTGGTTGTCTTTAGGGGATATGGACTGGAAAATGGCTCAAAGGAGCTTTATGGGGTGCTGCAATTTGATTCGATTTTGATCTGAGGGCTAGTTACATGGGTGTATACACATGTAAAAATCTGTCAGCACTTAAGATTTGTGCACTCCATGCACTTTACTGTATGTGTTATATATACTTCAATGAAAAGGTAAAATAGAACAATAAGTTAAAAAGAATAATAAAAAAAAATAAGACAGCTCTAGAGGACACAGCTTCCTTCCTCCTAACTCTTCCAGGTAATGCTGTGATCAGCAGAAATGTGCTTCCCTAGAGCTTAGTTTCCTAAGGGAGAAAATGGTCTAGAGGGTTCTCTTGGGTAAAGCTGGCTTTTTTTTTTTTTTGCCACAGGAAACAGGGAAGACGAGAAAAAAACTCAAAGTGAGCAGCACGGAGCCTTTGGTAGGATGCACGAGTGCCTTGGGGATTTAACTGGTGTCCCCTCAAGCATATCAACACAGAGCACACACACTACTACTGCGACACATCACGTATCCCACACAGTCACCCAGAGTACTGCACATTCACTGCACGCCACACATTACATCACATTCAGATACACAACCACATCACATTGCAGACACACACAAATACAGGGGATGCTCATAACACACATGCGCACGCATGCGCGGGCGTACACGCAAGTGCATGCACAGGGGAGGCAGCCTTTCTTGCATTCAGCTCTTAATGCTCCAGCACTGTCTGGGTGATCATCTCCCTCCTCCTGCTGCCAACCACAGCCACTGTCATCATCATTATCATCACTGCCATCGTTCCAGGAACATCCCTCATGGACAGGACGTCTCAGAGAGCACACAGCTGTGCCCATGAAGACATCTGCATGGAGCTGCCTGCTCGCCCTGAAAACTATTCAGGCACATCAGGTTTATGCTTCATTCTGAAGAGTGAGTGTCCTACAACCTTTGGCTCAGCCCCAGCATAAACCCTGCAAAGATGGCTATACACCCTCCTCCTCCCTGTCTCTCTGGTCAATTGGCCACTGCCTCTTCCTCCAAGAGGAAGCCTGTTCCACTTCTTAGAGCAGGATAATGTCTTCCCTGGAGTCCAGATCAGCACTGGCCTTGCAGACAACACTGACCTCATCACCAGGAGGCTGCAGAGAAACCAGCCGAGAGCAGCAAAGGTGCCACATTGTGCTGTTGGGATACCAGTGCTTTCCAACTGTTAATTTCTGCCACAGGCTTGTGACATAGCTTCATTATTCTGAGATTCTAGAAACCTTTCTTCCATTGTTCACTGTTACCTTAACTTAAAGAACTAAACCCACTGAGTCCATTTTAATACTTGTTGACCATCTGGACTTTCAATAGCAATAGGTATCCACACGTGGAAGACAGTGAAATCTGCCTGTCAGTATCCTCACAATTTTCCTTTTAGGATTCTACCATAAAGAGAGAAGCACAAGCATGTTTATCGCAGCTCTTTTGTGTTGTGAAGATTAGGAACAGCCTAAATGACAACCAAGAGAGAACTGATTAATTATCACAGATCGTTACACAGAATATTACCAATTGTTGCAAAGGATAACACAGATTGTTATATTCCAACATAGAAATTATGTCCAAGGAAATTATTTAAGAGAAGTTTTGTTGAATGTGTGTATGGGTTAAGAACTTAAAGAATAAAACCAAGCTTGTACCAGTTTTCTCTGATAAAATTACAGAGACTTGTTCCTTTCTTTGTTTTGCATGTGTATAATGTTTTCGATTTTTAATGTGTTACTTTTTTCAATCAGAAATACAAGATAAGAGTATAAAATGTTTTTTTTCTTAGGGCCCATCACTGGCTCCCTACCCATTCTTTTTGAAGTCTTGAGTTATAGATACTCAGAAGCAGCTGGACCTTGAAAACACTCAGACCTGGATGAAATAGTGCATCCAGCATTTTCCAGCTATGGGCCCTAGGCATGTCACTTTGCCTTGTTGATCCTTTCCTTATTCCATCATCAACAAGCCTCATTGAAAGCCTACTCAATGCCACCCTCTGTGTCAACCAGGGAAGCCATCATGGCAGGCAAAATATTCACCCCCTTCTCACTTGGAGCTATATCTACAACTGTAAAATGGGTAACTTTACAGACCTACTGTAGGGATTATTATTAATGTAAATGATCCCTGGCACATAAAAGACCTTTGAAAACTATCAGCTACTTTTTAAAAATAACCAAGGAGTGTAACTTAGTTAAGGTAGGATAGGCTGCCTAACAAATTACTCCACATTTGTAATGGCTCACTAATGGAAGCTTATTCCTTATTTATGCAATAGTCTAGGGTAGGGGCTCCAGACCAGACATTTCCATGTCATGCAATGATCCTTCCCAGGCAGAGGAGGCTGTGCCACCTTCTAGGACTTTGCTCCATCCCAGACAGCCAGTGAATAAAAACATAGAGAAAAACCTGGAAAACTTTTATGATTGAACCAGACATGCATATGTCATTTCCACTCATATCCTATTAGTCTAATCTCAGTCACATGAACTGCAAGGGAGGCTGGGAAATGTAGGCTGGCTGGATGCCTGGAAAGATTAAAAAAACACATTAGAAGAAGAAACACACACCAGTGATTGTGTGTTTGTGTTTATTTGTGTACAGCCTGCAAGAAAGCTTTTTCTCTGAGAAGTTCCACAGTTCATCTTTGCCAGGAGAACTTCCAAGACATCTTTTTAAATCTTTTTTTTTTTATTATTATCAAGGTTGTCTTGCTACTATCTGAGATATCACTAAAAAAAAAAAAAAAAAAAAAAAAAAAAAAACACCAGTCCCTAGCTCTGACTTTCACACGATTTGAGAGGCTGTCAAAAATAAATGCCAACTCATCAGATTCTGTGTGAAAGAGATGCCAACACACATATAACTCAGACTAAAAGCTGCAGACAGGAGCTTTACTGTGCACACATTGTTACTCCTCTTCTAAAGAACCTTATATGCCAGCTAGCAAGTCCATGGACTTAATCATTAGAACTAAGAGGAAATACAATGTTTTTCCTTAAACTGGTGCTTTGCAATACCAATACCTATGTGGCTGTCTGTCAGAAGCTTACATTATAAATTCATAGGGCTAGAGATTTAATTCTATAGTTTGGTTTGCTTTTGTCATCCAGAATATTGCAGAAAGCCCACAGGTGTGGCTGAGATAGGGTGAGATGTGTCCAACACGACATTATTCATTCATTCAATCAGTCAATAAATATATATTGACTGCTCAATTATAGTATTGTGGGTCCCAGGTTGAGGGTACCAAGATGGAAGGCCCATTAAGTGTCTAGTGAGGGAGTCAGCTACTCGATACAGTTACAACTCAGCAAGACACCTGCTGCAGGAAAAGCGGGAGCCACAGCAGTGGAAGCAGAGATTAGAAAGGCCATAGATTCTTTGCCATTTCTGATTTACTTGGCATAGAAGTAACTCATCAGGAAGTCTCCTGTACTCATTAGATAAACCAAACTGACTGGAAATACAAAGAGAAAGGCAATACTCTGAGAGTCCCAAGGGCTCTTTATTTATGCTGTTATTGGAAAGTGAAGTGGGAACGATACTGGCAGCTACATATTTTGGATCCCTCCTGTGTACCACACATTGTGCATACTTGTCATTCATCTTGACAGGCAAGTATCACCACTGCCCATTTTACAGATGTCCAGGGGGAGATCAAGACACTTGCTCCATTACATAACAATCTACAGACTTGGCGGGCAGGGGAGCAGTGGAAGATAGGGGAGTAAATATGCCCCACACCCCACATTTTTGTCACACATCAGAGGTAACAAAATAAATACCTTTTCATTTTTGATGCTAATAATTAGAGAAATATGTTAGAGGTTTTATGGGAGGAGTGGGGGGTCAATTTAAACACAAGAATACCTTCCAAATTCCTGGAGAAGATAAGGGGTATATGTATAGTTAAAAAAAAAAAAAAAGCTCTTAAGGATATGAACCAAACACATTGATAGTGATCTTTGGGTGGCAGTGTTACAAATGACATTTATTCTCTTCTTGTCACCTTTCTATAGTTTTAAATTTCCTAAAATAAGTATGTATTACTTTTATAATCACAGTGAAACAAAAACTTACTGAAACATTAAAGAAATGCAAACTCCAAAGAACCAGAACCTTCCTCTCCTGGTATTTAGTCGGTAACTGAAAAGTCAGTCAGACAAGGCAATGCTTTGCTCTTCTAGTCAAGCTGAGTGATATCTTATTTCAGTGCACTGCCTGATTATTTTAGAATTCGGTCACAGGGATAGCCATGGGAGGAAATATACACTCATCACTGAGATATCAGGGACTGAATCCTGAAGCTTAATTTTTCATTAGGGCATTGTGCCATTTTTCAATTAAGACAGGTTCATCAATTTTTTTTTTTGAAAAGTGCTGATGTGTAAAATCTCATTTCCTTTCTTAGCACACTGGCTCATGGATTTTATTTTTAATTGGTTTCCATGTGCTTCTACGAGTGGCAGAGAAACTAGGCTGGTGAGCTGTGTTGCCACAGTGTTCCCAGTACTAAAAAAAAAAACTGAAGCACTGTGAGAACAATGCTTCGGAAAATCCGTAAAACCCAGTCGAACACACCTAATGTTTGTACGAAAGGGCAGTCATTAGTCACAGCAGCTTTGACAGTGAGAAGGGAGACTGAAAGTCCATCTAGTACTTCAGCAATGAATGTGCCTGGATGAACTGGCCAGGTCTCAATTAGAAGCCAAGGAAAAAATGTCTAACAACATCTCAATATAGTGGAGTCATCGCATTATCTTTTTATTAAAAGTATTTTCCATATTTTTGAATAAAAGATTGCCATCACCTGCTCCCCACCAAGTATCAAATCTAAAAATGGAAATACCTTCGCTCAAACTAACAGGGTCTGTGAGGGGCTTAAGGTTCTTAACATAGGATTCTGTTTCCTGCTAGAAATATTGTTTCAGAGAAAGTAGAAGCAATGATAGAAGAACCACAGGAAACATCTGTGTATACAAACAGACCAGCTCACTAGGAATAAAAATGCATTATGAATCACAAAGTTCTAAATATTTTTATTAACACAGTTTGTTAACCAAGATCTTAGAAATAAGGTTCCCTAAGAGTTCCTCATCAAATGCTTTTTTCCCATATTTCATTTTATTCTTAAGAGAGAAGTAACTCTGCTCTGAAATCTTATCTTAGATTTTAGCAATGACTTTTCTATTAAAAGTTATTTCTTTTCCATCTCAGGCTGAGCAAAGCTCTGGGCCAAGGCAGTTAGGGAATTTGTTTCATAAAACTGACAGTTTGGCGAGCATTCAATCACTCAACACTACACAGGCCAGCAGAACAAATAAGTCCTTTTCTGATGCCGCTCCAGACACATTATGATGTATGTTCCATAGTTTTATTCCTGCATTAGTCCCTTTTGCCTCCTGCAGTAACCAGGAAAGGGGGCAGAAAGCACATAAAAAACTGACAAAACTGACGAGGAAGCAAAATTAATCAACACACCCTCATTTGGAAGTTGGAGGGATATGAACACACTGGATATGCTGTTTTACTGGTGATACCTGGCTTCCTTTCTAGAAGGTCAATACATTCAGGGGACTCTCAGCCATTTTGTTGTCCCATCCTCAATGCTTCCAGACACATGTCTTTGCAAGATCTGGTAGAGGCTTTAACGGGCAGTCAGGCCAGCTTGCTGACTGCTTTTAGTAGAGGTGGCACCAAGGGAAGGCTGCTGGGTCATAGTCTGGGCATCATTCTGGGCAGCTGAGACCAGCCTGCCCCAGACCCTGCACCAGTGGAAACTTCCTGGTTAATTGGCCTAAGTCAGAGCAGCCAGAGAAAGGAAACCATTAGAAAATTTCTTCCCTCCTCCCTAAAAAAAAAAAAATTACAAGGACTTTTTTTTTTTTTGGCACTCATACACAAAGCTACAATTGAAAAATTCTTATGTGAGACGCAACTCATCCATGCAGTTGGAAGATAGTGGTTACTGTTACTAAAGGGTAATGAAGAGGGTACAAGGGACTTCTGAGGCTGGTGTGGTCCCTATCTCCATTGGGGTGCTGGTGACCTGGGTATGCTGTTTGTGAAAATTCTTCAAAACGTACACTTAATAGTATATGCATTTTTCTGTATGTATATTAAGATTTTAGACAAAAGTATGAAAACAAATTTGTGATGGGTAATTTTTACGACTTCTCCCTCCACATAGCTGGCTTTAAAAATCAAACATTACCAAGAAAAAAATAAACCATACCCAGCCACTGCTTAAAACTTCTGACCTACTGAAAGTGTATGTGAAATAGAAAGTCTTTTTAAAATGCTGGTACTAATAAAGTTTTACCTACCATGTCTTTCATGCTTGGGAAAGAATATATGGTAAGCAATTTTACAATAACTAATATCTAGCTACTCCTCATAACATGATACTGAAAGGCATAGAGAAATGACAAAACTCATTTTCACTCTCAGACTCTTGGTTGGACAGGGTGTTACTGCTGGAGGCTCTTTTCAAAGACCCAACTCCCACTTGGGGTCTTCCTCGTTCCTTCACTCTTTGAGCCATGCGGCCAGAGGAATCTCATCCTTATTTTTTTTTCACATTTTCCTGTTTTTCCTTTTCTCTTTTATTTCCCCTGCACTGAATTCCTCTTTATTCTTGCTGCTGCTGTCCATAAGAATAGACTCTGATGCTTTTTCCTGTTATTAGTATCACTGGTGAGTGTGTTGCCTCACCCTTCATTTCTTTTTGCATTTCTAAATGTACCTGAGGGTTTGCACCAGCTCAGGCCTTCACAGGAAAAATATGCCTAGTTAGCTTGGTATTCCAGGGTTCCTCTCTCCTACCATTTAAAACATGCTGAGGTTTATTTTACAAGAGAAATAGTTGGGGTAGGGATGGAAAAGAAAAATTTCTGAAGACAAAAAAAAAAAAGTTGTCATTTGGTTTCAGAAGTTATGAATAACGGAAGGCTAGGGTTGCTTTGCAAATTGAGATCTGAATGGTCTACTGCTACAGATGATTCTGAATTTTGCTGCTCTTTAAAAAGTCGTATAGATTTTAACAAAAAAAAGTCTTTCTAACCATGGTTTTAAAAATGTAGGAACATATTACGGAAAGAAACTGTTTTGTTCACCCAGGACTCAGTTTAAAATATTCCTACTTGTGGTTAAGGACTTGCAGGGTCCAGATGCCAGCAGGACCAAAGAGTTTGTTTGGTCACCTGAAACTCACCAGAAATGTCCAGTGACTCCCTCAGATGAGCATGATTACAAGGAGGACGTGGCACAAGCAAGTTTCCAGGAAAACAGAATGGAGTTCTCAGGCCCTTATCTTAAGAAAAGCATGTCATTTGGACCCAGAGAAGCTAGCAGAAAGGCCTTGGGATATGTTCTTGCTTTCTACATTCCTAAGCTCCCTTTCTGCTCTGTGGTAGCATCACCACACCAGTCCCCTTGGTGTCCCTGGCTTTGGCCCCATCCATCCCAGCTGTCCATGTCATGACACCTCCCCTGACAGGTGGGGAGACCACTTATCCTGGTTTGCTCAGGAACGCCTAGATTTTCAAGTTGAAAGTCCCATGTCACAGGGTCCCTCTACCCCCCAATCCCAATCCCAGGCAAATGAGGACAGTTGGTTGCTCTAGTCGCAGGCTACCAGCCAAAACCCTCTCCCTCCAGCTGGGCCCAATCAAGGCCTAAAGCAGTAGGATTACCCCACACCCCATGCTGCTTACAAATTCAGACCTATTTAAAGTGCATGAATTTTGAAAGTGTATTTAAAGCTGCTGACTGAAGGTGCTCCTGGCTGTTAACTATGTCTGTCAGGTTTTCTTCCCCCACCCCATTTTCTGGCACATTCATTATTGTCATCATACTCCCTTCAGAAATTGGGGCTCAGATAATTACATGGAGAGTGCCAAGATTTTCTGACCACACAACTAGGTCTGGGCTGCCCCAATCCTGGCTGCAAAGGAAAGGTGGGGCCCAGGTACCTCATCCTGAGTTCCTTGGCCTATCAAGGAAAGGGCCTAAACAGAAACCAAGGTGTTAACATAATTTACTCTGTGAACCAGGCACTGCCAAGTCCTATAGAGTCAGTCTCCTAAATATTTCTAGAATCCAACCACTTGCCTCCCCCATCCAAAGCCACCAAGAAACTTCAGTTCAAGTTCATTGCTCTCCAAGGATTATTTCAGTAGAGCCCTTTCCCTCTTTCTCCCTCCTGTCCCAGCTCATTTTCCACTGGGGGAAAAGAAAAACAAACACATAAAGTAGATTGTGTCACTGGCCTCTGTGAAACTGCCCAGGATAAAGTCCAAGTTCTTTATCAAGGCGTAATAGCTGTTTCTAAACGTTACTGTGAGTTTAAGTGAGAGCACATATATTAAACTCCAAGCCAGGTGCTTCAGCTCCATCGTGGATTTGGAGAACTTAGAGTGCTTCACCTTGTCCACAGAAATGGTAAAAAGTGAGGGGCACTTGGCACTGGCTGCTACAGAGAAAGATGGTAAACAACAGATTTGAAGGAAGGGAAGAAGGGTCCCACACGAATGGGGGATGAAGAGCTTCATGTCCAAATATCCAAGATAGAGTCGAGAGTGGGTCCAGTTGATTAAAGAAAGATGGGTCTTATCCCCTGATAAGTGGTGATGACAGAGATGAGAGGGAAAGAAGTGGGGCCCCATTCGTGTGTTTGGATATGCTGAGCTCTCGCATGGGTGGATGGCACAAATGTAAGTGGGAAGATGGAAATACTGAAAGCATAAGAATGTGACATTTCACCACTGATTAATGGGGATAGAACCCATGTAAAAACAGAAATGAGGTCTTGAGTTCATGCCTTTGAAGACTTACTTTTGGAAACAGACAAACTGGGGAAATTTGTGTGTTTGTACTTTTTTGTTAAACATGTTATGTTATCAGCATCTAAGTGCTACAAAGCACAGTGCCAGGAACCAAGAAAGGCTGGGTTGTTCTAGATGGTGATTAAAATGAACTTTAGAAAGTGCTGCCTGGCTAAAGAGAATGAATGCTGGTTTGAGACCATGCCACAAAAAAAAAAAAAAAAGACACATGATTCCCACTCTCAAAACAAACAAACAAACAAACAAAATAAATAAATAAATAAATAAATAAATAAAGCAAGGAGGGAGAAACAGAGAAAATGAAAAGTCATAGGTTCTGTGAAAGAAAACACAGATTTATACAAACTTAGGAAAAAATCATTCCACATTGCTCTTTTATAAATATTCATAAGAAAAACAGCCTAATAGCTGCCTTTATGAGTAACCTCAGCTACTTCTTTACACCTGCATTTTTAAAAACAAGAACAATTTTCTCAGCATTGATGAAAGTTAGAGCAAAACTCAAGGTGGCCAACATGATAGTTCCCTTTCCAGGGACCAATCCAGGACCCCTCGCCACTCATACCTGCTTGCCTCCAATCCTGTCCCAGGGCATCTGGCCTGTGCTCTCTGAATGGAAAAAGACATTAGTTAGGGTGAAGATACAAGGGTGGAAGAATCAGTCTCTTTACCTGTCTGGCTCACCTGTTTCACTTTTTTTTTCTTTCCTAGTTAACTTTCCTGCCACCATTTAACTGCAGAGAAGAACAGATTGGACAAGTGGGCATCTCCGTCCAGGCTTGCCCTATATCACCAGAATGGTTAGGAAATTCCTAGAGATAATGCCTCTTCCTTCACACTGCCCAGATCTCCATCCCCTCCCAAGGAGCCCCAAATTAAAATGAATGCATTCCAGAACAGTTGCTAAGGGAGTGATCAAACCTGTGGCCCAAATAAAGTGACTATCCCCCCAGACCAGCAGCAGAAAGGAAGCTTCTTCAAGCTGATGTAAGCCAGTGACCACTGTTATCTGTGTAGCAGCTTAACCCAGACTACAGTACTTGAAGATGCAGGAATTCATTCTTAAGCCCAGGTAGATAATGTTCAATCAACGCCTAGCACCAGCAGCATCAGAAGTATCTGGGAACTTGCTAGAAATGCCAATTCTTGGGCCCCACTCCAGATTGCTCTGGAGGAAGGTCCCAGGATGTGGGTCCCAGTAATCTATAGTTTTACAAGCCTTGCAGGTGATACCAATGCACACTAAAAGAACCACCAGTCTACAGAGCTCCGAGAAAGGGAGGAGCTGTGTCAGGCTGGATGGGAGGAAGAAAAATGCTAAGCTGGTGGCCATTATATAGGAGAGGTACATATGAAGTCAGGAGCAAAGGGGAAGAATGGAACAGTGAAACGAGCATGTTCTAGAGCAGCACTGTACAATACAGTAACTGCTACTCACATGCATCAATTTACATTTAAAATTCAAAATTACACAAACACTGCATGATCTCACTTAAATGTGGGATTGAAAAAAAAAGCCAAACTCATAGTAACAGAGAACATAATCATAGTTACCAGAGGCTGGGATGTGTAGGTAAATGGTATGAAAAGAAAGGAAAGAAAGGAAAGAAAGGAAAGAAAGAAAGAAAGAAAGAAAGAAAGAAAGAAAGAAAGAAAGAAGAAAGGAAAGGAAAGGAAAGGAAAGGAAAGGAAAGGAAGGAAGGAAGGAAGGAAGGAAGGAAGGAAGGAAGGAAGGAAGGAAGGAAGAAAGAAAGAAAGAAAGAAAGAAAGAAAGAAAGAAAGAAAGAAAGAAAGAAAGAAAAGAAAAGAAAAGAAAAGAAAAGAAAAGAAAAGAAAAGAAAAGAAGAAAAGGAAAGGAAAGGAAAGGAAAGGAAAGGAAAGGAAAGGAAAGGAAAGGAAAGGAAGGAAGGAAGGAAGGAAGGAAGGAAGGAAGGAAGGAAGGAAGGAAGAAAGAGAAAAAGGAAAGGAAAGGAAAGGAAAGGAAAGGAAAGGAAAGGAAAGGAGGAAGGAAGAAAGGAAGGAAGGAAGGAAGGAAGGAAGGAAGGAAGGAAGGAAGGAAAGGAAAGGAAAGGAGGAAGGAAGGAAGGAAGGAAGGAAGGAAGGAAGGAAAGGAAAGGAAAGGAAAGAAGGAAGGAAGGAAGGAAGGAAGGAAGGAAGGAAGGAAGGAAGGAAGGAAGGAAGGAAGAAAGAAAGAAAGAAAGAAAGAAAGAAAGAAAGAAAGAAAGAAAGAAAGAAAGAAAGAAAGAAAAAGGAAAGGAAAGGAAAGGAAAGGAAAAGAAAGGAAAGAAGGAAGGAAGGAAGGAAAGAAGGAAGGAAGGAAGGAAGGAAGGAAGGAAGGAAGGAAGGAAGGAAGGAAG
Source organism: Cynopterus sphinx (assembly GCA_030015415.1). Classification (NCBI taxonomy): domain Eukaryota; kingdom Metazoa; phylum Chordata; class Mammalia; order Chiroptera; family Pteropodidae; genus Cynopterus; species Cynopterus sphinx. The sequence goes on from CM057388.1 coordinate 8,428,952, forward strand.
AAAGAAAGAAAGAAAGAAAGAAAGAAAGAAAGAAAGAAAGAAAGAAAGAAAGAAAGAAAGAGGAAAACCTAGAGTGGTTTCCAGGAACTGGGGGGAGGGAGTCATGGTTACTGTCCAAAGGGCACAGGGATTCAGTCTGCAAGATGAAAAGAATTTGGAGATAGATGGTGGTGATGGTTGCACAACAATGTGAATGTACTTAATATCACAGAACTATACACATAAAATGATTAAGAAAAAAATTTTTAAATAAATTAAAAATAAAATTAAAAAGTCAGGACTCAATCATACTAGTCACATTTCTAGTGCTCAATAGAGACTTATAGCTAGTGGTTACCATATTGGACAGAGTAGGACATTTCTATTATTGCAGAAGATTCTATTGAATCAGGTTGTATAGAATCTCAGTTCCACCTCCTATAATCTGTGTGACCTTCTATAAGTTACCAGCACTCTCTGAGCCCCTGATTCCTCCTTTATTAAATTAATCTCATAACACCCACCTATCTCACATGATTGTTCTAGAACTGGGAATAAAATAATAAATGTAAATTACTGGGTACAACTGTCCAGCCTATAGCAGGAGTTTAATAAGTGACAAGTAATATTACTGCTAGCATAATTTTATGAGCAGCCACTGGAAACGTTTTATAATGAAATGGACAGCCTGCATTGGCTAGGATGGGCTCCTTGCACTATATCTCAATTGCAAATTTCAGGGTTTATGTAAGTGCCTTTATTTTCACTAGGACAAGCCAGCAGTGTCATTCCACAGCAATACCCATTTCCTGGCAGGCCAGAAAGGTGGCATCCTGATTCAGAGCATTATATACAAGACTCACAGTAAGGCTACAATTCTTGAAGCCAGAGAGCCTCATTTTGTGGAAGGGTTTCTTTTCTTTTAACACCACTAGTGTCATAATCCCTGGGATGATCCATTATATTACAGTCATGGCTTCAGTGTTCTTCATCTAGAAAGACGCCCAAGAGATCTTGTAACCTTCTTGCAAACCTCCCCCCAAAGAAGAAAACAGATAAAATCCAGCCCAGAGTAATTACACAACCTGGAGACATCTTCCCTACTGAAGGCCAATCATGAGGGGGAGAATGGAAAAAGGGCTTCATCTGTGTTTTATTCTAACTAATTAGGAAACAAGGAGTCACTGAATGTTCTTGAGCTAGGGTGACGAGGTTAGAGGGGTGCTCTAGCAAGAGAAATAGCAGCTGGAGGAGCAAAAACAGGAGTCAGGCGGAGCAACGAGAAGACTGGGGACACATCCTGCTGAGCCATGCTGAGGCCTACACTCATAGTGGCGGTGAGTAGGGCTGAGGACAGGAGTAAGGGGGGTCAAGCCTATGGGAACTGGCAGCAGAGTTGACATTGGGAGCCAGGCATAAAGGGTCCAGGCTCCTAGCATTGAGATTGCATACTCAGACATTATGTCCAAGAGGCCAATTTTCCCCTTCAAAGTCCTCTGTTGAAGCATTTCCATTCTTCACATGAACTTTGGACAAAGCCAGCTCTCTGTAGGTGATAGGTCTGAAGAGTCAGGTAAGGGACATCAAGCAGGACCCCTAAGGTCGGTTTTTCTGGCTTAGGAATTATAACAAAGGCTCTCTGCTCTTGACCCACTAAGGCCTCCTAGGTGAATCCCAGACTTTCTAGTGTTTTGGATGAGTAACATTTTTTTTTTTTAAATGGAGGCTCCAACAGGATTTGGACAACTTCTGGCTTTGTAAAAAAAAAAAAAAAAAAAAAAAAAAAGATGCTACGCTACAAATGCCATGTACTATCTTGATTATTCATAGAAGAAACTTTAACACTAAGTAGGAAAGGCCGTTTTTAAATAAAGGGCAATTCTGTAAAACGGAAAAGGTTAACTTTAAAAAAGGAAAAGAAAGAAACTCACTATATTTTCACTTTTCTTCCATTTCACTGTGAATGGGTAGAAATTGTGTCCCATGCAGGCACTGGCCCACAAGCCTGTTCTGTGGTGACCACTGGTTTATGTGACATTCCAAAATGTTTCCCTGTGTGGTTTGGGCTGTCAGAATCTGCCCTGTTGACCCCAAATCCTGCTGCCTAGCTCTTAAGAGCAAAAACAAAGCTTGAGGTTTCTGACATAGATGTGTCCAACAGGGAAAGGCAGTTTTCTCTGGCCCTCTTAAAATGTAGGTGATAAGCCACAGAGGATCCTAGAACAACAAATGGTCTCATATTGATATTTTCATATTCAATAATTTCATATTTAGTCTAGTAGGTTAGTAATTTTTTTTCATAAAAGGAAATTGCAGCTAGGGCTAATTGCTCAATCTGAAATATACCTGGACATTGTTTAGATGTTGGAAAGGAAACAGTAATATTGCAGTTTTAGCAAAGAGGAGGCCATTGTTTTAGGAAAAAAAAGTAAATGTAAATTAATAGAAAATGTAGTCCTGTATGGTTTTTAAAGCTTTGGTGTATATAGTCGAAGAAAGAGTACCCCTATTTTGAGCTTTCCTTGACATTTTTCTTATTTCTAAAATACAAAAGGAAATTCATCAGCACACGCTCAGTGCATTCCCATTCATTGATTTGTTAGCCAATCAATGGCCATTGTAATCTGAAAAAAAATAAATAACACCATTTTCTATGAACCTTTCCAAGTGAGGCCATGTTCAGCTAAGCTTAATAAAGAGAAAAACAGAAAGGACCATCTGGAAAACACTTCCGGAGTCGCAAAAGATAGTGGCAGCCTTTGCCCAACCTGCTATAAATAAGTGTCTCAGAGAAAAAAAAAATCACCCGATTTTCAAATCTGTTTCTACTTAATACAGCTCAAATAGAGTTTATTTAGCTTTTCCCTATAGCAGGAAGACTGCATTTTTATGACAGGGGTCTAAATGTTTTTCACAGCAATTTCCATTGCTATTCTTTTGAGGAACCACCTATCACGGGGACCCATCTGTTTGCTTCTGCAACACAAAGCACCCCAGTGGCCTCTGCACCATGAAACTGGCCTCCAAAGCCTAGAATTATGATCCTGTTTCCTCTCCCAGTGTTGCAACCATCACCCAAAATCCCGCCTGCAAGGGGGCTGGCAACTTAGAATGAACAAGTGTCACTTGCAGCAAATCAATTTTTTATCTGCCCAGATCCAGCATGTTGTAGAAGTCTGCCGGCTCATTGCCTCTTCCTTCATGAGGACAAGAGTCAAATTACTCCTCAAGAAGCGGGCTACAACTCACCAATTAAGATCTCTTGCTGGCTTGGCAATCCCGTACACACTCGCCTTGCCATCTTTCCTAACTGGCTAAGCTTGCAAAGGAAGTCTTCTACAAATGATATTCCAAACTCATTCAGGCACCCTATGGAAAAGAGGTCCACCTACCTTGGATGATTGCAAAATGAAGGGATCCCCACTGAACACCTGCCCATACTCTCAAGCACCCCTAAATGCCCATCTCATTCCAAAGACTGGTAGGGCAGGGTTGGCCTCAGGACACTGTTCAGTGTAATACATAATCCATTTCTCTTTTCTCCTTCCATTCCCCAAGTGCCCATCCTATTTTTATGCATGGACAAGGCAGGGCTTACCTCCCTGTGAATGAACGCCCCTCCTTCCTAGCCTTTCAAGGGACCATCAGCAAGATGATAGCTGAGGGCTTGACCCACAGCATTTCATCTGTTGCTGCTGAGTGCAGGCATTACAAGGTGTGAAGTGCCTGAGGGAGCCCTGCTGACTTTCTCTTTCCCAAGGAAAACAAATGTGTGTTAAGAGGGACAAAAATTGGGAGGGTAGTGCAAACCACCTGAATCTGAAGTTCCAATAATTTTGAAAATTGCTCCATTTAGCGACCATTGACTCTCTCTGAACAGTACTGAAATTAGCGATGGATAGATGGCGGCTGCAAGCTGAAATGAGTCTATTTCAGTGTTGCAAGCAGAGCTCTCCCAAGTAATACTGAGGGGCTAAATTAATTGGCTCAGGTTTAAGATGCTACAGGAGAAATAACGGTGGGGAGAAGGCAGGGCTGGAGGAAGATAACTGATAGCTCTGAAGGCATGCCTGGAATCAGGTGCATATAAAAAAGAAGTTGAGGAGGAATAAACCTGTCTCTCTATGAAAAGCCAGAGAAGCCCATTAGTTACTACAATGTGCCACCCCTCCCCCCAATTACCTACGACTTATCAATTGCCTGCCTTAAAAAACAACAACAAAAAAAAAAACCTTTGTGTTTATAAAACCTTACAGACCCTTCCACCAACCTTAGAATTAATCAGGCACAGGATACACTTCCAAGTGATAATCAGTCACCTCCATGAATTGTATTTTTAATAGTCAGAGGCTGAAACTCTCTTTTATTATTTTAAATCGAATTTTCACAAAACTGCAACTTATTATATCTTGGTCTAAGCCAGTGCTTCTCAACCAGGAGATATATTGTCCCAGAAAGGACATCTGGCAAGGTCTGGAGACATTTTTGGTTGTTACAACTACGGTGGGGGGTGATGCTACTGACATCTAGTGGGTGGGGGCCAGGGATGCTGCTGAGCCTCCTACAGTGAATGCAAAGGACAGCTCTCCCACAATAAATATCTGGCCTAAAACATCATCAGGGCCAATGTGGAGAAAATGTGCTCTAGATAAGCCAAGTATGCTTGGCCTTTAATATTCTTATTGTTGGCAGTCATCAAAGAGAGAAGATCCCACTGACTTTGAAATCTAAGGTTGGTTTACATATATGTCACCTAAGGACATATTTATTCCTTTCAAAATAAAGGGAATAGTGTCTCTATCTGAATCTAGGAACATTAAAGAAATACTGTGATCATGATGGAGGTAGGTATGGTACATTTTAAGTGCATATTTCATCACTCTAAATGGATGAAAATTAATCTCATAAAACAAAAAGATAATCTAGTTATATTCCATACAAAACCTAAATTAATACATTGCATCTTACTTAACCTGTAATTAGAGTAAATAAATAAATAAATAAATAAATAAATAAATAAATAAATAAATAAATAAGGAAATGCCATTCTTTCCCATTTTTTAATAGCTGGGTACACATTTCTGAGCATGAAGCAGTAAAACACAAACAAGCAGACAAAAACCTTTTTTTTTTTTAAGCAGATTTCTCCAGAGCATAAAAAGCTTCCTGAACCATTCTATTTTATTTACTGTAGATTCAATGCAGCCCATTCTCTTGGTTATGCCTGCCCGGCCCTCCAAATGCCCTCAAAACTGGGATGATGAATCACATACATTGGCCCCTCTGTGCCAAGTAATAGTAAGCAAAGAATCCACAAAGCCAAGACAGGACTTCTGTCTGGTGTGGTGGGTGGGGGTGGGAGGGAGTCCTTCAGCCAATTATTTCCAGAGGGTCTTATGAAAAGGTGTTGAGATTCTTTAAAATTCCTTTAGTTCTAGAAAATTCTGTGTGGCTCTGCAGGACCCTCAGCATGGGGATGGGCTTTGGTTAAGAAAAATGTATGTTCCTAGAGTAAGTCTAGAGCTTCCAGGTTTAAACTATGAAGGAAGGAATCGCTGACAGCTATATCTTTTCAACCCTTCTAGGCCACTGTCCCATTCTCTGAATTATATGGTAGAAGTGGCCCTACGCACAAAGGCAAAAATAACAACAACAACAACAACAACAACAACAACAAAAACGCCCAGCCACACCCAGTTTTGGCTGCCAGTGAGGCCCAATTCTGCTGCTGAAAAAGAACAGTTGCTACAGTGCAGCTGGACTAGCTTTTCCAGAGAACTGGTAATACCCTGGCTGTTAATGAATTATTTTTCACCAGAATGTTGAACTCTTCCTGTGCTCCAGTAAACAGTCTGCTTCTGCCTTGGGAAACAAAACCAGCTCCTTCCAAGGAGCTCAAGGAGGTCATCCAAGGGTCCCCTGTGGGGGCAGCCCCCTCAGGAGCCAGAGCCACAGGCGCCTGACCTATAAATCTGCAGCCCCAAGTTCATTATTCCAGCTCTTTCTGTCTACTTGGGCCATGCCCAGCACCCAAGGAAGGGCTTGGGGAGACCACACTGCCAGTCCGATCCTCCCTCCACCCCACCAAACTGTCCCTTGGTCAAGTTTTCTCATCTTTGGCACCATGTGTGTGAAATAGGGCTTCCTTGCATTTATTCTCTCTCTCTCTCTCTCTCTCTCTCTCTCTCTCTCTCTCTCTCTCTCTCTCTCAGAAACTGTATTTATTTCTTTGATCTTGTTTTCATCAATCTGTCAGGAAATAACTATGTACATCCCCTTTTCTCCTTTCACTTCTTTAAGATTGGCCCCAGTCCCAAATAACCCACTCTCAGTATTAGAGTGGAGTGTCTACTTGGGACACTATTCTCAAAGCACAAATCCCCAAGAAGGATATTTGTTGAGCAGGTGTCAAGGAAAACAGTTGCTCAGGCAGGAGACAGCTCTCCAATGGATGAGGACACCAGTCTGGGCAGGTGTGAGGGGCATGAGAAAGGAAAGGAAAGGGGCCATTTTGTTCTAGCCAGCCCTGTCCACCCACCTTGCTCTCTCATCTCCGTTAAATTTTAGGAGCCCACCTTCTAACAAAACTTGACTGAGCAAACATGCTCATGGGTAGACTGTATGGGAACCCCACCCCACCCCACCCCCACCAAATGATGCCTTAGCTACCAAAAATCTAAGTCACCTAGTGACAGGCTATTGTGGCTACTGAGTCAACCCTATGTCTCCTAACTGCTATGGGGATGGAGAGCACTTATGCCCCCCAAAACATCTGGAGGTGCTGCAAGGCTGAAGGCACAGGTTGGTAGTTAATCTGCTCTGATGCAGTGCTAATAGAAACATATACATAATTTTAAAGTTTCTAGCAGGCACATTAAAAAGATCCTTTCAGGTGACATTAAACTTAATACTATAGCTTATTTAACCAATATATTAAAAATATTATCATTTTACCGTGTAATTGATATAGAAATTATTAATGTGCTATTTTGCACCCTTTTTTGGTACTAAATCATAGAAATCCTGTACATATATTATCCTTACTGTACATCCTACTTTGGACTAGCCACCTTTCAACTGCTCAATAGCCACACTAGAGGCTACTGTATGAGATGGTGCTTATACAGAAAATTTCCATCATCATAGAAAGTTCGATTACACAGTACTGTGCTGAAAGATCAAACCAACTGTGGGAAAGAGTGACAGGTGAGAGCAGGACAGGCTATAGAGTTCTTGGAGCTAAGAATTACAGCAGAAATGGGAACTGCAAGGACTAGGATGTTCTAGGAGCCCCCAGCCCTACCTCTAAAGTGATTAAAATGGGCTTTTAAGAAAGGCCCAGGGCCCATGCCTGCATAGCGAGTATAATCATTACTCAAGGCATCTGCTGCTTGAGCTGCCTCCATCTTAGCTCTTCTGATCTGTTTAAGGCAGGGGATGGCACAGAAGATCACCAAAATCATGTACGTTCTTTCAATAAAAATTCTGGATTTGCAATCTAATTTTGTGAAGCAGATACAGAAACACTATCAAATTATGTGTGCCTGTGTCTGTGCATGCATGTGTGTTTGCATGTGTGTTCTTGGCTGGAGAGAGGACAGTCATGTGCGAAATACAGAAGTACTAATATGGCTACCAAAACACATCCATGGCCATCAAAACCCAAGAGAGTGGTAGATTTGAGGGGCTTATCAAAAATTGTGAGACACAAAGGAAATGCTTTGAGTCTGAAAAGAATGAGATGATGGGCTCTGGGCAGACAATCAGGTGGCAGAGAAAAGTGATAATCAGAGGCATTCTCCAAAGACAAGAGCTGCCGACTCTACAGCAAGGATGTCACCCTGATCCCCAAATCAGGCTTAATTCAGAATCCCACACAGGATTCTGTGCAGGGGAGAATGCAATTAGTCACCCACCCCCACCCCATCCACCACCTCCACCTCGAGAGCCTCAATCTCTGAGATCTCCCTCAAATTCTGATCAGAGAGGCAGAGTAAAAAAACATCTCGTATATGGATTCAAATCCTTGCTCTCTCAGTGACTCCAGAACTTCTAGGGGGTTAAGGCTGCCTGCCACCTGGTTGGAAGGAGGTTAAGGGACTAGCTTTGACAATTCATGTGCATAACAAGAGCCCATCTCATTTCCATTTAGAGTTTATCTAGCTGAGTCAGTTAAGAGTCAGAAATGCCTTACCCACATTTCGGTCCCACTATGGGCCTTGGGAAACTTACTTAACCTGTTTCAGCCTGTTTTTCTCATCCAGAGGATGAGAATGCTATTGCCCTATCTCACATGGACTTGTCAGCTTGGAACTACCCCAGACTAGAACTAGATCATGATACCAGTTCCCCAATCAAAGTCCCAAGCCAAATATATATATATATTTCTCCCTGCTGGGTCTCCCTTGACAATGACTTACAGCTCCCTTCTCACCACCATTTACTCTACCAGCTCCATCATTTTGTCACAGCTCTCATTTATTAAGCAACAGTTGGGTGTTGGGTATTTCAAAAAGAAAAGGCATAGTCTTTCCACCTGAAATAATTAGGGACTATTTGGGACCTTAATCTACTTGACACATAAGCATATACCCTGGGTAGCTGGATTTGTCACTGGTAGGCTTCCTCCACAGACACCCCCAGGCATAACATTTTGTGAATGGATGGAGGCTGAGGATCCTGGCCTTTGGGAGAAATAAATGAGGCTTGGAGATGGGGTAGAGGGACCTGCTGCCCCTTTAAATCATAATTACTAAAGTCTGGATCAGACATGTGACTGGAAATTTCTCCAAGTCTCTGATTTTTTATCTGTAAAATAATGCCTCCATCACATCATGGTTTCCCACATGTGAAGTGTTTGGCAGACAGAGGGCAACAACAAATGTTAATTTCTTTACCAATTTATTTCACTCAACTACTCTCCTCCAAATCCAAGGTTAGGGAAGGAGCCAGAGAACAAACACTTGGTATTTTCTGACTGGAGATTCAAAGCACACTGTGTGTAATCATCTCCACATCCAGAAAACCTCTGTGCTGGGTCCAATGGATTGCAGGAGGCCAGTCCTATGCAGTTTTCTGGCCATTGTCACTAGTGCTGTATCTGTCTCCAGGTGCTATAGCACTTCCAGCAACATGCCTCCCATCCTTTTCTTTTTCTTTCTTGCCTTTCAGAGGTCCTGTGTCAGAGGCTGTTTTCTAGCTACAAGACTTTATTTTACATTTCTTACCCAACTGCCCACCAACCAAGATCTTACACTGGGCAACTGGCATCACCTGGAAAGCTGTTTTCTCTTTTAATTCAGAGATGGGCAGGTTTTCCTGGGCAGAACCCCACCATTGGAGGTCTGGGGTGTCTTTACATCATAAAGGACCCCCACCTGAGCGGCTGATAGGTGCTGGTGCCAAAGCGGCCAGTGTCCCAAGTTCCAGTCTGGCTTGGCTCTCTGCATCCAGCTGCCTTTCAGATGCCTCTAGTGGGCATCTGTAAGGATGAGATGCAAGTGTCCATTGGAGGGATACTGTGTGTGGGGGGAGGTGCAGGGTGAATGGGTGGCCTCTCTGGGCTTCTAAGGGGCAGAGAAATTGGGATGCCACCAGACTTATAAATCTGTGCCTTCCAATCCACCTCTGGCTTCTGAAAGTGGCACAGCTTCCCATGCTCCCCTTTGAGAAGGAAAATGGAAGGACAAAACAGTGGTGGGGGCATTATGCTGCTCAGCTGAGCAGCTCCAACTCACTAGCAAGCGTTCCCCGCTATCCTCCTCCCACACTGCGACCCCTCTACTGTAACAAAGGCACATCACTATGCATTTTTGAAGTTATCACAAGTCTCTCGGTCAATCAACAAACGATTTGAATGATTCAAAAGGAGGAAGAAAGACATCTAGAAAACAGTGGGAAAGATCGTCAGGAAAAAGCACAGCAAACCTTGCCCTGTGCACGCAAGGTTAAGAATTGCTTTGTCCCTGCTGGCTGATTTTCTCTTGGTTGTAGAGAGAAGCTTCCAAGAATCAGCTATATAAAGGGATCGCACCAGAGGATGAGAGAGAATGTTAACCCAACAAAAACAAAGACCCAAATGATGCAGAGCGAGCCATGAGAATCCGCGGTTATCAAAACTTTGTTTGGTGGTATCTATTTATCATCGCTGTACACCCAGGCTCTGCGGAATATCATTCTGTTGATGTCACTTATCCTCAGAAAAATATTTACACATCCTTAAAAATGGCAGATGAGGGGGGCTGGCCCACGCACTGCCGCGAGCCGCCCCTCAAGCACCGTCTCCGAGTTCTGGGCAGACGGTGAGGTGGGGGCGCGACGGAGGGCGGCTCCCGCGGGCACTGGTAAGAGCTACTGACAGTTCCTGGAACACTGCCATCCCGGCGCTGCGCCCTGCCCTGCCCACCTCTCCCCCACCTGACTGCTAGAAGAGCCACATCCCAGATATGGTATCGCGCCTCCTCCTCCTCCTCCTCCTGCCTTTCTCATTGATTAAGTTCTCAAACCATTGTTAAAGCCAGGGTGCTTTGCCGTGGGAAACTGGGATGAATTTATTAAGCTTCCTCATGCCACAAAAGGAATATCCATAAAAGTTTGGCAGGAAGGAAACGAGGCTGACTGCGTGCCATGGGGTGCGTGACAATTCGCTCTTGCAAAGCCACCTTCTTCCTCCCTGCCCCATCCCTTTCTTCATCCATCCGTCGTGCCCCAAACCTACTCCAGGGACTTGTGATGGGGAAACACAAAGCAGCAGCTGTTTGGCAACATTTCTACCCCTCGCTGGCAACTATGGTGGGATGCCATTTCCCCACCCAGGCGGAGCTTATCCGGAACAATAGTCGGGCTTTAAATGGCAAACAAGCAAACACACAGAGCACAACCCCAACCCCCCAAAATACCAATGCGGCGAGAAGCAGCAACTCCCTCCGCAGCAAAAGGCACCGCGGAAATGCACGCAAAAACGCAGCGAGAACGCTGCTCTGTGCTTAACATGGCAGAAAGCCCGAGCCGGTGCGGCCACCCCGGGTCTGGACATCGGGGGCATGAGGACTCGCGGGGCGCCGACGCACACTCACCCGGCTCCGGGAGGATGCGGGGCTGGCCAAGCGTCACAAAGGCGAGCCCAATGCAATCTGGCAAAACCCAACTTTCCACCCGACTCGCCAGGGCCGCCAGATACGTCAACAGAATCCATCTTTCGAAGGGCCTGGAAGGCGCCGGCTTTTCCGGGCCGGGGCAGAGCTGCAGAGCCGGAGGCGGCCCCATGCGGTGCCCAGGCGGGGAGTCTGCCCAGCGCCGCCCTCTGCGACCGGTGCCAGTGCTGGTGGCGGCCCGAAACCCACTTTGGGGCCCCCGCCCCGCTAGCCGGCGCCGCCTCCCCGGCCGTCCCTGGCCCCGCCGGCCAGTGCACGGCCCGGGAGCAGGAGCGGGACTCAGGGACTCTGCACGGGTGGCAGCCTCAGCTAGCGCGTCCCCGCCCCCGCCCGGCCCTCCCCACTGGCCCGGGCCTCCGGGCTCCGTCCTGCCCCCGGGAGCAGGCCCCTCCCCGGGCGCCGGGCCCCACCAGGCGCGCCCAGCTCGGCGTGCCTCCTGGGTCCCGCGGCTGGTACGCACAAGGAGGGCGGGGTGGGGGGACACACTGCCCCGCATAGGGGCGTCACGGCCACTACCTCGCAATCGCAGCCGCCGCCTCCAGGAAGCCGCAGGGTGGATGCGAGCACTGGAACTCCCTGGTCTGGCCTCGCCGCCGGCTGCCTAAAGAGGGTGCGTAGTGCTGGAAGCTGCCGTCGCCGCTGTCACGGGGCTGCTGTCGCCGCCGCTGCTGGTTGTGCGTGCGCGTGTGTGCGCCTGTGTCCGGGCGAGTGTGTGTCTGCTTGCAGCGCCTGGCCTTTACTGTATACACCAAGGGGTGGGAGGAGGCGGGGCAGGGGAGGGTTTGGGGGAGGTGGCGGAGTAGGGGGAGTAGAGGGGGGGCAAAAGGGTACCCAGGGAGGCGGCGGCAGAGGAGGGACAGGTGATCGCACCCACAGGGAGGGCGTGGCTGTGGGTGGTGCGGGGTGGCAGGAGAAAGGGGCACGCGGAGAAAGGGCCACCCAGGGCGCGGGTTGGAGAGACGCTGGGGAGGGCTGGAGGAGTGGGGACCCTACCGCTTCGCTGCGGGCTGGGGACCATTCCAGATCCCAAGATGGATTGGAGACAGAACAGAGCTCAGGAGGGAGGAGGGGACTGGCTGCTGGAGGCGGGGTACGTGGGAACGACCCAGCAATCACCTCCTAAAATGTCAATTGTGATACACATTGAAGATCCTTCTCACAAGGTGTGAGATTATTAAAAACAAAATTAGTCCACGGACATAATCTCATTTCCACATAATTGTTTGAGAGACGATTTATTTATTAAACACTTGGTGTTTGCCAGACAGTGGGCTAAGAACTGGAGTTAGAGATGATGAATATATGGTTACTAACCAGTAAATAAATAATAGGTGTCAGCAGTACTATTGATCATTTTAAAACAAAATAAAAAACCTAAATCCTATAAATGTTTTAGGAGAGCAAAGGAAGCAACTACATTGGTTTAATTAATCCCTAAAGATGTAAAGATTTTTTTCCTGCTTATCAAGACCAGGATAAAGACATTTGAAAGAGAATGACAGAGCAGAAGTGGCTTTAATCAGAGCAGAGAGCAGTCTGACTCTAACCCTCCTTTGCATGTTCAAACCTCCTTTAGTCCTCAACACTCTACCAACCATAACTTCCCTCTTGTAGAATTCGGGGTGGCTGCACAGAGTGTGAAATACATAGAGAACAGCCTGGCAAGTTTATAATTAATATGGGAACCTGAACTTGTGTTTGAAAAGGTCTGTTCTAGCCTTGTTATGTCACAAGCATAATGTGGTAGAAAGCAGAGCCACATTATGACTTTCATGGGCACTTTGCCTTTTTAGACGCCTCCTCCATAAAAAAAATAGTAAAAATTACATTTTTCAATTGTATTGGTGTAAAGATGAATATATTAATAAATACTAAAATATTTTCTTCGATCTAAAGATCACTTTTTCTTCTGATTAAACGAAATAAAACATTTCCATGCACCCCTAAAAGTACCCATGCACTGTGCCTACTGCCCTGCTGTTACCATTACTTGATGCTGAATAGGAGTTAAATTAAGAAGTATCCAATCAACATAAGGGCAGACAGACACACAGTGCAAGTTTAAGAATTGATATATGAACATCAGTGGAAAGTACCAGTTTCTACTTATTTCAGCTAGGCTCTTGGGGTTTTAAATCAGCTCTGAGTAACTAATGATATCTACAGAAATATTTCTCTGTGAATGTGTCTTCTACCACTTCAGTAAACCAAAGATTTCTTCTATGGATCTCACAACTGTTCTGAGTCCTTGGATCAGGTATTTGAGAACTTGGTTGTCAGAACCTAGCCTAAATACAACTAAAGACACAGCTGGACAATTATAATGGGGCAATTATCATGGATGAAAGATCCATAAAGGTTTTGTGTATGTTGAGGGGGTATGTGTGTATAAGGTAGGGATTGATATCTTGCAAGGCAATTACTAGCCTATTTCTTTTGTTGGCCTCATCACAACCCTAGGTTATTGTTTGATCCTCACTGGCAGTTGTGATTCATATTTGCTGCCCTTTGAAGTGCTTGTGTTTTCAGGAAAGTCTATATTGATTCAGATTAATGCATAATAAATAGGCATCATGGCCCCCATTCCCAAAGAAATGTACAGTGGCACCCTTCTGTATTTCTTTCTTGACTGCTCTTGCAGAAAGAAGGGGAAAAGAGGAGTTCATAAAGAGAATGTCTGGATTTGGGGGGGAGATGTTTTCAGATAGAAATAGTACATGGAATAATTGCATTCCTAAGGTTAAAGGGATGCCTAAGAAAATGGAGGGGAGAAAGAACATGCCCAAACAGCAAGAAAAAATCTTTGTTGCTCAGGGTGATTTTCGAGATCTGTAATTCTAATATGTGTTGATTTAAAATAAAGACTCAACAAATTTCCCATCTCAGATCTGACTCTTTTATCTTTATCTTGTTTCTCTAATACAGCATCTCCACATACTCTAGTTTTCACATGCTTGCCAGATGGATGATTTATTTACTTATTCAATAAACATTTATTAAGCACCTGATGTATGCCAGTTACTGAGCTAAGGACTATGGTTAGAGAGATAGTTAACACAGGGTTGCTGACCCCAAGGAGCTCATAAGCCAGTAAATAAAATGTTAATAATACAGTGTGACATGATGTGGTACAGAAGTTATAAAATGGGCCAGGTGAACACTGAATTTGTGGCCCTATCCTTGTACTGGGAAAGGATAGAGAATGGCATGGGGCAACGCAGTCAGAAAAGATTGCAAGATGGTGACAAGAGCTGAGCATGAATAGGATTTTTTCAAAGTAAGGGACAAGAATTACAAATGAAGACAACAGCAGTCACCAAAGTTTGGATGCAAAATGCCTTCTGGAGGCTGGAAATATTTTGTGAGGGTAGAGTAGAGGCTGTGAATAGCATTGGGAGATACAGAGGAAGCTAGGGGTCAGTTGAGGTCCCTGGTCTGTCCTGTAAAGGAGCTTTTTCTTGTAGTTAATAGGGAGCCATTGAAAGACTTGAAGCAAGGGAATGAGTGACCAGGAAAAATTTGGGTCAAGGAATGGTCATTCCAGTGAGTGTGAAGGGCTGTTTGGAGAGTGAGATTGGTAGCAGGGAGAGAAGGTGAGAGAGACTATGGCAATGATCAGAGTTGGAGTCAAGGTAGTGCCAGCAGAGATGAAGGGTCGGAACTTGAGTCAAGTGGGACTCAGGACATATAGAATCAACAGGACTTAATGATAGAGGATACAGAGAGTAGTTAGGGTGACTGACACATGACTTCCTGAATTGGATGACAGGGTGGGTGGGGGTGTGGTCACTGAGATAGTGGTTCCTAGGAAGAAAAGCAGATTTGGGGCTGGAAATGATGAATACCATAGGTCCCCTCAGAAGCAGATCCCGAGACAAGGATTTAAGCACAGGAAATTTATTTGGAAGATGAATAAAACATTAATAGAGGAGTGGGGAAGGGAGACAGAGGGATATCAGCCAATAGGAGGCATGTTATCAAGGCCAATTACTACCATGGGCAAGCAGAGCTTAACCTTGCAGGCAGACTCTTGGACATGATACAAAGCACCCACTTTAGAATTGTCCCAGTCAAGAAGTAAGGAAGCTCATTGAGGGATGCCCAGAGGGTGTGAATTTTCTGGCAATTTCAACCTGTTGCCTAGCAGAAGCAGAGTCCTTCTCAGGTATAGGGAGAGGTTACTGACTGGCAGCTTGGATGTCTGTGGAGCACATTAAAATGGTAGCGTCCAGGGATGTGGATGGAGCACTATCAGTGTCTCCTCCAGGGAGTTCTGGTTAGGACATCTTGAGTTGAAAGTGTCTGTTGGGTAGCCACAGAGAGAAGTGTAGTAGGCAGTAAGAGCAGGTCAAGAGTTCAAAATCTAAATTGGAGACCTAGATTTGGGAATCATTAGACACTGGGTGTTGGTTGAACCAATGGGTATCAATGAGCTCTCAAGTCACACATATCACTTAAGTTGATGGCTGAGCCCATCACCCTGGGCCATGCCAACATGATTTGATCTAATCTGAACACCATTGTGAATTTCTCTAGTTCTTGGAAGCCCTGAAGTTGTAATGCTACTTTAGTGCTTCTGGGTGTGAATGTGTCTGGGGAAAAGGGTCCATTGCTTTCAAGAAATTCTTAAGGTGTCTATACTTTACTGAGGTTGAATAATGTATTTTAAATTGAAAATTTAAAAAATTTTGGTCGTCACTAATATTTACTGTATTATTAAGTAACTGACTAAGGCGGGCATTTAAAATATAATCACAGTGCAAAGGATAAATGCTGGGAAAAAAATACAAGATGTAGTTAAATCACAGAGGACTGAAATCAAGCTGAGGGAACGAGGATAGAAAGTATTCAGAGAAACAGGCCAATGAAAATGACGTTTTTACCTGAAGAATATTCAGAGCCCATGGAGTAACGGAAAGATTTTGACTATTTTGATAGAACAGAGACTTCTAATGTAGTTATTTAGCATGGGGGCTTTGGTATCCTTCATTTGGAGACTTCATATGAACTGTATTAGGTCCTGATTTTAGCAAAAATTGAATCAAATATTATGTCAAATATTTTGTCCTTCAGTTAAGCAATCAACATGAATACCTTGAGCAGCTATTAGTTTACAGTAGTAACCGACATGCTAGAACACACAGAATACTAAAGTATGAGGCCTGCCCTGCACTGGTCTCTCATTGCCCAGTTGTAGGTCTTTCTAGTCTCACAATCAGGAGAGCATTTGATTTCAGAAGATTTTGAGAAATTGTCAAGAGTAAGAGCAGGTTAGGGCTTGCCTATGACTGCTCCTTTCTACATTCTCCATTCCTCTTTCCTAACAGAACCCCCTTGTTGTTCAAGTATCTATCCTTTTCCTATGAAACCATGTACCTTAGAATTTGATCCTGGCTTTAGGGTGGGGTCTATCTGACCTGAAGCAGATGAAACCCTCCTGCCATGATTTGGACCAGATAGACAAGAAGACAGACGTGTTAGGGGCATTATGAAGATGTTCTTACTCTGCCAGGACAGCTGCCTTCTCTCTCCCACTGGGCATCAAGATAATGGAGCTGCTTTTGCAACTGGAAGCAAAACACAATGCGGGTGACCGTATAATTCATCATCTAAACTAGGAAACTACCAAGGGTTAGTTAAAAGGGGTTGCTATTACTAATTATGTCAAAGCCTAAGGCATAAAGTGGGTCTTCCGTGTAAACTAGGATGGATGGTAACTATGATGCAAACAGCCAGGCCTAGGAGAGACCTGATGCTCCTGGCAGCACAACAAAAATAGACAAAAAACCAGAAACTCTAATGATGTGATTGAACTGCTAAAACTACCAACTACCTCTGGGGCCACCTGAACTCACACTTCTTATTATGTAAATTATTACACAGCTTTCTAGATTAAACTTCTTTGAGTCAGGTCTCTATGGTTTGCAATTGAAAGCATCCTAAGATTTACAATACTACAATTGCAGGATAGTTTTGTTTTGTTTCAGCCCCAAATAGGGTAGAGGCTGCCTGGAATCAACAGATCTAATAAGAACAAGTGGAGGGTGGAAGTAAACAGGGGATTGATATTTTAATCTGACTTTAAAGAAAAGTGAGGGAAACCATCTAAACTAGCAAGGGGGTCTGCTGAGTCTGGAGGCCTCTAGCCCAAGGCGGTTTTCATTCAGCAGCCTTAGAGGCACACTCCTGTCTCTCACAAAGGGCTAAGACTCCAGACCTGGGCCAGGGGAGCTTATCTCTGTCTCCTGGTCTCTCACTGCTCTGCCTGAAGGGCTTTGAACCAGCTCTGTTCTCTCTGCACTTGGATTTCTTGGCCCAGAAGCAGCCATCTTCTCTGGAATGTCCTGTCCCAGTGACTGCACTGTAAGCACCAAGAGAGGACCCACAGCGAAATCTCCCACAGAGCCCACCTCAGTTCTCTAAGTAGGAGGCCCTCAATAAGAAACAGTTAAATGCATAATATGATGGCGAGGTGAAGGGCCAGGGTAGGGAGGAAGCAACTGGGGGAAACGGTTTATGAACTATGTAGAGGTCTAACCAGTGTACTGTATACCTGAAACTAATTTAAATAAATTGTTAAAAAAGAAGAAGAAATGGTTAAATGCATAGTGATCTCCCCTCACACTTTTGGTCTCTTACTCCTATGGAGTTTCAATATCCCTTATCTTGTACAAATCTCATAACCCTCAAACGCACCTTCCTCTTCCATATAGAGGGAGGATGTGCACAGAAGGGGCGGGGGTGCGAGCCATGTGACTGTCACCTGAGGATATCAGGGTTTGTCCAAATCAGTGGAGAGCCTGTACAAGCCAAGTGAGGAGCCAGGGTGCATGAGACAAAGTAGAGTCCATACAGGTCCCCAAGAAAGGACCAGAAACAAAAATTATAGCTAAGAGAGAGATTTGGAGTCGGGGGGCAAGAAATAATAAGGCAGTGGATGGGGGGTAAGGGGAAAAAAGACAGAGATCTGGTTTTGGAGAGGTGAATTGTTTCATCGGATGGGATAACAATGCCACCGATGGCATGAGTGCGGTTGAAATTCCGGCACATCAAAAGTAGGCCAGCTCAGAGATGACCAACCCGCCTTCCGACAGGGAAAATGATGCTCAAAGAGGTGCAGGCAGAAGAACTGGACATGCACATGTCTTTATGTCTGCCAAGTCCTATTCTCTTTCCAGGTGTCAGGCTTGTCTTTTCCTTTCTTAAAAATTAATTTGCAAACAAGCCACACTGATCTCTCAGGAAGAAAGGAAAAATCGGTAAAGTTGCCCTGGAGGAGTAAGCAGCGACAATGAGAATATTAACCAAAATGGTCATAAAAGAATAGCTGCTGAGACACTCCGAGGCAGGAGTGTTAACGTTAGAAGGGGCAAAAAGCAATGGCCCCTAAATACCCCCAGCCACTGAAACTGCAGCCCCCTGTGCCTGGCCCTACAGTGAGGGCAAGAGTCTCTCTCTGCCCTTGTCTCTTGGAAGAACAGCTGCTGAGGACTTTCTTTGCCATCAAGCCCATGGGCTGCTAGAAATGGATCCCCCCGTACACACGCCCTATCTGATCTAGCGAGCACACGACTTATAACAAATGAAAACGTGGCCATTCATTTCACAAATGATCCATGCCAAAAAATGCACTGCATGTTCCCACAACCTTCGGTGTGCGGGTGGCGGGTCTGGTTTGTACCAATTCGTGTACGGCAGGTCCCTCTGACGTCGCTCACAAGTTTCTGTTGCTGTGATTGCAAGGGTCGAAGGGAGTTGCGTGGTCACTTATTTTTGAACAGGATATCAGTATATTTTACAGAAAGGACCTCAATCATTTCAGTTTCCTTCAGTTGGGAGAATTCTCAAGTTGTTATGAAGAGAATGACTTCATAGAAGGAGGAAGAGAGCAATGGGGGAACCCCTCCCGCTAGGAGTCCTAGCCGTGTGCATTGCCAGGCTCTGCATCTGAGGCTTCTCTGTGCCAGGTCAACATCATGAGACTGCTCCCCTCACACCCAACTGTCTAGGCCCCTCCCAGCAGAACCTCGATGCCATTCACCCCTAGAATTATCCCTGCCCAATTTCTGAGCTGGACCACTCATGCGCTGGAATTGACATGAAGCTCACCTCTCCCATAAGAATCCTCCTGATCCTGAGATGTCAATCAGCCACTAGGCCACAGCTCTTCCTCTCCATGACCTCTCCACACGAGCTGGCGGAAGGGTAGACTTCTGGGCCTGTTTCTCTGCACAGTTCTCATGCTTCCGGTTGGAAATGTAGCTCCACCATTCAAACCCATTTATCAATGTGTCTCCATCAATCTCTGATGCTCTCATTGCCGTCTGCATGGATTAGACTTGGTTTCTCATTCACCGACCTCCTGCCTTAAAGAGACTGCTCCAAAACATAAAAGTGTTGCATAAATTGCCAATCACTACCATCCTGGATTATCGCTTTCACTCCTTTTATTAGATGAGCCCTCGTTACAGATTTATAGTGATTGGTTTTGGTTTTGTTTTGTTTTTTGAAGAACAAACATTTTACTTGCAAACAGAAGTGATCTTTTAAAAACTACAACATTATTGCTTTAGAAAATATTCACAGTTAAAGTAGAAATACTGTAGAATACATATAATTTATTCTTTTATAAGAATTTTTCATTATAATTAAATTTCACTAAAAATTAAATATAAGTATAAAGGGTTATTCTATCTTCGGTATAAACATTCAATCATAATTGCTCTCTGTCATCTGTATATTCCCTCAAGTTTTTATAGCATTTACTGAAGTGAAACAATATTACCTATGATTTTAGTCCTGCTTTAGTCTCTTAATATCTTTAATTAATAAGCATTTCCCACAGGATTCTAATATTATATAATCAAAGTAAACATTTTCGATGGTTCAATAAACAATTTTATTAAGTGAATTCATCATCATATACTTAGCTTTTCCCCAACTGTTAGAAATGTAGGCTATTTCCAAATTATGCTGTTATAAAGAACTCTATAATCAGTATCTTTGTATATATTAATATTCTCCATTAATAATTATTTCTCAGAATAAATACACAGCTGTAATATCTCTGGGGGCAGATGCAGAAACATTTACATGTGTTGCCAATCTGATTTCAAAAAGGATGTTCCACTTAACAACTCCAAATATGAGCTCTGAGAGTACTTGTCTTATGAGTACTCACCAGCCCAGGCCAAAATATTTGTCTCATTTTGTTTTAAACCATATTTCATTGATAGGGAGGCATACCATTTTTATTCGTGTGTTCTACTTGCATACTTAAGACAATTATCAGTTCATTGCTTTCACTCTATTAATTAAATCATAGTGTTTGCATCTTATTTGTGTGTCTTTTGTTTAATACAAAATAAATGTGTGTCAAATTCCAGAAGTGGGGTTACTAGATTATATGGTCATTCTGTTTTTAATTTGAGGAACCTCCATACTGTTTTCCATACTCTCCATACTCACCAACAGTGTACAGGATTGCCTTTCTCCATACCCTGGCCAATATTTGTTATTATCTCTTGTCTTTTTATATAGTAGTTGTCTTAACAGGTGTGAGGTGATATCTCACTGTGGTTTTACTTTTTATTTCTCTGATGATTAGTGATGTTGAGCACCTTTTCATATACCTGTTGGACACTTGTATGTCTTTTGTGGAAAAAATATCTATTCAGGTTGTTTGCTCATTTTTAAATCAGGTTATTTGTGAGGTTTTGTTTTGTTCTGCTATTGAGTTTTATGAGTTTCTTATATATTTTGTATATTAACCTCTTATATATCTTAAATAGATAGTTTAGAAATATTTTTCTCCCATTCTGTAGTTTACCTTTTCACTTTGGTTGTTCTTTCCTTTGCTTTCCAGAAGCTTTTTAGTTTGATGTAGTCCCACTTGTTTATTTTTGCTTTTGTTGCTTGTGCTTTTGATGTCATATCCAAAAAAAAAAAAAAAAAAAAAAAAAAAAAACACTGCTGATACCAACGTTAAGGAGTGTTTTTCTTCTAGGAGTTTTACAGTTTCAGGTCTTGCATTTAAGTTTTTAATCTATTTTGAGTTAATTTTCGTGTATGGTATAAGATAATGGTCTAATTTCATTCTTTTACATGTAGATATCCAGTTTTCCTAACACCATTTATTAAAGAGACTATCCTTTCCCCATTGTGTACTCCTGGTGCGCCTGTCAAAGATTAGTTGATTGTATATGTGTGGGTTTATTTCTGAGCTATTTATTAAGTTACATTGGTCTATGTATCTATTTTTATGCTAATACCATACAATTTTTATTACTGTAGCTTTGAAATATAGTTTAAAATCAGGTAGTATGATGCCTCCAGCTTTGTTCTTCTTGCTCAAGATTGCTTTGGCCATTTGGGACTTTTGGCTATTTGGGTTCCATTTATCCTTGTTATGCAAGTATGGTTCAATCTACACAAATCAACAAGTATGATACACCACATTAACAGAATGAAGGATAAAAATCTTATGATCATGTCCATAGATGTAGAAAAAGCATTTGACAAAATTCAACATCCTTTCGTTATAAAATCTCTCAAGAAATTAGGTATAGAATAAATGTACCTCAACATAATAAAGGCCATATATGGCAAGTCTACAGCTAGTACTGTACACAACAGTGAAAAGCTAAAAGCTTTTCCTTTAAAATTAGGAACAACATGAGAGTGCCCACTCTCATCACTTCTATTCAACATAGTACTGTAAGTTCTAGCTAGAGCAATTAGGCAAGAAAAAGAAATAAAAGGCATCCAAATACAAAGGGAAGAAAATGTCTCAGTTTGAAGATGATATGATACTATGTATATAGAAAACCCTAAAGACTCCACAAAAACTGTTAGAACTAATATACAAATTCAGTAAAGTTGCAAGATATAAAATCAATATAAAAAATCAGTTGTGTTTTTATATATTAATAGCAAATTATCTGAAAATAAGGAAATGATTCCAGTTACAATAGCATGAAAAAGAATAAAACACTTGGGAATAAATTTAACCAAGGAGGTGAATGATATGTATACTGATAACTTATAAGACAATGAAGAAAGGAAATTGATGAAGATACAAATAAATGGAAAGATATCTTATTCTTGGATTGGAAAAATTAATATGATCAAAATGCCTATATTAGCTAAAGTGATCTACAAATTCAATGAAATTCCTATGAAAATTCCAATGACATTTTTCACAAAAATAGAAAAAACAATTCTCAAATTCAAATGGAACCATAAAAGACCCCAAATAGCCAAAGAAATCTTGAAAATGAACAAATATGAGAATTTTTATCATGAATGAGTGTTGAGTTTCGTGAAATGTGTTTTTTTTTCATCAATTAACATTGATTATGTGATTTGTCTGTTGATATGATAGATTTCAGTGATTTATTTTTTAAAAGATAATTTTTTAGAACAGTTTTAGATTCACAGAAAAATTGAGAAAAAGGTAGAGATTTCCCATATACCCCCTGCCCCCACACATGCACAGCTTCCCCTATGATCAACATCACTCACCAGAGTGGTACTTTTGTTATAGTTGATGAACCTACACTACCACATCATAATCACCGAAAGCCTGTGGTTTACCTTAGGCTTCACTCTTGGTGTTGTATAGTCTATGAATTTTGACAAATGTATAGTGACATGTATCCATCATTTTAATATACAAAGTATTCTCACTGCCCTAAAAATCCTCTGTGCTCTGCCTGTCCATCTCTCCTCTGACTCCCAAGTCTTGGTAATCACTAATTTTTTTACTGTCTCCATATTTTTGCCTTTTCTGGAATGTCACATGGAATCACATAGCATATAGCCTTTTCAGATTGGCTTCTCTCACTTATCAGCATTTAAGTTTCCTCCATGTCTTTTCATGGCCTGGTAGGTCACTTTTTTAGTGCTAAATAATATTCCATTGTCTGGATGTGCCACTATCAATTTAATTACTAAAGGGCATCTTGGTTGCTTATAAGTTTTGGCAATTATGGATTAAGCTGCTATAAACATCCATGTGCAGGTTTTTGTATGGACACAATTTTATAACTCCTTAGGAAGATACAAAGGAGTATGACTACTGGATCCTATGGTATATATATGTTCAGTTTTATAAGAAACCATCAAAATATCTACCAGTGACTACCATTTTGCATCCCCACCAGCAATGAATGAGAGTTCCCAATGTCTCACATCCCCATTAGCATTAGGTGCTGTCAGTGTTCTAGATTTGGGCTCTTCTTCCTTTTCAAGGCTTCAAGATTCTTTTTTTATAACTTCCTTTCTGCTTGAAGAATTTCCTTTAGCCAGTATTTAAGAATAGTTTTGGTAGAAGCAAATTCTCTTAATTTTTCTTCATCTGTGAATGTCTTGATTCTTCTTCACACCTAAAGGATATTCTGGGTTGGCAGTTCTTTCAGAACTTGAGAAATATTGTACCACTTTTTTTTGTGCTCTACAGTTTAACATGAGAGATACACTGTCATTAGTATTGGTGTTCCCTGATAGGTGATGCATTATTTCTCTCTGGCTGCTTTCAAGATTTTATTCTTGCCTTTTAGTTTTCAGAGGTTTAACTGTGATGTGTTGGTATGAATTTCTTTGAATTCATCCTGTTTGGAGTGTGCTTAGATTCTTATATCTGTGTATTTTCTTTTGCCAAATTTGGCATCTTTTACATTATTTCTTCTAATATTCTTTCAGCCTCACTCTCTCCTATTCTTCTGGAACTCCAATGATATGAATGTTGGATCTTTTCTTATTGTTCATGGCTTCCTGAGAGTCTGTTCATTTTTTTTTAAATCTGTTTTCTGTCTTCTTCAGAATGGGTACATTTTATTTATCTGTTCTCACATTTATTGATTCTTTTGCTGACACAATTATTCTACTATTGAATCTATCCAGCAAGTTTAAAATTTTGAATATTATATTTTCAGTTAGAAAATTTCCATTTCACTCTTTTTCATACCTCATATTTCTTTTCTGAGATTTTCTACATTTTATTTATTTCAAGAGAAATTTTTATTGTTCATTAAAGTTTTGTTTTTGTTGTGGCTGCTTTTAATTCCTTGTCAGGTGGTTCCAACATCTGATTCATCTCTGTGTCAACATTAGTTGATTGTGTTTTTTCATTGAAGTTGTGATTTTCCTGGCTCTTAATTTTCACTTGAATCCTGGACGTTTTTACTATTATGTTGTGAGACTCTCAGTCATATTTAAATCTTTAATTTTAGCAAGTAGTCACCTGTTTAGGTTCAGCATGTAGGTCCTGACCTACTTTTGTGGGGTGTGATTTGAATGATAATTTTCAGAGCCTTTGCAGTATTTTTTGGAGTACTTGGTTTATCTGCTGATGCTGGGACTCGCACTAGACCCTGATGGTGCTGCCTAAGGGGGCCAAAGAATTTGCTGCAGGCAGGACCACCTTATGTCATGGTGTGGAAGAAGGGAGTCTCTGGCCCATAGGAATGAAGATTATTTCCTGGGCCAGGCAGCTTCTTGTGTGTGGCAGAATCTCTCTTATCAGTGCCAACCTGCCACTTGGTGTCTCTCAGCAAGGGAGGGGAGCCTCAGGTCTTGCAAGAGAGAAGAGCACTTATTTTAGCTGCTTGTTTTTAGAGGGGCTCTTAATCAGTTCTGTCAGGCTCACTTGGTGTTGTCACACGGCCTACTGCTTGATCTGGTAGAGGAATGAACCTGTTTCTGTGTTCTTAGGTTGGGGATCTGGAAATGCCAAGCTTGGGTTTCTTTCTTCTGTTGGGTGGGGGCATGTAAGACATCCTGCTGCTAGGTCATTCTTCTAGCCTTGGGATCCAAAACTAGCTTGCCTTCTTCTTACTACCTTTCAGAGTGCTCCTTCGGCTGCCTCTTAATTTCTTTCTAGGGTTTACAGCTGTACTTAGCAGGGAGGAGCAGGGAAAATGGGTCAAAACCATCTTTTCCAGACTAACATTTCTTTTTCATTTTTTAGTTGTTTATTTTAAAACTAAAGAATAATTGAAGAAAATGATCATTATGATTATTTTATGATTGATACAAAAATAATTTTGGCATAGAAATAAAGAGCATTTTTAAAAATTATCTGTTCCAGGTGTCAAATATACTAGCTATGCCACTGAGTGAGCAAAGTGAAAGAGAGATTAGAAAGATTGTGAAGAATGGCCTTGAAGCCAAGTGGAAAGAGTGTTAAGAAGCTGAGAGAGGTTATTATTATATTTATTTTATGATTGGATTAGAAACCAAAGGATCTAAAGCATTAGGTTGCTTGCCCAAAATTACTTTGGCATTTGGCTGCAGGATGGTTGCAGAATTTAGGATTATGACATTCCAAGACCATGGTAACAGCACACTGTTTCCCAGGATGCTGCTTTCAAACTCCAAACACAACATTTGCTGGAAAATATAGTACAACAGTCAAGTAACTTTTGCCTATCTGGCAAATAAACAAAGTTTCAATAGAAACAAATGTTTACTAAACTTAACTAGTATTAAATGTCTGTTAATTGTCTCTTAATCATCCTGCTTAGAAGGGGCTTAATTAATGTTCATGAATTCATTTCAAGGT
Organism: Cynopterus sphinx; assembly: GCA_030015415.1. Classification (NCBI taxonomy): domain Eukaryota; kingdom Metazoa; phylum Chordata; class Mammalia; order Chiroptera; family Pteropodidae; genus Cynopterus; species Cynopterus sphinx. The sequence continues at coordinate 8,454,647 of CM057388.1, forward strand.
AATAACCAATAAAGTGCTTACTTCTAGAGGGAGAGCATTAAGTTATAATTGGCATCTGAATACGTTTGTGAAACTATTTCTTATGTCTTTCTTTAAACTTCTGACTTCTACAATTTACTCATAACAATTTCTGATATGTCACTTTTCTGAGTTTCATTTCTTGTGATCACTTCCATATAAACTAAAGCTTTTTTCCTAATAGTACATACAGGATTTCAGATAAAAGATGACCACTTAGTTGTTAAATGTGTTTGAGTCTTTCATTTGCTCTCTCTATATAATGCTATCTATATCTCTGCCTTTTTCACAGTCAACTTTTAGGAATCTATTGAAAGACTCAAATACATTTATATGTGATTTATATATCTATAAAACATTTTATATATATATATGTGTATATATACACACACACATATATACACACACACATAGATGTATATGTATGTGTATGTGTGTATAAATACATGTTTATGTATGTATGTATATGTATATATATATATATATATATATATATAAAATTTAGATTTTTTTTTTTACAAAGATAAATTCTTTTTTAGGAAGCTCAAGACAAGAGAGCCCCCCACCCCACACCCAAATCCTTTAGGAAAATTACCTCCAAATGAAACCAAACTGCATGGAACATCCTGGATGAAATTTAGAACTTCACTACTCAATACAAGTACAATTAGGCTGTGATTATTTATTATATTAAGCCATGGAAAACTATTCACAGGAAATAGATTAAGATATCTTTGGAAAATCTTTTAATACTTTCGAAATGTTGGGATGCCATATTATGCAACCCAAAACTTCTTCCAGCACAGTAAATGGCTTCCCAGAATCCTAAAAAAGTGAAACAAGCTTCCAGTGTCCATCTTGCAGCTAGCTAACACTTCTGCCTGAGGTTCAACTGGTTTCAAGGGTCTTTGCTTCCTCCTGCATATCTTACACTATTTGTGCTAAAAGTCACAGCTGAGCTATTGAATCCTGACTCTATGAGGACATGAGATTGGAAGTATTTGGGTAGAAATGGTCAGGTTTATAAATAACAGGTATAAAAATTCATCCAATAATATAAATTATTATCTAACTTGGAAGAATCTAAGAGTCAGAGCCACAAAATATCATTTGTATGATATACAAGTGATTCACCAAGAGGAGTGATGCACTCATTTATAGGGCAGGTTTTAACATCTATAAATCAGCAGGAAGCAAGTCTGTCCTCACAAATCTGCTTAGAAGAAACACTAATATTATTATTAGTGTCCTCATTTGTTCTTCAATAGTGTATCATCAACTGATGCTTCAGATTATGACAGGTAAAAAGTCATTGTTATTTTCTCTGCAGTGTGGTCAGCTCTGCAGTGCCAAAGCAAAGTGGATATATGATTATTTGATATTAAATAATCATTTGGTTAATTGATAGTAAAGGGCCCAAATTATTATGAATCAAATGTCTCCTGGGTGATATGAATAAGGACAAATTAATCTCCAAATCCTGGCTCTTAACTCTACCTGATATTTCAGAGTCACCAATGCTATGGTCTGAATGTTTATATTTCCCCCAGAATTTATATGTTGAAATCCTAACCCCCAAGGTGATAGTATTAGGAAGTAGAGCTTTCGGAAAGTGATTAGATCATGAGGTTGGAGCCTTCACACTGGGATTAGTGCCCCTATAAAACAGGCCTTGGAGAGCTCCTTTATCCCTTCCATCATGTGAGAACACAGCGAGAAGTTGGCAGTTTGCAACCTGAAGATGGGCCTTAGAAGCTGACCATGGTAGCACCCTGACTTTGGACTTTCCAGCCTCCACAACGTGAGAAATAAATTTCCGTTGTTTATAAGCCACCCAGTTCATGGTATTTTTGTTATAGCAGCTTAAACAGACAACTTTCTGGAAAATCCTCCTCCCAACCAAATGTTCCTGGATGTCCCTGGAGGGATTTCATGAGGCGCTCATGAACTCATATGGCAGCTGCAGGCCCCACACATCCACTATGATCAAGTTTTCCTATTCTCCAGCAATAGCTTCCCTTTGTCAGTGTCATCTGCTGAAAAGTGGAATGAGGATCCTTTCTCAGTGCTACTACTACTGGTGAGAATCTCAATTTCCCCAAGAAGTGAACTTTCTTGACATGATATATTATTAGAAAAGCCTTATGATTGGGGCAGCAGTCTGAGAATGTCTCTCTCTCCACTGTGTGTATGCTTTCTCACCCCAAAGGAAAAATACTCGTGTTTAGTCTTATCAGAGTGCCTCATAAAATGGTTCCCTCCATGTCAGATATCAATAATACCTTTCTCTATTGAGGCTCAAAACCATGCTGTTAAACCAGGCAAGAACAAAAGTACTGCCTTCTACTCTCTTGTCCTCATTTCTAATTTCTCCATCCTTCACAACCTGAAAACTCCATACCTCTAATTCTTCTTTCTTCTTTTGGACACAGAACTTAAAAACTCAAGGACTCATGGACATCAATTCAGAGAAACACTACCCACCCTACCACACCCATTTTTGCCCCAATGATAAGTGATTCTCTGTGAGAGAGTGCATTCTTCATTGGCCTCAATATTCAACTTGGCTTAGCTGTTTGGACATGGCCTTAGATTTTTAAGAGCAGTGGTCTTCAAAATGAAGTCACTTCCAGGAGTAAGTGAGATAATAGGGAGCAAATATTGGAAGGAAGAGTTTCAGTTTTACTGCTATTTAATAGATAGATTGCCACCAGTGCCCTCTCTCAGTCTGTATGAGAAGGTTATATGTTCATGTGTTTTTAAGATGTCCTTGATAAGGAATGAATGTTTCATACTGGGAATAGTTGACAATTGAGCCCTCATATTATCAGCCTTTGAGCATATTGCAAAGTATTACAGTACATTTCTGGTTAGGTGGCATTACAAGCTATATTATTCAGTTTTAATGAAAACTCTCTCAAAATTGGCAACTAACTTTAAAGTTCTCTGCAAAGAAACCATAAATCAAGATACTACCATTAACTCAAGCTCAAAAAGTATAGGAAAAATGGCAGGGCTGACAATCCTCCTGCCTTATAAGTAGTTCAATATCAGCCATAATACATAAAATAACGAATTTTAATCAGATTATGTAAAAATACAAATCATCAAGGAGATCATTTAAAATATATTACTAACAGTTATCTTCATTTGGAGTCCCTCCAAAACAGAGCCAAGACCAGGATTTGAATGCAAGTATCTTATTTGGGAGGTGATTCCAGGAAGAACAGTGAGGGATTTGGAAGTGACTTACTAAGGCAGGAAAAAAATGAAGAGTATGTTGACGAGTGGATTACTGCTTTAGGCACCCAGGACTCTGACCTGTGTGGACTCTCTAAGGGACTGTGTAGAACAAGACTGTTCCTCAGAGGTGCAAGGAAGGTGGGGCATTTATCCACTGACTCTCATCTCTCATTGGCTGGCAGTCATTCCTGGGGTGTGTTAGGTCCCTAGCACTTCCAGCCTCCCCTGTACATGCTGATCACACTTTAATGGTTGGAGAATGCTTTCATGAAGAAAGACATGAAAATCTGTTGTTTATATAGGAGACTTCTGCAGATGACCACTAGGGTGGGCCAAGGGGATCTAGGTTTGGCACCAACAGTGTCTGCCACCAAAAGGAACCTTTCTGTGACCATGTATTGTTTCTTGAGCTATGAGAAAATGATAGTAGGAAGCCATCATAATTGGAAAGGCTTAAAAATATTAATCATTTTATCTTTCTCCCATCCTTTCAAAGTATATTTTTGTGTATGTGATTTATTATGTACACAATACATTAAAGCAGTAGTATATACATACCATTTAGAAACAAATATATCTGTACTGGTAATTCATGCATAAAATATTTTTATTGATACAGATACCTGTATCAATAAAGTTTTGGAGCTCATTTCTCTGTCATTGGAATCTCAGAATGGTTTATGAGCACTAACTATAAATCATGTTGAAATACCTCAGGCCAGAGTGAGGTAATAGAATAAAAGTTATAAACCCCTTTTTTGCCTAGAAGTGTCTTACAAAAGACTCTCTCCCTTTGTTCTCACAGGACTCCTGGCAACTTGCTTGGTTAACTTCCTTTTGGGCACCATGGCATTTAAGGCAGGTTGTCTCATAGATGGAAATGTCAAAATGCTCATGGTGGGCAAGTATGGGAGAAAACTATAAAAGGAGATGGTATTGAAAGAGTGGGGCCCTCACTTTGCCAATGGTCCTTGAGAGAGGATAAGTTACCTCTCACGATGATGTGCTACCTCTCACGATGATGTTCATTCATGATGTCCTCCATGTTGCAGAGGATCACTTCCCCAGGGAATAGGGCAGAGGTGGGTAAAAGCCACAAGGTCCTACCAGTTGATCAGATCGATCTTTCTGATTCACCATTTATGGACTTTTTGTGTTAGACAGCCAGAACAAGGCCAAAAAATGAGCTAAGTCAAGAGTTTTCTGGCATCTGCTCTAGTCATTGCAATCAGAGTCATGAGAAATCTGTCCTAATATTCTGTGGATGCCAGGGGAACTGAAGGACAAGTTTTAGAAGGATATGTCTTTTAAGCAGACTTAAAGCATATGAGCTCTGCTCAGCCATCAACCCTTAATTGATAATTATTGACTGTCCATGCTAGGGCCTATGTTAGATTAGGAAGGAAAGGAGGGAGGGAGAAAGAGAGGGCAGGAGAGAGGAAGTAAGGGAAATCATCCTTGGTTTCTTTGAAAGGTAGCTAACTTCAGGTAAGGCCATACATGGTGATTACCAAATGGAGTAGACAAACATGGAAATGTCTAAAGAGCTGAGATCAAAGCCATGGTGATCAGGTAAATATCCAGGAAGAGAAGATTAGAGCTGAAAATAGTCTCAAACTTGAATGTATACTAGAACTGAACTATTAAATCAGATTGCAGGCCCCACCCACAGAGACTGATATTCAGTAAGTCTGTGGTACATCCTGAGCATTTGCATTTCTAACAGGTTCTAAGATGATGCTGATGCAAGTCCAGGGGCCAAACCTTAAGAACTCTCTCTCTCTCTGAGGGATAAGAAGGCTCTCAAGGACTGAGATGAGGAAGTGTTTAGAAGAATAAAGTTGAGGAAAGTGGAAGACATGTTTAGGAGGATTTTAAAGTAGATGGATTTTATAACAGAAGAGTGGGAGAAAAGAGTATAAATATCTGAAGAAGGAATTTATCTTGGGATTTTAACGGGGAGTCATTTGTATTTAGTATACATTCAACTTAACTGGGAGTCACTGAATATGTTGAGTAGTGACATGACATGATGGAAACTTTACTTTAAGACTATTTAATCTGTTTGCAATATATTCCATGGTGGATAGCAGGGGAGGAACATAGATGGACACAAAAAAGACATGTAAGATTTTGTGAATTTATTTAAGTTCTTTTAAAGTCTATTTTATACACTGTTATTTGCAGATAAAATACTTCTTGGTGGGTTAAATTTTGGTGAGAGCTTGGGCCAGCATTTCTCTCAGAAAAGAAGACAAATGGAATTTGAGATTCGGGCTTCCATTATTCAAGTGTTCCTAAAAGGTGACAGACAGCATAGAAATCCTCAAGTCTGCTTGGAATCTGTGCCAATTTGATGGGAGAATCTACAGATTTTCAAGGAGCATGTTGATACATGATAGCCTTCAACCTGAGAGAGGAGTTTTCTGTTTACAGTCTTAAATCAAAAAAAAATCCAAATTTGCCCCACCCTGGAAATGCATCACTAAGGGGGAATTTTCAGATTTTTAAAATTGTCTATAGTAAGATCACATTGGAGTTTTATTCATTTTTTGCCTTTGTGAAGATAAATGCAATGTATATGACACTAATTCTGTATCAGGCAAGAAACTGTGCCCTCTGAGGACATACACATATGCACATACCATTGAGCATCATCCAGGAGCTTTGTTCTGAGATGCACAGGCACATTTCTACAGGAAGCAAAATCAGTATTGGCCAACTTGAAAACCATCTGTTGGGAACTTTTGGAAAGGTAGATGAAAGAGGAGATGAGAGACAAATGTGAATACCTGGGAAACAGTCCAAGGGAGCTCTTTCGACAACTCAAGTCATTATTTAACATTGATGTAGCCATTTTTGAGGCCCTAAGGTAAGCCCACAGGCCCTGCCTGAAAGAGCCTAGGGCCAATATGGGATTTGATATGGCTGAAAATGAATTTCTGGCATCTCAAAATGTCCTTGCACCTTTGTTCTCTTGGGTTCCATCTCACTGGGCAACCCTTCTCCTCTGTGGTTTTTCTCCTATTTCCTGCTTTTCTCCTTTTTCTTTAGTTACCATCCAGCTCCCTATAAGTTGAATAACAATTTAGTGCAAGTTCAATTTTTCCAAAAAATGTTTTACAAGAAAATCTTACTGCTTTTGTTTTCTGTAGCTAGAGGGGTGGTGGACTGGTATGACTGCCCCAACTTTAAAAATAGAAAAAAATAGGGATAATGGGTCAAGTGGTTTGCCAGGGATGAAATAAATGAGATTATTACATTTTATCCCAACTGAAATAAATACAAGAGCTAGATTGTAGCAATTATTTGGGAAAGCACTGGAAAACATCACTCTTTGTGATTCTCATATAAATGAATGTGGTAACAGAGAAGGCTATGCCAGTTTTAAATTCAGTAGAGGTTTTGAACATATTTCTAAGTCCTTTGCTACATCCCCAATTTTCTCATGCATAAAATGGAGCTAATACAATAATTAGTATCTACCTTATGGAGAGGTTATAAGGATTAAATGACTTAAAACACGTCAAGCACTTAGAACAGTGCATGGCATCTAATAAACACTCAATAAATTATTATAATTGTTGTTACTACATTAACAACAACAATTTATTTTAGAGTGACAACCTCAATATTCAACTCTTCCAAAAATGTATACCAGGCAATGTCTAGGTACAAAGGAATAATATTGATTTGCCAGAGAACCTTATTAGAATAAGAAAATAAGGTGTGTAGATTGAGTTAATGAGTAGTCCACCACTCTCTCAGAACATTTTGGAAATTAAACTTTTCAATTTTGATTATTTGTATTTGGGCCAGTTGTGCTGATAATAAAATGGAGCCCAAATCTTGTAGGCGCCATCCCTGCCCCTAACTACCTGCACCTCATTGTAGCAAGAGCCATTTGTCAGCCACTAAGAGGCCAAGAGTGTACTGAGTTTGGGTTCTGATGTTACACCAGATTTATTTGTTACTGCTAAGGCAGTCGATTCTGCTTGTCATGCCTGTATCAGTTCTAAAATATAAGCCCCACAAATGTCTCCCCTCTCATACTCTCATCCAAGGAATCAAGGATTTCTTTGCTCAGCTTTTCACCTCCCTTGCTCTCCCTGTCTCTCCAAAGCCTTTATACAGTGTTTTCTGGAACTCCAGTGCCCCCTTCCATAGCAAGTATCCCTGTGCATGGCCACTCCTCTATCATCTAGTACCAATTGCAATCTGGCTCTCCCATGAAGCTCTATTTCCTGAAGCTCTTTTAGGCAGATGGTGTTTATGTTACTGGGTTTCGTGGAGATTATCATCATCATCCACCTGTATCTTCAAACTATTGTTTCTATACCTCTATACAAAATCCTTCTGGGAGACTTCCTCTTTCAGGGAGATGGAGTAGATTTACTTTTCTTGATTCCTCTCACTAAGTACAGCTAAAAATCCTAGATATTATATATAAAACCAATATATAAAGATCAAAGGTAGAGAGAAGTAGGCAGACTAGTAAGAAGCCTCAGGATCTAAGGAACCACAGGTAGGTGAATTCACTGGATTTTCTTTTTGCCTCATATATTATAGAATTAGAGCTGAAGACACTGAGAATCTGAAGTACAAACAGGTGTAGACCACAAAGCTCAAACAAAAGCCTGCTCTCTCCATCCAAAGTACTAGAAAAGGCAAGCCTAGAAAGATAGAACCTTTAGAAAATAACCACTTTGCTCAAGCCAAACACCACAGAAAGAACTGTAGTCTAGCCTTACAACATGGCATAGCTATAACAAGGCCACCCTCTCACCAGGGTAAGTCTGAGTAGGGAGCTATGTCTCTCATCTCTGCTAGATGTTAACAAACACGTTTCCCTTGCAGTATTGGTAGAGAACATGTGGGAAGCCCAGACATCTAACCCCACCTAGCAGTAATGAGGGACATCTCCATCTTCTCCTCTCTGCCTGGGTGATGTCAGAGGAGATCTACTAGAGAGTCAGGACTTTCACCACCACCCACTGGTAATAAGACAACCACCCTGGGTATCAGTGAATGTTATGTGAAGAGTTGGAACTCCCCTAAAATGACAGGAGGCTGAGTGAGGAACCTGGACTTCTATACTCACTTGGCAGAAACACAGTAGCAGTCATACTTCCCCTACAAGAGCAGTGTCAGAGGAAGCCAGCTAAAACAGAAGGTTTAAATTAGTGTCCAGGTCTCAATAAAAAAATCACTCATTATACAAAGAACTAGGAAAAATCTCAATTTGAATTTAAAAACACTGATAGATGCAAACACTGAGATAGCAGAGATGTTAAAGTAATATGACAAAGACTTAAAGACAGCCATCATCATAAAAATGCTACAGTGAGCAATTATGAACATGATTGAAATACATTAAAAAGTATGAAGTCTCAGGAAAGAAATAGGAAGTCCCAGAAAAGAAAGAGAAGTATAAAGGAGAACCAAAATGGAAATTTTAGAACTAAAAATACGATATCAAAAACAAACAGACAAACAACCTCAATAGATGGACACAAAAAATAATGGAGAGGATAGAGGACAGAAACAGTGAACTTGAAGAAAACAATAAAAATCACCCAATCTGAACAACAGAAAAAAAATAGACTGAAAAATATGAACAGAACCTTAAGGAACTATGAGACTATAACAAACGATCTAACATCTGGGTCATTGGAAGCTCCAGAAAAAGAGAAAGAGGATGTACCTGGAAAAGTGCCAAAAAATAATCGCTGGAAATTCTCCAAATTTGGTAAAATTTATAAAACTACAGATTCTAGAAATTAAAGAAACTCAAAATAAGAAAACCCAAAGAAATCTACACCAAGTCTTATAATAGTCAAACTTCTGAAAACTAAAGCCAAAGATAAATCTTGACAGGAGAGAGAGAGAGAGAGAGAGAGAGAGAGAGAGAGAGAGAGAGAGAGAGAAGCAACACATTTTCTATAGGAAGAAATGATTCAAATAATAGCAGATTTTTCACCAGGAACCATGGAGGCAAGAACATGAAGTGGCACAACAGTTTTCAAGTGCTAAAAGAAAAGAACTGTCAATCCAGAATTTTTATTCAGTGAAAATATCCTTCAGGAATGAAGAGGAAATCAAGACTTTCTCAGATGAAGAAAAACTAAAAGAACTGAAAAAAAAAACCCAGATATCCTACCAGCAGACCTACCTTAAAGGATTGGCTAAAGAAAGTTCTTTAAACAGAAATGAGAAAGGAGACTTAGAACATCAGGAAGGAAGGAAAAATAACAGGAGTAAAATTATGAGTAAATACATGTTTCTTCTCTTGAGTCTTTTAAATTATGTTTCATGATTGAAGTAAAAGTCATAATACTATCTGGTGTGTTTCTAAATGTATGCAGAGAAAATATTTTAGACAATTATGAGCTAATGAGAGTAAAGAGAAGTAAGGTTTCTGTACTTCACTACAACTGGTAAAATTTTTAGTAGAGTTTGATAAGTTATTCATACATAATGTAATACCTAGAGCAACTACTAACAAAATTATACAGGGATACACTCAAAAACACTACAGATAACTCAAAATTGAATTCTAAAAAAAGTCCGAGTAACCTATACTAAAGCAGGGAAACAAAAGAGAGGATAAACATAGAGAACAAATAGAAAACAGAATTATAAAATGGCAAACTTAAGAATTAACATACCGATAATTACATTAAATGTAACTGGTCTAAATATATCAGTTAAAAGACAAATTGGCATACTGAATTAAAAATCATGGCACAACTATATGTCATCTACAAGAAACTAACTTTAAATATAAAGTACAGGCAGGTTGAAAGTAAAAGGATGGAAAAAAATATATCATGCAAACAGTCAAAAGAAAGCCAAAGTGGCTATATTTATATATTAGATAAAGTAGACTTTAGAGCAAAGAAAATTACCAGAGATGGAGAGGGGACATTACACAACAATAAAAGAGTGAACTCCCAAAGCACATATGACAGTCTTAAACGTGTATACATCAAGTGACAGAACTGCAAAATCTATGAAGCAATAAAATAATATAATTGAAAGGAGAAATAGAAAAATCCACGATCTTATTTAGAAAATACAATACTCCTCTCTCAACAATTAATAGAACATCTAGACAGGATATCAGAGGAGATATAGAAGAACTCAACACCACTACCAACCAACAGAATCTAATAGATATTTATACAACACCCCACCCAACAACAGAAGAATACACATTCTTTTCAAGTACCCACAAATTATATACCAACATGGACCATATCTGTCCATAAAACAAACCTCAATTTACTTAAAAGAATTGAAATAACAGAGTATGTTCTCCAATCATAATGAATTCAAACTAGAAATCAATAACTATAGGATAACATGAAAATCTCAAAACAGTTGGAAATTAAACACACTTCCAAATAATCTATGTGTTAAAGAAGAAGTCTCAAGGGAAATTTAAAAAATACAGTGAACTGAGTAAAATTGAAAACACACACACACACACACACACACACACACACACACACACACACACACCAAAATATCTGAGACCCAGCTAAAGCTGAGAGGGAAATTTATAGCATGAAATGTTCACATTGGAAAAGAGGAAAACTCTCAAATCAATAACATGAGCACCCACCTCAAGAACCTAGAAAAAGAAGAGCAATATAAACCCAAGGCAAGCAGAAATAAGGAAATAATAAGAACAAAAATCAGTAAAATTGGCAACAGAAAAACAATAGAGAAAAATCAATAAAATTGACCAACATCTAACAAGACAGACAAATAAAAAAAGAAGACACAGATTACCAATATCAAGAATTAAATGGGTTATTACAACAGCCTCTGGAGACATCAAAAAGATAATAAGAAAATACTATGAAAATCACACACAAATTTTACAATTTGTATGAAAGGGACCAAGTCTTCAAAAAAGTGAAACTAGTATAACTCACCCAATAAGAAATAATTTGAATTGCCCTATAACCTTTAAAGGAGTTGTCTATCATTTTAAAAGCTCCGCCCCCCAAAAATCTCCAGGCCCAGATGGTTTCATTAGAGAATCCTACCAAAAGTTTAAAGAAGAGTTAGCACCAATTCTACATAATTTCTTCCAGAAAATAGAAGAGGACCTCTTCTGAACTGACTTTATTAAACTAGTATTACCTTGAGACCATACCATACAAAGACAGTAGCAAAAAAGTGTATCTCTCATAAATATAGATATAAAAATCTTTACCAATATCTTAGCAAATAAATTTACCAATACACAAAAAGAATTATATATCATGACTAACTGGGACTTTTTCCAAGGATTCAAGTGTTATTTAAATGCAAAAATCAATCTTTGTAGTCCATCATAATAACAGGCTAAAGAATAAAAATCATATGATCATACCAGTTGATGCAGAAAAAGCCTTTGGCAAATTCAACACCTATTCATAATAATAAAAAAAATCTCAGAAGTAGGAATAAAGGAGAACTTCCTCAATTGGATAAAGAATATCCAGCAAAACAAAACAAAACAACAAGAACAAAAGAAAAACCTAAAAATAAAAAACTACAGCTAATATTATATTAATGATGAAAAACAGACTTTTCCCCCACTAAGATCAGAAAGAAGGTAAGGGTGTTTGCTCTTACCATTCTTATTCTACGTAGTTCTAGCCAGTGGAATTAGGAAAGAAAGAAAAAGCATAGAGCTTAGAAAGAAGGAAATAACAAAAGACATAAGCAGATCTTCCACTGAAGAGGATATACAGATAGCAAAAAAGCACAAGAAAACATGAGCCATCATGAGCCATTAGGAAAATGCAAATTAAAACCCCATTGAGATATCACTACATCTATCAGAACAGCTAATATAAAAAAATACTGATAATACCAAATGCTAGTAAGGATGCAGAGAAACTGGATGACTTATAAACTATTGGTAGAAATGTAAAATGGCACAGCTACTTTGGAAAATAGTTTATCAATTATTTTAAAAAATGAAACATGGGAACTATCATATGATTTAGCAACTGGACTACTGGGCATTTATCCTAGGAAAAAGAAAACATATGTTCACACAAAACCTGTGCATGAATGTCAATAGATGCTTTATTCACAATAGCCCAAAACTGAAAACAACCCGAATGTCCTACCACAGGTAAATGGTTAAACAAATATGGTACTACTCAGTAATAAAAAAGAACACACACACAAAACTTGGATGAGTCTTCAGTGAATTATATTGAGTTAAAAAAAGCCAACCCCCTGAAATTACAAGCTAAGTGATAACATTTATACTACATTTTTGAAATGACAAAATTTTAGAAATGGAGAACAGAATAATGGTTGCCATGGTTAGGAATGGAGTAAAGGAGTGGAAGAAAGGTAGGTGTGGTGATAAAAGGGCAATAGAGGGATCCTTGTGATGATGGCAATACTCTGTATCTTGACTGTATCAATGTCTATATCCTTGCTGTGACATCGTACTATAGTTTTGCAAGATGTTACCATTGAGGGAAACACTGGGCTTTTCTGTATTATTTTTTTTAACTGCATGAGAATCTACAATTATCTTAAATAAAATGTTTAATTTAATAAAAACATTAAAAAAAAATAAACCTCATGTTTTGAATCATTATCTTCTGGCTGTACCACTCACTATTTCTCTTCATCAGTGTCACATACCAGATGGGAGTCAATGACAACTTGGACTAGGGAGGAAGTGGTAGAAATGGTGAGCAGTGGGTGGTTTCTGGGTGTATTTTGAAGGTAGGACCAAAAGTATTTGCTGATGAATCAAACACGTGAAATAAATGGATCCAGTCATGACTCCAGATTTGTCCTGAGCTAACTGAATAATCGATTCATTATTTACAGAGATGGGGAAGACTGAAAAAGAAGCATGTTTGGGGAAATTTGGGAGTTTGGTGTCAAATATGTTAAGTTTGAGATTCCTAGTAAACGTCCAAGTAAAGATGTAAAGCAGGCAGTTGGATACATGTGGCTAGAGTTAGGAAGAGGGATTAGATCTGGAGAATCAAAGTAAAGAATCATCAGCAGATGGATAGTACGTCCTCAAGAGTTTAGATAATATTGCCTAGATTATATGTGTAGGAGAGAAGTGGCCTAGGTCTAAGTACTGGGACTCCATAGTTTAGAGGCCAGGGAAATGAGGAGGAAGCAGCAAAGACACAGAAGCAATGGCCAGTGAGAGAAAGGGGAGTCATGAGAAAGTGAGGTTTGGGAAACCAAGGCTTAATTCTCTGACTGTTCCTCCTTGAATTTTGTCATGGATGTATTAGCCTCTGGTTTTATCCTCAGACTTTTAAACTACCATGTATATTCAAATTCTCCCCAAATTACTGTCTTCAGCGTTGAGCACTCTTTTGAAGTTCTAACTCATAAAAGCCATTGATTGTTGGACATCCTATTGAGACAGCACATAGGTTCCAGTTCTACTTATTCATTAATGCCTAGCAAATCACCCGTAAAGTAAGTGACTTCAAACAATAACAATAATTTATTATCTATGGGTCAGAAATTTGAGATTGGCTTGGTTGGTCAGGTTTTGGCCTGGGATCTCTCTGGTGGATGCAGATGGCTGGGGCTGAAATCATCTGAAAGTTCATTCATTCACATAGCCTGGCACCTGGGCTGGGAAGACTCAAACCATTAGTGCAGGTAAACTCCATCAATCTTGGAGTTATATAATACACAATGCAAGTGCAGGGTATGGCTTTTTAAAGCATAAACAAAGTGGTATCCATCACCCTCCAACTCTCTAAGCTGGCACAGTCTAAGTACATACCAGAACTCAGTGGTTTGGAACCAGAACCAGATGTTGGTTTTCCAGATATTGGACAGAATCTTACCAGATAGGATCAGATTATCTGTGTGTCTATACCTGGCAGTCTATCCTTTTGGAATGCTACTGCACCAAAGCCAAACTGGTTTATCTCAAGCACTAAAATCACTGCATCCCCCATATTACATATAATAGATAAAATTCACCATGTTGACAATCCCTACAAGACTCTCTGTGAGCTTTGGAGAAGATTGCCATTGCATGAGCATCTGTGTATCAGGGTTATCAGATGTTCCACTTGACTAAGACCAACATCTCAGTTTTTATATCTGTTGTCCCATCCTAATTTTTAATAGTGCCTCCTTTACTCATTCTCAAAAGCATCCTGGTTACCTGATAAATTACACACATACACACAGTGCAGAAGGTGTGTATGTGCGTGTGTCTTGGTTACCTGATTAAAACACACACACACACACACACACACACACACACACACACATATAATTTCCTCCATAATTTCCTCCCTGAATCAGATTGTTTCAGAATTGGGCTGAAAGTACAAATTATGTCTGCAGACTGATGTGTCAGCAAAGGCTTCAGAAAGAGAAAAAAACATATTTCCTTTTAGTATGGAGGCAGGGAGTCATAAGGGACCAATGTGTTCACTGTCAAAGGGACTACAGATAGACACTAAATGCAAAGTCATCAGCCTCATAATAGTAATAAGTAAAGCATGCAGAAGGTATCCTAACCCATCTCTGCTTACCTGATTCACCTGACTAACCAATGCTTTCCAATGGAAACAATACTGATGCCCAGGGCCTGACATGACTCAGAGCAAGAGGGCTACTCTCTAAGATGCCAGAATGTTTCTGTTTCCACTGGTTGAATTGTATGTTTACCAAAGAATGAGCTTAATTTTTTCCAAACCTGTTTATACTTGTACTTGCCATTAGAATTTGGTAATCTAATTAGATGTAACCTAAATCGATAAAGACTATAAAAATCCTGAGACTTACTGGGTAAACTTGACTAAGACAAGTTGCTGGGGGTAAAAAGTCTGTTGATTTGGATGTATTCAGGTGTAAAATACTAGGTTAACATTAGAAAACTCTAGAGTCTATACTCATATTTCCTCACAAAATATGAGAAAATTATAAATTTTGGTTACTAATCATATTTTTTAAAACCCTTCCTAGGTTTGGAGAATTTTCCTTCTCAGGTCAAAAGTCAGAATACATTTTCTTGGCCTCTCTTGCAGCTTGGAATCAGGCACATGCCAATCAGGATCAAAGGTGGAAGTGAGTGGGTTCCATGAGGAGTTGGTTTTGATGGGTAGATAGTAGAGGAAGGATCCATCTTTCTGGGAGGCAGCAATGGCAGACAGAGCCTTTGGTGTTCTCTGAGAGGGAGAAGTTTGCAGTGCAAAAGCTTTGGGAGTGGCATCAATAACTCCACTTTAGACACATTAAATTGAGATGTGTATTAGACTTCCTAGTCAAGTTATCCCACAGGCAGGTGAAGTTTAGAAGAGAGGTCTGAGCTAGAGATACAAATTTTGGAAGCATCAATATATAGGTGGTGTTTTAGGCCATGGGCTTGGATGGAATTGCCTAGGGAGTGAGAGGGGATGAGGAGACATGAAGACCAAGTCTGAGGTTGCTCCAAAGTTAGAGGTCAGGAAGATAAGAAAGTACAGGTAAGGAAAGTGAGAAGGGGAAACCAATAAGGATAAAGGCAAACTAAGAGAGGGTGGTATTTCAGAGATGAAATAAAGCATTTAAGGATGGGAGGGTGATCAGCTGTGTCACTATTGCTGATGGGTCAGTTAGGATGAGAGTTGAAAACTGACCATGGGATTTGGAACATTGAGGCCATTAACATCCTTGATAAGACCAGTTTCAGTGCTTTATCTTTTGCTATTTGCAGTTCAGACTGTTGTGTGGACCCATTCAGGGACTGGTGGAGACTGTTGGGACAGCTTGATCAGCTCCCACCTCAGTTGGGCAGGCCTGTTTTTGAAGCCCTTCCTCAAAACTGGACAACTCTTGTCAGAATTGGCTCTAACAGCCTGTTTGTTAGGTAGGATAGAAGTCATTCCTGGCCAGCTGACCCTCTTAGACCCTCTAAATACAGTGCCCCCTAAGTGGCCCATGAATAATCTCAGATGTTGGGAAGGACAAGTTAGCCCACCTTCATAGAGTATTATTTCACACATTGTCTTGTTTCTTCGAACAACAAACACCTCTCCTTCTTCCTCACTTTCACCCGATAACTTTATATTTTATTCCACTGGAAAGGCAGAAGTGGTCAGAGAAAAGTTCATTAAGTTTCCAGCCCCGCATCCACCAACATATCTGTGACTTTGCCTTCCCCTCCTCCACTATGAATGAACTTTCTATTCTTTCTCAAGACCAACCCCACACTTGTGTACTGGTTCCTATATCCACTTGTAGGACCAGATACACAATTTGGGGGCCCCAGTGCATAATGAAAATATGGGGTCTCTTATTTAAAAAGTGTTAAGCATTTCAAGACACTGACAGTAGAGCATTAAACCAAGCTTGGTGACCTTCTGAAGCCAGGGCCTGTGTACTGCACAGATCACACGTCCATGAAACTGGCCCTCAGCTCTGGCCCAAGAAAGGATGCCTATTCCTTGGGCCATGCTCTCCCACATAGAGAAATTGGCAATGGTGAGTGGGTCTCTCCCTGAGGTAACCTGAGGAGATACTTTGGGGAACAGACATTATCTTCCAGAAGCTAAGGAGACACCAAAGAACTCCGAGGGTACATCTGCTGGCCTGTCTCACTTACACTCTATACAGTCAGCATTTCAGTGTGGCTCCTAGGATTCTTCTTGTGGTCATTGTCCTGGTTTGGGGACAGTGGGAGGTGGCCTATGAGGAGGCATCTAGAGTTTTTCTCTTCTGCTTTTTACTCCCAGGCCTCTAGTTTCTCCTGGCTGCTCATCTTTTCCACTTTAGCTTCTTCCTCTCAGAGTGGAGCTTGCTCTCCACTGACTAGAATTTGCTAGAACTACAGTCTGGGGATGTCTTGGGCCCACTGATAGATCTCTTTCTCCCTCATAACTGTAGAGGCCTCCTTCCTGCTTGGCATCTTACAAAACCAGCTTGGGGTGCTCTGGATCATTTTGAAAAACAGGTGCTGGTGGCAGCTGTCACTCTGGCTCCAGCCTCCCACTTGGAAGAATCAGAGGACTCATACTTCCCAAATTATGGAGCAGGGAGTGGTCTCTGAAACTTAGTCATATACAAATCCCTCAAGAAAAGTATGATTTTCTCCAGATAAGAAAATAAGAAACAGGCTCAGAGAGTTGAAGTGAATTGTCACCCAGCTGCTAAATCACCGAGCCAAGATTCAGACCCATGTCTGTTTGAATCAGCCTCTTATTTAACTTGCTCCAAAGTGAGCTCCTGATCTCTGCCCCTTTACACAGGATCTACAGTGGGCTTTTCTCTGGCAAGTCTCCAGCACTCGGCACAGTGCCTGGTACAGAATTGACATTCAAAAACTGCATTGACTGCATGGGGGGAAATCATGAAGTTTATCTAAGATCCTCAAGGTCCACAGGTACAAGTGCACTGGGGGTCAGCCCCCTGCATTCTCTGGGACTCTATTTCTAGATCTGTAAAATGGGCAGGGACCCAGCAGCTTCCTAGGACCCTTCCCACTCTGGAGTTGTGTCTTTGCCCTGAGATGTGCATGGCAAGAAGAAAAACTGGCCCAAAGAAAAGGAAGCCTTCCTTAGCCTGGGATCAGGCTCAGGGCTCTACTTGGAGGCAGGGCTTCTGAAGCCCCCCTAGATCTGGGCCAGGCAGAATTGGTTCTCTGTGACCTAAGGTGGAGGCAGCTGAGAAAAAAAACTAGAGAAATGAGCAAGAACAATCTAGCAAGCTCTTCAGACCAATTAGAAATGAAAGTAGCTGTAACATGAGTAAGTGGGACAGGCCCATAGCTAAAATTCTGAAATGGAGCTTGCCCACACCCTAGCTGCTTGGGCGCTCATTCCCCAGAAGCTTGCCTAAACACACTTCTTCTCACTCTCTGGCTCAGCTCCCCAAAAGCAGCAGCGTGCTAGAGTTGGCTTGTACTGGTTCATACTAGCTCACACAACCTTATATCTGCCTGCACAGCTACTGCTAGCTCACACTGGCTCACAAGAGCTGATGGCTCAATTTTTAGGAATTGTATGAGCTGGTTGTTTTAAATACAGCCATTATTAAAAATTAAAGTAAATAAACATATAATTGCATAAATGATATTAAAAACAAAATTATTAAATATTCAAAGCTCATCATTAATTATTTTATTATATTTTAAATTATCTATGCTCCTGAGGGTTTATTTTATGTCTTGTGTTTGTACGATGGAAATACTTATAACGCCTTCCCAACTCCTCATTTCACTGGTAGCCTGAAATCAGTAATGGTGGGAGTATTTACACCGCAGTAATTTGCAAATACTACAAATCAGAATTTTAATTGTTACTAAGAGCTGGTGTTTCAACTATTACCAGCACCCCACTGGAAAGAAGGGCAGGCAGATAAGGACTTCTCACCCATCCTCTCTTCTGACCACAAACATCTAACATTGTGGACCTTGTATCACTATACTACCTGCAAAGTCCCCTTGCTTCTCAAAAAAATCTGAACCCTTATACATTTTTTAAGATTTAAAACAGAACTCTTTAGAGATTAGTAAATTAAAATTGATAAGAACTGATATTAAGATCAAGGCTTATCTGAAGACACTGTATCCTTTTTGTTGGCTGGAGAATTTCCAGGTGCTCCCCAGGAAAAGGACAGACCTGAGTTCTAGTCTCCCCTAACCATCGTGCTTGCTCAAGGATGCTCTTCCTCAGCTCTAAGAATGGTGTCATTAAGGCAGAATTACCAAGAGAATCAGGTGGGATATATTTATGTGAAAAAATCTAGTGCAGTGCCTGGTGCCTGGTGCCTGGTGCCTGATGCCTGGTGCCTGGTGCCTGGTAAGTATTCAGTACATAATTTGTGGGGCCTGTGAAAATGAAAAGCCCCGTGTTTAAAAAGCATGTGAAAGAGTTCTCAAATATAAAGGTTTTTCCTTTCTTCCTCAGTCTCTTTCTTGACTTGTCATGGGGATTTTATTTTCTATTTAATGTTGTTCCAAGCAAAGAAAAAAATCAAAGATTTCAATTATGAACATAAATGTTACTGCACACTCTTGGACCTGATAGCTGCCAGGTTCCCCCTCCCATCAATAGCTATGTCTACCTGCTGCACTGAGACAGGAGTGAGCTCTGAGGAAGTTAACCCAGTTTTCCATGGGTGTCTCCCCAATCCATGGATGACCCCCAAGGATCTTTAAACCTCTGCACCAGGGCCTAGTAGGTACCTGGATTGGGGGTGGGCGAGAGTTTTGTCCCCCCCTTGCAGCCTCTGTTAAGCTGCCTGGACATGCCGTGGCAATGCTAACCTTGGGACAAGATAGCCACTACTTCAGCCTGCCCTGAAATCCCCCATGGTGTGTGTGCCTGTACCCAGACCCTACTGGGAGCAGAGGGTGACAGCAGAAATTGGGCCTTCCTTCCTTCCTTCTCTACCAATGCAACCTGGACACTATTCTTGGCAGAAGGCTGTGAGCTTGTGAGGCAGGAACTTGGGGGAGACCACGTGGGGCCTGGGGCACAAGAGGACCAGAGAGCAGGTGTCTAAGATCCTAACATTCTGGACCTTGCATCAGCAAAGCCCCCTTGAGATGGGATGAGAGGTCAGTATTGTGTGTGAGCCAAAGCTCCAAGCCCCTGGCCCATGCTCCTGTGTTCCACCGGATTTTACTTCATAGGAAAAAAATCAAGAATTCCAAGACTGTGACAAGAGAGCATTAAATGGAGCACAGTGCCTTTCTGAGTGTGGGGCTCTGGGGGCCTTCACAGGTTGTAGCCCATGATGCCAGTCCCACTCATCTGCCTCCTCCAGGATTTACCCAAGCAATTCTCTCATCACTTTCCCGCTCTCTACTGGAGAAAGCTCTACCAGCATACAGATACGCTGTAAAACCTTCAAAACTTTAAAAAGACATGCACTTCCTTCAACTCTACATCTAATGCCACTTACTGCCCTAATTTCTATGTTCTTTACCCCCAAACTCCTGGAATGAATTGTCTATATTTCCCATTTTCACTTGCTCTCCTTCTTTGATCCTACTCTATTCAGGTTTTGTCCATCGCTCTATTGAAAATGGCATCACTATCCCCTCTTTGGATTCTCCCTGCCCTCCCTCTTACTCACAGAGGTGGCTCAAGCAGCCTGCTAAGTGTCCCAGAAAGCCTGAGAACCAGGAAGGCCCAATGGCATAAGTCCTGGTTTGAGTCTGAAAGCCCAAGAACTGATGTCTGAGGACAGGAGAATATGGATGTCTCATCTCAAGCAGAGAAGACAAATTACCCTTCCTCCATGTTTTTGTTCTGTTCAGGCCCTCAATGGATTGGATGATTTGCACCTGAATTGGTGAGAGTAAACCTTTATTCGGTTTACAGATTAAAATGTTAATCTCTTCCAGAAACACCTTCAATTAGGCACCAAGAAATAAGGGTTTTTTTTCCAGCTATCTGGGCATCTCTCAGCGCATAAAATTGGCACATAAAATTAACCATCACAAAGACTAATGGCAGGAATGGATTGTGACAAACATTATGCTATTTGAAAATGTTTTGACTAAAGTGAGAGAGAGAGAGAGAGAGAATAAAATAATAAAATAATATTAGGAGAAATGTTAGGTGACTCTGGGTGAAGATCTTACAGGTGATAATTATTCTTTCAACTTTTATTAATGTCTAACAATTAAAAAAAAATTGGGGAATATCTCAGAAAAGTCTCTTCCTGAGCTCCATCTAGCATCTACAAGGGATAGAGATATGGGCAAGGAGTCAGACACCTGCCATGTCCTCCTTACACTTCAGGTCCTTGCAGGCCTCAGTAACAATGATGTCCTCGTCCTTTTGTCCCTGTTCATCTGGCTGTCTCTGTTGCTGGAGTATGCAGTTGGCAACTCCCAGAACTGTGGTACTCAGCTAGTCAGGTCCCAGTGTTCTCTCTCTGACTTTTGCATACGCTATGTATCCCTTTGAAGTTCAGCTAGGACTCCCTAGAGCTTCTAACCTGGGCTTTGCCTTGCAGCCTTCAGCCCTGGGGTCACTCTGTCCTGCAGCACTTCCTCTGGTGGGCTCACCAGCTAGCATTATGGCTACTGTGGCCTTCTCTCTCTAGGACCCTTCTGGAGTCCTCCCTGCTACCCCAAACCTGGTGAAATTTGGAGATGTTTGAGGATGATTCTGATTGTCAAAGACTGGAGCCTGTTGCTGGCATCTAGTGGGTGGGTCCTGGGATACCAAACATTCTGCAGTGCACAGAACAGTCTGGAATAACAAACTTTTGTTCTGCCTAAGATGCCAGTTGAAATGCTGTTGAGAAACCACAAGAAACACAAGCAATTTTACAGCTGCTTTACACTACCTCAAGAAAATCCTGTTTGTGCAGGAGAGCTGTAAAATCTGGAGATTACTGGGTTCACTTATGATATAAGCTTTCAGAGGGCTTAACTTGCCCATAGATTTCTGAAAATTATGCTGTGAACATATGCTGATGCAAAATTCCCTTGGAGTTTGTTTTTCATGTCCAAGAACAGAAAAGTTTTGTGGGGCCTGAAGCTTTACAGAATTTGGTGGAGGGAGGTCTTTTTAAAAACATACAAAATAACAAATACAAAATTAGGTACAAACATGAATGTTTACTTAGAATGAGAACAAAATTTGCAACAAATTTTAAATTAAAAGTGATGACAAATATCCCAAATAAAACTCGATAATAACAAGATAGTATTTTGTATTAATTAGCTTCCTGAAATATATCTATAATATTTTTCCTTCTTTTTTGTGACTGGATACTCTTTGTTCATGTCTGCTTATGAAATAGTTTTATAACATCATTTTCTATATAAACAATAGAAATGATTTAGCCTTATCTCTCTCATGGTCCATTGAAATTCATCTTTTTATTATTGATAGCTGGTGTGCATATAACATGTAACTTCACAGACACGTCCTTACTGCTTACAGTATTGCTACAAGATTGTGCATATGAGCACAGGAATTCTATTTCTTTCAATTAATCAAAGAAAAGAGATGTATTATGCGCTTATAATTGTAAATGCTTCATTTATTAAGTGTATTAGTTTCCTAAAGCTGCCATAACAAATACCACAAATTGGATGGCTAAAAATAAGAGAAATTTATTTTCTCACAGTTTTGGAGGCCAGAAGTCCAAAATCAAGAGTGTCGCTATGGCTGTGCTCCCTCCAAAAATTGTAGGGAAGAATCCTTCTTTGCCTCCTCCAGCTCCTCATGGTTTCTGGAATTTCTTGGCTTGTGGTAGTATCTCTCCCACTTCTACTTCCATCTTCACATGTCCTTCTTCTCTATGTACCTTCTTTTCTTATAAGGACACCAGCCATTGGACTTAGGACCCACTTTATTCCAGTCAGCCCTCATCTTAATTCATCTGTAAGGACTCTATTTCCAAATAAGGTCACATTTTGAGGTTCCAGTAGGCATGAATTTTGGGAGATACTATTCAGTCCAGCACTTCAGTACATCTCTGCCATGAGAACTTCCATTTTGATTAGGCATCAATGAGAATACAATTGCCAACTTGTGTCTGTTGATGGGAAGAATTTTCCATACATCAAGTTATATACTTTCTGAACCTTCTTCCTCCTCCACTACCCACATATTTCTGGTACTAGGTGTTGTAGGTCCAGCTGGGAGTCATAGTGTGTCTTGAGTCTTTGTGACACAACGCTGCATGTGTTGGCACAGTGGGTAGCAGAAGGATTCCAGAGCCACTCATAATGAAATGGCTAGCAATAAATGAACTATACACACAAGTCACTGTGAACTATATAAATATCTTGCACTAATGGTAAACTAAGAGTAACCCCAACTCAAATTTAACCACAGCCTGATCTCGAAAGTATCCTGGGAACTTCAACATCAGACTTGAAGGAATGTATAACAGAGAAAAAATGGAATTTGAGACAGAGGACTTAACTGATTGTGTTTAGAACATCTTATTTTTGCAAATTTTGCAAAAATAGATGACATACGACACATGGATAAAGGCCCTACTAGGAGCTTGAAAGGGGTCTGTGCAGGTGAGGGACCTCAAAGCTTAAGCTTTGTTAGCACATGCTGGTTAACTTTTTTGGTGGGGCTATCAAACTGTCAAGCCAGGGAAAGGCCATAGACTGTGTATCTGAATTTCAGCAAAGTAGTTAGCTAAGATCTTCATCAAATCTTAACATATAAACAAATATGCTCAGTTTGATGGAACATCCATGTCTCAAGAGGGTTGAGGGTGAACCTGAAAAGATGCTCTGGGTTATCCCATCTCACCTACTCCATTCCAGTCATATTGGCCCCTTTGCTTTTCTCCCTCTATTCCAGGTACAATCCTGACTCAGGCCCTTTGAATTTTCTGTCTCCTTTGACTAAAACTCTTGTCCTCTACCCCATATATACATGCTGGCTTTCTCAATTCTTTGAGGGAAATCGTATTATGGCAGACAGTTAGCTGCCCACCAAAATTCATGATCTCCTTCCATAGTATGAAATTATTGCTAGAAAGTGGCATATTTTCTTTTGCATCTAGGTGAGGACATGTGTTAACATGACTAACTTATCCCTGTATGCCTGGAACTTTCCTGGTTTGGGCACTGAAAATTCTATATCTCAGGAAACCCTTCAGTATTGCAAACTGGTATAGTTGGTCACCTTATACATGGCTGAGTTTAGGCTAACTGAATGCTAGTGAAAAATATTAAGCCATTTCCAGACCTAACCCATAGACCATAGAAACCTTTTGAATAATCCTTCTTTTCTCCTATATGCTACCTAATGTCAATGCCCAGGGCAACTCTCTCATTTCTGTGCTGTGGATGACAGAGCCTTCATTAGTCTGTGGCCCTGAATGACCACATGGAACAGATCTCACCTAATGAGTCCACAGTCCCTCCCCACAACCCAGGGAATAGAGTAAAAAACAAACCATTGTGTTTAGCCATTGAAATTTGAAGGCTTATTTGTTATATCAGCTAGCATTACATTAACTAATATAGTTGTTTTCTCAGTAAGACCTTCTCAGACCACTGTATTTTAAATGACAATGACTTTCTCTCCACTTCCGCTCCCTATTTTCCACTCTTGCTTAATTTTTCTCCATAGATTTATCACTATCTGATGTAGCATTTAGGCTTCATGAAGACAGAAAATGTGTCTGTTGTGTTTACTACTGTATCTCTAACATCTAGAAGAGCACTGTCCAACAGAACTTTCTGTGACGATGAACATATTCTATATCTGTGCTGTCCAATATGATAGCCACTAGTCACATGTATCTATTGGGAACTGAAATGTGGCTAGTATGACTAAGGAACTTAATTTCCAATTTTATTTCATTTTAGTTAATTTAAATTTAAATAGTCAGATATGACTAATGACTACTGTATTGGATGGTGCAGATACCTGGTGACTCACTGAGACAGTCATATGCTTTGTAAGTTTATTATTCTATGAGCGGCCAGTTCAGCATTTGAGAAACAAACCAAAATTTTCACCTTTTTCAATGAATTTAAGTTAGACAAGATCCATTTCTAGAGAATGTTATATTCAGTCTGGGTGAGAGAATTCTTTCACCACCATTTACAACAGCAAAGCCAAAAACAACAGAGAAGAAAGTTTTAGGGCTTTGTGTAGTATTATCTGAGGATAGTTAGAAAGGCTTCTTCTCCCAAGAGCATCCTTCCTCCCTTCTCCCATAGGTCTGAGCTTAAAACTCAGAAGATGATAATTCTACTGTGGTAGAGATGGTATCTAGTAACCAAAAACCATTTCTCATCTTCTTGGGCACATGGCCTGACTATATTTTCCAGTTTTTGTTATTGTTTTCTTTTCTTTTCTTTTCTTTTATAGTTTGGTTTGGTCATAAGACTGAATGATAACCTGTATGGTTCCTTTGAAAGTTATTTTTTTCCTCTCTGATTTCTTTTGAGATACATCCCTTTTACCGGGATGTTCTGTAGTTTTACCACATTTTTCTAGGTGTAGAGTTATTTTAATTTATCTTGCTTGAGCCATGGTATGCTTTACTTAGTCTAAAAACTTATGTCTTTTTTCAGTTCTAAAAAAATTTCAGCCACTATCACTTGGAATATTGCTTCTCTCCCATTTCCCTTTAATTTTTCATTCTGCAACTTAGATTAGACATATGTTAAAACTTATTCCAAATCACTTTCATAGTTTCTCTTGTGCTCACTCGCTCTCGTGCTCTCTCTCTCTCTCTCTCTCTCTCTCTCTCTCTCTCTCTCTCTCTCTCTCTCTCTCACCACCCCACCCTTTGCCACATTTGGGTAATTTTCTCATATATACCATCAAGCTCACTAATTTTTCCTACACCTTTGTCTAGACAGTTTAGCCTGTCAATTATTTTCTATGACTCTATTTTTCATTATTAGAAGCTGCTTAGTTCTCATTCAAATATTTCTGCTCTTTTTTCATATTATTTTGTGCTTTCATTTTGGTTTCTCTTCTCTTTTATGTCCTCAACTATTTAAAATATACTTATTTTATAGTGTTTTAGGATTATTCTATTATATTCAACTTGGGATGCTAATTCTCTTGTTTTCTGAGTTTTCTAACTCTTCCTCACAGTGGGTGAATTATTCTATACATATCTTTCATTGTGAATTTTTCTTCAGCAGGTTGTTTTTTCCCAACTGGGGTCCTGTGAGTTGTGAAAATGAACCTGTAGAGTGGTTCTACATTTGTATCAGCTGGGAATTCTGAAGGTTTCAAAAGTTCTAGATCTATTTTTATGTTAGTCATTTGGCTTGGGTTTCCTGCGTCATAGAGGTAGTGCGGATTTAAATTCTACATTGAACAGGGTATAGTCTTGGGTTTTTCATTTCCTGCATATGACTGACTCCTTTCTACCCAAGGGCCCAGACACCTGCCTCCTCATTACTTTCCTGGACTGGAGTTGCTTCCAGTCCCCTTTTTTAGAACCTGGATTGGAGAGTTGTCTAAGATATTTGTGCCGCTGCACCATCAAGGTCTGGAAGCTTTTTTTTCCCTGTAGCACACAGATATTAGAATCCAGCCTCAGCCTGTATCTGGGTGCGAAATCTTGGTGGTCCTGAGGTATCTTCTTAGTGTTACTGCTCTGACTTCAATTCTTTTCTTCCAGTCTGGCACTTGGAGTTTCCATTCTTATTTTTTTCTGAGCTCGTTTATATATTTAAATTCTGGGGGTAATGTTTTCTCAGTATTTTTGTGTGTTTGTAAAAGGTCTTACTCATGAGCTCTGTCTGTCTTATTGCTGGCAGTAGTCTGCTATTGATTATTTTCAGAATGTCTCAGAAGAACTCTCCAGTCTCTCTTTTCTCTGATTTACTTCCAGAATTCTTGAATGGGGACTGGTGGTGTAAAGGGGTGATGATCTGTGTGACATTCCTAATATAGACTTCATACCCTATCATGCAAACAAATCACAGAGACACATAATTTATGTAAAATTAGTCTCAGAAAGGCATGATATACTTGTGTATGCTCTTAATTATATATAATGTAAATGTCACACAGTAGCATAAAAATTAGGGTCAGAAAACAGTGACCTTTGCATTCTGCCAAATATGTCCTTGGGATAAATTGCATTTTTATTGCATTATATTACATCACTGAAGTTATATGAGACTCTTGTTGGAATTTTGAATACTTCTCCTTACCATTTTAAATATGCATGCATGTTACATATGGCAATTTAAGTGTTCTATAAACAAAATTCATTGTATTAAAATAAAATTTAAAAATGTGATAATTCAATAATGCCTAGAAATATGTTGCAAAATAACAGAATACAAAAGAAATTATATGGCTTTTAAGAGTACAAATCTAAAGCAAATCAGACCACATTGGAACTTGGACAAAGGATCAGTTTTATTCAATATATCAATATTCCGGGAGAAAAATAAAAGGAAGGAATACAAAAAAAGAAATGATTTTTGATAGCTTTCAAATTTCTACAATTTTAGTAGTGTATAGTAATTATGACTTGAAACTATTCATAGTTTGTTGTAAACAGTGATTAAGATGTAACAGAAGGTGTGTTTTTCATGTTATATGGTTCTGAAAAAATGGCAAAAAGAATCTTTTTGGCTTTTCTCAGCTCCCTTGAGAAAAATGCTGATAAGAAAGAAAGGGAGAGAAAAAAAATGCTAGAATTCTATAACACAAATAAGACACACAAACCATTTTCTTAACTTCACACTGTTCAGGGGAGTGACAAAACACCAATTTCCACAAGATGGTCTGTTTTACAAATATGGAACACTTCCCATTCAAATAGGTATCTGGGGCATTCTGGGTAAGGCAGCCAAAACGGGTAGCAACAGCATGTAAATTAAAATGCAAACATCCCCATCCTGAGTATTCATCTGTGCCACTCACACACTGCAGAAAAGATTCCAGACTTTCCACTGACATAAATCTTGCATCTGTAGCCTGCTGCAAGATCTCTGAAAAACACCACTTCTAGCATGTAAGGTTCCTTGTTAGTGACATGCAGTTGAAAGGAGAAAATAAAACACCATTTGGTGTCCTCCAGGCAGGTCTGTGAACAGACTTATACTGGGGCCCCGTACCACTTTTTCAAGATGTTCAAGATTTGCATGTGCTATATGCTGCAACATACAAGTGGCATATAAACAAACCTGTGTTGATTTCCAGGAAAATATAATTACCATTTTAGATGAACCATCACATTTTTCTCAACTGAAATGATTTGCAAAATGAAGAATTGCAGCTTGTCAGTATGGCTTGGAAGGCAATCACCTGATCTCCAGAAGTACGGATATTGCCATATCTTCAAAGGATGCCTGTGCTATTGTAGCAGACACTATCAGAGTTTTGTTGTGTCCCCTTGTCCTTACCACTTCAGTGCCCTCAAGGTTGGCTTCCACTTTCCAGAACCTACATTCATTTGCCTTTTCTGGCCTTGAAGTCTGCAGTGCCCTCCTATGCAGCAGGCTGGAAATGCTGGAGAATGAATGCCAGTTGCCCACAGTGATCGACTGGCTTGATACCACACTCTTTCTTTACTGGCTGCCTACTCTTCCTTGTTTCACTTTCCTGCTCCCCTCCACTGTTTCCTTGGACCAACTCTCAAATCAGCCACACATACTTGAGTCCTTGCTTCCAAGTTGGCCTCTGGAGGAAACAAGCATTTGACTGCTTGTTACCAGTGGAATGGGAGTGGAAATATACTTTTAGCTTCTGGGCCAACGTGGTTAAGAAGCAAGTGTACCTTCTTCAGGTTTTTTTTCTCCAGCTATTGACTTGAGGGCCTAGCTTAAGCTTGGGCCCCTGAGAGGCTGTGGAAGGGCACCTGTTAAACAAGAGCCCTGGTATTAGACTTGACATTACTGGGAAATAAATGGCTGGTGGGTTCATCTACTGAGATTCTAATGTTACTGTAACTAGTATAGTCATAGCAGGGATGGTGGAGGGGATCTTGACCGTTTCAAAGGCTATTTTCTAAATCATCTCTTGCTTTTTCTAGCTACTGAAGGCCACAGTAACCAGAACTCCTTATGTGTATAGGAAGGACAATTCCTACATATTGCATGAAGGAAGGAACTAATAAGAAACTGATCATTTTATAAGTAAAAAGATATTTTATAGAGCTATGTATCTTTTTCAAGATTGTTTTTAGGAATCCCTGAGGCAGTAGGGAAAGATTGGTCATGGAAAAACAAGGAAAGCCCAGATTTCAGTTGCTGAGCTCAGCTTGGCACTCTACACTTTTTTATTTGCTGAAACGTTGGCCTGCCACCTGTATCTGTGATACAGTTTTTAGCATTAGAAATGCAAATTTCTCTTTTGGAAAGCTTGGCAATAAAGAGAGTGACCTTTATTGATAGTGTTCTCTGACCCATTGAAATAAGACACATTTTTTCTGTAATAAAAACTTTAAAAAAAAAAGGGACACATAAAATATTACATGGGAGTGCCCTTTGTTATACTGATATTGGAGGATAATCAACAGCAATGGGGCAACTGTTTTATTAACATCTCACACAGCCACAGTGGGAGCACCAAGAGAATAGTTTCTGGCCTTAGACTGCTTGGGTTCAGACCCTATCTCTACCACTTACAAACCAAGCGATCTTGGGCAAGTTACTTATGCCTCTATGCCTCAGTATCTCCATCTATAAATGGAGACCACCAGATGTCTACCTCTTAATATTATGAGAATTAAATTATTTAATACAGGTAAAGCTGTTGAAAGAGTGCCTGGCACTTAGGAAGCCCTCAATAAATGTCAACTATTGATATTACAATGGTTTGTGGCCCTGATTTGTCTGTAGTATGTATAAATTTGTGTCATAATATTAAAAAAAAAAGCAAATAATTGCCTCACTGGGTCAGATATGGTGTCCTTTCTGCTTCTCCCAAAAATAACAAAAGGCAGCCCTCTGGGCCTAGGGATTGGGAGGGCTGGAGGTTTCCACTTTGACACTAAGCCCAAGTTAAATTAGTACTACACATGTCTAAGAATTTTACTGTCTACGACTGTGCCACCCTGAACAAGCCCGATACCGTCTCATCTCAGAAGCTAAGCAGGGTCTGGCCTGGTTAATACTTGGCATGGGAGACCACCAAGGAAGACCAGGTGCTGTAGGTGTTAAAAAAAATTTACTGATGTACATTGAGAATTTCAAATACACTTTGATTTACTCAATTTTGGGGGAATGAATCTAAAATATATTCTAATGTACCTTATTTGTTCTAAATACAGAAAAGGTTAGAAGGTACAAAGGTGTCATTTCAGAGTGATTTATAATAGCTGGAAATCGGAGCTGCTCAGGGTTCTAATAGGATATAATTTTTAAAAATGTGGCAAATCCTGTTGCTAAAACTTACACAGGAAAATACTGATTAGAAAAAAACTGCAGTGACATGAAATATGCTAATGATATAATGTTAAGAAGGAAAAAGCAGTATTTGAAATCATATCTAAAATGTGACTATAATTGAAAAAACAACGAAAATGTTATATTAGAAAGGAGACCAGAAAAGGACCTAAGCTGGAATTGGATCTTTGGACTTGGGAGCTAGGGAGTAAGGTCTGAGCCAAATCAGTCTCCCATTTCTAGAGAAGTTAGGCTATGCCAGTGTCCCTGGGATGGCCAATGACCAAATCCAGGGTGGCCAAGTAAAGCATCAAGCTTAAAGGCTACAGAGCAGGTCAGCTTCTGGGTGTGAAGACTGGAGTTAGAGTCATTCGGGAGAGACAGAAAGGGTCCTAAGAGATGGACACTAGTAGTTTAAGGGGGTGTTGGGAAGTTTGGCTGGTTTAAAGGGCCAGTGAGAAGGCACAGAGGAAGGAAATAACCCTAAATAGCAGCATTAACCTTAAATATGTTTGGATGATGAGTCCTACTTTTGACGCTCTTTCTTAATTTGTATCTAATTTTCCAATTTCCTTTATTAAACATGCATTAGTTTTATAATGGAAATAAATTTATTTTATAAAAGCCTATGATGGTTGTATATAGCTGATACCTTTATACATGTAAACTGGAATTGAAAAATTACGTAAATGGGAGCCAGCTTTTTCACTGTTGAATGGAAATTTACAGATCAGCAAGGGGAGGAGTCTGGAATGATCCATGTGGTAATAGATTACTTGTAGACATCAGTATGAACTAATATTTAGCTTAATATAGATATAGATAGATGATAGATGATAGATGGATGGATGGATGGATGGATGGATGGATAGAAAGAAAGAAAGAAAGAAAGAAAGAAAGAAAGAAAGAAAGAAAGAAAGAAAGATGATAGATAGATAGATAGATAGATAGATAGATAGATAGATGTAAATAGATATGTACGTATGTATGAGTTAGTACAGGCACATATATTTCTTTGCTCTGCCAGCTGAGAGAGCCAAAAGAAACAACACTCCAGGAACAATGAACAAACCTAGTGCCCAGATCCTTGTTTCTCACACCATTCTCAAGTTAACAGAACCAGGGCTCCTTGGAGAAGTGGTTTATTTTAGAATTGGGGGCAGGAAATATACAAGATGAGCCAGGAATATTGTATAGTGCCATAAATTAAGGAAATGTGCACACACATACATACACACACACACACATGCACCGCATTAACAGAAATGTGTCAAGTGGTCACAGGAGTCAAATGAAGAACTCTCAATGGCCAAAGCTAGATTAACTTGACCAAAAAAAAAAAAAAAAATATATATATATATATATATATATGTATGTATGTATGTATGTATATGTGTGTGTATGTGTGTACATACACATACACATACACACACATATATACATATATATGTACATATATGTATGTATATGTATATACATATATATTTATATTTATATTTATATAAAGTAGTATTGGATTATAATTCAAAGTAAAAATAAATATTCCTTAGTCCCTACTAATATAAATAAATAATTGACTATCTTAGTAAATAGCGGAGAAGAGACAAGTCTGCTGCACAGAAGAATTCCAAATAAATTATATACATACCCTCAGGGAAGTGGAGTATAACTCCCTACTCCTTAGGTGTGGGCTGTGCATAGTGACTTCCTTATAAGGTGGACAGTATGGAAAAAGGGAAAAAGACTACCTTTACAGTGGAGAGACTTGACAAATTACTTCAGCCAGGTGATGAAGGCCAATGCCAACAGTCATCAATCATGTTGATAGTACAGACCCTTCATATGATACTACAAAAATGATACTTTATCTCTGTGATCTTACTTCCAAAACCTATAACTCCCATCCATCCAATCATAAGAAAATATCAGACAAATCCCAATGGTGTGTGTGTGGGGGGGGGGCATTGTGCAATACACCTGACCAGTCCTCCTCAAACCTGCCAAGGTCAATGAAAACAAGGAAAATCTGAGCAATTGTCACAGCCAAGAGGAGCCTAAGGAGACATGAAAATAAAATGTAATGTGGATCCTGTTATCTAGAAAAGGGCATTAAGTAAAAGCTCAGGAAATCTGAATAAACTGTGGACTTTAGTTAATAATAATGTATTGATATTGGTTCATGAACTTAACAAATATATCACATTAATGTAAGGTGTAAATAATAGAAAAAGTGGTGTGCAAGAAGTAGGGATATGAAAAATTCTTTGTACTATCTGTCCAACTTTTCTGTAAATCTAAAACTATTCTAAAAAATAAAATATAGTGACCTCTCATTATTCACGATACTTATATTCTATAAAGTCACTGTGAGCACTGAATTGTTGAATATTGAGCTGTTACCCCTAGCTGTGGGCCTCTGGTCACAACATTTTTGGATCAGTACATAACCTTATTTTACATGTGTTTCTATTTAAAGATACCTTATTTAAAATGTATTATTGATTCATGAATATTGAATTCCTGGTGAATAGCTCTAACTCATAACTGAAAGAAGCTTATCTAAGAACAGGTAATTTCTCCATAAAGCACATCTCAGCATTCTTGCTCTTAGGAATACTAGACAATACTTCAACAATATGCTTGGGTGCCATTTTAAACAATGAAATCATCCACAAAAGACACACAATGTGGCACACAACAGACAACATAAAGGACACTTGTTTATAGTATGAGAGCTGGAACAAGAAGACAGAGCATTGCCTTATTTATCCTCAGCTTGGAAAGCGCATGTTGGACAACTGAAAATTTTCATGCTTTGCACATACCTTATTCACGAATGACCACAAAAATGCCTTGAGTATTGATTTTGGGATTAGAGATAAATTTTAACAAGTAGGTGAATTCACAGGTCCTAAATCTATGAATAATAAAAATCAGTTGTATATTAATTTTTAAAAGCCTATGAATATGTTCCTCAATAGTCTAGTTTCTCTCCACAACCTGCTACAGATCTGATTTTTGAATTTGTCTAACTTTCTAATATGTATTTATTTATCTAGTTATTTATCTATTTATTTAGCCTATAACTATGCTGTACAATAGCCACACATGACTATTGATACCTTAAATGTAGTTAGTCCAAATTTAGATGTGTTATAAGGATTCACAGCAGATTTTGAAGACTTAGTACAAAAAGAATGTCAATTATCTCATTAATAATTTTATATCAATTATATATTAAAATACTATTTTAATATAATTGATTAAATAAACTATATTATTGAAATTAATTTCACCTGTTTCTTTTTCCTTTTATAATATGGCTGCTAGAAAATCTCAAATTACACATGTGGCTTGCATTTTGTTTTTTATTGGATAGTGCCAATCTCTGTGGAAAATAAATTTTGTCTTAATATTTGTAGCATAGGGAAGGACATAAGACTGTAGAATCATTTTATCCTTAGAGACACCATTTAATCTCCTCCTTTTAAGATGCTAAAGCCCAGACAGGTGAAATGCTTGGTCCAACTTCACACAGACAGTTAGTTTCTAGAAGAGCAGAACTCAGACACCAGCCTCCTGTCATTTTGTCCAATCTCCTTCCCCTTGATCTTTTCCCCCCTGCTCCCATATATCCCCATTCCACCAATAAATAAAACCAAACAGCCTACATAATCCTTTAAGAGAAAAACATTGGATATTTCTGAATCAAGAGACCAGTTCATAAAATCTTACTAGATTTCTATATATAGGTAGGGCTGCCAGAGTTAGCAAATAGAAATACAGTATGCCCTGTTGAATTTGCATTTTAGATAAACAGGGAATACTATTTAGGTATAAGAATGTTCCATGAAATATTTGGGACATACTTATACCTAAATTTTATTCTTTGTTTATTTGAAATGCAAATACAACTGAGCATCCCATGTTTTTAGTATAAGTATGTCCCCTGCAATATTTGGGAACATATTTATACTAAAAAAGTATGTATTGCTTATCTGAAATGTGCATGTAATTGGTGTCCTGAATTTAATTTGGCAACTCCTTCTGTAGAGACTTTGAGGAAAGAAACTTTTTGCTAATTTCTCCCAAGCACGTGAGCATTTACCTTTCTGTACTCCTCTGGGGAAGAGCCCAACTTAGTGAGTCCTTCAGTGGCTCTGTAATGAACAAGGGACTCTTCAGACTTGCCTTCCCATCTGCAGGCTGTTTCAGCTGTCAATGCTATTTTTCTAAACAGCCAACTCACTAGGGAATCAAGCTACAGATCTCAACTGTCCTTCCCAACCTTCATAATCGATTTGTGTTAGGCAAGATGCCAGCTTTTAAAAAAATGCACAGAACAAACTCTTGTAACTATGGATATAAGACAGAAGAAAAAATCCAAGGAAACAGTTTTCCTTTTCATTACAGAAGCACTTCTAAATGTAACAGGAAACAATTGATACCGAACATCCCAGCCACCTCAAGATAATCATGCTAAGCAAAATAAGTCAGACAAAAAGTTGAAAATCACATGATATCATTTATACGTGAGATATAAACCTAAAAACAACAAATGAATGAGACAAACAGAGACTCATGGACATGGACTATCGACTAGTGGTTACCAGAGGGTAGGGGGTGGGGGAGGAGGAGGGAGTGGAGGGAGGGGAGGTAAATGGGGTCAAATACATGGTGACATAAAGAAATCTAACTATGAGAGGTGAACACAGTATGTGTGTGTGTGTGTGTGTGTATATATATATATATATATATATATATATATATATATACACACACATACACTTTACTTTTAAAATGTACAGCTGAAACTTACTGGATTTTGTTAACCAATGTCACCATAAAAAAAGAGTAATAAATAAATAAGAAAAAAGAAAAGAAAAATAAAAAAAAATCCAAGCCATTTCCTGGACTTGTACACATATCAAAGAGAGCAAGGCAAGAGTTAATTGGATTTGACATTTTATTATTTTTCTTTCTTTATTACTATTATTTTGTGGCATACTAAGGGGAGGGTGATGTACGTGGTCACCCAGGGTGCAGGTAAAAAGGGGATATAGGTAATAATGGGTTCATTGCCTGCAGAGAATTTAAAAACAATAATAAAAGTATTTCTGCATTTTATTATGCTATGTGTTGGCAATTTGAAACAATGTCATTGAAATATTGTGATAACTACACATGATGTCAGGTGAGTACCAGATTGGCCCAGTGATCACTTTGTAAGTTACATAAATGTCTATGCTGCACATCTTAAACTAATATATTACAGTGTGTCAACTGTAATTGAAAAATAAAAATTATTATAAGTAATGTCATTGATAAAATACTCCTCCCACTGCAGCTCCCTCCCCCCTCCCCAACCTTCGGAAGTTCTGATATTAAGCAAGGCTATCAACTGTTTTTTAAAACTCTACTTAATGGAGCTTTGCATTTTTGTTGTTTTGAAGGATAGTTTGTAGTAGGTGAAAAGGAGAACAGCTGGATGCGGGGGCTTAAGATATCAAAATAGCAAGGGTTTTGATAAATAGAAATTTCCCTCTCATGCACATATGGGGCCTTGTCTTGAGATTTCCAAAGACAAAGAGGCAATATTACGGTAAAAAGAGCACTGGAACAGCAGTGCAAATACCTGGGTTTAAGATGTGTTTCCATGTCTGCATAGGTATGTGACTGAGGACAAAAGGTATGGCCTCTCTGAGCCTCAGGTTCCTCCCCTGCCAAGTAGGTGCTCTAACCACTCCCTCACCTGTCTATTTCATCTGCTTGTGTTGTGCAGCCAAGAGATAGAACACGTAAGTATTTTTGCAAACTGGAAGTCACTTTACCAATGTAAATCATTATATTTGTTTTGACACAGACCAAAATAACAGTGACTCAAACGAGATCTAGATCTCTGTAAAAGTCCAAGGTAAAATCCAAGTTGGTAGGCAGCTGATAGAAGTAGGATGACTTGCTTGCCAATGTCATGTAGGGACCTAGGTTCCTTCTCTCTTATTGCTCTTCCTTACCTTCAAGATTGAAACTGAACCACCACCCACCACAACCTTATTCTTACTCACAAGAAGAGGAAAAGAATCAGTGGAGGAGAGTAGTTGTCTTTAGGAGAATGACCTAGATGTTACATCACTTCTGCTCCTTTCTTATTGGTTAAAACTGAGTCAAATAGTCTCACACTGATGCCACAGAGGCTGAGAAATGTAGTCTCTAGCTGGGCAGCCGTGTGTCCAGCTACAATCCAAAGATCTATTGCTAAAAGTTGATAATGGATATAGGTGATAATATGCAGTTCAACAACGGCTACTGTCATTATTTTTCAAGTTAGTGGATAAAGGGTAGTTTGTTGTTTTATTACTCTGAAGAATGAGATCAGATGAAAAGTCCAATCTTTTTACTGTGGCTGATGAGTTTTAGACACATATTAATGTAAATTATCCTGGTTTTTAAATGGGGAATTAACTCCTAAAGTGGTGGATTTCAAAGCACTTTCATTTAAAGATTTCCCAGGAGACCATGTCCATGTGGATTTTAACACATCTTATAAATATAGCCCTCTGCCTCTCAGGGACCAAGCCCACATCCCAGGAGAAACATGGAATTTAGACCATCTTGCTATTATACTGACCCTAGCCAGCAAGTTCTCACTGAAAAAGTGCTACATCATCTGATTAGTGCCTTATCATCCTGGAAGCCTGTGTCACTGCCTCTATAATTAAACACAGACCATTAACTATAACCCACTGCACCCACATCAATTATGCCAGTTGGGATAACAGCCACAGAAACACTCCTTTCCTGTCTTCTGCCTCTCTGGAAATAATCCTGGCTATGTAGTTAGAGCTGCCTTGGCTTTTATAAGATGTCAAATTAGCAAGACTGCTATGCCATGATGGAACAGAAGCTTTGTTCTTCCATACACTGATTAAAAGGTAATTTAACCTCTTTCAAAGGTGGTCTAGCAAATCCCCAGCAGTATTGACATTATGTTAATGAGAAATGGCTCTCCAGAGTGATAAATAAGCCCTCTGAGACTAATATGCAAACCCATCTTCACTGAATGGCCCAGCCTTAAAGAGCTAACTTGGTAGTTACATCACCCTCTGCCCACCTCAATTAAATCTGAAGAGGCTCAGACACTGTTTCTGA
This sequence comes from Cynopterus sphinx, assembly GCA_030015415.1. Taxonomy (NCBI): domain Eukaryota; kingdom Metazoa; phylum Chordata; class Mammalia; order Chiroptera; family Pteropodidae; genus Cynopterus; species Cynopterus sphinx. The sequence goes on from CM057388.1 coordinate 8,491,872, forward strand.
AGTCCTGGAGCTATGCAGATCAAAATGCACTCTTGTAGCCTCCTCAGTAATGCAAGGTGCCCTGGCTTGCTGGTTTTCTCCCATGTGCTAGGCTAGTTGGTAGTAGCAAAACAGTGATAGGATTGCTTAACCTCATTTCTCAGAAGAAACTCAGGTTGTGATGAGAAAGGAGAGAATCAAGCCAAAGCATGTCCAGATGTTGGAGGAGTCTGAGTGATAACTTAATCTAATGCTTTCATTTTACATAAGAGGAAACTGAGGCCCAGGAAGATGGAATATCTTGGCCGAGGTTGCAGGAAGCTGAAGCAGCAGAGATGGATGAGAATTCATTTTCTCTGACAATAAGGTCACTGTCTTTTACCCTCCTCTAGACATCTGACTGATTATTATGTATACACCAGTTGCCACATCTGGAGCTCCTCATTCTGCCCTGGTTTTCTTCCCAGGGGATGAAAGCACTAATCTTGCTTGAGGATATACTTCCTCAAGCGCAGTGTCAATCCACAAAGTCAGGTGAGCAAGAAACACTGTCATTATCTCAATAAGGCAACCAGCCCCTTTCTGTCAAGCTGGTGGAAAATTCAATCCCAGAGATTCTTGAGTCTTCTCCCCAACTCTTTCAGTTGTGTCGAGGTTCTGGGTCTTGGGCAGTGTTAAGACATCAGAGTGACTCTCTGGACATCAGCCAGGTCCAAAGGTATTCTTAAGATGTCACAGACCCAGACTTTAAGGTTCCTTCAGGTCCTTCGTTCATGGCTATACCAGGGACTGGGGAAGCTCTGACTAGCTAAGATTCTAGCTCTTGGTCCAGCTTCCCTCCCTCAGCTGTATTGTCTAAAATCAGCCTCCTCTCTTTGTACTGCCAGGATGAACAATGTAAGAACCTGTGGCTCTCCAGTCTCTCCGACATTGCTTGTCCCAAGCCAGAGAAAGTTCTTTTTGTATTAGGAAAATCTTTAATTTTCCTTAAAAGCAGTCTCTCTCACCTCACACTCTAGGATGTTATTACAATTCCCTGGAGGGACTGAGACTTCTAGAAACAAAAGCCAGGAAGGGAAATGTGTTATAGGTAATTTCTACTCTTTGGCTAGCCTCAAACTCTCACCATGGCAAATAAGCAGAGTGGGGACAGAAAAGGAAAAATGTAGAAAGGGGAAATATAAACTAGCAACCAAAAAATTATACTGCACAGATTGACTGAAAGTTCTATTAAAGGACCGACAATCACAACTCTGTGGAAGGCCCCACTGACCTTTTTGTCCAGTATAGTGGCTGACTCTTTGTCTTCATCTTCTTTGACTTCTTCTCCTCAGAACTCTCCTCTGGAGCTTCCTGGTTCATTGTCTACTGTTCTGATCATGCCCTCTTTTCTTTTATTTCTTTACTGGCTTTCCTTCTTTTCCTTTCCACTAATCAAAAGCATTCTCTAGAGAGCTGACCTTGGCCACCTTCTTTTCTATCTCTATTTGATATTACTCCTTCATTAATGCAATGATACAAATTTTATTGTCTTTAAATTGATATCTCTAGCCCCATGCAATTTCTTGAATTCTAGATCAAGAATCCCAACTGCCTTTTGGCTATTTCCTGCTGGATGTGCCACTAGTACTACCTCCAACTTGCCATGTTCAAAAGCTACTCATTTTGCTTCCCTAAACCAGCCTATCTTTGTGAATTCCTTATTCCATTAATGAATCACCATTCTTCTAAACTTCAAATCTTTTTCGACTCCTCCTCTTCATTGTCCTTAGATCCAATACTGTTTGAATCTAAATAGATTTTTCCCCCTGGAATGGAATATTCCAGTTATTATATGACAAGTACAGAGTAAAGTATAACTATCTATCTGGACACCATCTTTCCAAATAATGTTAAATTATCCATGGCTACCATTTTGGCCTTTATCTTTCCATGATTTCTTCTACACACAAATATGTATTTTTACATAAAAGGGATCATCCTGTTTTGGAACATTTTTTGTCACTTATTATATCATGAACACTATCCTATGCCATTAAATGTATTTTAATACAGCTATTTCTAAACTTTTAATGTATATCAGAATTATCTGAGAGTGCTCATTAAAAACATATTTCCCTGGATTCTCCCACAGTGATGCTCATTCAGTATTCTAGGGAGGGCCTAGAAACCTGTATGTTTAACCAGCATCCCAGAAAATTCTATTGCATAAGGTTTTCAGATACTAGTTTGAGAAACACTGTTGGCGCAGCACAGTTTTTAAAAATTGTCCATTTTCTTTTGATTACATTCATCATAATTTAGTTATCAATTTCTACTGACATATTTAGCCTTCTATTTAGTTTTTTAATATTATTATTAGTTCTGCATTGACTTTATTTCTAGGCTCTCACTTTATCATTCCCTCTACCCTCTAACCCACATACTTTTTCTTTATGGTAAATTACTAGAAGCAGAATTTTGGGGTCCAAAGCATATGCAAAGTTGTAAGCTATATATATGTAGTAATATATTATATTCCATTATATTATTATATGATCATATGTAGTATATAATAATGCATTGATTGTATGATATATAATGCAATAATATATTAATTTACATATGTTCAAATGAGGTTTTATTTGGGCCTTTGCACAAGATTTACATCTACTTATGTTAATTTCATCTGGTTATATTTTACCCATTGCTTCAAGGGTCATAATAGTTTTGTATCCCTACTCTCCATTAAAAGTATTTGCTATTTTTCTAATCTCTTGCATATATGATATGTGACTTTTATACTTTCATCCAAATCATGAATGAGAAATAGTGAATGAGAGAACATTCAGAAATGGTTTATTGCTCTTCTAGAAACCTATATTATTTAGCACTCTTGCTCATTCTTCAAATGTGAATAACTTAGTTTTAATAGTGATTGGCTTATGATTCTCCATCTCATCTTTAAGGTTGTAGGGACAGAACTTACCACATGTTTACTGAAATTCACATCCACTGCCATCTACCTCTTGGTTCTGATACACCAATCAAAGGAGAAAATAGGTGTATTGACTTTTCTATGTTCACATTAATGCTGTTTAACACAGATTCATAATGCTGCAGTGGCATAAAACACAAGGTATGTGTTCATTTCATGTGTCTGAGGTTGGACTGGGGGCTCTGTCCATCTCAGCAGGGTAAAATTGTTGATGATCCTTCTGGTGAGGGAAGGAGAGAGCAGGAGGAGGAAACATAAGGCAGGGTGTAGATGGTTTGTGGCCAAGGGACGAGGTTGGGAGATAGAAAGAGAGAGAAGCAGAAGAGGGATGCAGGTTTTATGGTAGTACTAATAATGATAGCAATGATGATGATGATGATGATGATGATGATGATGATGATGATAAATTTCTAACATCAATTGATTTATTAAGTCTAACACATTTCTAAATTCTTCACACATATGAACATATCTATTCTCCTAACAACTCTGAAAGGTGACTATTGTTATTATCTCCGTTTTACAGATAGAGAAACTGAGGCATAGAAAGGCTAAGAAACATATCCAATATCACAAAGCTGTCAAATGGCATAACCATGATTTGAACCAGGCCATCTCATTCTTCCTCTTAAGCATGCAAACTGCTTACCATGGTACATACATTTCAGCTATTACTATTATTGGTGTGTGTGTGTGGGTGTACATACATGCGCATGCGCACATATACAGACACACACATGCGTGCACACGTACACCATGGCCAGGAAGGAAAGTGCCACTGCCTTTGTTATGTACACAGAAATGAGTCGGCCTTGAGAGTCTCTCCTTGTGCTTATTTGGAAACAGTATTTTTAGGAAACAGAGATCTGGAGTGTGCCCACACTTAGGGTAATCCACTAATCCCACTTTTCCTAGGATTTCACCAGTTTTAGCACTGTAATTACTATGTCCAGGGAAACCCCTCCTTCTTGGACAAACTGGGACATTTGATCACACTAACTCATACAGGTATGGAGAACCAACTGTGTGTTTTGTTATTTGTTCCCACTAACTACACAAGGGGGCATTGTAACCATTCAGTCATACATTCCTCATACATGTATTGAGTGCCTAATAGGAGGTGTGGTTGCTGCCCAAGAACCTAGAACCTAGGATGGGTTGGGCAATAGAAAACTGAGAAACCTTCCATGATCTCCAACAAAAAGAATAAATTATGTATTTAAATGAACAAATACATAGAACTGACTGTGTGCCAAGCACTATAATGAGCACTTTATATTTTAACTCATTTAATCCTCTTAAACACCCTATAGTAAGTATAGTTACCACTATTACCTTCCTCGTTGTAAAGATACAGAGGCAAAGAGGTTAAGTCTTTGCCTGGCAAGTGGCACAAAGCAGGTTTTGAACACAGGCAGGCCAATATTGCTCCAGAGCCCATGTTTTTAACTGCTATGTGTGCTACGCGGGGAGAAAAGGACCTGATCCCTATTAAGAACTTTACGTGGCCTCAGTCTCTATTTCCAGCCCTGTTTGGGGTTCTTCCCTAGCCCCTTGATTCTCAACCCTGAATGCACAATAAAATCACCTGAGAATTTAAAAATAATGCTGATTCCCCAAGGCTCCTGCAGAGATTTTTATTTAACTGAGCCACTTTGACCCAGATATCAGGAATTTTAAAAAGCCACCCACAAGGCTGTACTGCATAACTGGGTCTGAGAACTGAGGTGGCTCTACCCTTCCCTCTATCTAGAAAGCTGGGCTACCCTGAGTTCTCTAATCCAGGCTTCTCTAATGCTAGGGTGCATCTCAATCAGCTGAGGATCCAATTAAAATGCAGATTTTGATTCAGTGAGCTTGGGGTGGGGTAGAGAGCCCGGAGATTCATCATTTCTAACCAGCTCCCAGGGCTGCTGATGCTGCTCAAATCCTGAGCATCTCACAGGTGCTAGGAATGGGTTTCATGTGTTCCAAGATATTGTCTCACCTTGGTTCTTAGGACTTGGTTGGTGACCTCCATGGTCCAGATGCAACCAGCCTCAATGACCCCATGAGTATGCAAACATTATAAGTTTCACTGCTGACCATCATGGAGAATAGGGTGGAAAGTCCTACTCTAATCAAGTCTTGGAGCCCCCTTCCCTCACACCCCAAGCAATACTTTATTCACACTGTTTCTCCCATCTGGGTGGCCTTTGACTAGCCTAATCCAATTTTGAAGGTCAGGCTCATGTCCTAATTCCTCCTCTACATAGCCATTCCCATTTCTACATGGCTGTCTCAAACCAACAGACTTTTTTTATATATATAACAAACACATGATAGCATTTCCTATGTGCCAGGGACTGTTCTAAGCCCTTAATATTATTAATTCATTTAATTCACATTCTACAAACCAGAAAACTGAGGCATAGAGTAGTGGTGTACATGGCTCAAGATCACACAACTAATAAGTGGCAGTGTCAAGATTCTAACCAAATATTATGGCTTCAGAATCACTGCCCTGGACCACAACACTATGATAGCTCTCACTGGTGTGGGACTTAGAGAAGAATTTCTGAATGATGCAGAGTATGGAGAGTGAATGCAAATGTCTTAGTTTCCCATAGCTGCCATGAAAAAGTACTACAAACTGGGTGGCAAAAACAATAGAAATGTATTTTTCACAGTTCTGGAGGCCAGATGCCTGAACTCACATTGTTGGCAGCACCATGTTCTGTCTGAAAGCCATAGGGAAGGATCCTTCTGTGCCTCTTCTGGGCTTCTGGTGGTAGACAGCAAACTGTGATATTCCTAGGCTTATAGATGCATCGCACAAATCACTGCCTTTGTCATCACCTGACCTCTTTTTCATATGTCCCTATGTGTCCTCTCCTTTCTTTACGAGAACACCATCATCACATTAGGACCCACCCTAACTCAGTACAGCCTCAGCTTAATAAATTTTATCTGCAAAGACCATATTTCTAAATAAGATTACATTCTAAGGTTCCAGGTAGATATAAATTTGGAGTGGGGGACATTATTCAGCTGAGTATAGAAGAGCACAGAGATTGCATCATTGCAGAAACTGTCTCTTAAAGATGCTCAGCTACACACTGTTTCAAAATGCTGCTGAGGTGTTAAGACTCGTGGCCAACATCCTCCAGATTCAGCAGAGGAGCAACCCATACAGTAGCTTGAAGTTTTGTTGAAAAGACTGTAAATTCTTTAGTGCCAAAATGATACCATTTTCTAATTCCACTCAGTGTTTAACATTTGATAGTGCTCCCCAGACCGAATCAATCAGATTGATTTTATGTGCACAAGAGGTACAATAAAACTGCCACTTTTGAAGATTTTGTGGGTGTCAGGTGCAAAGGTGAAATGTTCACTATTCTAGTGCTCTTGCACTATCTAGGCCAGTGTATAATGGTGAAGCAGCCTGTGGCACGCCATGGTGGGGGATCTTTTGGGAGAAATTTGATGTCAGAGCTTCTCCATGAAAGATCCAAATTCTCTGTGTAATAAGCCAAGAAAGAACCTTGTCATCACCACACTAAAGTTAAAGCATGAATATTCTGAAGTTACGTGCAAAGGAAAGTCCCAACACTGGAAAAAGAATGGAGAAAGGTGGTATTCCCATGATGCCTACCTTGCCTCATAGATGCAGAAATCCTAGAGGGAAAGAGAGAGGTCCTGCCTTCGTTTCAGACACGTGGGATGAAGTGTGGGTTTTGAATGAGTCAGGTGCTGGCATAAAAGTAGAAGCTGCAAATACTGACCAAACAAGTTAAAAAATGGGAAATGTAAGTGACAAAAAAGTGATTGAAGTGGGAAAAGATAATCTTGAGGACTCTAGATTCTTAAGTAATGACACTGATGAAGAAGCTGCTTCTGAGGATGTGGTGTTACTGAGTGCAAGAAATCGAACTCTCCAAACAAGAGATATTTCTGTTGCTAGGCCTAAAGAAAGATGAGTATTTTAAGTAAATTCATTATCTCTTCATTCTTATTATCACTTACAAATCTGTAAAGAAGGAAAATGAAGGAACTGATGTTCCTTATTGCCAAAGAACCATTTTGGCTATGATGGCTAGAGCCAAAGTCTAGAAAAAAAGGGGGGAAAAATCCAAACTTCTTGCTCCCTGCAGCTCAATGGAATTCTCGGCTTTGGCTCACAATTCTGAAAGCCCAGAGAACATCTCAAGCAAAGGAAAACAATCAGATAGCCTTTCAGAGCAGAGACCAGATACAGATAATATGAAGGATTGACAAAATCTTTTGCAACCTTGTAGCATATGTGAAAGAGAACACAAGACAGGAGTATTACTCATGAAAGAACAGGCCACTTTGTCACTTGTTTTCACTGCACCAAAAGACTTAAGAAGCCCATGGCTCCATGCCCTCTGCAAGAAGATTCAGCTGGTTACTACGGTTTTTGTGATGTAGCTGAATCTGTGTGTTACAGAGAATGGTGACCAGGGCCAAGTCAGAGAGAAAACTGTCAGTACTGAGCATCTCCCCTCAGTGCATCCCTTTACCGATTCATGTATTTGTCTGTGTGTGAAGGCAACCTCCCTTTTAAATTCACATAGAATTCAAGAGCAATTCTTTACAACTAAATAATCAATTTGGGGACTCCATTTACATGAAAAGTTACTTTAATAACTAAATTCTTCACCTAAAAAGAGAGGTCTGGGAAGGAGCAATTAAAAAGAAAAATGGGAAAATACGTCTACTCACCAAATTATCTGAAGATAAACATTTTCCTAGTTAATTTGATTCCCCATCCTTTTCTTCTGCTAAACAATGTTCTTAGGCATAAAATTCAAGGTGTCTCTCTAACAAAAACACTAAAGCTAACAATCAAGAAAATATAGATAACATGATGTGTTATGGATCACTTTACCTTATAGTCAAGCTCCATGGTTCTGAGAAACCAAGAGAAAAAGTAAGAATCTCAAAAAATGAGAGGTATGCCTAGGACAATGGTTATCAAGCATTTTTGCTAACATATCTCTAAAATAATTTTGAGGAACTGTACGCTTTTTTCCATGTTTTAAAAATTCGGGTGTAATTAATGTAAAATAAAATACACAGATCTTAAGCGTTCCTTTCTTGTGAGTTGTAGACAATTATAGATTCCCAAGACAAACTATAGAATATTTCCATCTCCTCCAAATAGTCACTCACACCTCTTTGCAGGTAATTATCCAATTCCTGACTTCATTTTAAAAATATACTTAATTATTTATAAAAATAATTAGCTAAAGTTTTCCACAGTTCTTTGGTGAGAAATAACTGAGAATGAATATTAGACCCAACTTGTGCCTTCTTTTGTAGATTGTTATACACAGAATTTTATTTAAAATTGTCTAGTTCTCACAGTTTGGGCCAAGGTATTCTCTCAGTCTTATGCTCCTTATTTATTATGTCCTGAATAAAGTAACCTTGTCATCATTTGCAACTGCAAGTTTGTAGCTCAGAGTGAGCCAACCAGGTCAACAGTGGCCTTTCTAGAATTTTGCCTTCCCTAAAAAGAGTTAAAGAGGGGGTGGTAGAGAAGTGTGTTTCCTGTTATATTTGACTGTTCAGTTGACGTTTCTCATAGCCTGCCTTAAACCAGTGGATAATATTTGTAGATGGAATTGTTTATGCCCTGGTTAGACTGAGGTATAATGATAAGGGAAAAGAAATTGAAACTGGAAAACCTGGGTAGAAGACCCAATTATGCCATTATCATGTGATCAGGAACAGATTCCTCAAATTTTCCTAGTTTCCATATACTCTGTCAAATCAGACTAACACCCACCTCACTGGGACATTATCAGGAAAATATTATGTAAGAAGAGTAACACTGCTTTGTAAAATGTCAAGTTCTCATCACTGAGACTTTATTACTAGTTTTTTTAAACAGGAGTTCATTCTTATACTTCTTTTAACCCTCATTGAACATTGCATATGAGAAGTCTCAACAAATACGTGTAAACTGAGTGATATATTTGCTTATTAAAAATAACAATAAGGAGTCACAAATATTGTTTAGAGAATCAAAAATTTACAAATTAAATTCTCAACACACACATATGAATGTAGATTTCTTACCTCTACTTAATATACTTATATAAAGTACAAGAAACAAACCACATTCAATTTACAAAGGAGCAATCCACAAATTTGCATCTTTCATTAATTTGAAGATCTGTATGTAAAATTATTACCTCTTATTCATTTTCCATCACAAAAGTCAAGTACTATCACATAGTATAATCTCTTCTTGCAGTATCTACAGCACTTTCTATCATTATCATATCTATAGTTTTCCTGAGAACTGTTTCAAATGTTTTCACACATATGAATTATAAAGCTGAGAATAAGAAATTCTATTTGGTAAGAGTATGCTATAGCTGATTTTATTAATTAGTCCACATAGCAAACCACTGTTAAGGTCTCATTATCAGCCAGAAATTTAAATTAAAAGAAAGGATGATGGAGAGGGTGCTGACCAATATGGATAAACCCTCTATATCCCAACTACCCCACTGATTACAACAAAAACTCTAGACAGAATACAAAAACAACAATGACAAAAACAGACTGATAACTCTGAAAAGTAAATCCTAGCAAGCAGATCGAGGAGAGAAGCAAAAACTTGATGAAGTTAGTATGGTGGTGAATTTCCTGTTTTTTTTCCCCCTTCTTTTAGTTCCCAACTTTGACTCCATGGTGGCCCAATTTGCAGAACTGTACAGTGGTTCCATCCACCCCATGGCTCTTACCTCCCATAGGTCTTCATTCCTCTCTATTCAGCTAACAGGAAAGAGAGGGAGGGTCATATGTAAGAGGTTTTAATGGGTTAGACATGATGGCAACATCACTTTCATCCACATTCCATTGTTCAGGACTCAGTCATATGTCCATCCCTGACTGCAAAGGAGGCTGGAAATGCTGTCCAGCTGCATGCCCAAGAGGAAAGTAAAATATAGATACTAGTCAGCACTAAAATATTCTGTGCTAAGTGCTTTGGTAGAAAAAGGGGTGTACAGAGAGCTTTGTGAGCATAAAAGAGGGACTCCTAAATTATAACAGAGAGACAAATACCAGGCTTTCTGAAGGACAGGATATGAGTATTGCAGATAATCAAGAGGAAAAAAAGGGAATCATGGGAAGAGACCAAAGCATGTGCAAAGATACAAGGACAGGAAATGTGATGGTAAATATTGGAGACCCCGAGTGACTCCTTCTTCCTTAGGCAATAGCAGCATGGAGAGAGAGCCAGGAGATGAGCCTAGAGAGGGAGGCAGGAGCTAAGATTTGAGCCAAAAATCTCTGTAGCATCACTGATGCATTTTAAGCAGGTACAATAGAATCTGATTTCCAATTTAGAAATATCTTGGTAGTTGTGTAGAGGATAGCTGGAGGCAGGAATAGGAGTTAGGAGAATTTTACCATTGTCCAAGAAAGAAACAATTTGGACTTAGAGTAAGCAGTGGTGTATACTGATGGGATCAAACATGAGATTTGAGATATTCATGAGTCAAAATCTATAAAGCTTAGTAAGTGATCTAATATGGTAGATGATATTATAAAAGGAGTCAAAGAAAATTCCTTGGTTTTATTCATTTTTTGTATCATTCACTCATTCTACAAATATTTATTGAATATCTACTATGTGTGTTCCTCTAGGTGCTGGAGATACAACAATGAATAAACAAGTAATATGCCTGTCCTCATAGAGTTACATTCTAGTGGAGAATTTAAAAACATTAACTAGTAAATATAAATTTATACTGTGATTAGTGTGCCATGTTTAGCAAATAGCATATGTTTAAGATGTCTTTCTCAGATATCTGTGTGGGGATTGATTAATTGCAATCTATTTCTGTGAGTCTTTTGCTCATGAGAGCAGCTTTGGCCACAGACATGGATTTGAGATTCATCAGCATATGGTTAGTTGCAAGTGACAAACACACACACACACACACACACACACACACACACACACACACAGGTAATTTATTGTCTGAGGACACCAAAAGGCTCAGGGTTGTTTCTTCGGCTTCAGATATAGCTGGATCTAGGTGTTTACATAATAGCACTAGATTTCTGTCTTTCTTTTAATCTCCTATATTCTCTTGGACATGATGGCCCCAGCAGCTCCAAAAGCCCCAATTCACATTGATTCATTCCATAACTCAGCAGAGATTTGTTTTTCTGATAGCTTCAGTGGAAAAGTCTCAGTGAAGAGACAATGATTGGCCCACTGGAGGGGTTGGTTACACGTCTATTCCTGGACCAAGGCCTATAACCCAGAGTTGGAGTATTCTGATTGGCCATTTATGGGTCATGAACCCAAAGCTGTGGCAATGGGTAGGACAAGGTCAGCTCCATGAAAACCCATAAGTGTGCTTCTCTAAGAAAGAGAAATTCTGGTACTAGAAGGTGAGGAAAGAGATGATAAGCAGGCAAAGTCCAGAATGTTCTAGTCTCTATAGGTAGAAACCAAGGCCTTGGGTTTTAGTGAGGTTGCCCTGGGATGACATCTAAAATAAGAGGAACCCACAACTGATATCAAAATCCAGGGGAGTTGTATAGAAAAAGATGCTCCTGTAAAATAGATGGAGAAAAAGTGGCCAGATTGGTAGGAAATCCTGAAACCAGTGATATCCCAGAAACCAACTCAGTGAGTTTCAAAAAGGACTGAGTCAACAGTCACAGAGGAGCAAATGAAAACAAGGACAAGGGATGTGACTCAATACCCTGACCATCAAAGGCCCCGAGGAAAAGCTAGGCAGTGCCCCTTAGAGGAAGGAAGGTGGTATTAAAAAGAAGCTGGTAGAAAGTACACCAGGTTGTCTGGGAGGAGAATCTGGGAAATTCACTAAATCAGATGGCTCTAAATGTCTCAGCTTCTTGAACTGAGAGGCACATCCAGAGGATCAGGAAAGCCTGGGATGAGCACAAAATATCTCTTTTTATCCTCCAATCTATACAAAAAAAAAAAGTATGAGGTGTGTAACACTATTTCTATAATAAAACAAACATAGTTATATATGGTGCACCATGCAAAATCTGTTGGCCTTTAAGGTTAAATATTAAATTACAAAGAGATTTGTATTTGTAAGAGAACCCCTTCAGACTCTGCTTCCATAGTTCTTTGCAGTGAGCATTCCTTCCCCTTGGGTTAGAGGGTCTTTGGGTAGAAAAGAATGGGAAACATGGCTGTTATCAGCACATTTTCCTACTGCTCTATGGGTAGAAATCAAATTTCAGGGAGTTATGGTCACTTCTATTTTAAAGATGAGAAAGGTGATTCACAGAGAGGTAAAATACTTACCCAAGGTCACACAGCTCTGGATTTTACCCAAAGATTCAGGTTTTTGAGCCAGTGTCCTTAACATTGCACAAACTGTACCCATGTTCAGCCCCATGGTTTCCAAATGGGCCAATGCACTTGTCAGACCGTGGTTCTGATATTGGTTCAGAAAAGGTTAGTCCTTGTACAATGGTCTTTGAATTTCTAAGAGAAGCAGGGTTGTGGAAGCACATCTGGCAGCTGTGTCCTATCCCTGACTCATCCAGCCCACCAACTGATGACTCGATGGACATGCCACAGAGACACAGAAGCCCTCCTCCCCAGGAAGCTTTGCACGGCAATTTTGGAGCCATGGGAATTTGTTAGCCCACTGGGTGATGTTTACCTGAACCCTACAATTACTTTTTTGTTTGGACTTGTACTTTTAATATGTATTGGTTTTAATGTGTTCTCCAAATGAAGGAATAATTTCAGAGGTGCTTATATAAATAGTGATTTCATAAAAACATTTTAAGGTTTTTATAACCTAAGGATGAAGAGAAAAGCGAATCTGCAATTGCACAGTGCTAATCTGTTTTCTTCAACTGTATATGCATAAATTACATTTTACTTTATTTCTGAATGTACACAAAGGTAGCTCAAACAGTATATGAACCCTTACAGCCCCATCATCCAGCAACGACCATTTACCCATGGCCAGTCCCTTCTATTTCCTAAGTGAAAATCAGTATCATATCATTTCATCCATAAATACTTCAGGACATATCTCTGAAACATAATAATTATTTTTTATAAACAAAACCACAATACCATGATCATAATTCCTTAATATCAGCAAATAGCAGTCCACATTCATATTTCTAGAAATAAATATTTTAATTCTGCTTGTTCTATAGTTCTATGCCTCTTAATTATTATTAAGTTGATTGTTTTTGTTATTGTTGATATGACTTTTACATTTGTTTACTATGAAAAATTCCAAATCTACAAAGATACAGAAAACCGTATTATGAAATGCTACACCCATCACTCAGTTTCAACAATAATCTATATTTAGCCAATCTTGCTTCAACTACTTTCCCTTTTTCTTATTCCCCTTTTGCTGGCTGTTTATAAAGCAATCCCCAGACAATACTTCCTATTATTGAGTGTACATTCTTAGCTTGGTTTGAGGCAAGAAAATGTAAAGGTGTCCTCCAGTAAAAATATTTTTATATTTATTTTATTTCTAAATCCCTGGAAAATGATTTGATTAAATGCAAAATTCTCAGTGGATTAGATAAACTGTCACTTGGCATTTTGGTGTTTCTTTTTAAAAAAATAATATCTAAAATAAAACCAAATTCTAAACAAATGGCACTAATAGTCTATGACGCAAATACCAAACAGAATATTTGTATCACACATGCTCTGTCAGCCATGCCCAGATCTTTAAAAGCACACATTTTTCTAAGACTAATTGAATAAAAACTTAAATGAAAAACCTTAAGGCCTAATTATAATTTGGGGGAGAAAAAGAAAAAAAAATGTAAAGAGATACCATCAGTTGGTTTAGATTCAAAATGCGGCCTGAATGATGACATTCTCCCTGGGAAAGCTCCTGGACTCCTCTCACACTCCTTTGAGGTTTTAAAATCCACTGATTTTCAAACAGCTCTTGGGGTGCATTTGAGCATGGTGCATCTCCTTGCCTGGGAGGCAGAAGATGTAGTTCAGGCTTTGGAGTCTCATAGGTAATGACACAGGTTTTGATTTGTTGAGATTTACTGAAATGAGCTTGCTTTGTCTTGTGGAGACTTACCATGAAATCCATAGTAACACCCCAGATAACTGTGAAATCATAGTGTGTTACCATATTCCTTATTCTGCGATTGCCACCACAAGCAAATGACAAATGACAGCCACATTGGCTTGTACACAATTAAAACGCTGGGGCGGAAGAGGGGGGCGGGTATTGAAAACTTGTCATGGGTAGAGTCAAGCAAATAGCAGAGAAGAGCTGTCAAGAATTTTCAGAGCCAACAGCAGAAAATTTGGGCAAACAAGGAGTGATTAGTTAGGATTATAAATTGGTTCAATATTTTTGCAAAATTTTGGCAGTAGCTGTTAAAGCTCAACACTCATATACCCTATAATCCAGCAATTCCACTTTATGGCACTAGAGGTCAGAATCGTGCTTACCCTGGGGTACTGGCTGAGAGGGGCATGAGTGAGCCATCTGGGGCTCTGGAAATATTCTGTTTCTTGATCTGGTGTAGATCACATGGGCATAGACATTGGTACACATTCATTAAACTGTTGTACACTCTCCTGTAAGGTGCACCTAAGAAAAAAATATAATTTGTAAAAATTCTGAATTAAAGGGCTGTTGAAAAATCTGGAAATTTAAGAGGACCTCTGTCTCTGGCTTAAGACAAAATGCTTAGTTCACCAGGAATTCATTATAGCTTCCCAAGTAGAGAACTCCTAACTAAAAGGTGAGGGTTAGGAGAGTCTCTACTCTCCCCTAAGACAGTACATCTCTTACCTGTGTCCCTTTCTCCAAGAACTTGGGTCCCACTGAGATAAAGACTCATCTTTCCTAAGGGCATTGCTATATTTACAGGCATTTATATAGACTTTACCCCTGGCACTTTTTGACAATTCAAATGGCTTCTCTTTAATAAACTGATGCCGAAGATTGATTGGCTGGGTTGCTTTTGAATTGCCTTTTCTTGGCTGAGCCAAAATTGTCATATTGTATCCCAAATTACTTTAAAAAATAAGTTAAATGGCAGACTCTGTTGGTATTGCTTAATATTTGTTCATGATTATATTGTAGCCTCTACTGTTTAACATTGCATTTGTGCATCCCTTAGTTATTCATTTTGTGTTCAGCTATTCAGGTGCATCCATTTGGTAGTAAATTATTGAAAAATCATCAAAGCTAAGTGTCTGTTGATATGCTACTAGCAGAACAGCATAACTCTTCCAGTGCTTACATCTGGTAGGCATTGCTTGTACCAAGTTCCTCTCTGTTCACAGACTGGAGAGAAATTATATTTTGTAAAGAGATGCAGAACAGTACCTTGAGTCCTCTATCTGGGAAACTCTTATGGGCCCCTAGTGAGTCCAGCATTTTCTTCATCAAGAGACAGATTCTCTTCAGTTGCCAGCCACTTGCCAAAGAGGCAGACATGATCTAACAGTATCGGGTTGTCAGCAGATGCATTTTCTACTTTGTGGCTTGAAAATTGGAGGAGAAAAAACAAAAATGAAATCCCAAAGTTTGAAGAGCACAGAGAAGCCTGGAATCAAAATGTGGATAAATCCAGTGTATTTTCTAGGTTAAAGTGGTTTTATGTTTGTTTATAGTTAGGCTTAAAAAAATGTGAGAATATTGAATGCAAGAATATGGCTATGATTTAGAAGAAATTGATGCTAAATTGGGAAACAAAATGATGTTACATGTACCAAGACTGAACACCATTTTATGATTCATAACTTAGTATCACATCTTTTAGCATCTTATAAATAAAAACCTGTGAGGATATAATGACTGAAAGCTGTTGAAGTTTTCTGGAGTTAAAAAAAAATGTTCTATATTTCAAGTCACTATATCCCCTGGATATCTTTATTTGATTTTAATTCAAGGGTCAGATTTTTATGGTTGGGTAAACACTTGAGAAAGATTCCATCAGCTTCCTTTGAATGACTATAATAAGGGGAAATACAGTATATCTTTGCTATTTAAAATATTTTTTAGAAGATCAGAACATGTGTTTCACTTCATGGTATCAAACACAGCAAAATGGCTCTAATTGACAACATACTAGGGCAAATGACGATTAGAATGACTGAGTTATAAATGTCTGAAATGTCTATTTCAGGCACAAGTCAGGGAAATAACACTAATTTCTAGAGTGTGCATATAATGATTAAATTGGCCCTCAGAGATGAAGAATATATCAGTGTGTACCCTTGAGAAGAAGTACCATATGAATAAGGAATGAGCCAATCAATTCTTTAGTAGGTGGCAATCACCAGAAGAAAGGCCTCAGCTGATTTCTTCCACCCTTCATCACATGATCACTTAACTAGCCCATTTTTTTCAGAATGGCATTACCTTGCTCTGTAGTATCCACCAAACTAAATAAAATGCTATCTGCAACCCTGTTCCTTAGCCATTTGATTTTTTTTTTCATGGCCTTTCTAAAGGAATCCCAATAGATGGACCAGGCTTATGTTGGTATAATGGAAACCACCAACTAACCTTAGACTTTTGGCTTAACATCTGACCCAGTGGACATGGACATTCATATCTTCTCCTCAGCCTCATATTGCTTTTGGAATAATTTGGCAGACCCTAACAATAAGGATGTGTGAAAAGACACAGGTATGCACACATCTAGTCTCCAAGAACACACAAGCACACATATCTTTTTTTCTGCTCTTTCTCTCTTAGATGCTGACTCCCAGGACCAACAAACAAGATGAAGGCACCCATACCTCCCTTCTTTCAACCTATCTGTATGTGTGTATGTGGTTGGAGAGTATTCTAGGATGGGAGGAAACAGTCAGAGTGGAAGCAGGTTTAGGGAATGGATGTCAGAACAAAGGAATAGTCACTGTTGGTGGGGACCCTGCCCACATCCCATGTACATGAACCTTTCTGCTATATGCTATCAGTGTCCTATTTCAAGCAGCATCTGTGACTCTCTGCCTGAGGTTTTTCTCTTGGCCTGAGAACTGAGTAACCAAGAAGGGCCATGGAATAAGCACTCCACGAGAGGTCCTCTCACTTGCTATTAGATAGAATGACGGGTAACACACTGGTTTCTTCTCCTTTGGTTGGGTGTAACCCTGAGGCATGTTTTAACCTAGCCCCCAGCACTCCCCAGTGGGAGCAAGGCCCAGTTGCCCCCAGAGGCAACATGCTGCACGATGTACTCTTTCCTGCTGTGCTTCCTGACTCCCCTACCAGCCTTCAGACCACCTATCAAATAAGCTTCTTGTGCTTAAATCCTTGTCTCAGGGTCCAACCTAGGCCAGATGGATTTGGACTCAAGGAATCACGCATGGTGTTTGGAACTCGAAAACATGAATTTGAGCCTTGCTTTTGCAATTTGCTCTCAGTGACCACAGGTTAGTTGCTTTATCTGTCTGAGCCTTAGTGTCTTCATCTATAAAATAGGGATAATAGTACATCATTGCCACCTAACAGTGTTGTTAGGGTGTGTCAATGAGATAACCTATGTGAAAGTGTTAAAACTAACTGTAAAGAGGCACATAAATACTCATTATAGTTTATGAGGATTGTTCTCCCTCCCAAGCAGCACTTCTTTTAAATGTTTTATTTAAAATAATCATAGACTCACAGGAAGTGGCAGTGATAGCACAGAGAGGCCCATGTACCCTTCCCTTAGCTTCTCCTAATGGTGACATCTAATGTGACAGTAGTAGGATATCAAAACCAGAAAACTGGTGTTCTACAGTATTGTTAACTAGACTACTAACCTTATTCAGCTTTATGCTTCTTAAGTACATACCAATCTGCCATTCTATTGCTCCTCAATCCTCTGGCCTCTACTCTCCCCTTTTCTAGTAATCTTTTAGGGAGTCTAAACTAGACACTTGGATCACTAACTCTTACTGTCTACCACATGAGAGCAGGTTCTGACTTTACACCTTCCTAACCATACTTCAAAACTATGGGACAAATTCTATTCTTCCCATCTAAATCCTTCTAACACTGCTTCTTGACCTACAACAGGTAGGTGAAGTCCTGAAGGGATGCACTGCCAAAGCAGAGAGGGAACAAGGAAGAAAGACCCTAACTGCTTTCTTCTCCTGCTCTTACCTTCTTGCCAGGTCCTCCCATTCCTCCTCAGTCTCTTTGGGCAACCAGTCAGCAAGTAAGCCCAGCAGATGCCATCCATGAGGCTCAGCTTCTCTTGGCACAGAGCAAAGCAGGGAGAGGTGAGGGAATAGATCTGGGGGCCGAGGGTGGTGCAACAAAGGAAAAGGACCAGCACACCTCATTAGTTCTGCAGCAACCTGCTTTCCATGCTCTCAGCCCTACCTCTCTGACTCATCCTTTAATCTCAGAACAGCCATGTTTCATGAGTTTCCCTTGGTCCCTTCCACCCCCCATTTCTTAGCAGACTCAGCCTTTGCCATGCTGAGAGCTCTGAGCCATCACCAATCCTAGATTCAATCCTCTCGGAGATAAGTCACATATATGAAGAGATGAACCATATTGTTCTTTTCATTGATTTGCTGCCTTTGTCATAGGTACAGTTGATCTCTGAAGGCCAAGAGCAGGTATTCTCAATATAATGTACACCCCACTGAGGCCTGAGCTGACTGACTGATGAAGATGATGGGAATGATGAATGATGATCTCAGCATTGTGTTTTGAGTGTTTTTTTTTTCTTCTGAATTCTTCTCAGTGTTCCTAACACCTGCCTTAGCTGGTAAAGTCACTGTTTTCTGAAATAAATGAAGCCTTTTCGTAGGACGAGCATTACCTTTGTGAACTGACCACACTAGCTCTCTTCTTATGCTAGCTCATCTCTATTCGTTTTTACCAGGGCTCATGTACAAGGACTCTATAATAGATTCCAGCCAGCCTCTGGGTTACTATGCAAATAGGAATCCTCTAGCACCATTATACCCCCTTGGGAATCTCTCTAATTAATTAAGTTTAAAACACACTCACACATGTACTTCTCTTCGTGGTGTTAGGTGGTGTTAATATTACTCTATTTTGGGGTGTGGCTCTACTTTTAAGGATAGGGAGTACATGATTTTATGAATCTGGTTACTTAAGTGCTCAATCTCATTAAGCTCCTAAAATCATTGCCTACGTCTACGGTCTTCCAATGGGCTGTTTCACCTGCCAATATTTATGCATTTTAGACTGTTTTATTAGGTGCATACAAGTTTACAATTGTTTTATATTTCTGAGTAATTGAATCCTTTACAATGACCTAGTGACCCCATCTAACTCTGATCATGCTTTTAATTTTAAAGTCTGTAATCCCCAGTGTAGCTTTCTTTGGGTAATTGCCCTGTCTTTTTTTTTTTTTTACCTGTTACTTTCTGCCCTTCTGTATTCTGGACATAGAGCTACATTTAAAAACATGCTGATAATTTCTGGGTTTTTTTTTCTTAACTGGCTAGGTTAATTCACTTGTATATGTGGTGAGTAATAGTATGTACTATAGTTGGATTTGTCTGCCACCTGATTTTTTTTAATTCATCCTGTTTTTTCTGTGATTCTTTTTCTTTCCCATTCCTTGCCATTTTTTTGGATTGTTTGTGGTTTATTGTCTGTTTGGGGGCGTATTTATTTAATTTCTTATTTTATTGTTCCTTTTCACTTGTTTGGAATTTATAGACTCTATTTTTACTCATTTAGTCATTACTCTTAAATTTTACCATGTATATTCAACTTACATAGTCAAGATTCAAATAATATTTTAACTTTCCTATAGAACAGGGATTTGCAAACCATAGCCCAATGATCAAATCTGCCCACCACCTGCCTTTGGAAATAAGATTTTTCTTTTTTAAAAACATTTTTATTAAAGTATAGTGGTCATACAATATTATGTTAGTTTCAGGTATACAATGTAAATAAAGATTTAATGAAACACAGCATGTTCCTTCATTTGTATACTATTTATGGCTCCTTTCATGTCACAATGGCAGACTTTCATACTTTCATAGTCATGACAAAATTTATCTGTCCCTTTACAGAAAAAGTTTGCCAACCCCCTTTCTCTAATATTGCTCTTAAGGATCTTAAGAGATTTGAGCTCTGATCAACTCTGACTTGCATGTGATTGTTGTCCAATATTTTACTTCTGTCACTTTTTCTTAACTCTATAAATTCAACATCAGTATTTCCTTTTTCTCAAATACTATATGTTCATCTGTATATATTTTTACATTTTTTCATGTTTGCTTATAAATGTATATATTTTTATTGCTCAATATTCCTTTTTTGTAGCTAAGATTATCTTTTAGTGAAGATATTTTAGTAAATCCCTCTGCTTTTGTGTATTTATAAATATCTTAATTTTACCTTCCTTCCTAAAATATAACCTTTTTACTATACCATTCTAAGCTGTAAATTATTTTTTCTTAACAATTAAAGACTAATATTCCACTGTCTTCTGATTTTCATTGTTGTTGAATGCAACTGCAGCCTAATCATCATTTCTCTGAGGGCAACCTGTCTTTTCCTTCTGGTCTCTTTTAAAATCTCCTGACAGTTGGTGTTCTGCAGTTGAATTGTGATGTGTTTAGGTAGGAGTTTCCTCTTTTTAAAATATCCTTCTTAGTATATGTTATAATTCCTGGAAATAATGTTATTATGCTTTTCATCAGCCTTGGAAGATTCATAGCATTGTCTGTTTTTCCCAGATCTCTCTCTCTCTCTCTCTCTCTTTCTCTCTCTCTCTCTCTATCTCTCTCTCTCTCTCTCTCGCTCGCTTTCTTCTGTTATTCTGCAACTCCATTTATATTTTTTGTTTGACCTTCACATTCTAGCCTCCAATCACTGAATTTTTCTTTCATATTTTCTGTCTCCTTCCCTCTTTTTATACTGCATTCTGGGTAATCTCTAATATCTTCAGCCAGATTTACTCTACTGTTTAGTCCATTTGGGTTTTTCTCCCAATAATTGTATTTTTATTTATAGAAGTTACATTAAAAAAACCTTCCTGGTTATTACTGCTAGCCTATTGTTGCCTGCTCATCTGTGTGATTGCATCTTTTATGTCTTTAAAAATTTCATATATAGCTGTTCTGTATTCCATATCTGAAAAGTCCTGTTCTTCCAATCATCATAGAGTTCGGAATCTATTATATGTTTTTTATTCTGCTTCTGGCTCACGGGTGGCTTGCCTTAGCAGATGGCCAGCTTATCGTCTGATTCTAATCTGTGGGAATCCTGTAGGTCTAGATTAAAGAAGGTTTTTTTCAAAGAGGATTTACTTCAGCAGAAAGTCAGACACACATCTAATCTAAGACCACTTCAGCCACTGTGAGGATCTTGGTTTAGTAAACAGGTCCCAGGATCAGCATTCCTGCTTCAATGCTGGCCCATGTCCCAGCATTCCTATAAGTGTTGCTACTGGTATCTACTCTTAAGGCATTCCCCCACACACCTATTGCTTTCACTTTAAGGCTTCCTCCTCTGGTCCAGGCTTGAATTCATTTTTATTTGTGGGGGTGTGGGAGTGGGGGAAAGGGTTGCTATTATAAAAGCCTTTGGAAATCTCTCCCACCACTTACAAGACCAGAATGTCTTGAAGAGTGTTTTGCATTCAAGATACAACTGCAATGCAGTGGGAGAGTCCCTCAGAGCACTCCTTCTGCTCCCAATGTACACACAGAGACACATATGCCACCACCACCACCACCATCACCACCATCATCATATTGCTAGAGGTAGAAGGTTCATTGTTCAACTTTGAAACACACTGTTTTAGGGGGAAATCTGGTTGGGGGAAAAGGCCATTATTCATTGTTTCACTTACTATACTAAATATAATGCTAGCTTTCTTATTTAGTCACTATTTTATCATCCCTAATATTGAGAATGATTATAGAACTCAAAATGCTTCTTTCTTGTGTAAAAAGCTGATATTTGGGCACATAGTACCTAAAGATAAAGACTGTACCATAAATTAGTTTGCCTTTAGAAGTAGACACTGATGATCTTGGCCACTTGCCTCAATCTCACAAACACATGGAAACTCTTAGTACTTCAGCAATGCAGGAAGACATTATTTAGCTGTTATAACCCACATTTTTTGTAAGTCATTTCTCATTACCACTCAGAGAAAAAAGCAGGTGGTCTATTCAGATTTATTTCAATGTTTCCCACTGTTAATGTCATTAAGATGACACAAACTCTCCAAACTTCCTTTTCTTTCTCCTTCATATTTACTGAATAAGTGAATCAACTAAAATGAAAATTTAACTGCCGCATCCTCCTCATTCCCAATACCACTTAACTTTTGATTAGACATCAGAAAAAGGTGGCTGATCTGACAAATTTGAAAATGAACACTGATATATACTGATTTCTCTTTCTTTGAACCCTTGCTATGGCGCAAGGGAAAAACTTCACATCTGTATCAATGCTGTGGACAAGTGCCTTGCTGCAAGCCTCCTTCCATTATTGGCAAACTACTCCTTGTATTCAAAGGTCCCCCACAGATACACAGAGTGTGCTGTCACAGAAAGGGCTGGAAGCCTTTCAGCAAGTGGCCTTGGAAGAAGTGGGACAGGTTGGGTGCACATAGTATGGGAAGAATTCTAACCATTTTAAAAAGACTATAAGGTCCTATCAAGGAAAGAAGAGAAATTCACTCTTACTGAA
Organism: Cynopterus sphinx; assembly: GCA_030015415.1. NCBI lineage: Eukaryota > Metazoa > Chordata > Mammalia > Chiroptera > Pteropodidae > Cynopterus > Cynopterus sphinx. The sequence continues at coordinate 8,514,504 of CM057388.1, forward strand.
TTCCTGTTACAGACTTGGTACTTTTATTTCTTTCTTGAATAAATTATGAAAAATTTCAAAAATGAGAGAGACTAAGGAGAATAACACCCATTAATCTATCATCTAGATTTAACAGTCAACATCTTGTCATATTAGTTTTACCTATTTTTTATTTAGAATTATTATTTAGAATTATTACATAATCTTATTTTACTCTTAAGAACTTTATCAGGTCCTATGCAATCACAACATCATTATCACACCCAGCAAAATTAACGATAACTCCCTCATATTATCTAACATTCATTCTAAATGAAAATTTCCCCAGTTGTCTCCCAAATGTCTTTGGCAGATGGTTGTTCTAAGCAGGGTCAACCAAGGACCATGAATTGTATTTGGTCATTATATCTAGGACTCTATTAACCCTGATGGTCCTGATAATTTTAATATCTTTTTATCTTCATAACAATCTTAAGAGGCAGTTATCATTATTTCCATTGTACAAATACATAAATCAAGGCCAGAGAAGTAATTAGCCCAAGATCACAGTGTCAGTAAGTGTGTAGAGGACATTTTCTGCTTTTTTTAACTGTCTAGCAAGATCTAGTGCATCTTGCATGAGGGGTCACTCCTGGTGTCCAAGCAGCAGGCACATAAACTGGCTTGGCAGATTGGATGCTTTGGCCCAGGACTTTGAGTTTAGACCAGCATTGACTGATAACATATTCTGCAATGATAGAGATGTTTTACATCTGTACTGTCCAATATAGTACTACTAGCTACATGTAATGGCTACCATATTGGACAGCAGAGTTCTAGACAGAATGATGGCAAGCTTCAGGGACATTTGAAAAATTATAACAACATCAGTGGCAGCATTTAGAATCTGGTGGTATTGGCAGCTCTGAGTGTCAGGTTGATAGCAATGTTCCAGATAGATCACTTGCCACTTTCAGAGCATGACCCTCAGACTCAGCCTATAAAATATCTGAACCATGCAATAGCCATCCAGTAAATTCCCCCTTTGCTTAATTTTTCCAGAGTCAATTTCTATTGTTTGAAAGTCCCTTGGCAAGCACTGATTGTCACTAATTCCTTTTTTCCTTAAGAACAGAATCTCAATTTCTAGCTAGGTGCAAGTTTTAGCTAGTTGTGGCTACATAGCTAAGTTCTGATCTATGAGATGGAGGTGAAAGTGTGCGTGTAAATTCTGGAGAGTATCTTGAATACTCTTCCCTTTCTTCCCCCTTCCAGCCGGCTGGGATATAGATGTGATGAGTGGAGCTCAAACAGACATTTTGTTGACCATGAATTCGAAACCAAATCTTAAAGATGGCAGAGCATTAAAATAGAAGAATCCTGTGACACTAGGGATTCCAAAGTCATGAAAGCAGACTTGATTGCTTATATTTATGTGAAAGAGAAAACTCCTATTTTATTTATGCCCCTGAGAGTTTTTTTTTATTTTTTGTTTTGGTTGAAACTAATCCTGGTGCTACTTTTCCATTGAGTCTAATCCTAAATGATTAAAAACCCTGAGACAAGTATGGCTGATAGATCTAAATTTAAAACTTCATCTGGTATAAAAAGCATGGAGAATGAAATAAACTTATTCTTCTCTAGGTGTATCTTCCACACACTGATTTTCATATTTCTATGGGCCAAGCCTAAAGTTTTCAGGTTTCATCCACTATCTTGCCTGTCCATAGTGCTATTCTTTGATTCCATCAAGAGGGGCCTTATCTTTAGCCTTGACCATTAGAAACCTTACTCTGGCCAGGTCCCTTCCTATAGGGTGAAGAACCAACAAGGTCAAAACCTCTGGACCATGTTTTAGGTGACAGGAATCTTGGAACTCTCTGATCAAATGGACCCACCCAGTTTCTAGAGCTGCATGGGATTCTTCCCTGGGTCTTTCTTTCTAAGGGCAGATTATACAGCCAGTATGAACACCGTATGCTCGAGGTAAGGCCAAGGGGTAGCTATTTGCAGGGAGGTATGAAAAGAATTTCAGTGGATGCCCCAGCCCATTAGTCCATATACTCATGAGGCATCTTATAATGAGAGATGGGGTCTAAGGGGAGATGGGTGAGTGGGCTATAGGCTGGTAACCTGAGCTTACTCTTCCCATGCCATTAGGATCCAGTGTGGAACTTCAAGAAGTCTGATAATTTTTTATTCAAACTTGGTCCTCCAGGTCTTCTTAAGGTATATTTGTCAAGGTAAGAGGATGGACATGTTTTGAATAACAATTTATTAGCTTGTTTATAACTTTTAATTATTTAGACAATACAGGACTTTCATTTGTACTCTGTTTCTAGGTCTTCCAAATATTAGGGGTGAGCCAGCAAAAGTATCACATAGTCCCATGGTCTTCCTTCTGGGTTATTTGTTTTCCTCTCATTTTCTCTATAATTTTCCTGTTCTTTCCCTAAAGTTCTCTGGTTGTAGTAAATCATTTGTAGGCAGGGACCTGGCTTTTTATTTCTATTATAGCCTCTGACCCTTTAGTACAAAATGTTCTGGGCACATTGGTTCTACATCCAGTAAGTCTTAACTCTGGATCAATATTAGAATTGCAAGGGAGATGATTTAAAAATAAGAATCACTAGGCCCACCCCAGTACTTCTGATTCTGAAATCTGGGCAGAGGTTGGGGAATCTGTATTATTTTTTTAAGTTAGAACTTTAGATGATTCTGAAGGACAGCCATGGCTGAGACACTCAATACAGTGACCAACTAAATCGCTGCTGACTAGAGACTGGTGTCCTTAGATATAGAAGAACAAGGGTGAGGAGATGAGAATGGGGTAAATTAAAAAGTTGAACCCCCTGGGTCTTCCAACCCCTCTTTCAAGCTCTTGGTTACTGCATCTGTATCTCATTTCTACTGGCCTCTTGGAGTATTAGATAGCCATCATTAGCACCTCTTATGGCTCAAAGCTTGATAATAGATTTCAAAATCAGGTTGACAGCTAGTAATCCTCAAATATATATCTGTACTTCCTTGTATTTTTTTGAGGCTGTAACCTTAATCTCCTACCACAGTGATTGGCATATAGTAAGTATTTATTAAATGTTTATCTAAAAAAATATCTTGTTTGATTTCAAGCAGCTCTGTATTTGGTTCTGGGAAAATATTAGAATCACTGAAATTTTATATTCATAGTCCTCTCAAGAAATGGGCTGAGTATTCTTTTTAGTTTCATGTAACTTCAGACAAATGAACTTAGTTAATTAGTAGACCTTAACAATCCAAATCACCTTAAAGAAATGTCTATCAAGCTCTTCTGCTATATCTTTCATAAACATTTTAATCAAGACTTATGACACTCATATTTTTATATTCCCATTGTTTACAATACAGTCAGGTACAATAATATGCAATCACAACCTCGAAGTCCTTAATAGGTCATTCACTTTATACTGTCTTGAGAAAAAGGTAAGTTGTTTTAGAAAACCAAAACAAATACAAAAGCTGAAATGCAACAGACATTCTGATAACACAAAACAGGAAAAATTCAAGGCTGGGGGCCAGATGTCCCAGAGAATTTTTCTAAGGAAAAATCTTTGAGATGAACTGTCTCTGTTGGTTTGCAGCCCAGCATTTTTTTCATTGCAGCTGCTATTATACAAGGTTGCAACAATAGCTTGATCTCTGAATTGATCTCAGTTATTTTTGGCCCCAACAGGTTGGGATTATTTTCAATAACTGCATTGGAAGCAGCTCTGTCGAGTCCCTTCTTTGTTTCATGCCACAGATCTTAACTGAAAATAGTACAATGGCTTCATTAGGAACTATAAAACGCTCACACCAGGAATCCTAGGGTAGCCACAATAGAAAGATACCAAGCTGTTTAAGAGGATGAAACAGGGACAACCATCTACCAGTGTGCCAATTGAACATGTTCTTCCTCTTTTACTGGAACAAGCTGGTGACTGAACCTCACCATTTGGGGTCCCCTTCTTGCAATAGCTTTACTGACTCCACAAAGCACTGAGCAAGAGTTTCTGGGGTTTGCCTCAGGGTCATTGGACTTGATGCTTCATTTAAGCCATACTGGGAAATGAGTACCACTGCTAGGTTCCCTTGAATAAAAATGCTAAATTGAAACCAATCCCATTGCCAGTGTTTCTCAGAATAAAAAGAGTTTGCTAAGTGGGACAATTGTAAAGTATCATCTCCTCCACTCTGCTTTTTGCCAGAATATTCTATTAACTTAGCAACATTCAGAGCCTTGTCAGGATTCCATAATTCAGTCCACAGACTTAATTGGGACCATACAGAGAGAATGGCAAGCATGGGCTAAGTTTCCCAGAGGCTTGGAATTATTGAAAAGAGTCATACGGTGTGGGCTGCGATTAAGGGGGCCTGGTAAGGGGATACAGGGCCTCAAAAGCAAGATCTACTGCAGCCTAGAGTATCTTGCTCTGTTTGGCTTTTCCTCATATGTTAGAATAAAAAAAATAGAATCTTTATCCAGAAAAAGTCTTTAAGATAATCCCCTTGATTTTTTTAAATAAAATGCCTGAGACTCTGAGAAGTATAGCAACTAGATGAGAGACTCAAGGCCACACAATTTGAGTTGAGGCTGACTCATGCTTATTTGTTCATGCTCAACTATTAGAATATTTTTGGTAGCTAATGGTAGACCTTGAAAAGTTCTGAATACATGAGGGTTAGCTATTCCACTGCAGCCTTGGGACAAGGTTATGAGGAAAGCAGTTCTCTAACCATACACTAATGTCTTGCATGAAAGGCTCACTTGAAAGTAGATATGACAACAACATAGAATGACAGGATTATGTTACCATAATACAAAGTGTCAGACAATAAGAAATCCTCCTAAACCAATAATTGGGGAAGGGCCTGCTTTGGATTTAATTCTTGGGCATCATCCCTAAAGGTATAAACTATGAAGATACTAGGTTCTTATAACTGGTTTATGCAAGAGTAGGCAGTATTGTAGAAATATTTGGGCAGATTCACATATCTTAAATTCATGTGATTTCAGCAACGACAGCTCATTTCCACATTCATCACGCTAATTAACAAGTCATTCGCTTCACCAATAAAACCTCTTTCTGACATTTGCTATGCTCTGTACCAAAGCCTAGGTTGATTTAGATAGCAGAAATGGATACAGTAGCAGCCTCTGGAGGGTGGCCCCTCTGCTTAGAATGTCCACAGACCAGCTCTGGGGTGTGCACACTTGATTATCATTTGGGTTATTACTTAACTTAAATTTGACATGTAATGTCATTCTATAATTGGTGAGAAATTTTAAAGTAAATTTGAGACATTATAACAAACTGCTCAATAGTATAATAAGAACTCAAACCTGGATCTTCTGACTTCCATTCCAAAATCTTTTCCAAAAAAGTCACCTGCCTCATTTCTAATAAAAAAAAATATTGGAAAGTTTGCTAAACATATGCTAGAAAATATGTCAAAATACTAAATTATTCATGTCCATGAAATCAGGATTCTCTGAAACCAATTCTTAGGAATCCAGATGGGTGTGTTCTACAACTTCTACAAAGGGGTGCATTTCAGAGCTGTCTGAGAACTCACCTTCTTAGAGTCTCATGGAGCCATCAGCAGATGTACATCAGCAGGGTGATGTCTCATCATCATGGCTCAAGGTGATGTTGCCTCCTCGCTTGTCTGAGTGCTGGGGAGTGTGGTGAAGTGGACCAGTAAGAGGCACTGAAGGAATACACATTGAGTTAAATTGTGCTGAAAACCTGCAGGTTCCCAGAAATCCAGGGTGGGGACACTGTTGGAAATATCTGGTGGTACACCGATTTAGGCTAATTAACTGTTTGTTTTTCATCTTTCTCTGAGATTTTGCATAATCCCATGATTCTCACCATTGGCTGCATGTTAGATCACTAGAGCAGGTTGTAAAAATTCTCAGCGCCTGGTTCTATGCCCGTGCAATTAGATTAGGATCTAACTACGTTCTGGAGTCCAGGCATTGATGTTTTTCTTTAAAGGTTCTCCAGTGATTTGAATGTATAGTCAAGGTTGAGACCCAACTGTGTAATTCAGTGCTTCTTAAACTATGATGTCCAAGCCACCTGGGGATCTTGTCAGAATGTAAATTCTGCACTTTTAACAACCAACCTCATAGGCAATGATGACACTGATACAAGGGTCTGCTCTTTTACCCACCAAAGGTTTTGAGAACAAAACCACTAAAACAAAATCTGAGATAGGCTATAATAATCCAATTTGTTCTTCTGGAGAATGTGAGGAATACAGCTTCAATGTAAATGTGAAGCAAGTAAAATGATTAAACACAAATATTTTTTAAAAACTTAACTTTGCTTTCCTATAGACATGACTTCAATGCTTAAAATATTTTCCAAATCATAAAAATACCATTGCTCTAGTTCCTAAAAGCTTACCATCTAATGTACCAATGAAAGAAAAAATCCACCGCCCCATTCTCTATTCATTATGCCCTTCATATTTATTGATTGTCTTGGGTCTCATTGCCTCTGTAGTTAGCTTGTGAGAGCTTGATACCTGCATATGCCTTCCTTTTCATAGCTCTGGTTTAAGCCCATTTATTGCAGGATGCAGGGAGGGTGTGGAGGAAGCTGCATCACAAACAGCCAGAGAGTCTGAAAACAAGGTAGGGAGCTGGAAAGGAAAGGACAATCTTTAAATGTAAGCAAAAGAACAGGCTCATTTAGAGGCTTTTTCACATTACCTGCAGAAGCAGATAGTGACTGACATCAGCCACAGCAACTAGAATCTGAAAGATGAGTGAGAGAATTTTGTAAACTCAGACAGAACAGAAAGCCCAAACCACTCCCTCTAGAGCCAGAGGTGCACGCCTGTGAATTATGTTATCAGCTGCACAGCAGGACTGCAGAAAGCACTAACTATGAACAATATATAAATTACAGGGGTCATTCAATGAGCAGATCGAGTGTAATTAAAATGCAAAAGACTTTGTTTTTACCTGACTCGGAAAAAAAATATTTTGCAACACAAGGGTGCCTCAAATTGTTCAGCGGAGCAGGGGTGAGGTGTGTGGGGGGAAAACCTGATTACTAGATTCAAAAAGGCTAACGTGCAATTTGTGTTCTTTTTATGTAGATTGAATGCATTGACTGCAGCTTGTCCTACTTAGATACGCGGCAGGGAGTCAAAGCTTGGGTATCAGTCAGCCACAGCCAGCAGCAAAAGCAAGGGGCCAAATCTGTTATTATGCCTTAGATGAAACACTTAATCTAATCTAATGGGAACAAACCCCCCTGGACAAAAAAAAAAAAAAAAAAAAAAAAAAGGACATTACCAACAGCAATGGGAGCTGTAATGTTAAGAAAAACACCAAATTGTTTTTGTGATAACATAATTAATGACTTCTCTAGCCTCACGTTTGCTCCTTAAAAATCCTGGCTTCCAGCCCACAGTGGCTTGTCTTACACTCCAGTGGAAAGTCTCAGGATGTAAATAACAGGAATGAGCAGTTTGCCTTCTCACCCTCTCAGGAAGTCACGTGTCCCCGGTATACCACAATCAGAAAAATGCATTTTTTTCTCCCTGGACCCAAATCTACACCCTAGAGTAGCATGAATGTATCACTGGGATTTGGGGAATTTGCCTTACTAAAGCAAACAAGAGCAAGGCAAGGGGTAAAAAGAAAGTAAATGGTGAAACTTAGGATTTGGGTTCCTGGGATAGGTACTGTAGACATTTAAGACAGGATGAAATTGGAGATGAGGATCACAGAACAGACTGATGTGGTGAAAACTGGAGTTAATCTTGGAGGACGTGAATTCAACCTCCCCAAACCTGGGAATGAATTCTACAGTGCTTCTGTTAGCTAGGGATCTTACTTCCAGTGGCATGGGGGGACCCTTTCTAGAAGTAATCTCTCCAGGATGTATTCCCTTTAATTCCTGAGTTACCACACAAATAATCCTTTAGTTAGGTACTCACAGACTTTAAAGTGCATATGAACCCCTTAGGAATCGTGTTAAAATGCAGTTTCTGATTGGTAGGCCTGAGATGCTATACTTTTAGCCAGCTCCTAAGTGAGGCCAATGCTGCTGATACATGAACTAACTACAGTTTTAATAAAGCAGCTTCATATCCTAACCCGAGCCTAAACTTGAGTTTGGTTGAGTCTAGTGCTAAGAAGGCCAAAATTTCTAGATCAATTCTCAGATGGTTTATTCTTCTTCATGATCGCAGCTTTATTTCTAATCAGTCACCTCACACGTGACCTGTGGCTATCACTTCAAAAGGCAAATGCAGGTAGAACAGTTTCCTGCACTGTGAACAGCCCATTATTGAAGAAGTTTCTCTAAATGACAGACACGTAACTGTTTTACCAAATGTGTTCATTTTCTGTTGCTGTGTAACAAATCATCTGAAAACTTGGTGGCTTAAAATAAGCACTTGATATCTTCCAAAAGTTCTGTGGATCAGGAATTCAAAAGCAGCTTGGCCAGATGGTTCGGGCTTGGGATCTCACATGAGAATACAATCAAATGTTGGCTGAGGCCGCCATTATTGGCAGGCTTGACTGGCGCTGGCCAATCTGTTTCCAAGGTGGCTGATCGGTGCTGACTGTTGTTGGGAGACCTCAGATTCTTTTCATATGGGTTTCTCCACAGGGCTGCTGGAATGTCCTCATGGCCGATGACCACTTCTCTCAAAGCAAGCGACCTAATACATCAAGGTAAAAGTCCCAACACCCTTTGTGGCCTACCATCAGAAGTCACACACCAATACTTCTGCCATAGTCTAGTGGACACACAGATCAGCCATGAATATTGTGGGAGGGGACTACACAGGGTGTGATCATGTGGCAAGGATCATTGTGGGTCACCATGGAGGCTGGTAAGCACACCAAACAAGCCAAGGTTCTCCATTCTCTTTGCAAAACTCACTGCTGAAATACATGGTGCACTGAGTGCTCAAAGACACACTGCAATGCAATATATACTTCTGTTCCCATTGCCTGGGTTCTACACTTACCAAGAGTGGATTGTGTTTGCTTCCAAACCTGTTTATGACAATTGTTCCAGTTGTACTTGTTATTATAAATTATGTAATTTATACATGTGAAATGATAAAATGTGAATGCAAACAATTGTTTCTATGGGGAAAAGGTTGAATTTTTTAGGAAGATTTAGTAGTAGCACAAAGCTAAAAATGCTTTTGAATTATGTGTGTGCCACATAATTATAAAAGATCAAAGAATCATTAAAAATTGAAAGGATTATACACTGAGCTTATTTTGCAAGTGTCTTAAATTCTTGGTCCACTGTAAGACACCAAAACTATAAATCATAGACAGTGTATTTTAAGTATAGCTCATACAAGAAGGCAGGCCTGTAACTCCCATCAGCAGATTTATATCCAATGAAAATGATTTAACTGTACATAGAAAGCATAGTGAATGAGTGTATATTTACATGTTTTAAGTTAAATTGGATGTTTACAGTTTGTATTGGCATTTTTAATGATTCTGTTTTAATTATTTTTTCAATTAACCAACCAAATTCTGGTTCAGATAAATGAGTATGAAAGCGTCCATTATAAAAGGGAAATTGCTCCTGAGACTAGCACTTTTGTTTAGAAGTAGGAGGAAGGAAGAATAAAGCTGGAGAGAAGGAGGGGCTCAATCTTGTGGTTCTACAAAGTTCTGAGACTAGCAGACAATTAGACTGCAACCTTATTTTACTTGCTACCAAACAAGTGAGGCCACAGTGGCCCTACTGTACACATGCCTAGGGTTTCATAATGTCTTTTGGTGCCTTCTTTTCCTTCTCAAGGCAGTCCTTGCCATTTATTTTCATCTGATTTCACTTGCATGCAATGGTTAGGAAGAGGTATGACTTGTTGGCCACCAAAACTTTCTGCTTTACTTTCCAGTGTGGAGTTGTTGGGAAATGGATTCCCAGACAGGAGCTAAATTTTCCAGCCCCATTTCTAACAAGATGTGTCCCTGTAACTAGTTCTTATCAATGAAATATGACCAGAGGTGATATGTAGCACTTCTGAGCTAGGGTTTTATACTTTATCTGTGGTCTTTCCTCCTCTGCTGGCTGGATGTACAGGACCCTGAGGCTCTGGGGAATGGTAGAGCTACAAGACTGAGGAAGCCTAAGTCTCTGAATCACTCATCTGCCTATAGGAAAGTCACTCGTTTGTCAACCAGGAACACCCACAAGGGACTGTTATATGTCAAGACACTTAAATTTGAAGAGTTGTTTGTTACAGCAGCAAGTGTTATGTTACTTTAGCCAACACAGGGGCTGCACACTCTAAGACTTTTCTTCTATACTCTGCCGCACTGCTTCCTCTCACCCTAGCCCCTTTTATTTCACTGAGATTTTTCTTCTTTGGTATGAGCTATGGATTCTGAACTCGAGGAGTTCATACAATGGTATGCAAAATGTTGTCCATGGGTGTGTTTTTCTAGAAAGAGGGTCCACTGCAATTGTGGGCTTCTCATAGGGGCCTGAGAGTTTCATATTGTTATGAAAAGCTGCTCTAAGAGATTCACCTTTGATGTCTTATTCCTAATTTAACCCATTTAATCTGCCCTATGCTTTAGAGATCTGAAAATCTGTGGGTAATCCATAGATACAGATTAAAGTGAAAGAAAAATTGAAGAGCTCAAGTCAGATTGTGAACACAAATACAGAAGCCCCTTATGGTATAACTAGAATTGTGCACTGAGGAAGCTGAATGAAAGCCCCCTCTAGGATTTATGAAGTGGCTGTCATTTTCCTGTGGCATTAGTACAGCCCCAAAGTGTATACTAGTGATTTCCAAGAGCCACCATGTTCCTTTCCAAAGTTTAATTGATAGCCTAGGACTAAAGAGATTCTGTTTTTGTGTGTGTGTGCGTGTATTCTGAGAAATAATTCTTCTTTAGTTCAACTCACATTTCCTGAGAAGTTTATGGCCAGCAAAACTGCATTAATGCCATAGAAGGTTAAAAAAATTAACCTGCAGGACTCTGCAAAGGAGTTGGAAATATGAGACAGTAGATTGAACCTTTCCCAAGAATTGAAGATTACTGGGTGAACTAAGGGTCTCCAGAGAGTTCATTATTCATACAAAGGTGTCTAGTCTCACAGGCCAGGAATGTCCTGAATTCTAAGGCAGGGGTTGACCTAGAGCTTTCTCATTTTGCTTGGTGTCTTTTAATAGAACAGATGCATCTATATCACCTTTATCCTGAAGGAGTGTTGAGGACTATGGAGCCACCACATGAAGTCCCTTTTCCTGAAGAAGCAAGCATGCAGGTGGGAAGTAGAAATGTTGTTCTAAGTAAGGGGGTGTTAATCTTTCAGGATTCTTCCTCCCATGTTTTTAACTATGATCTGCCGATATCTTTTCTAGTTGTTCAGCTTTTAGACAAGGCTTCATATCTATTGTTTTTTGGACCTTGGTCTAAACCTTAGACTTTGATCTAACCCAATGGTTCTCAAAGTATGCTCCCCAGACCAGCAGCATCAGCAAATCCTTGGGTCCCACCCAAGACCTACTTGTTGTAACAAACACTCCTGGTCATTCTGATGCATGTTCAAGTGTGAGAACCCCTGGACCAATCTCTACCATAAGTCTGTCCTTCACTGCCTAAACTTGACTTGTGCAGTCTCTTAGTAGGTCCACATTAATTTCCCTCCAAGACTGAAGTGGTATGAGCAGCTCCAAAGGCATTTCAGTTGGTTCATTTTGGTTTTGGTTTGGTTTGGATTTTGCTGTGGTCAAGTTAATGCTTACTGTGTTTAGCTCACCTAAGAGCCACAAAGTGGAAATAAATGTACCTTCTGAATAATCGATGCTTTCATACACTATGAAATGTATTCAGCCCAGCCAGGCATTTCTGGGTCTTCTTCCCCAGGTGTTTCTGAGGTGTTAGTTCCCTCTGTATACATAACCTAGCACTTCAGAGATTTCTCCCCAGCTAAAAGATTGCCTGAATAGTTCTCTTATTTAAATCTACTCTTTTAGGACGTGAAGATTCAAATACTCATGTTTGCTTTCAGAATTTATTAAAAGGAAGGCTGCTTTTTAACACTCAGGACTTTAAAGTAATTATTTGATGCAGAACTCATTGCCTGTCCCACACTTGTAGCCACTGCCCCATTTGAGATTTTCTCACATTTTTTCTCCCTCCTCTTATCCCCATCTACTTACTTATCCATTCACTTTCTGCCTCTCTTTTTCCTTTGTCTATGTCCAATACCTTCTAAGACTGTACTTCTCAACACTTAGTTTGAATCATATGGAAGTCTGGTCTAAAATATAGATTCCTAGGTCCTGCTCCAGATCTCCTGAGTCAGTATCTCGGGAGTGCAGCCCAGAAGTCTGCCTCTGAAATGCATGCCCCAGGTAATTCTAAGCCTCAGTGGTTTACCCATCACCAGTCCCAGTCTCTGAGGAGTGTCACCCTGGAATTCTTAGGCTGTGGCACTCTGTTTTATAGAGTCTGAGGCAGGCTACGTGACTTGTCTGGCTGCAACAATTGACAGTCATCTGGCTTCTCTGTGGCCCCAGTGTTTATTTAAAGTAGTTTTGGAGGAAGTCTGATGGAAATTATGGGGATTCTAAGGCCTGCCCCTGGTTATGCCATGTAAAGGTATTACTTTTCTGTTCAACCCTCCACAGGCTAGAAAAGCTTTCTAAACTCAAGTGATCATCTGATTTGTGCTTTGAATGAGATACAAAGAGAATTTTTAAAAATCCAGGTTCCTGACCCTGTATGAAAACAGCAATGCATTTCCATTAAGTCTGGGTTTATCATGTCTACTTTCCTTCCTGAACTTGGGACTGAAGAATCTCCCTAGGGCAGATGTGGATGCCCTCCCTGTGGTTGCAAGCACCTGTAACACGTCCTATTGGCACTCTGCACATATCCTCCTCCCTCTTCACACCCAAGGCTGCTAACTGCAATCAACTAGAACTCTCTAGGACAACACTTTAAGCTGGTACTCAGGGAAACATGGAAATGCTGGTGATTTAATGTCCCTGAAAGCAGCCTTCAAACAATGGCAGATGGGGAGTTGGTGGAGAAATATCCCAGCTTCTTCACCCCACCAGTGGGATAATTCTGGAACATATTCATAACCATTCCCCAGAGTTCCCCAATGGGACTGATCTCCAGGAGCCCACAGTGGTAACACACTGATTATCCCATGCAGCTGTAGCTTCCTTCCCTTCCCTTCTCACTTCTCCACTTTCCAACCAGTGTTTCCTGGAACCACCTTCCAAATGAATGACCTATATTTGAGTCTTTGCCCCTGGATCTGCTTTGAAGGTCACCCAAACCAAGACAGCCCACATCCCAGGACTTAACAGATATAAGGGTGTGCTAACAGCTCTCAGTGGCTCCTGAAACTGTAAGACAGTAGTGAAGGGGAACAAACACCTCTATCTATAGCAGTCTGGCATGATGGTCACAATCATTAGACTGATTTCTGCTCCCTGTCTCTGACCTCCTTGTAAAACCTGTGGGTGCCAAGTAATTCTGATAGCTCTTTTCCATTGTTCCCTCTAAATAACAAGCCTTTTGCTAACTAGAGTGACTGGACAGAGCAATTTCAGTCCTTGTTGGCCCTGTTGCAGACAGAAGCTTCTGTGATCTCCATTAGGAGGTCAAGGTCCAAACACAATTGGAGAATTTGCAAAGTCACCAATTCACAGCACAGAGAGTCCTTGGAGGCAAAACTTCTCACATTTGAGCATTCCTTCTACAAATGTTTATGGTGCATTTACTGCTACTTGGGGTCTGCAGGATACAGGAGTGTATAAGTATGGTCAGGTTGTTGCTAGATGGAACTTTCCAGCCCCTTTCCCCAGAGTTCCTGCCATATAGAAGCTCGCCTCTGCCTGAATGAAGCCTAAGCCTATAAATGGTCTTCCTGCATTTAGTTCAGGCCCCTCTGTCTCACCTCCTACCCTGGGAGCAGTGTCATTCTCCTGAAATACAAAACTGCAAGTCACTCTCCTGCTTAATAACCTGCAGGAGTTCCACTTTGTTTGTGGAATAAAGCACATACTCACAATTGCATATGCAGCCAAGGGAGCTCAAGTCTGAGCCCAAATCATTTTTTCTAACCTCCTTTCCCAAAACATCTTTCCGTTTCCACCAGGTGGTTGTATTCCCCCACAGACTCCATGTTTTTCAGATCACTCTTTTTTTGCACATGTTATTGTCCCTTAGTCCTGGAGCTCACTGCTCATGCAGCATTCAGTTAAAATGTTACCTCTTCTATGAAACCTTCATCACCCCCTCTCTCTACCTATGGCAGCACACACAGTTATGTCCTCTCTACCCCCTTTCTATCATTGCACAGATAGCAAATTTAATATTGATCCCACAGTGTTGTCATTGTTTATGTGTCTGGCTTCTCCCAGAAGACTATGAGCTCATATAAAGCATGAATGTTGCCACCTTGTTCACTTTTGTACCCTTAGTGTTCTTAAGATAATGCCTGGTACACATGTACTTGTAAGAAATGTTTCTGAATGGCTGCATAGGTCTCAGAAAGCCAAAAGGAGATTTAGCCCTTTCTGTCTGGTTATTGGCACCATTCCTGGCATCAGATCCCTTCCATACACCTGGATGGCAGTGTTAGCTTAGGTTGTCCTTCCAACTTCCTTTTGTTTGGAGCCCCAAGTAGTTTTCTCTTTTGCTTTATAGCTGAGCTCTGGAGTTTGAGGTTACCAGGGTACTCTGAGATGTCAGGAACCGGAGCTGAGCAGGTGGATTTTTATTTCTCAGGGGATCATTTGCTGCTCTCATGGGATTCCATGGCATGTGGTAGCAGAAAGCTGATCACACTGCAGCCCCTTATAGACACCCACAAGGAGTCCTCAGCTCTGAGGGATAACAAGGAAAATCAGCAGGAGGAAAGAATGAGATCAAGGTACATTATGCCCAGAGGAGTTGAAACATTATTCACAGGTGGAGGGGAAGTCACAGAAGGAACAAACTGTCGGCACCTAGAAAAGAGAGGCGAGGAGGATACAGCAAACTCATAGGTGCTCAATGAAACTAGCAGCCACTTACTTCTCCCAGAGGGCTAGTGGAAGTGCTTGCCTGGACCACCTTTGATCACCCTCAAATTAAAATGAAGCAAACCTTCTCAATCATCCCAAAGTCCACTTCTTCAAGATACATGCCAGAATGTTTCATTCTGGAGAAATCTGGGCTTTATAAGTGCTTAATATGGACCAGACCAGGCCTGATGTGTGTGCTTTCTGTGCATCATCTCAATTAACTCCCATAATGAATTGTGGTTGGTGTTATAATTATCCCCCACTTTACAGATGAGAAATCAGAGGCTCAATGAAGTTAGGTAACTTTACTACATTCACACAGCTATTAAATAGCAGAACTGGGATTCTTATCAGTTCTTTCAGACTCTATGATCTGTGTTTGGAACCCCCACATGATGCCACCTTGAGTACAATGCCTTCCCTGATGTTCAGAGAGAAGAGGCTGTATAGAAATGAGGCAGGGGGTCCTGGCTCCTGGCATTTGATCATCAACTAGATGTGTGGCCCTGGATAAGGTTCACAATTTTTCCAGACCTCAATAATTTCCTCAATAGGCAAGTGTGTAGGTTGGACCAGATGATCTATAAACCTCCTTTAAAATTAGCATTCTATGAGTCGATGGTGAATCATAGTTTCTTTGATGCATGGCTATCATGGATAGGTATCTGCACTCTAAAAGAAGACTGGCCAGTGGGAAGTGAAATTGAGTTTAAGCAGTTGGCATATACCTGAATCATGGTATAAGGAAGGCCTTTAGTTGTTGTTTTTTAGGCTGTTGCATTGACAAAGCTTCCTAAGGGCTAGGTTTTTGGCCTCCTTGACACATTTTCGTCCTCAAGTATTAAACCCCTTGGGTTGGGTATGTCTATCTCAGGCTGTCAATGTCCTGAGGACATTGACTCTCCTTAAATTGTTGTGTGTAACCCCATGAGTATCACAAATGGGTGAGTGATGAACACCTCTGGAGATGATGATCATGGTGGTAATTTAATAACTTTTTTTTCAGGGTTATGTGGAATTTTAATGATCACTAGAAAATGCTCTAATTACTACTAGCATATTACAAATCATCCCAAAATTTAGCGACATAAACCAACACTTTCTTTATGCCCATGGATGGATTCTGTGAGTCAGTAATTAAAATGGGGCACACTGTGGATGGCTTGTCTATGCTCCATGTTGTTTGGGACCTAAGTTAGGAAGACACAGTAGATAGAGGTGACTGGATGGTTGATGCTGGCGTCACCTGAAAGATCTCCACTTGCATCTGGCAGTTGATCCTGGCTACTGGCAGGGACATCAGCTGGGTCCATTAATCAGAACATGTATATATGACCTCTTCATGTAGCTGCTTGGGCTTCCTCACACTATGAAGGCTTTAGGGCAGTCAGATTTCTTTAATGGAAGTTTGAAGCTCTAAGTGCAAATGCTCCAGAAAGCAAGGCACAACACGTATTATGACTTAACCTTATATATTACTTCCACTTCGTTTTACTGGTTACAAGTGAGTTATTAAGGCCAGATGAGATTTAAAGAGAAGGGATATTGTGCTTTACTTATAGATAGGAGAAGTGTCAAAACTGGCCCTGTATTTACATTCCTCTGCAGGACAAGAACTATGTCTTAGTTATCTCTGAATCCCTGCCATCTAACATAGGATGTAGCAAAGAGTAGATACTCAATGAGTGATTGGTAGATAAAGCAATGAATAAGTGAATGAAGAAAGAAAAATTCATCATATTAAAGAGTGTCTCTCTCAGGAGTATAAACCTTTAGTCTTTTCACCTATTTTTTGTTTGCATTGTATTTGGTTTTGTATTTCAACAATAAAATAAATCATGGTTCATGAATGACCTGCAGAGTGGAAAAAAGATCAATGGCATTATGATAGTTTTGCTTTTAAGGAGCATTCTTTGGTCATTAATTCTTCCTCAACTCAATACAGTCTCCTATTTTTGGATTTGCTCCGTGGTTTCCAACAGGATGATTTAGAAATTAGGTTTTACCAAAATAGATTGAACATTTCTTGGTGTGGTTTGAGCTAACTTCTCCAATCTGCCTGCCTGGTTCTTCTTTGTCATATTCTTCTAGTTGAATTCAAGCCTTTCCCTCCCTTTCTCTTTCCTTGACCCTTCTCCTGCTTCTCCCCCTCTTTCTCTTCTCCCCTTGACCCTGCCCACCAGACTCTCCTTCTGCCCTTATTCCTTCCTTTTTTGCTCCCTTCCTCCCTCCCCTGCTCCCTTCTCTCTTTCTCCTATCTTTCCTTTCCCCTCTCCACCTCTTTCTCATCATTATCTCTTCCTCAATGCCACCACCTCTAGTTTGGGAATGAAAGTGTCTCCAGGATTGTCAGAAGAGTCAGGGACTTGGAAAGCTAAGCCACTCATTCCCACCAGAAGGAGAATGGCTAGATTTGGATACAACCATTGGCCCTTGGAATTATCTTCCCCTCTGGTTTGATATGGCAGTTCATCACTTTTATGGTTACCAACTTATGACATCATGTAAAAGGCCTAAACTTCCTTTGGCTGCAAATTAGTATGAAAATCCCAATCCTACAAATACACAACAAAGAATAATCCTTTAAGAAGAAAAACCATGACAATGGGAATTTGCCATTCCCAAATTGGCATTTGTAAAATACTAGTCACATGAATATGCCAGCGGAGACATCAGAGAGCATCTCGCCTAGATTCTTAATTAATAGACAGAGAGCTGAGAGACAGAGAGGAAGAGCTGTAACAACCAATATCACTGGGTGCTGACTTTGCCCTTAGGCACTTCATTACTTTATTATAGTTGTGTAACAACCAGATGAATTGGAATCATCAATCCCATTTCCAAGATGAAGAGCCAGAAGCTCGGAGAGTGTCAGTAACTTCTACAAAGTCACACAGCTAGAAAATGGCAGAGATTTGAACCCAGCATCTAGGGTGAGTCCAAAAACTGTGCTCTTAACCATTAGACTACATTGTGTCTTTTAGTGACCCTTTATCCTCTCCACCCCTAGGGTCCCACATATTAATAACTTATAGACTACTTTCAGACAAGTAAATTGAACAGTGCCTGGAATTCAACAAGTGATGCTACAGTTCAGCCCAAAGTCAAAATTAGGCTGTTGAACTGAATTCCAATGAAAGAGACTCAGAGCAGAGGTCCTAAGGGACTTCGAGAATGGTCTTTTGTAGAAACAACTATGAACTTAGAGAGAGCAAGGACCACAGCAATGTGTTTCAACAATTTTAAGACTCAGACTCGAAGTTAGTATCCCAAGGTTCAAAACCAACTCTGCTTCTTTCTAGCTTAAACTCTTGTACCTCAGTTTCCTCATCTGTAAAATAGGAGAGAGAAAGTTATTTGCCTGATAGGGTAGATGTGAGGGACAAATAAGATCAATAAGCATAAGGTTCTTAGAACAGTATTTGACACATAATAAGCTCTTCATAAGAATTTGCTATTATTGCTCAGAGTTGCATCTCCAGGGTCTAACATAGTTCTTAGCACATGGAAGGTGTTCGATAATTATTTATTGAATAAATGAACAAAAATATATTAGTAGTTCTAATGGTACTCATCTGGTCTTCATCCTCTCAAAATAGAACAACAACAACAAAAAAGAGTTTCTCCTTAATTTTACCTTATAGTTTTTCCATATATAAAAGCCTGATTCTTCAGTGATTGAAACCACTTTTCCTTGGCAAAGCCTGGAGGAGCCTGAGGGCCAGCTGTTTTCTACTTTAATTCTTTTCTGAGGCCCATTTTACCAAGGAAGTGACATCTTAAAGATGTGGAAGATCATAGCTTCAAGACTCTCCGCTATAACTGTCAAAAACCCAAACCAATCTGGAAGAAGCCAAGGGCTAAATTTATAAATTCAGCTAAAAAATACAGGGTTGACTTCAAAAATGGCTAGATCCAGGGGTTCAAAGGATGTCATTGGCACTTGGTATTTTTCAATCTCTAGCTCCACCTTCTTTAGTGATGGTCCTATTCTCTGGCAAGTTCTTCTCTGTGATAGCAAGATGGCCACCAGCAGTTTTAAATTTATATCCCCAAGGCTCCAAGACCAGGAGAAACAAAATACTTTTTTGTATGATCACTTCAGCCAAATTCACAGTTTTAGCTCTAATTGGACCAATTTGGGTCATATGTTCATCCCTGAACCAATCACTGTGGCTCCAGGAATGGAACACTTAGATTCTCCAAGCTTCATACACGTGTTCTTCACCTTGATTTCACAGGGTAGAGCTAGCCCCAGTATAAGGATAGGACTAATACTGAGATTTTATTCCCAATGGAAGAGAAAGTAGACTGGGCAGGCAGAAATAACAAACTTCCACTACAACGAGACATAATGTAGGGGTGCCTAGCAAGTCTCTAGAACCATACATAAAAGAGTAGTAGATATGCAATCCAAATCTTACCTAAAGCTTTTTTTTTATCACACCCCCAAACCTCCTTGCAGCTCTAAGGAAGTGATTTTCAAAACTTTTCATGTCTTCCTCCAGCAAAATATAAAATTTATATTAAGAAGGAGCAAACATGTAAACTGAAACAAATGTTTCAACAAACAAATTTACTTTTTATTACCTGCGATGCCCTCTGATAGTTTCTATCTATTGTATTCTATTCTGTTTTGTTCTGTTGTAATTTATTCTGGTATATTCCTTCCTTTCCACTCAAGACCACTTTATTCTTATTTTTATTAGTTAGGGTAATCAACGCTTGCTAGGTGCTGAAACAAAAGCCCCTAAATCTCAGTGGCTTAATAAAATAAAAGTGTATTTCTTGTTCATGTTCTGGCCAACGCAGATCAGATAGCTTTGCCTTGTGGTTTTCTCACCCCTCCTAGGATCCAGTCTTATTCCATGTTATGATGCCACCATCTTCACAAGATCATGGTTCTTTCAACATAAGTCATGGCAGGAGAGAGACAGAGTGAGAGGGAAGGAGAGAGGGAAGGGAGGGAGGGAAGGAGGGAGAGAGAGGGAGGGAAAGAGAGACAGAGAGAGAGAGAGAGGGGGGGGGAGAGAGAGGGAAAGAGATTCAGGGGATTCTATATCACATTTGCCTACAATCCATTGGTCAGAACCTAGTCACATGGCTCTGACCTAACTCTAAGCGCCACAGGGCAACAGTTTTAGCACCCAGGATGAGGAAATGGGATTGCTAAGCACCTAGGCAATCTGCCAAACTATTTCATTCTCATTTGTTAAGAAAAAGGAAATATTGGTTCCACTCCATGGAATTCAGCCCTCTGCAATGGTTGTAATGCCTTAGTTGAAAAGACCTGGCCCTAGTAACCTGACCTCATTTTTCTACCTTGTGAACTAAACCTTTCTTTGCTTCTGCATTTCTATTCTCATCTGTCATGGCACCTGACTTCTTCATCCCTGGTGAGGAGACCCTGACCACCTTCCTAGTCCCTCCCTCCCCACTTCACCCCCAAGCTTTGCCTGAGAACCTTCTACCTCAAATCCCAAGCTCCTTGAAGCAGTCTGTGGTTTCTATGGTACCCATGGCTCCTGTTCTCTGCCTCATGCTGTCATTCTCCATTTCTCTCATCCCATCTACCTACTTTCATACCCTGCCCAGCCCTGGGGCCTATGGTGAGCAAGATTGCTTATATTTCCTGTCCTGAGATAGTAAATGAAACCAAGTTCCATAGGGCAGCTAATGGCTCGTCTAACTCTGGGGTCTGCCCTGGGTTGGCTCCCGCATCAGCCTAGGTCAGGACTGAAGTCATTGAGCCAGCCAGGCATGTAATAAGATAGCTCTCTTTCCCCTGCTGCTACTTAGGGTGAGTGGCCATGGAATCTAATTCTAGCAGCATCTTTATCTCTGCAATAGGCCTCAGGGTTCATTATCTAAAAAGCATTGGCTATTAGCATAGTAGCAAATCTGTTACCATAGAGAGAAGCTGTCCCTTTAAAACCAAGTCGGAGGGTAGAAGCCAGGATCTTGGTCATCCCAGTAAAAGCCCTCTGGCTTTGGAAAAATTGTAGGCTTACCGCTTTTCAAGTGGTTAAGCAATTTCAGTCAATATTTAAATGGCATTTACCATGCACTAGACACTGTTTGGGGAGCTTTATAACATTAACTCATTTAAGTCCCACAGAAACTCTGCCAATGAGGAACCTGAGGCTGAGAGAGTGTAAGGATCTGCCCAAGGTCACACAGCTAATAAAGAGTAGAGCCAAGATTCAAAATTAGGCAGTTTGGCTCCAGACACTGCTTTCTTGACCACTAGGTAATAATATTCCCATAAGAATAATCTTTATTTGTATATAATCTTTATGTGTTGCTACAGTTTTGAAATGCTTTCACATGCTTTTCTGACCCTCACAAGAACCCTGTGATCTGGAGATTATGAGAAAGAAAAGGCTCCTATTTTACTGTTGGGTAAGTTAATACTGCTTTGGAGCCAGTTTGAACCAGCTTCCCAGTGCAGGCCAATTGTTAAATTTTCAGCAATTTTGCAAACCAGTAGTAAACAATCACCATGAGACAATTTAAAAATTATATTCAAATGAAAGTAATAAATACTGAAAATTCGTCACTTCCTAATTCTTTTACTACATTTCACTATTGTCCAGGTACTTGCGGTTATCTGTTCTATCTCTGATGTATCTGTACAGTGGAAATAATATATAACAGGGCTCCACTGAGCATCTCTTCTCAGCTCTACATTTAGTGACATTACGTCGGTAGCTTTAAGTCAGCCACAGCAGTAGTATTTACACTAGGGAAGTGAGCAAATTCTATGAAGGAGTTCCCTCTTCTCCTTCCACACAAGAGAGCTGGTTGTTAAATATTTACCAGCACATCCCTGTTCACGTAAGTCTGACCCTCTCCGCTCTATGCATGTTTTAGGCATGTGCATAATGTGACTTATTTCCTACCCTTCTATATACCATATCTCCAAAGCCTACCATAGTCTCCTTTCTCTCAAATTCCTCATCACGAACCCAGACCAGACTCCTGCATCTCTCCACGTCTCTCTCTTTGATTTTCATTTCCCAGCCATATTTTCCCCAGCAGTACATGGCTACCCTCACTTGGCCTGAGTCTGCTGACATCCAGCCAGCCCCATGGCCCTCATTCCTGCCAGGGCCAAGTTCTGTTCTCAGTTTTTTTGCAACTTACAAGCATAAAGTCTCACCCGCACTCTTGTTTTCTCTCTCATTCGCAGAAGTCAGTGAGGCCCAAAAAAGTTCCTGCTCCAGACTTCTCTCCCACGGTCTGACTAGCCGGGTGGGTAAGGGGATGGTTAGCTTCTCTGTGTGTGTTCTCTGGGAGCCGGTTGCAGATCAAAGCATGGTCCTTCCCTACTCTTAATGCAGAACACCCCTAACCGTGCCAAATGCTCCTGCTTGACAGCCTGTGCCCTGACTTATGGGTGTCCATGGCAGGCAGGGATGTTAGTGAACCATCTCATGCCTAATAAGCACAAAATATATGTTCATTTTTATTTTCTCTAAAATGCAGTTAGAATTCTTTTAATTAAGGATTTACTTTCATTTACTAGTTTATTTACAGGCCCATGGATTTGTGAGAATTCTAGAACACTATCAAAATATATGAATATACATAGGGATCTTTACATGCCAGGCACTGTACTAATTGCTTGAATAATCTAAAGAGGTATGTACTATTATTACCTCCATTTGAAACATGAGGAACTGAGGCATAGAGAGGTTAGGTAACTAGCTCAAGTTCACACAGTTAGTAAGGGTGAGACCAGGTCTTGAATTCAAATAGTCTGACTGTGCTGAATAATCTTAAATCTAGCGGTTCTCCCTCTGGGATTTGACAGAATTCTGTTTATATCTGGGTAAAGAACTTACCACATTTTATTTTCATTGTCTACAAGCTTGTCTACACCTCTCCTGGTTCATCACCTTGAATTCTTTGAGAAAAGGAATCCAGTCTTTTTTTTTTTCCCAGGGTCCAGGGCAGAGTCTAGTATGTGCTAAGCACTTGCCAAATGTTAGTTAAAATGAATGATCCACCTTGCTTTCAAGATAAGAAAACTCATCAATTTCACCAGAGGCCCAGGGATCTGATAAAAAAAAAAAAAAAGATGGCAGATGCCAGGTGAAAACCCATGTCTCATGGCCCCCAGTCTGGCATTTGTTCTGCCTTTCTTTACTGTTCTTGTTTGCTCAGAAGGTTAGGGGATGGGCTATGGGGACCTAGAGCGTGCTGACATTGCCCACTCACCATATTGGAACAGCGGTTTCTCCCAGAAACTGTACATGTCCCAAACCCACTCCCTGGAGAGACAGAAGTGACTAATGGCCATCATTGCACTGATCACTCACTGCCGGTACAGGTGGGCACAGCTTGGTCAGGAGGCCAGCCTCCAGCATCGCCTGATAAGGCTTCAGATATGTAGATGCCCAGAGCACTGAGGACTTCAAAATGAAATCCAGAGACTCCTCATTCACGTTCTATGTGTATTAGAATTGTTCTGACCCAAATCCTATTATGGAAAAGGCAGAAAGATCCTAAACCATGAATCATCCCCATCATACACACACACACACACACACACACACACACACACACACACACACACACACAATCTAACATGAACAGAGATCTTCTGATGTTATTCACCTGTTCTCTAAGCCTTGGGTTTCAACTGGCTGTTGGCTTCCTTATCCTTAAGTGTAGAGAAAAAACTTCTGTTTAACCAAAATGCAAAGAGCCAGAAAAATAAAAGGGGGGCCAGGTTCTGTGTTACTTTACAAACCATAAACAAATGACAAGTAAACAAGATAATACTGGGGATAGGATTTTAAAGATTCAATGAACCTCCAGGATATCACAAGGTCTGTGTAATTCATAAGAACTATACAATGAAATGCTGATGGTGTCACTAAGGTTCTGGCAAAGCTTTAAGTACCTTTGACAGATCAAAGAAAAAATAAAGCATTATTCTATTTAGGTGCAGTGTTATGGATAACTTGGCATTACAGTTCTTTAGAAATGATTAACTCCATGTGGTATTGATGGTAACAATCCATTTTCTGGCATAATGAATTAGGCATTCCTCCATTGTCTCATAGTTTGATTTCATTCTTTATATATATATTTATGGCAACTCTTTTTTTATACCTTTCAGTTTCACACACACAAAAAATAAAAACACACTCCATAAGTTGCCAGAGGAGAAAACATGCCTGGAAACTGATTTATTGGTATTACTCCCCAGTAACCTATTTCCTACCTGAGACATAAAACCACATCAAGGGGGAACCATTTTTACATCTATGAACTGAAAGGGAAATTGCTACTCTTCAAGCTGGGAGCTCAAAAACCTTTGCTGAAAAGTACCCTTTTTTCTAATACTTTCTGCTTCTGAAAGCCTTTGTTTTTAAGGAATAGTTCTTCCAACAAAGACTCAACTATCAGGCATCCCACTCATGATTAGTTAAACTGTGAAAATGAGAAACAACCTCTAAGTGACTGATATACTTTAGGAACAAGAGAGAATCACAGCCTCTAATTTCTGAGACTCATGATTGTCTTGTGACTGTGGGATTTTTAAATGTCGGGAGCACCAATAGAAATGAGGGGAAAAGATGGAAGAGTCAGCTAGTGTGATATCTTGATTAGGTTCCGTTGTACTGTCCCTCTTTATGGCTTGTTTTGTTTGTTTTCTAATGAGGAGCTGCCTCTGAGAGTGCTAATCTGTCTTTAACATCATGACACTTCCTTATATTATGCTGAACAATCTCCATGGCATTTAAAAGTGAAATATTTGCTTCAGAAATAAAAAGATAGGCAATAAAATGTAGCTGTAAACAGCCTTCACAGCTTTATTTTTCATAGATAAATACACAATAAGTTCAAACTAGAATGGAATTCCTAAAGCAATACTCCACTAATCTGTATTCGGAGGTCTCAAGCGTATTATCTGTAATTTACAACCAATTTAAATGGCATTAACAGTCTTCTCCTTCTGGGAATTTAAATTTGCATCCTACCATTGAATTAAACAGTGATTGCATATTTTCTATAGGGGACTGAATGCTCTTTGATGCTTGTTTTGAATAATGAAGCATCTATTCATGCACACGGTGCAATGTGCTCCTTTGTCCTCAATGTAATTGAAGCAAAATGTGAGTTAAAGAGATTTCCCCGCTTAACCAAAGGTTTGTTGATTGGTGTCTATTTTCATCTATTCAAAATTAGGAAAACAGTCATCTCTCACTGCACTGAAAAATGATTTACCCAAAAAGTCCCTGCATGAAGGGAGGTCAAGTATTGCCTTATTTGATCTTTTCATAGATGGAGCAGGATGTCAGAAAATATTGCAAACTAACCTTTGGGGGAATGATATTGTGAGATTATTTGCAGCTCTACTCTAGGACCAAGAGAATTAGAAGTAGGGGATAGGGAAAGGGAGAATATAGCCTGTCTCCAAAGTAAGGAACTTAAATAACCTTGCTCTCCCAAGCCAAACTACATAGAGGCAGGAAGGAAGATTCCTTGCAGATTATAGAATTGGGAATCTTAGAAATCCAGGGACAGTGAGTCCATTTGGGAGCCATCAGTTTCTCATAGTGTGTCCATGTCAGACAGCAATAATATATTATAGCCCTCTTTGCCGTTGATAGAGCCTCATACTCAAATGCTTTGGGCAGTCAGTAGCAGTTGACTAGAGTTGGCACCATAAATGAAACCTATTTGCCATTTCAGTTAATCTATCTATCTCATTTAATAGATAGCTCTAGAAAGATGGAGTGACCCTCCGAAGGTCTTGGAGCTAGCCACTGGCAGAAGCAGAACTAAGAACTTGGCACTACTAATTGCTCAAAAGCTTTTCACCAAACACCACCAGCATGCTCTCTGAGCCTACTGTGCATCATTACATCCCCAGAGCACAGCCCCTAGTAGGTGTTCAACAATTACTCATTTTTAACTGAATGAATAAGAGAGATATATGTTGTTAAACTTTATTATAGAAAAGAAGTTCTTTGAAAAAAAATATTCCTTTGAACCAGCTGAACATAATTAGACAAGGACCAAACAAAACTTTAGCATCTGTTCACCGAAGCCTTCATTCAGATTAGGAAAATCACACATATAAATAATATCAATAAGAACGAAGCATTTACGAGAAGAAATTGTCCTCAAAGACTTTAAAGCCCTTTGAAAATATCTATATTTTTTAAGAGAAGTAAGGCTTTCTTTCCTTGTTTCACAAATAAGGCTGGCTGTGCTTAAAAATATCTATTAATATACAACTAATATGCAATTGCAAATCATTATTCAGCAAAGAGGTGATCGAAGAGCTCTGTTGAAATTGAAATACAATCATATTGGAAATTTGAATAATTCAGAATTTTCAAGAATTGATATGGTATTTTCCACTTATTACTCTGTATTAGTATTCTAGTGTCTTTCCCTTAAAGAAAGCAAAGACTAAGTGTTTCTGACACTTGGCTAGAGCATATCAAAGTTCTCTCTTATATTGAATGTCAGCTCTTTATCTTTACAATAGGACCCATCTTCAGGATTTAAAATATGGAAAATATAAAAGTTAAACTGTCCCACATTCTTAACATAAGTATATTCCACTGGTTCAGCCAGGGACAAATTTGCCCTTCAAGGAACATTAGGCAATGTCTGTCACACTGGAGGAAAGGGTGCTACTGACATCTATGAGTAGAGGCCAGGGCTGCTGCTGCAGTGCACATGGGCCAAAATGTTGATAGTGCTAAGCCTGAGAAGCCCTGGTCCACCCGCCCCATCCACAACTGTTTGTATTGGTTCAGCATCCTGTTGCATTGAGAATGTATCAATCTGTGGCAAACAGGCTTTTTCACTGTGATTATGAGAATATTTTATTTCTCTCTTTTTTGTTAAGATGTCCAGTTTCCTTATGTCAAGGGAAAAGTGGAGCTTCTGTTTCCTCCTTTTGCCTTCCCTCAGAACCAAACTAAAAATTAATTAGCTCAGGTAGCTCAATTCTGGGATTTTCAAGAGCACAAAGAAGGGTTTCAGGAGCTCCCCAGGCTCTCAGATACACTCTGCTAATACACTACAGATTCAGCTAATGAAGGCAGCAGCGGGCATGAACTGGCTGCTACTGCATGAACCTGAGGATGGCTTCCCTTCAAAGGTTTGCTGCTCAGTTGTATAGAGAGAAAAGATAAATTTTATTGGTGTTTAAAATTTTTTTCATTTGCTGTTGTTCCTCTACTAATTCTAGTTCTTCTGCTGACTTGCTGGCCTTGCTTGTGATCCTGGAGATTATGAGCAAATTGCCTACATTTTCTGCTTCTCAACTCTTCTGTCAATTATGTGGTACTCATACTGGTCTAAGGGAAGATAAAAGGAGAGAATAAAAGCCAAGATGTTTCGGGGTCGGGGGTGGGGAGTGGGGGGTGGGAGTGGTACTTCTAAGTGTAGGATAGCGACTATGTCCTGTTTATCCTATAGTTCCAGAAGCTGGTTCTGTGCTTGACACAAAACAGGTACTTAACAAATAAGTATGGGTGATACTTTGGAAACTATTTGGCCCTACCGATTGATGCTGAACAGTGACCTAGTAATTATACCCCAACATGTGCACCCAGAAGAAATGAGGGCATATGCCCTGCAAAAAAAATGAGTACAAAATGTTTTATAGCAGTTTTATTAATAATAGCCAAGAAACACAAAGAACTCAAGTGTTTATCAATAGGAAAACAGTGTTCATACCATGGAATGATACAGTGCAATAAAAAAAAATTCAGCTATTGCACATAAAACTTTCAGCAGAGTGCCTGGTTACTACTCAGTAATTATAATGATAATGACAATAATAATGATAATAATTATTGGGTATTCACTATGTGCCAACGGCTTTTAAGGGGTTTACACATACTAATTCATTTCACCATCCCTCAGAACAACTCTATTGGGTAGTCTCTATTTCTATTACCATTTTACATAAGGGTATCATGAAGCACAGAGAGGCTAAGTAAAATTTTGTTGAATTAATCTGAAATACAGATACATTCTGACTTTTTTTTTTTAAAGTACATGTAAAGAAACATTAGAGAAAATTAAAAATCAATGGTCTCCTTTGTATTTAGTATGAACATATCTTATCTCCCCTTTGTTTTATTTTGATCTTGTACTTTTTGGCAATGTTATCTTCAAAATCCAAAGATCATGCAGATGCTCCTCTTGTGATTAAGGGCTACCATTTGAAATATTTCAGTTAGTGAAAATCTAAGAAGGCATTTTGCCTTTGATTTACCTTGCCTGCCCATTGACAGGGCTGCCTCTGGACTCCTGGAGGGCAGTCAATCAATGAAAACCTGAGGGTGAAGTTTTGAGGAGGGCGGGGGAGTGGGAGGTTGGGGGTGGCTTGGGGACCTCAGTTCCTCTGTCTGTCAGATAATAAAAGCCACACCCCTTGGGGGCCCAGGGCAGCAAAGGCATGATAGAAAGGGCTACTCTTCCCACAAAGCAGTTTCAAGATCTCCGCAGTTAATAATGTGTCCACGCTCTACAGTGGATCCATAGAAATATCACTCAGGCTTTCATGTGCTGTGTGGTGCCCCAAGTGTTTATCTTGTTTGGTGTTGAGGAAATTGGAGGAGTGGGGAGAGTCACCAGAGTAATGAGCACTGAGGTTACCTCTCAATTGTTCACATCAAAAGCTTTTGCGCATTATTTTGGACTCACAAGAATTTCTCCATTATGAAAGAAAATAAATATAGGTGACAAAGGAATGCTCACTCTCTCATTACTGCCCCCTCCATCATACATATTGGAAAAAGGTGCCATTTCATTGGTAGTGATTAATTCGTGCGTGCGTGAGAGAGAGAGAGAGAGAGAGAGAGAGAGAGAGAGAGAGAGAGAGAGAGAGAGATCGCACGCGAGCATGAAGAGTTACAATAGCATCATAGCTGCAGGTCTATTTATGATTTGCTCAGGTTTGTTCCCCACCCCCATCCCTGCATCCCCAATGGCAGGGTTCTGATCTGGCAGAGATGGGGCTATTAAAACCTCTCATCTGCAGCTCATCTCAGCTCTCAGCTGCAGCTGCTGCCTTCCCCTGCAGAGCCTGCCCTATTGGATGGCGAGAGTTGGGGAGCGTGAGTTCCAGCCCAGATGATGGATAGTGTGAGCCCTGCTTTCTTGGGGGCCATTCAGGACACTGGTTTAGAGTAGCTCAAAAATTCAGTAGGTTAAGTGCTTTAAGCTCTATTTAATTAGTTGTGTTTTGTGGGGTCCAAAAAATAAACTTTTAAAAATCAATTTGAGAGCAAAAGGTAGTGACTTGGCCTTGAAATTCTTAGGATGTTGAGTAAAAATTTTCTTTCTTAAAGGAAAACTTCTAGGACGTTTTAAAGTTTAAAATACTTTATATAAGTATGAATTATTTTTATTAATTGACTGTTAAAATTATACAAGCAATGGAGGGTCACTATAAAACTTATAAAATAGAGAAGTAAAAAATAAGAAATTAAAATAACATTCAACCAAAATTTGGCATATAACCTTCCAGTTTTCCCCTATGTATATGTGTTATTTAATGGAATACTGACACTCAGTGATTTGTAATCTGCTTTTTTCCCATTAAACAGTATCTCTTGAACACCATTCAGGTTAATGAATATGTTTCCACGCTATTATTTAATACAGTTGCCTAATATTCCATTGTGTGATGTATTAGAATTATTTTAAGCAATCTCCTTTTATGGATGTGTCTGAAACTGGATGTTTCCAGTTTTGCACTACCATAAATAAAACTATGATAAATAATCTTGTAGGAAAGTCTTTGTTTACATTCATGTATGTTCTATTAGAAAAATTTCCAGAATTGTTATTGATGGGGCATTTTTAATTAAGG
This sequence comes from Cynopterus sphinx, assembly GCA_030015415.1. Lineage (NCBI taxonomy): Eukaryota > Metazoa > Chordata > Mammalia > Chiroptera > Pteropodidae > Cynopterus > Cynopterus sphinx. The sequence continues at coordinate 8,544,394 of CM057388.1, forward strand.
TTTTCAGTATGTACTACCAAATTACCTCTAGAAATGTCATACTGGCCCACTCATTTACCAGGAGTGTATTAAACTGGCCTACTCCCCAAACACAGTGGGGTTTGTTTAAACAACATTTTTAAAGCCTGTGATTTAACTTCCTTTCGATTGCTTTTTGTCTCATCCTACAATGTCTTCAGCTTCTTTCTGTTCCCTAACCACTGCTCTGGTATTGTCAGAAAGCCAAGAGAGGGGGTAGAACCCCAAGCAGAACCCATTAAAGGAACTGGTTTTGGCAAACTATCAAGGAATTTCAGTTTCATGCTGGAACAAGATAACACAAAGAGCTACCCATTCATTCTGTACAAGAAGATATTTACATTACATTTTATAACAGTCATAAATGAAAATGGCATTAATCTGCCAAGTTGTTGTTTTTAAAGAGAAAAAGGAGGAGGTGGTTGACATACCAGAGAAAGCCCTGTGTCCACCAGAGCTTTGCTGTGAGTGTGATTTTAAATAGCAGGGCAAAGGTGAAGAAGCGGGCTCAACATCTCTGTCTCCATGGCAACAGCATCTCTGCTCTGAGGCTCTGACACAACTGCAGCAACCAAAATACACTCCTTGTGCACAATTATACTGCAAGTTAGGAGTTTCTTTTTATTCTTTGTAAATGTTAAATTTAAAAATATGTGCAAGGACAGAGAAAGAGCAAATCATGCACAACTAGAGGAGAGTCTTTAAAATGAGTAAGCGAAGAAAATGAACATCCAAATGGCTTGATAAATTCTGCAACCAACAGTTATGATATACAGAGAGATTGAAAATCTTTCTCATGTGAGTAAAAAAAAAAAACTATGTGTGCACATAAGTGCGAGTATTAGTTTTAAAAATGTCCTTTCCCTAAATTTTTAATACAGGTCAATATTGCTTTCAGCATAGCCATTTGGCTCAGGTTATGATTTAATCAATTAAATTAACCACAAAATTTATATAGCTGGAAGTTCCTCATATGTTAAACCTAGCAAAACTTCAGAGAAACTGCATTAGTCCTGAGTTGAGGGCATAAGTGGCCCCCTTTAAGGTCAGTTAAGACTCACTAATATCTCTACCTTTCCATTTATTTTTAAAGGAACTTGAAAATAAAGAAGTGCAAAATTGTGATTATATACTGTTAGGTTCTTTCTGAGCTGGCACTTCTGCTAAAGTGAGTAATGTTCAAAATAATCTGGAATGATGATATAACTATTAAAGCTACCTAACATTTAGTTTTTAGAGAATGTATCTCAATAAATGTTGAGCAAATAAATGAATGAATAAAAACTACCAAGGGAATATGAAACAGACATGTGATGGGTTCCCTGGATGTGTACTTCCATTGAATGTGCCAAGACCATCTCTAGTTCAGTGCATCTCAACCAGGGATGATTTTGCCTCCCAGGGGACATTTGGCAATGTCTGGAGACACTTTCATTTATCACAACTGGAGAAGGGGGGTTACTGACACCTAATGGGTAGGGGTCAGGGATGCTGCTGAATATCCTACAATACAGAGGACATTGCCCACAACAAAGAATAATCTAACACAAAATGTCAATAGTGGTGAGGGTGAGAAACCTTTGGTCTAGTCTAATTTTCTATGTGGCTACTTTTGGTTCAGAGGGTTCTGTGGATAGATGAAATGCAAGACCCTGTATTTTGTATAAAAGCAAAATTTTCCTTGAATTATTAGTATTTTGTTCGTTAAACAATGATAACATGATTTCCCCCTCACTTACACAATACATTCTATTTTTTAGGCAAACACTCCTGAAAGTAAAAAACAATAAATAGAAAATGAGAGTTGAACACTAAAAATAAAAGCACAGGATTCATTATTTAAAAAGAAAGCATCTGCAAAGTGGTGGCACAGAGGAGTACTCAAAAAACATTAGCTATTGTTATTTTCCCTACATTTTTTAGCATGAAAACACCATATCAAAAATAACATAGTGTTCACTGCTAAAATAATAATAAATAAAAACACTTAAGTATATACTGCCCAATTCCTTTGAAACCCCTATGTGCTCCCCCCTGATAGTAGTCTATCTCTCACCTCAGAAAACCACTATTCTGGTTTTGTTAATAATTTTTTTATATAGAGAAACAGATATATGGATATATAAATTACTTGGCTTACCTTGCCTTTTAACTTTATATAAATGGAATCATACTATATGTTATATATATTTCTGTGAATTGCTTATTTTATTCAGTATCATGCTTTCTATGTTCTTCCATGTTCACATGTATAGCTATACTTTATCCATTTTCATTGTTGTGTAGTATTCTATCATATGGTTATATCACAATTTATTTATCCATTTTACTGGCGCTGGCCTTTTACTTTTTCAGTTTTTGTCTATATAATAAATAAGGCTACTATGTACACTGTTATATATCTTCTGGAGGCATATACACAAGGGTTTTAGAGTGAAAAGTTTCTGCATGTGAACTTTTACTAAATAATGCCAAAATATTTTTTAAAGTTTTGTTGTATCAATTTCACACTTATCAACAGTGTACAAGAATTATTATTGCTGCAAGATACAGAAACAGTCAACAATTGTTAAAGTCACATTTGATTTTGCCATTTTGGTGGGCATAAAATGGTATCTCATTATGGAATAATAAATAATAATAAATTATTCATACAATTGAGCATCTTTTCAACTATTTATAAGTCGTTGGTGTTAGCCTTTGTTGTGAAATATTTATTAATGCCTTTTGTGTAATCTTCTATTGGGTTGATATATATTGTAATAGACAGACTTCTAAGATGATGTCTAATGATCCCCACATCCTGAAATTCATACTCTTGTGTAATCTTCTCCCTCTGAGTGTAGGTTGGACCTAGTGACCAACAGAATATAATAAAAGTGATGAGATGTTGCTTATGAGATGAGGTTACAACACATGGTGGCCCATGTCATGCTAGCATGCTCTCTCTTGCTGGCACCCTCACTTTCCCTCTCATTTGCTCCCCCTGCCTATGAAGCCAGTAGTCATGTTGTGAGAGGCTCTATGGAGAGTCCCACATGGCAAGGAACTGAATCAATGGCTCATAAAGAACTAAGGCCTCAGTCCAACAACTCGCTAGGAACTGAATCCTGCCAATAACCACAAGTGTGAGCTTGGAAGTGGATTCTTCCCAGTGGGTTTGAGATGACTGCCACCTGTGAGAGACCCTGAAGTAGAGGATCCTAATAGGCCACACTCAGAACACAAACTTACAGAAACAGTGAGAGAGTAAATGTGGGTGGTTTTAAACTTCTGAGCATTGGGGTGATTTGTTACACAGCCATAGGAAACGTACACACATAGAGATATGTATATGTGTGTGCTTGTGTATAAAATAAATAAAACATGCATATTATACATCCTGGATAAGAACTGTTAGCTCTCTGCATGGAAAATATCTTCATTCAAATTGTGGCTATTTTTTTAACTCTGTTAATGATGGCCTTTCATGTAAAGAAGTCATGAAGGTTAATTTAACCAAATGCATCGATTTTTTTTCTTTAAAGTTTAAACTTTTTGTGTCTCATTTAAGAAATTATTCTCTACTCCCAGGGCAGTCATATCAATATTTTTTGGTTTTATTCTAAAATTTTTTCAGTTTTGTCTTTCACATTTAAGTTCTGAAGTCACTTGAAATGGATATTTATAGTAATAAGGTAGAGTTCATTTTGTATGGTGCATAGTGAGGTAGGGATTCATTTCCATTCTTGCCCCTAGAGATAGCCAATTTTCCCAGTACCATATATTGATTGAATAATTCATATTTGTCTTCCCAGTGTGCACTTATGACTGTCATATATCAGGTCTTCATATTTGTATGAGTCTGTGTCTGGAGTTTCTTTTCTGTTCCATTGTCTAGCCTTTGTCAAGAGTACACTGTCTTTACTCTAGTTATATAATAAGTCATGATTTGGGGGAATCAATTCCTCCACCTGCTTTCTCTTTTTTAGGAACATTTGGGCTATCCTTGGTCATTGTTCTTTATATATGTTTTAGAAACAGCATGCCAAGATGAAGCTTATTGGGACTGCATTGAATTTATAGATCTATTTGGGGAGAGTGGGCTATTTATAAGTACTGAATCCTCTCATCTATGAACATAGTATATGCATATACATGACTTATTTAAGTCTTCTTTAACATCTTTCAATAAAGTTTTATAATTTATTCCATAGAATTCCTGTACTTTTTGTTAGATGTATTATTAGATACCTTACACACTTTTGTTACCAATATAATTGGTATCATTTTAAAAGTTATTTTCCTGGTATATAAAAATGCTGACATATAAAAATGCAGTTGACTTCTGTGTAGTAATGGAAGCTTCAAAATCATAGTTACACTAAAAAAATATTTGATAAACTTTTCCCAACTTTCCAGGAATGCATTTGAGGCACTAAATGAAACAAAACTATAATTATAATCATCTCATAATAATTTCTATATTTCTATCCCAGAGGTAATTTAGACATTTTTCACTTATTGATATGAAAAATCAAAATGTATAATTAAGACTCGATATTCTTTTATTTCTTCATATTTGTCTAATACATGAACTGACTGCTGTATTTATATTTACTTTGGTCCAACAAAATCCCTTGCCAATGTGAGGAGTTATGATTATTTAATGGCTACTCCAGACAGTATTTGCAAAAGAAAAATTTTTTCTTATTACTTCATTTTTCCAATTTTCATCAGCTATTAACATTTCCAAAATTTTATCACAGACATTCTCTATCAACTCTACTTTATTATGGAATTATAGATTTTGTTAGTAAATATAAAGAAACTATATTAGAAAAGCCCTTATGTATACATCACAACAATGGAAAGGGAGGGTTTAAACCACCCAGCTAATTTTCTTAGTTCCTAACATATATTAAGATGTACAGAAAGATTTAAGCAATATGAGTACTCTCTGCACACACTTTCATATTTTTTATCACTTAGTAATTAACTTTGGCTGGCATATATACATACACACATACATATCTCCTAAATGAAGCAATATAGTATTTACCTTTAAGTAATACTCTGGAGAAATTTTCATATCTTTATTTCAAGGTGGAACCATAATGAAAGATTTGCCAGGATCCTTACCTATTCCAGATGAGGCTAAGGTATACTCAGCTTGGGGGAGGGGGTTCTAATTCAGCTGGTGGTGGAAGGCTGAATTAGAGTCATATATTTTCACTTAAAGGAACAAAGGCATAAGGGTAAATAAAGTTGAAAACCATAAGGGAGTTCTGAGGTCCAAGAAGCTGAGAAGGAAGACCAGAAGGTCACTGAAATGAGAGGGGTGTAACTTGCGTCTCAGTATTAGGAGAGAAGGCTAGAGGTGTATGGCTGGAGGAATGATAAGGTAAAATAGGAATGTGCAGTAAACCCCAAGCCAAACTCTTTAGCATGGCTGCTAGAGAGACCAAGTACTCCAAGGTGTCCAGCAAGATGAGAAACAGCCTGGGAATTGGAATCAGGAACACAAAGAGGAGCACAAATTGGGAGCTCATACTGCTCAGGCCCAGGCTCCCCGCCACCCCCATTCTCTATTGTTCCATCCCTCTCTGATCTGTTTCCTGTAGTGTAGTCCTGAACAGACCCAAGCCCTAGCTTCCTAACCTTGCTGGGCCTATTCTCTGAGTTTCCAGCCCCAACTATTCACCAGTATTGTTTGTTCCTTAGTCTGACAGGCTGAGGTGCTATGTTTTCTTTCTCTTTACATATGGTTTCCTTAGATATATCTCTATCCCCTCTTGAGGAATTTCCTACCCTCCATAATAGTTAAAGCAAGCTAAGGTACTATAACCAGAGACCCCATGCAGCTCTGCTTCCTGAAGTCATTCAGGGACCCAGGTTCCTTCTACTTTGTAGGGTGAGAATTCTTAATCTGGAACCTGTGGATAGAATGCAGAAGGTTTGTGAACTTGGACTGGAGAAGAGGGGAGGGCTCACCATTATTTTAACTAACTTTGTGTTAGTCTCCTGTTATTGCTGTAACAAATTTCTACAAACTTAGTGGCTTTTAACAATGCAAATTTATTCTTTTACAATCTGGAGGTCAGAAATACTAAATCAGTTTCAAGGTGTCATCCACAGTATTCCTTCTGGTGGTTCTATGGGAGAGTTTGTTCCCCTGCCTTTAACTATATCTGGAGGCTGCCTACATTTCTTGTATTATGGTCCCTTCTTCATCTTCAAAGCACACTACATGGCATCCATTATCATATTACCATCTCCTCTCCTACCATCCAGTTGCCTTCTGCCTCTCTCTTTTGAGGACAATTGTGGTTATATTGAAGGCTCACCTGAATAATCTAGGATCGTCTCCCCATCTCAGTGTCCTAACTTAATCATGTCTGCTGTGCAGTCCCTTTCAGCATGTAAGGTAAAAGTCACGTGTTTTAAAGATTAGGACATGAATATCTTTGGGGGGGGCACTATTCATCCTACCATAAATCTCTAATCAAAACTTAGTATTTTCTTACATTATGAATGTAGACAACAAACCATAGTAGTATTAGTAGTACCTAAGACTTTGTTACCAATAGAAATCACAGATCATTCCATATTACATCATAGTTATTGAAGATATTTTGGATTTATAGAAGTCATTAGACCCTCTACTAGATCTTGTTAGTTAATCCATTACTAAAAATGTACATATAGAACTATTGCATAGATTAGGAAATAGAAATGGTTTTATTTTTAATCTTATGTATTTTACTTCATGCATTTAAATTTAAATCTGAAAGATTTGTTAGCTTTATCATACTAGCATAAAATTTGGTGTAAAACCTCTGTCCTAGAGCATGGTTACCACCTGCATAGTTAAAGCCTTGTTTGGTTCTAGTCTGAAGGAAGTAGGAAGAGAACATGGAACAGACATATTTAGTGTCTTTAGGCCTAGGCATAGAAGAGACATACATTATTTTTACCCATGTTCTATTTTCAAGAACATTAGCCTGAATCAGAATCCCCTGGAGGGCTTGTTAAAATATAGACTCTGGGCTTCACTCCCAGAGCTTATGATTCACTGGGTCTGGTGTGGGAACTGAGAACTTGCATTTCTAACAAGCCCTTAGGTGATGATGATGATGATGATGATGATGATGATGATGCTTTGAGAACCGTTGGTCTAGAGTATAGTCTTATGACCATGAATAACTGCAAGGAATGCTAGGAAATGTGCAGCCGGGCAGTCAGGTTTAAATCCAGTGTAGCTATAGAGAGGCACTCAAATGAAAGAATATGAGGAGGTATTCAACGTGTATGGCAACAACTATTACTATAGAAGAAGGAGAAAATGAATTTTGGTAACTAGCTATTAGCCTTCACCACAATAACCTTCTGGACTCTCTCATGAGGCATGTAGAAATCAAAAGTGGGATCTAGACACAGATGCCCAGGGTGAGTTCATATAAGTAAAGGAAAGGTGCCCTCATCCTGTTCTACGAACTCAGAACAGTTGGGAATATCCAGGAACATCTCCCCTGAGGCCTATTGGGTACCCATTTATTCCTTGTGCTGTGGTCCCAGGGATGGTGTAGAAACACAGCTTTTGATGCAAGACTCAATTATCCTCACTGAGTACCAGGCTTGTGTAGCTCAAGAGGGAAATCAGGATGCCACACTGCTGTCATGAATATAGGAAACCTCAGTAATAAACTAGTGATACATAATAATGGTGAAGATGAATGGTCTCAGGCTGCTAATGAGACAGTGTAACATAACCAAGTTGGTCAATGTCATGGTGGAAAGTGTTCTACCATGGCCAAGGGAAGCTCTGATCTGGAACTGTTCTTTACATAAATATAAGGTAACTTTCAATAGGTTCCCTAGTCAAGTCAGAGCTTCTCTGAAATAGTCTATCCACTGCCCAGGCAACACTTTGATTCAATCAGACTGCCTTAAGTCACTGTACTAAGTAACTTGGTATAGTAAACAGGTTTAAAGGAACATCAACCTGTCACAGATTACTGTGGGAGTTCAAAATCATTTTAGCCTTTACATTGCCATCTGTAAAATGGAGACGATATCATCTGTGCTGCACAAGGGGCAGCTTGGTATATCAGAAAGAATATGGCTCTAAGGTCAAATGACCTGGGTTCAAACTGTAGAAACTTGGGAGAATGGCAGAATCTCCTTGAGAAAGAGCCTCAGTTTTTTTTCATCTTGAAATGTGGATAATTATACTAGCCTGACAGCAGATCAGCAGAGGCTTACATTGCACTGGTGAAAATGTCCATCTTGGTCAGTGCCTTGTAGGCACTCAACTAACTATTGGTGACTTGCCCATTTTTATGAATGTCTTGCTTGGGGAGAATTTGGGTGTGCCATTGCTAAACCCAAATAATAAGAAGTTATTGAAATCCATGAAATAATAAAAGATGTATTTAGAGCAGCAAGGGATTAGCTATGACAATAATACTCTGCATATGGGAATTAAGCCCCAAAGGATGGAAAAAGAGAGAATTGAGTTAAATTTTAAAAAGACATAACTACCAAAGAGGAAAGGTTTTTTTTTCACACCTAGTACAAGCTATTTTCAAGGACTAGACAAGGAGGGTAAAGCTGAGGTTCTCTGAAATAACATCTGGAGTTCCCCCTGCTCCTTTTCTTAAACCAAGTCTAATAGTTGGGCTTCGTCTGAGAAAATTCATAAACTACAACTGTAATTTCAAGAATCACTATATCAAGAACCCTTGAAACCATTAATGGAGAGAAATTTGGGTCTTTTCGTACATCCTGCTATATCCTTTCAGATCATTAAAGTTTCTTATAGGAACACCAAACAATTGTTTTGATTCTGGTTGCAATGGCCCCAGACCAAAGAACTCCTGTGTATGCAGCCTGGCTAGAAATACTTGGTCATACGAGAAAGGAATTTTTCCCCAACAAGCTCTTTAAGCTGCTTTTGCTGGACCTGATTAATTCAGGAGAGCAGAGTCCAGGAAAATGCTTTTTATTCCAGTTAAGCTCTTTCTGGCTTTGTCTTTTTTCCTTCCTCAATTCAAGAAGTCTTAAGATGTACTTTCTTAAACATTTTAGTCTTTCATGTGACAGAGGAACATTCAGTCCCACAAAAGGAATGCAGAAATGATTCCATTTAGATGGCTTCTGACTCAAAAGATTTTTGTCTTTCAGTGTCTTCAGAAGGTGAGACAATTCTGATTTCTGTGGCATTGGAAAAAAAATGGGACAGATCACCATTAGTGGTGGGAAATTGGAATGACAACAATGACAACAACGACCAAGAAATGTGTCTGGGGCAATGCCATTTTCGGTCTGTGTATTTCTCCTAGACTAATCTCCTGCTTCGTCACCTAGTTTGAGTAATATGTTCTCGGTGCTGAGCAAAGTAGGTTGGTTTCATCTATTCTGTTCTCTGTGTTCCTCTGGTAGGGAGAGCAAGACCATAAAATGATGGTGGTGATAGTAAATTTTTGTTATTTATTAGCAGGACTTTCTATGCCCTTTGCTAAAAGCTCTCATTGGGAGAAGCTGGCAGCAAGGAGGAAAGTATTTCTTTAGCATAGTTGTCATTTTTCAGTGAATGGAATATAGTTAAAAAGGTCATAAATGCTCCCTTTATCTATTCACAGAGTAGTATCACCACAAGTGCCAATATTTCATATTGAAGTTAAGATCAATTAATTATTTAAAATTTCCTATTTTTGAGAGAGTGGCTAAAATGGTGCTACCTTTCAGGGTTGTACTAATTGTAGTATCTGCAATATTTAAGGGCTCATTTAAAAATTAGCACCCTCAAGATCACATGTGGCAGCACATACTCCCCAAATTATTGAAAGCTGGTTTCATATCTGGCTGTTAAAATACAAATCATCCTCTTTTACTCTGTGTTGGCTCAGAGAGCAGCTGCTTATGGTATAAAAGATATCATAGCTGGCTGGTTTATAGCATCCACTATAAACACAGGGTATTTTATTCATCTGAAGAAAACCATGAATTAGATCAAGACAAGTTAGAAAAAAAGCAAGAGTTTAGATTTTAGTGAGTGACACAAAACACATTCCAGGTAAAGGATTTGAGCCCTTCTCCTTCTCCAAAACTTCTCCCCCTCACCACACACACACACCTGACATGTGGGATTCCCCAGAGCCACCATCTTCCCTAAAGAATTCATCTTTAGATATAATAGATATTATTATATCTATTATATAATAGATATAGTAGGGGCTGATGGAAAAAGGAGGAACCATTGTTGTCTATAAAAGAATTGAAATCATGAAAATTTATATACAGTTCAATTATTGATAGTCACCTGAGGTGTTATCTAGTATGAATACCCTTGATGTTGGGAAACACCATGTTAAAATTCCCCAAACAAGGTGAACTGCCAATATCAGTGTCAGAAAAGTCACTATATTAGAAGGTGAGCCATTTCTTTTCAGGACATTAGACTATTTGTATTTTAGGTTAAACTTTCATTCCCTATAACTTAACTGCATTGGCTCTAGTCCTGATTTCTCCATCTCCACATATTTAATGAGTTATTCACATACTGCCTCATTCCATAGAGGATTTGGGGCAGCTTACAACAAAGAAAATACACGTGGTCTCCAAAGAGAAAAAAAAAAAAATTGAGAGAATTTGGTAAAGAGATGAGGATTAAAAAATCATACACCCAGCAGCCCAATTCAAACCAAAAATGTCTTTCATCGGTTCTTTTAGAGTTGGAGGTGGCATCCAATGTGACTCCGTATGTCCTAACAATCAGAAGGAAGAGACATAGAACACAGGCTCCATGAAAGCAGGGATATGGGACCATTTTGTTTCCTGCTGTGTCCCCGTGACCTGAACTGGTGCCCAGAGCCCTGCAGGTGCTCAGTCAGTATGCACTGAATGAACATTGAGTGAAAGAGGGAAATGCTTTCAACTAAGAGCTTCGGGGAGTTGGTAAGATCAGAAAGAATAAATTGTTCAGAAGAAGCAATTCCTGGAAGTAAAACTTGAGAAAAAGTTCCCCTGAGTACTCAAATAGAGAACAGAGTGTAATGTAGTCTAAGATGTCCTTGACAATTTCCTTACAACAGGTCAAAGAATAAATTTTCTCCACTGTTTTTCATAGTGATACTTAGTATAGGTAGATAGTATAAGACTGAAGAATTGTTCAATAAAAAGGAATTCTATAAGAGGACAAGTAATGAAATTCAAGTAAGTCTAAAAATGTTTTAACTCCAAGCTTTTCAGAAGTACCTGGGTATGCCCCCTGGGGCTTATGACTCTGTGATAGAAAGAGCTTAAATACATATTAAAGATGGCATATCACCCTGGGTGTTGAATTTACTGGGAGATGGAGTTGGGGGAAGAGAAGGCAATTAAAGAGACTATTTTATAATTGAAACCCTTGCTACTCAAAGTTTGCAGAGGCCAGCAGCTTGGGCATCACTTGGGGCTTGTTAGAAATTCAGAATCTCAGTCTCTCCTCCAGGTCTACTCAATTGGAACCTGCAAGATCCCTCAAGTAATTCATACACAGAAAAATTTGAGAAGTTACTTTTTAACCCATTATTTTTATATGCAGAGAGATGTGGATTATTTATGGGGTAAATGTAATATTTGCATAACTCATAAAGATAATATGAGAAATTTCAGAGAAATATCTCACTAGTGACTGGTAGTTTGGGGCTACACCTCTGGGTTGGTGGGGAAGCTGTGAGAGCTCACATTATTCTGTAAAGATGGGAGGGATTGAGAAGCATTGTTCTGATTTGCTGAAAAATAAAAGTATAAACTCTTCAACTATTTAAAAATAGCCTGAAATCTTCATCCTCTCTCCCCCTGAGTTTTCTCTTTTCGATTGACTGTAACACCCTCCCTGTCTTTAACATTCTGCATAACAGAGAGTTACTAACAGTGGTGTCTAGACAAACTCACTCTCTGGAAAACAAAAAGTCCTGATTTATAGTTCTCATTGATTAGCATAATGCAAATACTCCTACCACGGCCCATTTCAAGCTACCAGCAGCTTAACAACTAGCTCACAAAATTCCTGAATATTTAGCAACTTCTAGCAAGTAAATACCAGCTGGCTCCAGTGTACCATTAGTTCCAGACTCTTTTCCACCCAGGTTGCCTGTCTCAGATCTATTGCAGTTTGTCAGCCTGCTATTATCTGAGAACAATAACCCAGACAGAGCCTGGCAGGTACCAAGTACAATGGAATTAGCCTTCCCATTATACTATAATTAATGTAGTCCAAGATCATATTTAATATTTGGCAGCCATGCAAGCTTTTGACTCAAGATGAGTTTATAGTAAATTAAAGGTTCTAAGACTCCCCCTACCACCGCTATACTAATGTTAGTTCATGTCTCTTTCACACTATTTTTGTATAGTTTAATTTTAAACAAAAGTACATGCATTTACATGCATCCTTACTGCTCTTAATCTCGTTAATTTTAATCCTTCATTCTAGCTTGTGGAGAGCCCTCTGATTTTTAAGAATGCCATTGGCCTTGGAATCTATTCATCTCTATTCTGCATCTTCTACACTTTTGCTGAGCTTTACTCCAAAGTGTTTATTACAGTGTTTAGTAAAAGGTAGACTAGGACAAAGTCAAGAAGAAAGCCCTTACAACAGTATTAGAGATCTAGCTCAAAGTTGAGATTCAAGACAAGACATGAATTCATACACCTATTCTATCATCGAGACCACACTCTTTCTTTCCCATCAACAAAAATATTATGATAGACCCATTAAATAGCTTGCTGAGATCCAGATATACTATGTCTAAGGCATCCTTCTAGTGGCAGCTTTAAAAACATTATCCAAAAAAGGGGAAGGGATATTTAGTTTGATTTTAGAAAGATTGCTTAATAATCATCACTTACCATTTTAGTGCTTCCAAATCAACTGTTTAATAATACACTTATAATTTTTCCAAGGACCAATGCCCAGCTCAATTACTTGGTACTATGGTGTTTCACTCATAATTGGAAGGTTTCATCAATGCAGAAAATCAGGCAACCTGAGAGGGGCTGGTTCTTGGAATTAGACTCAGTCACTGGGATAGATGGACACCTGGGAACAATTTAAATGATGGGAGAAAGTTATGACCAATACATAAAACATGGTGGGTGGCAAGTATAATTCCACATGATGCTTTGGCAAAAGCAACTGCTGTCATGGAAGTTTCTCAAGAATCAACAGGGAATATAATCAGCAAGCAAGTAGAGCCAAGAAGAATGTTCTGTACAGTGACCTGAGAAGACTGGGGTATCAGGGTCTGTCAGCAAGTTGCAAGCTGGGGTCCAAGACCAGACTCCAATACCTAAATTAGAGATGGATAATGCAAGAAAAGATCCAGGGCCCAGAACTGAGGCATAAGGTCAAGGTGTGGATCATAGCCAAGAAGACGTGATGGTGGACTACCAAAGCATTGAACTAGAACCTCTCTTACTGAAGTCACCTCCTGCCACAGAACCTGGTGCTGGCTGAGCTTTTCAAGTGGATATCAAATGATTCCCAGCCACAGGGAGAGGAAAGATTAGAAGGCAGGAAACTAGACAAATACTGAAAACTTTCACCTGTGAGCAGCATAGTACAAATTAGAAGAAGAATTAGACTTCCAAAATCAGACTCCCCAGCTCTTATTCTGGCTCTGCCATCCACTAGCAATATGTTGGGCAGATTATGTAACCTCTCTGCATCTCAGTTTCCTCATCTGCAAAATGAAGGTCATATTAGTACCTATCTCATTAAATTGTAAGAAATCAATGAATCAACATATATTAAGCACTCAGAACCAGTGCTTGGCACTTATTAAGTGTTATGCACATGTCTGCTTCTAATATCATTTGCCTTTTCCAGTTGGAAAATCTGGATCTCTGCCAATCTTCTAGCATTTTTTCTCTCCTCCATCATTTTCCTGGTAACCAATAGCTGTTCTGTTATCTCATTTGGGTGTTCTCTCAATGACCCTAGATATAATTTGGCCAGGCTTAGAGATTTCTAACTCATTAAAAGTAGATAAGATAAATGATGTTGAGAAAACTAGACACATGCAACTGAACCACCTTTTTATACCATATATGAAAATAATCTCAAAATAGATTAAATACTTAAATGTAAGACCTGAAACCATAAAACTCATAGAATAAAACATAGGCAATAAACTCTCTGAAATTGCTCTTAATATTTTTTCTGATACATCTCCTCAGCAAGGGAAACTAAAGAAAAACAAATGAGACTACATCAAACTAAAAAGTTTTTGCAAGGCAAAGAAAACAATTAATAAAATGAAAAGATAACCTACTGAATGGGAGAAGATATCTGCCTAAGATACATCTGATAGGTTAATATCCAAAATTTATAAAGAAGTCTTACAACTCAAAAAAGAAAACAAACAAACATGCAATTTAAAAAAAATGGGCAGAAGACCTGAATAGGTATTTCTCCAAAGAGGACAAACAGATGGCCCATAAACATATGAAATGATGCTCGAGGTCACTAATTATCACAGAAATGCAAATTAAAACCATAATGAGATATTACCTCACACCTGTCAAAATGGCTGTCATCAATAAATAAAAAAACAACAACTGCTGGAGAGGATTTGGAGAAAAGGGAACCCTCATACATTGTTGGTGGGATTGCAAATTGGTACAGCCACCATGGAAAAGAGGTTGGAGGTTCCTCAAAAAATTAAAAATAGAACTACCATATGACCCAGCAATTGCACTTCTAAGTATTTATCCAAAGAAAACCAAAATACTAATTTGAAAAGATATATGCACTCTTAGGTTCACTATTCACAATAGCCAAGACATGGAAGCATCTTAAAACCCATCAATATACGATTGGATAGAGAAGACATGGTACATATATACAAGGGAGTATTACTCAGTCATAAAAATAAGTGAAATCTAATTATTTCAATGACATGGATGGACTTAGAGGTTAATATGCTGAGTGAAATAAGTCAAAGATAAATACCATATAGTTTCACTTATATGTGAAATCTAAGGAACAAAATAAATGAACAAACAAAACAAAAACAGACTCATAGATACAGAGGAAAACTGATGATTGCTAGATGTGAGAGGAGTTGGAGGGCTGGGTGAAAAAAAGTGAAGGAATTAAGAAGTACAAATTGATAGTTACAAAATAGTCACAGGGATGTGAAGTACAGCATAGGAATATAGTCAATAATATTGTAATGGTTATGTATAGTGTCAAGTGGGCACTAGACTAATTGGGGGGATCACTTAGTAAATTATATAAATGTCTAACCACTATGCTATACACGTGAAACTAATATTTAAAAATGAGATAGGGGCTTTTAAAATATTATTTACTATCTCTCTACTTCCTTCTTAACCAGGCAAGGGCCCTGTATGAAATCACTGCTGACGTCTCAGATAAGACTCTTGTCTTTGCTCGTTTCATTCCTGTTGTAAGATTCTTTCTCTTGATGAAAACTACAGAGGCAAAATAGACATTTGGGGGAAGTAGTCAATACAACTTCAGGCCCCAAACCCTCTTGAAGTAGCAGAAAGTGGCCTTGAGCAGTAATTAGAAGATCTGGTTTTGAAACGTGTTTTCTGACACAGCAGTTTAAGTGCAGCAAATAACCTCTCTGGTTTCTGAGTCCTTGTCAGAGAGAGGGTCTTGATGAGATATTCTCTGTTCCTACTCTGTCCACTATGGTTGTCACTGGGGCTGCTGAATGCTTAAAGTGTGGTAATTCCAATTGAGATATGCTGAAAGACTTAATGCTAAAAAGAATATATGATCTTATTAATATTTCTATATTGACCACATGCTGAAATTAAGATATCTTGAACATATTGTGTTAAGTTCAATATGTTATTATAGTTAGATTCACTTGTTTCTTTTCACTTTTTCTGATGTGGCTACTGCCAAACTTTAAATCAGTCACGTGGCTGGCATTCCATTGGACAGCACTGCTCTATGGTCCCTCTCTGTGCCAACCATATATTATTATATAATATTCTGATTGCTTGTCATGCACTTGAGGTATTTTCCAAAGTCTGAGATGACAGTCAGTGGACAGCACAATTTTTAGTGGCATTCTTGGCTAGTTTCCTTCCTCTTCCCCAGTCTCGGCTGATAAGAATGGCCCAGCTCCTGAAGGTGAATTACTAAGCACAGCGTAGTAAAACCACCATTGCCTTTTCCATTGTACAGAACTGTCAGCTGTTCATTACTATAACTCTTTACTGCCCCAACTTTAAAAAGAATGCACCAAAGGCTTTTACAACTTAAATCCCCAATGAAGAGTTATTCCAGTTACTTAAAAAATATCTTACAGCTTATATCCTGACTTTCATATGGACCACCTACACGAGGATGGAAAATTTGAACTTTGAGTTCAAGAGCTTTTAACTATTACAATGGTTCTAAAAACAGGTAGAGATAACTTTATTTAGTGACACCTGAGGAACACCTTAGTTCCACTTCAAGATAATATTACTGGATCAAGGTCAGTTTATAACCAAAAGAAGTGATTAGATTTCTTCGCAAAGAAATGTCTGTCAAAACCAGTGAAGAAATTAGTAGAGGAGATAAGTAGCATTAAATTAATTAAATAACAAGAGTGAGAATGAAAAGAAGGACAAGAGTAAGCAAACAAGCAATAGAAAGAAACTATATTTTAAAAAGCATTAAAAGTAAAAATAATTCAAATTAGACGAAAAAATACTAAAAAAAATTCAGACTAGCATAAACCTTATTAAAAACAAGACAACAGACTCAAAATAGGGTCATTTATGTTAAGTCCCACATCACCAGACTTAAGTTAATGGCAGTATCAGCTCTCCCAGAAGTGAAATATTAATCTGGTCCATCAGAAAGTGCCTGATCAGCACTAGTGGGTTCATCTGCCTGATAAATCACTGCCATTCCCTAAAGGAAAGTGACTTTGCCACAACCAATCTGCTTTTTGCCTAGTATAAGTTACTCTTCCCTCTCTTCAAGAGGGGCATTCTCTCTCTATGTCTACTTTCTAGGTTCCTTGGAAAATTCACAAGTGATTTTCTCCTTATGTCTCATTGGCCCAAATTGGGACATATACAGTTTATTAAATTAATTAATGATATGGAATTTCCATGATTAGTTCAAATCAACTTTTAAAAGATACTTTATTGAAGTATAATATAGTTCAAGATATTTGTATAGCTTAATGTAATGTATTTTTACCAACTGGATCCACTTCTATATAACCAGCACTGGATAAGGGTTTTTAGCCTTTCCTATGTGTTCAGGGAATTTTTTGGCAGTGTGATGAAGCCTAGAGACCACTTCTAAGACCATTTTTAAATGTATAAAGTAAAATATGTGGGATTGCAAAGAAATCCAGTTAATGTAAAATGACATTACTAGAATTTTAATGCATTCTTTCAGTTTGATTAAGTTTAATTTGGTCATTCAATAAATTTTTGACATAGTATGTGTGCTTATTTATTAACACATAAAATAACAAAATCTGATGACAGGTATAATTACTACAACAATTCCATATTGCTGATGAGTATAAAGTGTTTTACTGGTTGCAAAATCACAAATCCTGCTAATATACTACTATAGTTTGTGGTCTACATTTTGATGGAAGGAAACTGTGTTTCAGGTCAGTGAAAATAAAGAGGTAGTTTTTTACATGCACGGTCACAGATTCTTTAATTTCTATTCATGAACCAATTAAGGATCTATAGGTCCGAGGTTCAGAAAACCTGGAACTTTAGACCTATGGGTTGAAGTGGTCTGGATGTTGGGGGTGTTGAACACCATTATCCACCACAGTAGATGAATGAAATTGGAGCTTTGGGCCCTGCAGCTTAATTCATTCATATAGTCATTTATTCATTCATTCCACAATTTTATTTAGCACATATCCACTATAGGTTAGGCACCATGTTTTATATGGATAAATAAAGGTGAATTAAGTGATACACCCTCTCCTCTCATGGAGTTTTTATCCCGGTGGAGGGGAGAGGCAGCAAAGATGTAGAGTGTGATCTAAAGATTCAGAAAGAAGGCAAGATGACCATTTTTTCACTGGAATCCGGAGGGCTGGTTCAAACCAAAGGATGAGCAAGTTGCTAGCTGAGATTCATTATAGATAATTGCCAAGAATTTCTCCCGAGCAAAGCAGACTTTCCAGTAGGACCACTTTGCCCCCCAGAGTACTCTCGTCTATCTTCAGTAAAGCCTGGTCTTCAGTGTGGTGGCTGGTCACATTTAATTTGATACTGTTCAGTAGAGACCCCTTTGACTCTCCTTGCCATGTCGGTGTTCTCCAACAAAGCTTTCTGTTAAAACCAGGAGTTCATCTTTCAGCGATTGCCTTAATCTGCTGTCTCTAAAATACATTTTGTCTCTAACCTGCAACTGACAAAATCATTAAGAGCATTTCAGGAAATACCTTGACATACTGAGAAAATAGAGCTTTGCTTCTTCTTTTCCTTGTTTATTATAAAATATGTATTGAGAACCTGCTGCTGAACAATAAGTTGGATGCTAAGATAAGGTGACACAGATTAACAAGACATGGCCCTGCCCTCAAGCAAACAACACTCTAACAGAGGGAGATAGGCATGCAAACCGGTAAATACCAGCTGGTATCCCAGCTGCTGGGGGAAAGTCTGTGTGTGTTGCAATGAAGTTACAAAGGCTGGAAGGGACAATTTTACCAGGTCTGAGGGTGGGGTCACAGGCAGAAAGGGATTCAGAAGAAGTCAATTCTTAGGTTTCATCTTGAAAGAGAGGTAAGTAGAATGTTACTAGGTGGTCAAGAAAGAAGGGACTTCTCTGCCCAAAGCAGCCACAATTCCTAACCAAAGCCCCAGTGACATGGTCCTAAAATTAGGAGTGACCATCATTCGCCCTTGCTTTCCTTGCTTTTATTCAGTGGTGTTTGGAAACATGTGAGTCAACAAGGCACTCAGAGAGGGAAAAGAAATGAAATGAAGGTCAGGCAAGCAGGCAAGAATCAGAAACAGTTTGACTAGAACAAGGAAGGGAAATTAAGTTAGTAGTATTTTCATGTTACTTAAGGGAGTAAATTTTTTTAGGTCCTCAAATCATTACAGGTGAATAAAATTTTACATCTCCTTACACTGGGTGATGTGGTTTTGAATTTTGGCTGCAAAGGATAATTACCTGAAGAGGTTTTTAAACGACCTATTTTCAGGATATACCCCAAACAATTAAACCAGTATCTTTAGGGGCAGGATACATGCATCTGTATTTTTTAAATCTCCCCAAGATACAGCCTAAGTTGGGAATTAATACCCTATGACCAGAGGTTCAGCAAGTTTTGTCTGTAAAGCAGCAGAGAATATTTAGTGTTGTGTAGGCCATACAGTCTGTTGTAACCACTCATCTCTGCCACTGTAACATGAAAGCAGCCATGGACAATAGATAAATGAATGGTGTTCCTGTGCACCAAAAAACTTGATTTATGAACACTGAAATTTTAATTTCATGTAGTTTTTAGGTGTCACAAAATATTTGTCTTCTGATTTTTTTCAACCATTAGACAATGTAAAAATCATTCTTAGCTTGCTGGCCATAGAAAAGCAGGAGACAGGCAGATTTGGCCACCAGCTCTGGCAAAATAGAGAGCTTCCATTGCCTCCTTGGTGATATGTCAACTTAAAAATAAAGCACATTCCCAGGGGGTGAGCATTTCTATCTTCATCCCAAATTTTCTGTCTAAAAAGTCATGTTTAATAGTAAACACTGCCAAAATTATGTCCTATTGTTCTTTAAAAATGCACAGGTAAGGCAGACGAGATATACAAAAACAAGTTTCCAAAATATGGTTCTATAACCCTATGCAATATGCATTTTGAAATTGCCAATGCTGTAACCTGCTTTGCAATTTCATCAAACTGGCAGAAACAATTGGATGGGGTTGGAAAGTGATGACTTGCCAAATGTCACTTGAGGCAGCAGGGGCTGGAAACAGCCTTACTGATGAGGCTCCAGCTTGGTGAATGCACACACAGCTATAACCAACCTGTTCTCAACCAAGTAATTACCTTCTCCTGGGGAGAGAGCGTGGTATAAAAAAATCGCAAAAAGACATCACACTGTGAGGAGAGAGAACGAATAAGACAGAGAAAGAGAAAGAAGAGAGGGCTGCAGAGGAAATAAATTTCTGCAAGATAAAAGAGAAGGTGATGTGGAAAGAATCACTACAATTCCATCTGGGAAAATCGTCCAGGAGGTGGGAAAGGAAACTAAAGGCCTGGCAGGTGAACAAGCCTGGCTTTTAATGGCTTAATAATAGGGACGTTTGGTAACCAATGAGGTTAATGGACCAGTGACATAAACCAGCAGTGGGTCTTGGAGACTCACAGCAAATACTAATTGAAGGACATTTAATACAGGGTAATGGCAGAAAGATAGGGCTGTGGCTGAATCCACTTCCCTTCATTCACAAAGGATGAGCTGGCAGAATTTCATAGCTTGGCACTGTCATTTGAGAGGGGCAGCAGTATTGCTTTGAAGAAATCTTATTTTTAATGTGGGAACCAGCTGAGGGAAGGAAGTAAGGGAGGAAGTAAGGACATGATGAAGGGAAGGAAGGAATGAGAGGAGGAGGCAAGTTAACAGATGAAGTAAATGAGAGACCTTGTGCTTGTGATTTCAGGGTTGGGAGCTATTACCTGCCATTCATTACAAAATATCCTCTTAATGCAGTTGATCACTAGGTCGGTTTCTCAAACTTTGATGTGCAAACAAATCAGCTCAGGAACTCTTTGAAGGGCAGGTTTTAATTGAGTGAGGCTGGGATGGGGCCCGAGATCCTGTATTTAGCAAACTTCCCATTGTGATGCTTCTGGTCCAAGGACCACCCTTAGAGTAGCAAAGCTTTAGGCCTAGCTGTTCCAATATAGTAGCCAGTAGCCACATGTAGCTACTGAGCACTTGAAGTGTGGCTGATCTGAGTTAAGATGTGTTATGGATTCTGAAGACAGTAAAATATAATCTAAAATGTGTCATCAATAATTCTTATATTGATCACATCTTGAAATTATACTAATCTGGATATATTGGATTAAATATGATATATTATTACAATTAATTTCACCTGTTCCTTTCCCACTTTTTTAAAATGTGGCTTCTAGAAAATTTTAAATTACACATATGGCTCACGTTTTATTTCTATTGAACCAGCACAGCTTTCTAGGCTCTCCCTCTTCACTGTCTCCTCTGATTTAAGTTATAAAAGCTGTTCTGACCAGTTTGTACCATTAAACAGCTATAATGGAAAGCACAGCCTTTCTTCTTTTCCCCTTTCCTTCTCTCATTCCTATCTCCTCACAGATCTGGCTCTCCCAGTTTTCACCCGGAAAATAAGGAAATCTTAGACGATGTAAGAAAAGGTGCCTCTGAGTTCAGTGCCCCACACTAACTCATTCTTTTCAAGCATTTCTTTCAGCAAAGCCCCTGGCTCATTCACTGAACCAACAAAAAGATGACACAGATGTTATGCTCAAGTTCACAGTCTATGAGAGCGAAAACATAAAGACCTATACCACAGTATTCTGGGTGCTGTAATAGAAGTGTGTGCAAGAAGCACAATAGAGACATGATCTAAGCCAGTTCCCTTGGCCAGAACTTTCTCAACTTCTGGATATTAGCTATGTGACCTTAATCAAGTGACTTAACCAATATATGCCTAAACTTCAGCATTCGTATAATGGGAATAATAGTAATGACCTGCCTTAGAGTGTTGGTATAAAAGTTAAATGAGTTCATATTTATAAAGTACTTAGGTCAGTGCTAACATACAGTAAGCTCTGTATACATGTTAGCTAAATAAATAGACTTGATTGGCCACTGTCACTCTGCTGATGAATGTTTTTAGGCACAAATGTCTAAATATAATTATGATCCCATTCCATCCCAATGACCTTCTGAAATTCAGTGCTAAGATGCTGCAAATGACCCAAATGGATAGGGAGCTTGTAGTTGATTCATACAATCGGATAATATACAAGAGTGAAAAAAAGGCATAAGTTACTGTTACAACACCATGAATGAGTCTTGCAGATCTAATGTTGAGAAAAAGAAGCCAGACACAAAAAAGTGTATGCTGTGTGATTCCATTTATATAAAGTACAAAAATATGCCAAACGAATCTATGGTGAAAGATTATCTTTACTTTTGGGGTGTTGGTAATGACTGGGGGATGTGAAGTAGGCCTCTCTGTGCTGGCAATGCACACATTAACCTGGGTGGTAGATATATGGTGTATTCACTTTGTTAAAATTCATTGAGCTGTATACCTGAAATTTTTACTCTTTATATTATGTATAATATTCTACAAGAGAAAGAAGTTTCAAAATAGTTCTTTCTAAAGAATTACATCTAGAAAATCTAGCTATTAACTTCTAAATACAAAGATGTCAAGCCTACTTAGAAGTGAGAGGCCAATCTGAACACTTGACTCACTATGTGACTCACTTTGCTTCTGCTTCTATTCTTTTGATATCCAATCCAGAATTAAGCTCTTCCTAGAGTAGGAGAAATGGGTGAGTGGAGTGAGACGATTAGAGGAAAGAATGGAGCAGAGATCCTGATAAGACCTAGGTGCCCCAGGAAGTGTGTGAAGATCAGTCTACATAGCTCAGAGACTAAGCATCTGGAGAGAAATACTGGCCAAATGTTCCACTTCAGACCTTCTGAAACTGAGCTTTCTTTTTCCCTAATATTTTCCTAACCACTCTCATATCTCAGAGCTCCCTACCTGCAGGATTTCTTTAGTACACTGTGGGACTAGAAGGTTTTGTAAATTATTTTCTCAATGCATTTTTTAGAAGCACTAGGAGTGTTACAAAAGGATGGAGCTGGCAACATCACATGGTGCCTTGTATTTAATAGTCAAATGGACAGACTTTAAACAGAAGACCTCAGAGAATATCCAAAGGGCATAACAGAAGGACCCAGAACTGAAAGCAGTCTTGCTCACAGCTGTGGGAACATCATCTAAGGTCTAAGAGGCATATGTGCAGAGAAAAGAGTGTTTTCATGATTATTTTTACTCTGTCCCATAACCAACTTATTAATTGTAACAATTATATTTTCTTAATATTCACACAAATTTAGAAAATAAAGAAAGATTATTTTCTAAATTTCATGACAATTTAACCCAGCAATAACTTTTTATTATTTTAAGTATCCCTTGGGTTTGTGAATAACTTGGCAGGGATGAAA
This sequence comes from Cynopterus sphinx, assembly GCA_030015415.1. Lineage (NCBI taxonomy): Eukaryota > Metazoa > Chordata > Mammalia > Chiroptera > Pteropodidae > Cynopterus > Cynopterus sphinx. The sequence goes on from CM057388.1 coordinate 8,567,645, forward strand.
GACTCTAAGATGAAAAGGTGAGAGAACCAGATTGTCATTTCAGCCCAGCTACTCACTGCCTAGGTATTGTGAGACTTTATTTGTTGGGCCAGTTACTTTGATTATAAAATGAGGAGGAAGAAAAACAGAGGGCTCTGGACATTATGATATTTGAGGTTCCCCTCAGGTCTATCCTTTTGTTCTAAGATGCCTACATTCCCTTATCGTCATCACTTCTTAATTTCAGCACCCACATTTCCTTGTCTGAGGGCTCTCTTTAGCCACTAAAGCCAGATTTGTCTGCCTGTGTGTTTGGACAGAAATGTCAGGAAAGTAACACCATTTGGAAGTAGCCATTCTCCAATAATACCATAGAGTGAGTGTATAAATACCCCAGCTCTCTCACCCTCAGGTAGAAGAACCCTGAAGCATGCATTTTACATTGTCTCCCCAGAATTTCCCAGTGAAATCAAGTTCCACTCAACCAACATGCTAATTTACTGGATAATGCACCCTTTCCCCACTACCTCCTCTTCTCTGTCTCACTTCTCCCCACTAGTATTTCCTTTATCACCCAAGATAACTATTTGTACCAGAATCCTTGTCTTAAATCTTCTTCTGTGTGAACTTAGACTAAGACAAAACTCCACAAACTAAGCACTGTGGTGATAGGTTTTTGAAAGCTGCAGAAAACTGCTTTCCTCTCCAGACCTAAATTTTAAGGAGTTTAGTAGATAATGTAAACAGGAGAAGGATCATTGCCACCCAGACACAAAGCTGATGGCTAGACCACTTAACCAACTGCTCTTCTCTTCCTACCAGAATGGTATTTCCTTTAGGCATTCTAACTGCTAAAATGCATGAGAATTAGTAGAAGCTTGGAAAATTCACACCATCTGGCTAAATCTAGACTGGTGTCTGGGAGACACACTAAATTTGATGTACACTCCATTAAAAAAGATAATAAAAAGGCCATTTTTCAAAGATTCAAATTAAGCCATTAGTTAAGAGCTCATCCCTCCAATTTGATGGAAGAGATTTTCAAATTTTCTGTTCCAAATAGTTTTCACTATCAGCTATATTCTACACCTTCTTCTGAAGGGATCAGTGAAAGACAATTTTTAAGAGAAAAGTAGTGTCTACCTTTGTTCTGTAAAATGCTGTCCCTTCACTTCTGTTCCTCTCTTCCTCTCTCAATGAGAAAGTGTTGTTATCCATGGACTGCACAGCAGACACTGTTGAACGATACCCAATGTTCATTCTCACCCATTCTCCCTTCTGCATCATAGCCCATAGAGGCAGGAAAAGTCAGAGACCCACATATCCAGTTTCCCTTATACAAAGGTGGTCATTTTACCTAATTTTGACCAGAGACTAATGGGAAAAGTCTGCTGGGAGGCTTTGCAAAAGGAGAGAACTAGGTGAGATCTCCTTTACTGCCCACCCGTTGCTATGCAGATGTGGTAGTTGAAGGCATAGTAGCCATCTTGTGATCTTGAGGAGAAACCGCCAGAACACTGAAAAGGGTCAGGAGGAAGAGTAGAAAGAGTCTGGGTCATTGGGATGCCACTCTGAGATCACACACCTCTTTGTTAGACAAATAATAAACATCCCTCTGGTTTAAGCCACTGTTTTCAAGATTTTTTTTCCTGCCAAAAGTATTCCTGATCTATATAGTACATTTTTAATTTTTTAATTATAAATTTTTAAGTACAATATACATAAATATACACAAATCATAAGTATACAACTTTAACAATTTTCACAGAATGTTTTTCATTTTCAAATTTCTACTAACCAAATATTTGAGAAACAGGCATGGCAGTTAAGGGCACAGACTCTGGAGCCAGACTGATAAATCTAAAACCCAGATCCACCACTAACTCAATGACTTTGGGCAATTATTTAACCTCTTTGTGTCCCAGTTTTCTTACTTGTAATATGGGAATGACAATACTATCTATGTCATAGGGGGTTTATAAGGATTAAATACATTAATTTTTAAAATTTACATGTCTGGCATACAGTATGTGTTAATAAGTATTTGTTAGATATAAATAATGTTAACCAGGGTACAACTCAGGAAGAAGGTAGAACGGGAAAGATCTGGGAGTGAGTGGGTGTTTGAGGGCTGTCTCTCATCTCTGGCCTGAGATGATCTTAGAAGCTAAAATACCTAATGAGCTCGTAAATGCTAAAACCATTTTACAGCCTAGAGATGTATAATGGAGCTACAGACATCTAGAACTTGGGTTAGGTTTGCAAACCTCCTGTCTGGTGATTCTCAACCAGAATCTGGAAATCTACCACCCCCGATGCAATATATAAAGTGAATGTAAATAGGCACATGTGCATTTTTCTGAAGAGAGGATCCAGTTTTCATCAGACTCAGAGGAACCTGTGATCAACAAAAGGTGAAAACTACTTACTAGTTCACTTCTCTGACATCATAGCTGTGGCCCAAGGGACCATCTGATACTTGAACTGAATTGTCACATTGAACCGTATTTACATCTCCCTAGAAGAAAAATTTGGTCCAAGTGTTATTCTAGTTCAAACCCCTAGAATATTCCAATGGAAAGGACTTAGCAGCTCTTTAAACGGAAACCTGCTGCTTTTACAGGTGAGAAATCCAAGTTCTAGTGAGGCTGCTGTTACTTCCTCAGCATCTGAGAGAAACAGCTGTGGATTGCCAGTTATCCTGGCTCAGCATCGAGTTTTCTCTCACTGTAATACTTTGGTGGCAAAAAATTCCACGTGCCCACTTCATGAGCTGGCCCTGATCACAGTTGTTAAATATGCCCATTTAGTGTGGTTAAGGACATTCAGGACCAAGGGGCTTTAAACATTCTATTACCTTCATTGCTATAAGTTTAGAGTGATTATAATTAGCCACACATCTCATGTGTATCATAGGGTAAAAATGGGAAAATGAAGCTAAGACTTTTCTACCAACAGAATTTATTATCTTCATGGGAAGCTGTTTCACCATTTTCTTTTTGCCTCTTTCTCTCCTTTGATAAATCTTTAAGAACTCCTTTGTGATAGCCATGTGAGTCCTCCTCAATCATGAGTATAAGCAGCACAGAAATAGCAAATGCAAATATATGAACTGGTAGTTATATATGTAATATTGTATAAACTAAACAGTTTCTCAATACTGGTTGCTTTTTCCAGGGTGGAGGTAATTGGGGTAGTGAGTGACACTGATGCTAAACACAAATTAATATATTTACCCATGAGGATTAGAGTAGATATGGTATGAGGTTCTGATTAGACAAGGTTTTTTGATTTCATATAACTTTTATTCAAACTTGAAGGTCCTGGCTCACAGCTGTAAGACTTGCCTGCTGCTGGAATGACTTTCTCATTTCTACTGGATTGTTGATTAATGTCGTACCTGTTAATAGATCTGGACCACTTTATTTCTGTGGGAAGGAAGAAGGGACAAGAAGAAAAGGATAATGGGCTTGTACAGCTGGGGCCACATTAGCCTGGCTCAATTTAAGATTCAAAGGTCACTCACCCAGCAATGATTGAAAATCACATTTTTTTTTCGGACAAAGAAGGTTTTAACTGTGGTTTCTGATTGTACGACATAAATAAAAATAACAGATGTAATTATGTTCTTCATTCAGTATTTATTTTTATTTTTTGATTGTATCATTTTTCTCCCTAAAGCCTCATTCCATCCCTACTCCTTTTCTTCTTGAAAGGACAGAACGCACAGCTTTCTTACCCAGCTCCAAGCTAACGGTGACACCTTTTCTGGATAAAACGTTGGGCCAGTACAAGCCAAGAACCCTCCCCACCCTTAAATGATAAACAACTAAGAGTCCAATGTCAGGGAGACCTCTCAGGAAGGCCTCAAGTAATCTCTTTTCAAGGCACAGAAAGCTGAGTGGGTGGCCTTTCCACCTGAGCCAGGGAAAACACACAATATGACTGAATTAAAAGTGGTTCACTCTAAGACAAGCAGGCCAGAGGAAGGGACACTTAGCGCTGAGAAATTATCTTCTTGGAGCTTCCCAACCCAGTGGGGAAGATAGCTTCTTCTCCACCATTGCCTCTCTCACCAACCACTCCATCCACCTGGCCTTTTTCTCATTTAGGGGTTGGGCTAGTCCATTTCCAATGGGTTTAGATGAATCAGAAGTAGTTGGAGGAGAAGGGAAAGGAGAGAATAGTGAGGGAATCAGATGAAGAAAATGCGCTTAAGTTTTTCTGTAGAAAAAGAATATTTTGGACATTCCCTAAAGAGCAGCATAGGCAGCTTGCATCTAGGCTTCTATCATTTCTCCTCCTCCAAGTTGGCCAGGGAGGCAATTTTATGCTATTTCACATAAATATTTGCCTCAATTCATGAGTTTTTATAGAGGTAGATTATGTTAAAGGCGGTCAAAACTCCACATATGTTAATTAAACTAATTAATCACTGGAACATATTCCAACTGCAGGCATGCCTAATTCCTAGGGCATCTACTGGCTTCCTAAAAATGAGGGACTGTTTAAGGGTTGACACTGCCGGGTATGGAAAGAAGAGGTTGGTCACTGGGTCCCAGGAGCCGTGAAAAGTGTTTGCTGCAGAGTCCCAACTCACTGCAATGCCTGGTGAGCCTTCTCACACTGCTGATTTCCCCCTTTGGGCATGCTCATATCTCAGAGTCAGAAAACCCATAGAAGCTTTAAAAATACACAAGTAGAGGAGGAAATCAGCTCTCTGAAGTTCACGGAAGACTCCTTGCGTCCCTCTTACATACTGTTCCCATCTGACCACTCTGAGTCAACAGGTCTTCAATCCAAACACTGTTTATTGGGCACCTCTCTGAAGGGCCATTTTTCTCTCCCAGCCTGTTTCCAGATCCTTAAATAAAGGTCTCAGGGATCTGGAGCCTATTTCCTCCCTGACTGTCACTAACAAACCTGATATACTGCAAATTTCCAAAATGCGTTAGTGCTGCCTCAGGTCGACAAGCAGGAAATACAAATACAAGTTCAGGAGGTCTAGGGCCAGGGGATAAATGCTCCCAACATCAGTGTGGCAAGTGCATTCTGATCTCTGCAGAGTACAGCAACTTCATGAAATTTCCACACTGGCATGGATTCCTTTCCTATACCTCTCAGCCGACTGTACAGGTAGGTTTAGATTTTGACCAAAATATGACCTCTAATCATGGTCACAAGATTCCCCGCCACCCCTAACCACCCCCTGCTTTTTGCACCAAAAGGCAAAGTGGGAATAAAAGACATTTTTCTTTCTATTTTTAACACTGCATATATTAGCAATAAATTAACACTCCCCTTCCAGCACCTTTTAAGCACCAGCAGGGGCCAATTCTTTTTACTAGACTGTCTTCCAAAGAGCAGCCAATGGATCATGCTGTCACAGAACTCAGTCAGCCCTTGCAGCAGGCAGTCTCACAGCCCACAAAGCATATCTTCTGGAAGCTGCTTTATGAGTCAGTGGCCATGGTGTCTGGTGTGACCTTACAGTGACAGGCAATGGGCATCACTGTGCCCCTTGATAGGAAAAGAAGGAAGAGGTGAGATTAATGCGAACGATGGGGACTTGCATGGGAAAACTGCTTACCTTGGTGTCTATTTTTCAGCATTTAGGAGAGCAAAACAAGAGATATGACTGAAATGACTCTGAAAAATCCGAATTAACTCTTCCTTTGCCACATCTTTTGGCAGCAATGATGCTCCCTCTCGTATTCAGTAGCAATCATACTGACAATCAAAATAAAAACTTCCCTGTCTTTCTCTCCAGGTCCAAGTACCAGTCCATTTCTTACAAGACCACTTATTTACATGATAGCCTCTAATTAGGCTGTTGTTGGTAGAGATGAAAGTGTCCTCCCAACTATTTTCATTTTAAGCTGCTAGAGTAGTGGGAAATTGACGAGCTTTCAAATCAGAAGTATTACAAGTTTCCTGAAAAGACAGTATAATTTCATGTTAACAACCAGGACTACTCCAGGGGTTCAAAATCTGTCCAGACCAATAATGCCAATTCATCTAATCGTCTGGATACATCCTGAACCTCTAGGCTAGTCTTATGGTTATAGGGACTTAACATGCCTGTTCAGGGAATGCTCAAGACATCTGGTTTTGATATCTCACCAATTTCTCATTATTCTAATGTTTAAACATTCACATTATGAACCCAGATCCTTGGATTTTAATTTCAATTCTGCAAAATACTAGGCTGTGTGATTTTGAGCAAGTGACCTAACCCCTCTGCTCCTTGGTATCCTTGTTTATAAACTGGGGATGTTAATAGTTCCTACCTGATAGGGTTACTATAAAGATTAAGTGAACTAATACTTATAAAGTGCATAAAACAGTATTGCCACATAGAGTTTATGAGACAAATAGAAATCCACATTTGTATGGTGTCTCAGGACTGTTTTTCACCAACCACAAGGCACTCACTGGAAGGGAACTTTTGAGAAGTCAAACAAGATCCTATTTTTATCTCCAAATCTAATGAGAGCATTGTAGGTCACAATTTCTACTACCTCCCTCCCCAGTCCTGGTTAAATGACCTTTTAGAGTATGGTGCAGAGAATGGTTTCTTTTTATTAATAATATTTATTTTTTAATAAATAATAAATGCACATGATCCAATTTTCTTAAAGACTATGCAGTGACCAGTTCTTTCTACCTCTGCCCCCCAGTCACCCAGTTTCCCTCCCTGTAAACAATTAATGTTACCCGCTTTTTCTGTTCTTTTAGGAATATGTTCATTATATACAAACAAATATATACACACATATATTCATATATACTTCTCCTCTCAAAGTTTTTACCAATAGTTTTTTAATCTACTTCATCTTTTCTTTTTCTATACTTTATGGTATATCTTGGAGAGCTTTTCACATTCATGCATGAGTTTCTTAAGTCCATTTTCATGGCTGTATAGTATTGCACACTATTATTCCATAGTATAGATACACTACAACTAACATATGTTCCCTTTGCAGGATTCTTTAAGTTGTTTCAAATATTTTGTTAGTGCCAGTGATGCTGCAGTGACTAACCTCATTCAAGCCACTTTGCACAAATGTGGAAGAGTATATTTGTAGTCATATTTCCTAGAAGGGAAATTGTTGGTTCAAAGGGTATGCCAACTTCTGATTTTAATAGATTTTGCCTAGGTGCCCTTTATAAGAGTTGTACCAATTTTATGTTTTCATCATTGCTGAGAGCACCTATTTCTGCTAGGAAGAATGAAAGCAGAAACTACACCCTCAAGGTATCCAAGATTCTGCTCTCTGCTAAGGAATGCAATTCAGTGAACACTGTTTCAGATTCTTCATGTGAAGGGCAGGTGGAGAGCCAGAGCAATCACTTAGCTCAGATCATCCACCTGCATCTTAATAGGAGTTCTGGAGACCAGTGGGGCCTGATGGGTAGCAGGTGGAAAATGCCTTCTATTGGTGTCTTCTTTCCAACCAGGCAGAAGAGGAGGAGGTATGCAAACTGGATGATTCTGCAGGACTCCATGGCTCAGGCGTGAAAAAATTTTCCAACCAGCTGGAGAGAAAGTTAAGCCTTCCTTTTTCACATAGGAGCCAAACCATTAAGCTTTTAATAGGGCCAACACAGAAAGTTCTTGCTTCAATCAGGCATGTTTTATTAGAATAGCTGTGATTGGGCCACACCGTTACATCATTTGAAGTGGGTTCACTGGACTAGTTCTTTAGCGGTAACGTCAAATAGCAAACTGGCCTGATTTCTGAATAGAGATTTCTCCCAGAACCATTGCAAGGAATACATGTTCCATGTATTGCAATAATGTAACTTCCATCTTCCTCTAGAAGATGGCTAAGTACAAGAGTTGCTGGGTTTCAATCCTGGCTCTGCCACATGCTGGTTCTGTGATCTTGGGTAAGTTGCTCCACCTATTTGTGTAAGGTGCCAGATAAAATACAGGACGGCAGTTAAATTTTAGTTTCAGATAAATGACAAATAACTTTTTAGTGTGTGTTCCAAATGTTGCATGAAACATATTAAATAAACAACTGCAAATATTTGTTGTTTATCTGAAATTTGAATTTAACTGGGTATCCTTTATTTTTATTTGCTGAATCTGGCAACCAACTCTGCTCCTCCATCTCCTCATCTGTACTCAACTCATAGGATTGTCACATAGATGAAATGAAATAGTATTTGTGAAGTGTATAGAATAGTTTCTGAACATCATAAGTGCTACATAAGACTTTCTTAAAATAATTAAATGCAATTTTGATTCAACATCAGTGAGGACTCTAGTATTTCCATCTTTACCCAAGATGAGGGAGGGAATTATTAACTATATAGTTATTTTAAAGGAGACTCTGGATTAAAAAATGAATTTGGTAAAGGATGGTCTGGAACAAGTAGACGATCTGAAGTTGCTGATTCTTTGGTCAAGAACAGAGACCTTGTTATTCTGTATGAACCAGGACAAGGATGATAGAATGCTCTGTGGGGCAGCGGACCAAGATAAGGTTAGGGATAAGGGAGAGATGTAGAAAGGGCAGGTGAGTGGTTAGTGCACAAAGGGGCTCATGGTGGATGGTGTGGGACCTTAGGGAGAGCAGCTCATTTCACAGGGGCAGCATAAGACAGATTGGCACATAGAAAGGCAGGGACTAACCCTGGCATGGCTGCAGAAGCCACAGATGAGCAGCTATAGCAGGAATGGGGCTTTCAAGGACCATGCTTACAGCCATGAGGAATGGAGAGAGAGAGGGCAGGCATTTGCAGGGAAAGAAGCCAAAGCTATGATCCCCAAGAGGAGGCAGATGGGATGTTCTGAAGAGGCAAACTCAGCCTCAGGGACCCTGATATAGACTTTCTAAGTTCTGCCTCATTCTGGCAGGGCTAAGAATTTGCCTCAGCTTCCTCTGACAGTGAGGGATGATGAGAAGTGTGGACAATGAGACCTATACAGGCCACTATGGAGGGGCCTGGTGATTAGAGAAGATGGAGAAGTCTCCACAGGCCAGGGGGTCTGTTCTGGGTCCACGGGTCACCCAAAGTATCTGTGAACTTGTATGAGGAAAAAAATTAAATTTTATTCAATAAAGGGTTAATATCCAAAATATATAAAGAACTCAGCTCAACATCAAAAAAAAAATTCAGCTTAAAAAAAAAAATGGGCAGAGGACTTGAAAAGAGAATTCTCCAAAAAGGACATAGAGATAACCAACAGACACATGAAAAGATGCTCAATGTCACTAATCATAAGGAAAATGTAAATCAAAACCACAATGAGATATCACCTCACACCTTTCAAAATGGCTGCTATCAATAAATCAACAAACAACAAGTGTTGGCGAGAATATGGAGAAAAAAGAATCCTCGTGCACTGCTGACGGGATTGTAAACTGGTGCAGCCACTATGGAAAACAGTTTGGAGGTCCTCGAAACATTAAAAATAGAACTACCGTATGACCTGGCAATTCCACTTCTGAGTATTTATCTGAAAAAGTCCAAAAGTAATTCGAAAAGATGTATGCACCCCTATGTTCATTGCAGCATTATTTACAATAGCCAAGATATGGAAGCAGCCAGCCTAGTTGTTCATCAATAAATATATGTATACACACATACACACACATATATACACATATGTACACACATATATGTATAAAAGAAATGGTGATACATATATGTATAATATATGTATCACAAAACATGAATGGACCCAGAGGGTATTTATTATGCTGATTGAAATAAGTCAGACAGAGAATGACAAACACCATATGATTTAACTTATATGTGGAATCTAAAAAACAAAATAAACGAATAAAACAGAAAAATTCATAGATACAAACTGATGTTTGCCAAATGGGAGGACGGCTGGAGGGAGGAGTGAAAAAGGTGAAAGGGATTAAGTACAAATTGCCAGTTACCAAAACAGTCATGAGGATGTAAAGTACAGCATAGGGAATATAGTCATTAATATTGTGATAACTATGTACGGTGCCAGATGGTACTAGACTTATCAGGATGATCACTTCATAAAGTATGTAAATGTCTAATAACTGTGTTGTACACCTGAAACTAATATAACTGTATGTCAACTGTGATTGGAAAATAAAAATTTTCAAAATTACATCTTTATCTTTCTTCACCTCTGGATGAAATTAAGCATTTTCTTTAATTAGAAATATAGGCAATACATCTCAGTGGTATTAACCACATTTGTGACTTTGTTACCAACAGAAATAACAGACACATTACATTACAGTTGTTGCAGATATCCTAAAATATCATTATTATGCTCAACACCACTTAAAATTACAGTAGGTATTGCTGCTAGATCTTGTTTAAAGCGTTAACAAAGATATAGATATTATATTAGAAATTTGTGTTTTTTACATTTGATACCTATATTCAATATATTTGGTTTTCTTTGTAAACATTTGCATTTTTTATTGCATTTAAAAACAATTTTCTGAGAAAGAACATATGCACAGTCTTCCCCAAGCTGCAAAAATTTCTATATCTCAAAACAAGTTTAGAAACCCTCAATTTAAGCCAGCATTTATGTTATGGGGAGTAGTCTAAAATCTAGGGGTGCCTCAAATTGATTTCCCAGAGTGTGGACTGTTAGGTATGGCTTTTGTTTTATTTTGTTTGTTTGTTTGGCCTATGATCATTAAAACATCTGTATTTTTAACGTGCCAAAAAAAAAGAAAATAACTGTATGGGGGTATGTGTATTGGGAGAGGGTCTCTTCCTTGTTCACTATGTTAATTTGGAATAAAAGTATGTATTGTGAATATTGGGGGGCTCTTCCTCCAAAGAATAAAGATAATTTTATCTCACAGCTCACTTAAAAGTAAATTAAACCATGTTGGAGAGGATGTGGAGAAAAAGGAACACTCACACACTGCTGGTGGGAATGTAAATTGGCACAGCCACTATGGAAAACAGTATGGAGGTTCCTCAAAAAACTAAGAATTGATCTACCATATGATCCAGCAATCCCTCTACTGGGTATTTACCCCAAAGACTTGAAAACCCATATCCAAAAAGATATTTTCACACCAATGTTCATAGCAGCATTATCCACAGTGGCCAGGACATGGAAGCAACCAAAGTGTCCTAAATGATTGGCTGAAGAAGCTGTGGCACATATATACAATGGAATATTACTCAGCCATAAGAAGAGATGAAATACTGCCATTTGCGACAATGTGGGTGGACCTCAAGATAATCATGCTAAGCAAAATAAGCCAGACTGAAGAAGTTGAAAATCACATAATATCACTTATATGTGGGATGGAAATCTAGAAGCAACAAACAAACATGACAAATAAGCAAAGACTCATGGACATGGACTACAGACTAGTGGTTACCAGATGGGAGGAGGAAGGTGAAAGGGAAGAGGTATACGGGGTAAAGGGCGTCAAATATGTGATGACAGAAATAAATCTAACTATGGGAGGTGAACACACATTGTAAATATGTATATATGCCTTACTATTAAAGTGTACAGCTGAAACTTATTGGATTTTGTTAACCTATGTCACCATAAAAAAATAAATAAACAAACACAGAAAGAGAGAGATAGAGAGAGAGAGAGAGAGAGAGAGAGAGAGAGAGAGAGAGAGAGAAGGAGGAGAAGGAGGAGGAGGAGGAGGAGGAGGAGGAGGAGGAGGAGAGGAGGAGGAGGAGGAGGAGGAAAGGAAGGAAGGAAGGAAGGAAGGAAGGAAGGAAGGAAGGAAGGAAGGAAGGAAGGAAGGAAGGATGGATAAAATAAAAAGTAAACTATACCATTACCCAGGAAACCCCCTTTCACCTCTAAACATTGAGAGAAAAGGAACTCCTCTCTCTCTCTTACTCTGTGTCAAATACCATTCTGTCAACTTATTTAGCTGCAAGTGGAACAGGTAGTTGAAGGGTTTGAGATGAGAGCAAGTAACAGGGAGGGATTTCCAGGGCTGCTGAAATAAAGAGAAGGCTCTGACCAGGATGTCTTCTTCAGTGGCCCTTATAACACTGGGGAGCTCCTACCCTCTAGTCTCCACAGCCATGATGGGGTGAGCTCTACAGAGAGGATTGCATCTCAGAGTATTTATGGGGTTGTTCCAGCCAGTTAGGAGAGAAAGGACAATAGAAGATGAGCAGTAGAGAAATGGCAGCGAGGAAACTAGAATTCTGCCTTTGAACCTGTGAGATTGGGTGGACAGGGAGAGTTGCAGATACAAATGAAGGAGGCTCCACAGCCCTCTCTTAATCCTGCTGCTGCTGAGATAACCACGCCACATATAAGCTGCATTAAATCACAAGTGACACAGTTAAAATAACATTACAGGTGTGGTTAAACCTCCACAAGTGGTGGAATTTAGCATTATAGCTCTAAAACCAGGAGGCTGTCCCAAGTTCCCTTGCATTTGTGGTTGGGGAAAGAATTTCAACAAAATTATGGCTTGTGAATTGCAATCTAGGCCTAGACCAGCCAGCTGTATCCTCTGGCTTACCTGTTTGGTGGCCACCATCTGCACTGAGGCACCGTGCATGTGTTAAGAGTGGAGTATCTTCATTGGAAAAACTCTCCCTTTCTTCAGTAGCATTATAGATTGAGTTATTTTCCTCCAAAAGATATACTGAAATCCTAACCCCCAGTATCTTAAACTATGACCTATCTCAAAGTAGGGTCATTGCAGATGTAATTAGTGAAGGTAACATGAGGTCATACTGCAGTAGGGTAGACTCTAATCTAATATGACCAGTGTCCTTATAAGAAGAGGCAAATCTGAACACAGAGGGAAGACACCATATGAAGGTGGAGGCAGATGCTGGAGTCATGTTGCCACAAGCCAAGGAATACATGGGGTCACCAGAAGCTGAAAGAGGCAAGAAATGGTCCTCCACCAGTCTGTGGTACTTTGTTATGTCAACCCAAGCAAATGAAAACAATTGGCTTGAACCTTTGCCTTGGCTTACTTGCCTCCTGCCAACATTTCCAGTGACTGTCCCCCAAACCATCAGAGGTTCAAAGCTCAAGCTCAAGAACCCCAGAGAGCAAGATTGACCTGTAAGCACTGAGCACGTGGGTGTCCTCCCTCCTGACACCAAATGTAGCCAAAGCAAGACCAGTCTGTCTTCCTGGTACAAGTCGCCAGTTGCTGAAGCAATGTCCCCACAGGTCACCCCGACTGCACATTCAGAACCAAAGGTTCCACCCAACTATCTCTCCCTGTCTCCCTCCTAAGCCACCTTAGCATTTTAAGAGAGGACTTGATCCTACCAGGCTTAGCACGCTGGCCTTGCGTCTGAGGCCCAGAAGCCCAAGTGGGGAAAGGGGAACCAGGAGGTGAGAATTGGAGTCCAGGGCTCTTGTTTTCTCTCACACTGGCTATAGGGCCACTGTGGTGTAGGGAAGAGGGTAAAACAAAAATTGTTACACTTGGGGGATTAAATACTACAAAATGTTTAAACAACCCAACTGTACCTCATAATTGTATGGCAAAGGCTATAAAATGTAAAGTCAGGAGTCTTGGCTCAAATGAAAGGTTCTCTCTGAATAACAATTTATTTTAATTTGAGATTTTTCATGCTGTCCATATGGCAGGTCTTCATGGGAAAGCAACTGTCTCACAGTTGATGAAGACATCTGAAGTATGTTTTGGCATTCAGGAGACTTTTTTATTTTTTTCATTTTAAATCAGTAGCTTGGTTGAAGAGAGTTTGAAAACATTTCCCTAATGTTTCCAGCTTTTTCACTACTGGAAATCTATCATCCACCCTTAGAAGTTACAAACTGAACCTATTTTACAACCAAGTTGTCACTCTTTTAGGCCAACACCAGTTTGTAATTGTGAAATTCTGTGGGCATTCGTTTGAAAATGTAAAATCCTATACGCATGCATTAAAAACAACAACAACAACAACAACAACAACAACAACAACAACAACAAACAACAACCCAGAAAGCATGTGGAGAATGTTACAACCTGAAGTAGGACTGCCTTGCCAAGTATCTCAGGCTCATGTTATGGAAGAAGTCTTAGAATAATCTCTCATCTATCTCTTGGAGAGAGAAGATTTTCAGCCAGCCCTGGGTAAAGACCCTGGTACCTCCGCAGATACGGTGACAGTCTCTACTGTTACAGAGCCTTCTAACCACATGCTAAATCCCGGGGGTATGATGTAGGGAAGAGATTAGTTTGTTCTCTCTTTTTAGCTCTGTCCTCTGAGGCCTCTTATTAGTTGCTCCTCTGAGAAAGAAAAAGGTCTGGCAGAATCTCAATTTTGTCCACATTTGCAGCTCTACAGGGAGAAGGGGAAATAGATGAGGTCTCATGAAGTCACTAATCATTAATAAAATTAAGTCACATCTTTCTAATGAAACCTCACTATTCAAATGTCATCCTCGAAGAGACCTTCTCTAACTACAGCATCAAAAATAGTATCCCCGCCATCCTCAGTCTCTTAAACCTGCTTTGTATTCTCTTTACAGTATTGTGTATATTACCTATTCCCAACTCCGTGTTCAACAACCTCACATTTGTAGCTTAAAATCATCTGTGGTCAGAATATTTATACCATAAAAATTGGCAAACGCTGTTCCCATCTCAAAGCCAGTTGGTCATCCCTATTAACACAACACTGCTTATCACTATCTGGTGTTACATTATAGATGTGATTTGGACACTATCTAAGTTGTACGTATGTCTGTATACACATAGCATGCATAGATAATACATTGTATTGTATTGTTAGTTGATTGATGATCTATCCCTCCCTCCATCAGAAGTATATCAGCCCCCATATACCTGTTATGTTCATTGCTGTTTTACCATGCCTAGAACAGTACCCATCTAGAATATGTTCTGTAAGTATTTGCTGAATGGATGATGAATGATATCTTCAGAGGCTCCCTTTATTTACCTGTCCTACAATTAACCTCTCTGTGGGTTTCAAAATTCCCTTCCACTCTGCCTCTGCTCTCTTCCCCATGTCTTCTTGCCTTTTACCACCATCTTTGTCATCATCCTCACCAGCTAGAAAAATCTACTGACTTTCTTTATTAGTGATTCCTGATTCTTTTCTAAAGCAGCTCCCCTGGACATCTGGGACATTCTTTGAACTTTTTCCTTTCACATCTTCCTCCAGAAAAGCATTTCCTATATGTCTAGCCAAGGTTAGGTGCTTATAAGGCATCCAGAACAGGTATTCATAGAATAGTCTCTCTTTCCACGAGATACTTATTATCTAGCTGAGCAGACAAGATTAATCTTAGCTTAAAGAAATTATGAGCGAGTAAGACAATTATTCAATTGACTACTAAATCAGAGAGTAGAAATCATTAAATCTGTGGTAGAGTGCACAAAAACATCAAAGAGAAGCAGTGGGCCTTGAGTCGGCCCCAACTGGTAGGTAGGGTTTGTACATTCTGTCCCCCTCATTGACACAATGGATATTTTAGGTCAGCCCATTCTTTGTGTGGGGATTGTCCTATGCACTGCAGGATATTCAGTAGCATCCCTGGCCTCTACCTACTAGATACCAGTAGCACTCCCTCCATAGTTGTCACAACCAAAAAAATCCCCAGGTCTTGCCAAATGTCCCTGGGGATTGGTGCAAAATCACCCCAAGTTGGGAACCACTGAGCTAGATGGAAGAGAAAGAGGACATCAGAACTTAGAGAGTAGTGAGAAATAGCATGAAACCACAGCTCACTTAGCTCAGAATCCTGACTCGATCCACAACTGCACTTAGTCACAAAATGGACTCCATTAGGGCATGTTAATCAGCTTCTTATGCATGCTTTATACATGTTCTATTAAACCTATACCCTGAATTAAATTTAGATCGAACTATTGATGTGGTTTTCAAATGCTTTAGTTGTGGAATCCTGTGTTCCAATAAAATCTTAACCAGAAGCACAAACAAATGCTAAGAACATAAGAAGCATGATTTTTGTTGAAGCCTGAATAGGGAACCAACATCTCCCCATGCGGACTCCAGCCCTGCACAATGGCTCAATAGCATGGCAATTCCTGGTGTATTTGTATTCCACTAAACCATAAAAACGATAAAGACAACAGTGACATCAAACCTTGCAACAATAGTTTTAATATTGGGGCACAGGAAAAGAAGCAAGGGTTGGGAGTTGCAAAACCTGAGTTTTATGTGAAACTTTTTACTAACTACCTGTGTGACTCTGGACATGTCATTTAACCACTCTGAACTTGTGTTTCTTCTTTATAATCTCTAAGGTCCTTTCAGTTTGAAAATGTTATGAATATATAAACACAACCATGTCATATAATCTGTGAGCCCAGAATAATGATGTTGGTGATTATAGAGAAGCTGATCATTTATGATGCCCCCCCCCACATTCCATTTTACAGGCAAGGGGGAATAAGGAAGTGAATCTGACTTGAATAGCACTTTGACCTTTGCTTAATTTAATTACGCTTGAAATTCTCAAGTGTTCAGTCTGGTTAGTCTTTGCTCAAAGCATCATGCTAAATGGGGTCACAAATGGAGGTGCAAATGGATATTTTAAAAACTAAGAATGAACGTGAAAAACCTGGGACACTTGCTGTGAAATCCATAAAGTTAGAGTAGGACTTTTAAAAATAAAATGCAATAGATTCTGCTCTGGACAAGCAAAATCCCAAAATAAAAGTCTAAACTTTGTAATAACAACATGTGCATAAGCTGTGGAGCCTGGAATCATTTCTTTCCTGCTCCAGTGGTTCCACTAGCCCCTCTTAGAATGAGAGGGTCTCAAAAGCAAGCAGAGGCTGAGCAGACAGAACATTCTGTCCCCCTCCTTGAAATGACTTTATGGTTTTCTTCATTGCTGCACACAAGAGGGATAGGAATTTGTGCCTTTACTATTTTTGCTCGTTCTAGTAAAAGAACAATTAAATCTCCCTGCAACCATCTAATACCACGGAGAAATAGCACAAAACCACAGCTACCAAACAATGAAGCTGAAATCCACAGCTATGTGTCTATCCAAATATGATACTGTGTTTACAAATTCCTGATTTGGTGGAGTCATTTTGCTCTTCTATTTTAAACATAAATGAGATGTTATGCTAGTCACAGATAAATGATGACTTTTATTTTGAATAGAAAAATATTTTTTCAAATATCCAGTAACCTGATTCTTAATGAGAACATGACAGATACATGAACTACTTTGGTGATTT
The DNA here is from genome assembly GCA_030015415.1 of Cynopterus sphinx. NCBI lineage: Eukaryota > Metazoa > Chordata > Mammalia > Chiroptera > Pteropodidae > Cynopterus > Cynopterus sphinx. Next base: position 8,584,798 of record CM057388.1, read on the forward strand.
AAAAAGCTATACCAGTAGTATGTGCATGCATGCTTGTGTGTGTGTGCATGCGTGCATGCACTCCTTTGGGGAGGACCTCTCTGGTCAGTGAGGACAACTCAAAGTTATCTGAAGCTATTTGGTATTAACAAGTAGCAGAGTGAAAGGTTTGTTTCATGGAGCTGCTTTTCCAGGAATGATTTATCCTCATTCTAAGAACTGCTGAAATATTAATATTATTGCTAATTCTTTACATTTTTATTTATTCACTTTGAATAAAAAAAATTCAGACATCATGAAAATAATTAAAATAATACAGTTCACATACAGTGAAAATTAACTCACCCTTTCAGCTCAGTCTTCTAGTTCCTCTCTCCATTACTAGTTTATGTATCTGTCTAAAGATATTTATTGTATACACTATGCACATATATACATTCATATATCAATACGTATGTGTTATACACACATGCTGTTTTAGATATGTTCAGATGTGTTATTATATATATATATATATGCAAGTACATATATACATATAAAAGTTCCCTTGTTACAAAAATGGTAACTGCACATTTTCCCCCTCTACTTAACAGTGTGTGATGGATTAAAGATGCTTGCAAATTCTTTGCCATTCTTCCCATTGAGAGTTGGAGTTTTTTTTTTTTTCTCCCTTCGAATCTGGGCCTGTATATGACCTGCTTTGATAGATAAAATGTGGCAGAAGTGACTGGGTAATTTCCAAGGTTTGATCTTAATGTGTTTTAAGGTTTTTCCCTTCACACACCTGGGGTACTCCTTTTTAGAACTCAGATTTCATGCTGTGAGAACATCAAGCCATGTGGTACTCTGGACAACAACCCCAAGCAAGCATCAACATCTATGCACATGAGTAAATCATTTTGGATGTTCCAGCCTCAGCTGGAACATAGCCTGGAGCCCTCAGATGACTGTAGCCCTAGCTGATACTACATGAAGCAGAAGAGTAGCTCAGCTGAACCCAGTTGACCCTCAGAATCATGGGAAACAATAAATGATGGTGGTTGTTTTAAGTCACTCAGTTTGGGGTGATTATTTCACTTCTATAGAGTATATAAATTTGCTTTATTATTAAAATAATAGCTAACATATATTTATATGCTTTCTTAGTGATGTATCTATACATGCACACACACTCATTTCATTCCCATCTACCCTAAAGATTTTTTACAGATATATAACATTCCCATTTTACAGATGAGCAATTGAGCTATAGAGAAGTTATATAACTTGCCCAGTACTCTGAGTAACCATTACTGGGTTTGAACTCAGGTCTTTGGCCTCAGATACTCTGATATTAAGCATTACCCTAGACTACCTCAGTAGTTACTCTATTCAATTAGTACTCTATTGATAGGCACTCCAGTCACTTTTAATCTTTTGCTTATAAAAATAAAGTGACAACATCTCTCCATGTGTGTAATTTTATGTGTGTGTGCAAGAAGAAACCATTATTTTTTTTTAAATGGGGGAATGAGAAGATTCAGTTCATTTTTCTGCATACATGTCATAAGAAATATTTTGGGTACAATAAGTCAGGTGCATCCAGTCCAGTCAAAATAGAGTTCCAGCCCATCTGGCCCTTGGAAGCTGGTGCCATAAACTTTATCAGGAAACATGAAGACCTGGAGACCCCAAAGAAAATATTTATCTTATTTTCATTTGGGGTCCAAGTGAAGCAAGTTATAAACTAACTTTCTTTGGAGCATGCTGTAACATACAATTTATAGGAATTTTCAAGTACCTGAAAAGAATATTTGAAAAGTGACCTGGTTTATCTTGTGCCTAATTATTGGAGAGAAGGCTTAAAAATCTGTCTTCCTCTTCTCGAATCCTGCAATAGCTTTTTGTCACTTGAAGGACATTTTTGCACACTCCAAAGTTTGGAATTCTGTTCTAGACAATTGAGGCCATGAAAAGTCTGATCATTGACAGGTGACCCTAACCTCTGTCTCCTCCCTAAAGACTCTTTTGGCCTGAGCAGCACACTCCAAGAAAAGAAATTTGACCAGAAAGAGAGAAGTACCTGACAAAGTGGTAAATAATTGTGTGTAGAGCTGGTGGAGTCCACACTCCACAGGTCAGATACCCACAGTACAATGACAAAACCACCAGAGTTAAGTCTTACTGCCTGTTGGCCACTGAGCCATAGTAAACCATATTGGTACTAGGGGTAAACATAGCCTGGAGCCAGCATCAAATTCACATCTCTAGGTGCCAAACTTCCTTGGCTGGATACTATTAATCAGAGTAACAAGGAGGAAGGTGGTCTGTTGGAAAATTGAATTTCAGCAAGTATAAGATGCCATAAATTATAATATTTATTTCTTGGTGGTACATCAATTATGTACCAAGAAACAAAAACACTGGCATCTCTACAATGACACAATACTTTTTGAACACATAATTTTTTTATGCTTATTGAATGACCCATTTTGACTTCATTGATGTGGATTTTTTTCATATACTAACTACTTTGAAGCAAACATTAAAATTTCTGAACCTGAAGCCTCTTACTCAAATTTCAACTTGAAATCAGAGATCCATGCCTTCCCACACAACATTATCCTCTGTGTCACAAAAAGAGTTGATGACACAGCCTTTCATATAAATGTGATCTACACATTTTCAGTTCAAATTTTCATGAGGACAGACAATGCCCATTGCCTGATTGATGACAATAAGGCATCTTGATTTGAGAGATGTTAAAATGTGAACAAAGAGTATCTCCTAGAATTAATGAATTCAGTAAATCTGGCATATTTAGATTTCTATAGGTTTGTTGTCAAAATCTCATTAAAGGAATTAAAGATTGTTTTGTCTTTTAAGAATGATAACTAGGTATAAATGGGTATGTTCTTATGAGGCCCAAGTTGAGGGTTTTTTTGTGTGTGTGTATTTGTTTGTTAACCTTGTTGAAAGCATGTGCAAGTAAGCTTGAGAAACATGTTTTTTCTTTAGAAGAATGAGAAAAATGCTTAAAAGTTAGAGGAAAGTTTTCCTTTAAATCCCCTCTCTGTGATCAATATCACACAGTATTTTGGTCTAATTTTACTCTGGTCAATAAGTATTGCTTTCCTATTTTGTCAGGATTCAGCAACCCTCTCCACATTTTTGAAATGCGGTAAAAGAAGAAACTGATATTTTTAAATAGCCTATTTTAAAAAATAGTCTATGCATTTTCACAGTGTTTTCTAAAAAGCCCAAACTTTGAGATTTCAGTATAAAGCTATGGAACAATGAAAGATTCAGAATGCTCTGGACACACAGGAAAATTTTCTTCAGTTGAAATTTCATAAAAATGTATGGAATTTACCCTGTCACATGTGTCTGACACCCAACCTTAGCTAGGAACAAACTATTTTCAAGGATCAGGAACCAGGCACCTAATAAATCACAAATTTAGTTTTGACTTGTCATTAAAGTTTAAAATTATCTGATTTCTCTCATGAACATGCATGCTTTATGTCCTGGGAAGAAGAAATCAGAAGCTTGAGATGGATAAGAGAGGACACAAGGAGACTAAAGGATCAAATGGAAACCAAGAATGTGCTCTCTCCCTACTGAAAAAGGAATCTATGTTAGTAGGCTGCCAAATTGAACAGCTGATTTAAAATACGAAACACTTTAAGGCAAACTCAGAACAGATTTTCTCAGAGCACACATGGTTAATTTTCACCTAGGGATGGAAACCAGGGCAAGGAGACATGAGCAGCAGTGGGCCTTTGAAGTGCAGCAGAGGCCAGTATATTACAGTCGGAAGCAAGCGCCCTTTCCTTCAGGTGCCGATTGGAGTTTATTAGCTGCGATTTTTATGAGATACTGAGAGAGGCTGAAATACTGTGTAGCCACAGAAATGTGTAGTGTGGGAGCCAAGAGTCATTATCAGTTGTTGAGAAGTTGACAATGAGGGCTTCGTGGAAGATTCTTGCAGTCTGTGTAGAACAGTAACACAGAAGCCATGTTTTCACTTTAAACTAAAAAGCTTTGTCTTTAAAAATCATGAATTATTGCCCAAGATATGCACATTATCTCTTCTTAGCAGGTCCCTGGATCCCAAAATACTTTCTGGACCTCTTGGGGAGAGGTACCATCTAAAGAAGTTAGTTTTCTAGGTGCATATTTTATGTCCAGTGTGGAAAGAAGGAAATGGAAATTTCATGACGAAGAAGTTTGATTTTGTCTCAAATGCTTTGGACTGAATTTCTAATAAACCATTTATGTTCTTGGAAGGTTCAGAGTCCATAGATCAATTTTTCAGTGAAGGCATTATGTTTCAGGTCACATGATGAAGCAGGTCTTTGGATTTCATTGCTAAGCAATATTAGGAATGGCCTGGAGTATAGTGCACAATGATTAGATTATGTCTGTTGTTTCTAAGACAAACCTTAAATTCCTCAGGAAAGAAAAGTATGGTCTTTGGAGTTAAACAGACCCAGATTTGAACGTTGTCTCTTTCATGCTGGCTATAATATTACAATACATTTTAATGTGTTAAAGGGCCAATTCAGTTAGCTATTGCTGTATAACAATACATCCTAAAATTCAATAGCTTAAAACAACATTTATCAACAAGGCATCTGCAGACTGATTGAGGTTCGATTTATTGGATGGGTCTGCTCCAGGCTGTGACAGCTAGGCAGGTCTTTGAGTTGCCTGAGATGGCTCTGCTCCAGGTGTCTGTCATGCTCCTCTAACCAGCAGGCTAACCAAATAAATGCACTTTTTCCAGCTCAATGAGAGGCGCAAAAGAACAAATGGAAACCTGGGCAGCCTCATAAGTCCTAGGCTCAGAAAGGACTCATATCATTGCAGCTGACATTCCACTGGCCAAAGCAAGTCACATGGCTAAGCGAAAGTAAAGGGCCCTTTAGAACTGCAAGGTCACATGACAAAAGATGTAGCTACAATGGGAAGGTGAAGAATTGGGGCCAAGATAGGAAGATAGGAATCTACCCTAAGGGTCAACCCTTCACTTATAACTCTTCTTTTTCAGAATTATCCTGGATGTTTTACTCACTTATTTTTCTACATAAAAGTTAAAATAGCTACATTAACTTGTCAATAATGTCCCATGGGAATTTTGATTCTGATTGTGTTAAAGTTACCAATTTGGGTAGAACTAATATTTTTATAATATTAAGTCTTCCCATTCAAGAACATAGTATGTCTGTATAAATCAGCCAAGTCTTATTTTTGTGTCCCTCAGTAAAAATTGTTTAGTTTATTTCAAATAGGTCCTGTACACTTATAAAAAATATTTCCAGTGATTGATGAGACAGACCTGTAGTTTATTTCTAGCTACAGGGCACTAGTTTCTGGCCATTATATTTTTAGTATTACCACTAGAAAGTGTTAAACTAACTTCTTCTCATGACCATTCTAGATGATGAACTTTAGGTCTGTTCCCTTTGAAATATACACAAACAAATAAAATTTTATTTATTTCACTGACAATTACCCATTTAAGAGAAACCACATAAGCCATATTAAAAATAAGGATAGTATGAAAACAATTTTACTTTAATAACAATTTATTTACAGAGCATTTTGTAGTTTACAAAGCACTTTCCATATGGTATCTAATTTGGTCCTTGTTGCAATCCTATAAAGGAGGCAAAGTGGATAAATATCATCTTGATTTTTCAAGTAAAGACAGTGTGAGACCCATAGAAATTAAATGATTGGCCCAGTGTCTCAAAGTCAATGATAAAGAGTTCAATGTTGGGCTTTCAGTCCAGTTCATTTTCTTCCTTTTCTCCCAGTCTCCATTGAGTTTCTCTTTGACCTTTTATCCTTGGCAGTGAGCCTTCCCACTTTGAGGACCTCTCAGAATCTAGAACAGAACTGAACCCCTAGAGCAGACCCAAACCTTCAATTTATATGTAGAATTTTGTGGCTCTAGAACAACTCTTGCTCCATGTTTGAAAAGGAGGCAACGAGTTCTGGAGGAAATAATTTTGACTTTGGAGCCTGAAAGACCTGTTTTCAAATCCCCAATCCATCTACTGATGATTAGCTTTGAGGCTTTGGGAAAGATGCATAAGCATTTGAATCTCAGTTTGTTCATGTTTAAAATTGGATAAAAATACTTATCATACAAGAATATGGTAAGAAATATAATTTATGTAAATAAGGTACTCAGAATCTAGAAAATAAAACAAATAAACAAAACAAAACAAAAATAGACTCAGATACAGGAAACAAACTGGTGGTTTTGAAAGAGAGAAGGGGTTGCGGGGGTAGGTGAAAAGAATTAAGAGGTACAAACTTCTAGTTTTAAGATAAATAAGTTATGGGAATGCAATGTACAGCACAGGGAATATGGTCAAATATATTAAATAACTTTGTATGGTGACAGATAGTAACTAGACTTATGGGGACCACTTCGCAATGTATGTAAATATGGAATCACTATGAGGTACACCTGAAACTAATAAGATATTGTATGTCAGTTATACTTCAATAAACGAAGGAAGGAAGGAAGGAAGGAAGGAAGGAAGGAAGGAAGGAAGGAAGGAAGGAAGGAAGGAAAGAGATGAGAAGAAAAGGAAAGAAGAAAGAAAGAAAGAAAGAAAGAAAGAAAGAAAGAAAGAAAGAAAGAAAGAAAGAAAGAAAGAAAGAAAGAAAGAAAGAAAGAAAGAAAGAAAGAAAGAAAGAAAGAAAGAAAGAAAGAAAAAGAGGGAGAGAAAGAACCCAACATGCAGGAGGCATTCAGTGATTGCAGAAAATGTGATTCTGTAACTAGATCAAAATACACATGAGTATCATTCAGGAATTTCAGTGGTAGGTTTTTTTCTTGAAAAGAGATATACACCTTATAAGCTCTCATAAAAGAAATCTAGACTCTTTCAGATAGTGTGAAAAGAAAATGGATTTACATTGAAGTATACTGATTAGGACTGTCAAAAGTTTGCCATCTTTTCCAAATTCATTTAACTTAGGTTAATTCTTTCCTTGTCTAAAAATTTACTATAAAATAAAATATCTACATGCATATTTAAGACTTTCCCATGTAATGATAAAATGGTCTTACAGTTTTTCCAAATAATTGAATGTCTCAGATAATGTGATTTGTTTCATACAAACTAATAGAGCACATAGGGATGATCACAATCATGCCACCATGAGTGGAGGTCTGGGTGAAAGCTGTCACAGAGGCTTCATTGCAGTTTGCCTTGAGTTACCTATTAAGTATGCCACTGCACAACCTGTTTTATAATGCACATGCCCTCCCTGTGCCATCTCCACAAAACCTTCCTCTCTGCCTGTGTCTACGTAAAGGAAACCCAGGCCAGCAATCTTAACTGACTGCCAAACAAATAAAACATTTACAACAATGGAGTTTTTGTTGTCACAGTTGGCCATTTAGGCATCATGCTAGCCCTACTTATATCTAAATCAGTGCTGTCCAAAAAAATATAATGCATGTCACATAGATAATTTAAAATTTTCTAATAACCACATTATAAAAGATAAAAAGGAACTGGTAAAAATAATCTTAATAACATAACATTTAACCCAATATATCTAAAATATTTCAATATGAAATCAATACATTATTAATAAGATATTTCACATTCTTTTTTTCATACTAAGTCTTATAATGCAGCATGTGCTTTGTTCTTATATCATCTCTAAGTTCAGACTAGTCATCTTTCAAGTGGTCAATAACCACATATGGCTATGGTTGCCGCATTCAACGGAACCCCACTAAATGGACTATTCCTGTAGAGAGCAAGGTAGCACATAGCATTCCTCCAGCCTCTCAGTATGCAAATTCTATGCCAAGGAAAACAAAGGTGTAGAACTTCAGCAAGTTCATTAGTACAGAGAACTACCATCTTTTTGTTTATTTGAATAAGGGGGAAAGAACTAGCTTTCTCAAAATGAAAGTGTGCTATTCCAAAATATTGTAGGGCTTTTCATCCTTTCAATAGATTTCTCCCCAACTGGAAAAATTCGAAAAAAATTTAGGGGACAGAATGAGTACGAGACATCTACACATTTTCAACCTACTTAGGTGTCCTAATATGTCTGAAAAATCCCAACTATTTCCATGACAACAGACATTATATGGCATCTTCTTCTTGAAAGGAAGTGAATATATAAACCCTTGATTTATTATCTTTGTATCATATTTTTAGAAATGCATCAAAATGAGACAGGCATACCATACTTTTATGAAATAATTCACATAGTTGGCTGTCAGTGGAACCGGGAACTTAGTAAAATACCATGCTTTATTATTCATAACATTGTCGTCCCACTAACTATTCCTCACACACAGTTGGATTTTGACAAATGAATAGCAGATATCTATTTCAAACATGCCATTTCTCACCTTTGAATTTAGTGGTTTTACTGAATTACTAGTATTGGGGGCAGGCAACACAAGTTGCACAAAATGAAAACGGTCAGGAAAGCACCCTGATCTGATAGTCACTGGCAGACCTACCGTGTTTTGTTGTAGAGATTGTTTACCACACAAGGGTGAGTGCTTGGACGAGGGGGCAAGAGGGACCTGAAATCCAACTCTGTAGCCTGCACACCAAGCCATGCACCCTGACACAGGCTGCTCTGTCCAGAGCAAAGCATCCATTTTTCTAATACACAAAGACAGCATATGGGCCAAGAGTAGTCCTGGGTCCCTGCCCCTTAGTGTCCTGTTTGATAAATATAAGAGATAAGGCACAAGAAGTGAGAAAAATCCAGGTCACTCCCTGCAAAGAAAAGCGAAAGGAAATGCTTTTTGTAAAAATGTTTTGAGACATAAATAATAGGTTCAAATGAAGGCAAAAACAACATTAAAATAAGAATCCATAAGCTTTAAGATGGACCATTGTCCCTAGAAAGCAGAACTCCTTTCCAAGGCATCTTTGCACCCCTGCTCACACAGACTGACTCAAACATAGGCAGTGTTGGGAGCTCTGGGGAAGAAAACCCCATCTCCTGTTTCTGTTACTCTATCCACATAACGTCAATTCCAATGACCTTTCCTGTATGCTCTACTTTGAAACCCATAGCTGGAACGTAGTAGGGGCTCAGTAAACATTTGTCAAGCAATGAGGCTCTTGCTTCCTTCTGAAGCAGGTTGTGCTCTTCATAGACAACTCTAAGTATTAGCATTGTTAAGATATTAAGCTGTGATAATCATCTCATGGTTATTCTTTTTAAAGAATCCTTATTTCTTAAAGATACATATAGAGACATTTATTATTTGTAGATGAAGTGATATGATGTCTTGGATTGCTTTAAGTAATTCAAGAGGCGACTGGGCTGGGGATAGAGATGAAGCAAGATGATTGGCCATGAGTTGAAAACTGCTGAAGCTTAGCGATGGGGATTTTAAAGTTAATTATTTTATTCTCTCTATTCTTGTATATGCTTAAAAAAGGAACTGTAAAAGAACTTATTATTCATTCAGCAAACCTGTAGTGATCACCTATTATGTATGAGGTACTAGAGATTTAGTAGTGAACATGATAGACAAGCTGTCTACTTACATGAAACTTATATATGGATGGAGGTGTCAGAAAACAGATGGTAGGTAGGTAGGTAGGTAGACAGATGATAGATAGATAGATGATAGATAGATAGATAGATAGATAGATAGATAGATAGATAGATAACAGACAGAGAGATAGAAACAGTCAAAGCAATTACAACTTATATTAGTGCTAAGACTAAAATACGTGGGTATCATGAGAGAGGATAAGTGACAAGTGGTGTGTATTTAAAGTGAATGGTCAGGGAGGCATCCATGTGGAAGTGATATTAAAGCTGAGCCCAGAAGGATGAAAAGGAGCTATCTTTTCAAAAAGTAAAGAAAGGGCCTTCCAGGAAAAGGGAACAGGAAGTGCAAAAGCCCTGTGGCTTAGAAAGGTGAACATACCTAGAACCAAGCAAGGTAGGAAAGAATGGCATGAAATTTGATTGGAGTGGCAAATATAGGGTCTTGTGGGTCATGGTCATGAGGGGGGTTTTCAAATTTTCAGAAAATTCTTCATATTTGGTTCAAATCTGCATCCCTGTAATGTGTGACTATGTGACTTGCTTTGATTGACAGAAGGAGTGTATATCATTTCTGGAGTAGAAGCTTTAAGAGCAAGTGCATGCTTTGTCATAGGCTCTTTTCCCTTTGCTACTGTGTGACTTGTGATGTTCTGCATGATGACTAGCCCTTCAGTCTGGGTCCAATGATGGCAAGAAACAGAGCCTCAATTGATTCCTGATGGACACATAGCAAAAATAAGAAATAATCTTTTGTTACTTTAAGCCACTGACATTTGAGAAATGTTTGTTCTTATGCCATAACCTGTCTTATCCTGATTGATACACTGGATTAACAAAAGTTAATCAACACTTTTCTACCACAGTACTTGTCTGAACTTTTAACCAACTAAAAACATTGTTAAATCTCCAAGAGACTGTGCAGTTTTTTCCAAACTAATTTGACCACAAAAACCTTTATGGAAAAAAAAATTTGTAAGACACACAAGGAGATGCTAAGGTTGAGTTTGAAGGCAGTTTTTTTTTGTTTGTTTGTTTTGTTTTGTTTTGTTTTGTTTTTTAGACCTGTTGACTAATTTTGAAGGTTTGGTTAACAAAAGTTTCTCAGAATTTTTATATAGACTGTTGTTAAGCCAAGCCTCCCCCATCCTTTATTTCTGCGAATGATTGTTTTACAACTGAAAACAAAATTTTATATTCATTACTATTAAATATTTTAGTTATGTTCCCCAACATGTTGGAATCCAAATATTGTCATCCATTCTGAACATCTTTTTTCTTGAAGGCTCTAATCTGAGAACAGCTGGTTGCCTCCAAAGGAACTTCCAGAGGGTCTTTCATAGAACTAGGCCCCCTGACCTTTTGTCCTATGCATCAATAATGATCTGATCTTGTTTTTCGATTTCTGATCTAAATTAGGCCTTCCCTTGCTAATCCCCAAATGCCTCCTCCAGCTATATCCTCCCTGTCAGCTTCTCTTGATTGGTGCCTCCCAATCCCAGCTCCACCACATTCCCTGTGTTGATTGGGATCTTCTCCTGGATTCTACATCAATCCCTCTGTCCAACACCCTTGCCTCCTGCTGTGAAGGACACTCTCAGCAAGGCCACTGTCACTCAAGGCTTTTCTTAGACAATTCACTAGCCTTTTGCTAACCCCAGCCATCATCTCACAGCTGTAGTCAGAACCTCCCAGCTGATATCTATTGGTTGAACTGACATTTGGTGGGTACTTGGGAATTCCTCCCAGTCTCAGGTCAGGTGCATAACTGATATTCATGTCTTCTCCATTTTCAGCCAAAATATTAAATCAGAAGAGGCCCCAGTGGCCAGCCCTTGGTGCCACACTAGTGAATTCCTTGGGGGTTAACATTTCTTGGGCTGTCTGATAGGGTTACAAGGATTTATCCTACCTAGTAAAAATTTTCATTCAGAAATATTTATACTATGTACATTTAAATAGGTTAAATTTAAGATACATTCATTTAATTTCACATAACAGGAAAGAACTTTGAATTTATTTCTATAGATTCTAATAGAAAAATTCACTTAGATATTTTAAAAAATATACACAAAATGTGAAATCTTAATGTTTCAGTCTTTCAAAAACTCAATGTAAAATTTATTGTCTATCCCCACTGAATATATAAATACCAGATATCTAAAATATTGGAATCATTTCAATTTCTTTTATAATTTATAAGTATAACTTTTCCCCTCAATGAGAAAAAAAAATCAAAGAAATTAATACATTAAAGATGAGTTGACAAGTCATTTAAAACATGCTGATTGAAAAAATGAGTAAAGAAATAAAATCTTTATGAAAATATTTAAAGTGATATTTGAATGAATTCTCAGCTTCAAGTGCTAAAGGCTTAAAGGAAGTGGGACAAAACATCATTTTGAGATCTGAAAATGAAGAGATTACAATTAGGAACAAACACAATGGCAGGCATATTATCTTGGAACTCAGAAGGAAAGAAATAAGATGACTATCATATAGAATGGCTAAAAAGCAAGAATGAAAGGAAAGGCAAACAGTGCTTCCTAAATATTTGTTTCCTAAGGAAATTCACTAGGGACAGCGAGACAGGTTGACATACTATTAATATGGTCAGTAAACAAGGAAAAGGTAGCTCTTTATTGCTTTGTATTGCCAATCGTGTTTAATAGGGCTTTATAATGTGATCTTAGCGAGGTTATTTTCAACTGAGTTGGAAAATGCTAATGCCTGTCAGAATACTAAAAAATAAATAAGGATTTGCTGGCCTGTTGGGAGAGATTATGACTGAATTTGATGCCGAAAAGCACACTTAAGTCTATTGGGAAAGTCAGACAAGACAGAGAGAATTTGCAAGAGAAAGGCATCAAGGGATTGTCCATATTTTAATTCCTCCACAGCACTCAAGTGTCAATAATGTAGCCTTGTCACATGTCTCATTTGCCGATGACTAGATAGATTGAGAGAGAAGCTAGGGATTGTGGAAATGTCAAATTCTTGAATAGGAAACTATATTCCTATTAGATTACATTAGATTTCAACTAGAAATCCCTCAATCTTTTGTTTTTGATCAAGAGTTGGCAAGTTCTTTCTGTAAAGGGCCCACAAAGATGTCCATGACCTAGTCCTCGAAACATATGAATATGTTACCCTGTATAGCAGAAAGGACTTTGAGATGGGAAACTTTTTCTAGCCTATCTGAGTAGGTCCAATATAATCACATTAAAAAATCAGAAAAGCTTTCCCAGCAGTGGTCAGAGAGAGATGTGATTACAGAAGAAAGGCACAGAGTGATGTAACATTGCTGGCTTTGAAGATGGAGGAAAGGGGACCATGAGCCGAGGAATGCAAGCAACCTCTTGATTGCTTTGTATTGGGAAAATCGTGTTTAATAGGGAAAAAACAAAGAAACAGATTTTTCTTCAGAACTACCAGAGAAGAATGTCAGCCTTACCAACACCTTGATTTTAATCCAATGAGACCTTGCCAGACTTCTGACTATAGAGCTATAAGATAATGGATTTGTGTTGTTTTAAGCCACTCTTTTGGTGGTAACTTGGTATGGCAGCAATAGCAAGATAGTAAATATTTGGGGTTTTGTGGACAATACAGTCTCTGCCACAATCACTCATTTCTGCCACTGTAGCACAAAAGCAGCCATAAATAATGTGTAAATGAACGGGTGTGGCAGTGTGTCAATAAAACTTTGATTATAAAAACAGATTGTGGGGCATTAGTTTGCTATTTCCTGTGCTTGATGTCTAGGAGACATTAGCAGTCATCTTCCTATATCCTATGAGTCACAGCAAAGAAATCTTGCTTACAAAATGTGGGCATACATCTACACAAGAGAAGAACAAAAGTTTGGTACAAGACCTAAAAAATGAAGTTATCTTTTTAAAATAAATTTAAATTTTAAAACAGTATCTGTTTAACCCATAAATTATCTCATTATTTTCACTGTAAAACAATCCAAGTCAACTAAGGCTGAAGGTACACATCCCTAAGTCAGTAATTCCAGTTCTAGGTGCATACCAAGTAGAAAAGTGTGCAGCAGAGGTGTATGCCAAAATGTCATAGCAGCACTATTTGTAGTAGCCCCAAGTGTTAAACAGCTCACAGATCTTTTATGAGTAGAATGAGTAGCATATTCATACAATGGAATAACAGACCCCCAAAATGAACAAATTACAGCTACATGCATCAATGTGGATACACCGTATTACCAATAATAGTTAACTGAAACAAGTCAGACAAAAGAGAGTAGACTATATATCCTATTTATGTGAACTATGTGATCCAGCAATTCCACTTCTGTGTATATACTTGAAAGAATTGAAAATAAGGTCTCAAAGAGATATTTATACACCTATATTCTATAACTTTTAACTCCAGAAAAACTTAATAGCCTGCCATTGACCAGAAGCCTTCCCAATTACATAAATAGTTGATTAACACATATTTTGTATATGTATTTTATGCTGTATTCTTAGAATAAAATAAGCTAGAGAAAAAGAAAATGTTTTAAGAAAACTATAAGAAAAATACATTTACAGTATTTATTTTAAAAAACCCATGTATAAGTAGACCCGTGCAGTTCAAATCCTTGTTGTTTAAGGGTCAACTGTATGATTACTTCTCACCATGCTGTAGGAACACAAACATTTTCATACATTGCTGGGATTGGAGGGATGTAGACAGTCAAGGAAGTACATGATGGTACAATTCTAATGAAAATAAAATTGACAATATCTATCAAAATTTCAATATATTTACCCATTGTCCAAATAATTTCACTACCAGAATTTATTCTTTAGATTCACTTTCACAGACATATAATAACACATATACAAATTATTCATTATAGTATTATTTATAAAAGCAAGAAGATTGGGACCACCCAATGTTGATCTATAGGGAAATGGTTATATAAACTCTGAGATAGCCCTATACAAGGAATAGTATGCAGATGGGAAAAAAAAGAAAAAGTAAGACCTCCCACTGCAAATCTGATACTAACTCCAGATTGTATACCTAACTAAAAAAAGAAAAGTTGAGGTAGAGAACCACATATATACTATCTTTTGTGTAACAAAAAGGGATTTCAGAATATACTTTGATATTTGTTTGCATTGTATAAGAGGATGTATAAGAAATTAATAAAAATGGTTACCTCTAGAGGATAAAAGAGCAGGTAACAGGATAGGGGAAGAAATGGGAATGAGGCCTCTCAACATATAACTTTTTATGTTCTGATTTTCAAATCATGTGAATGTATTATCTACTCAAAAACAAAAAAAAAATGTTAAAGAACAAAAAATAAAAAGAGGAAAATACATTCCTTCCACCAAGAAGAGCTCAAGATTAGTTTCTAATCAATGTCATTTGAAAGACTACCCAATGGCCAGGACATAGAAGCAACCAAAGTGTCCTACAACAGATGACTAGATAAAGATGTGGTACATACATACAATGGAATATTACTCAGCCATAAAAAGAAATGAACTATTGCCATTTGTGGCAATATGGATAGACCTTGAGATAATCATGCTAAGCGAAATAAGCCAGATAGAAAAAGTTGAAAATCACAAGATATCACTTTATATGTGGGATATAAACCTAAAAACAATGAACAAACATAACAAACAAGCAGAGACTCATAGACATGGATAGTAGACTAGTGGTTACCAGAGGGAAGCAGGGATGGGGTAAAAGGGGTCAAATATGTGGTAACAAAGAAATCTAACTATGGGCAGTGAACACACAACAACAGTATATATATGACTTACTATTGAAGTGTACACTTAAAACTTATTAGATTTAATTAACCAATGTCACCATAATAAAAAATAAAAATAAAAAATAAAGACTACTCAAAGGATTTTTTAAAAGTCTGTTTCATGGATGACCAAATAAATGCTTTTATGTTGATTTGAGTTTTGTGTTGATATGGACAACTTGGAATCAGGTTGCTTAGGGCAGAAGGGAGACAAACAATATGAAAAAACAGAGGTGAGGAGAGAAAACTAAATGAAAAGAGACTTCTGTTTTATCGATATTTGATGCTACTTTATTGAGGAAACCCCATCTAATTCGATGTCAGTTTTTCTTCCTGGGAGATATACTCAAAGTGGCTTGTTGAGAACTCAACATCCATGAAGATAGGAGTCATCAAAATAGGGAAATAAAAGTAAACACATACATATATAAAGAATAAATAAATAAAAGCCACTTTGTCTGCCATGCATGGTAATTGCTGGTTCAAAGTATACCTTTAGGCTGTAAGCATTATTTCAGTCCATTTTTTAATTCAATCTGGATTCATTTAATTGAAAATGTGTATAATTTGCTTTCAAATTAAAAGGGTATTTCTATATTTTTCTCCCTCCTTTTTCTAATTCCCCTCCCCTAAAGAATAGGAAGGAAATAAAAACTTTTCAGTGTCCACTTGAATCCTGATGTTTGACATTCTTAAATTACTCAATAAAGAGATATATATTTACTTTACAAATTGAGATCTTGCTATTCTCTCTACACTCTCCACTTCGGCTCGCAAATTCGAGAGTTAAAAAGTACAGTGGGTTTAAAAACAAGAGAGGAAACTTAGCCCCAAAATGGTTTAAGGGCCTGTGATTGTAGAGTTCCCTTTCCTTTGTTTTTAAATGGTTATTACTTCCTGTTGATATTGGATCCATTAAAACTAATTTCATTACTAGAAAACCCATTACTAGCCCTTACTCCACTAAAAGGAGAGTTTCTCTTTAAAATTAAGGAAGGAACTATTATCTTTAAACCAATCAGATCAAATCACCTCTAATTGAACAGTAAAACATATTACTAATTACATTAATGTGCTCATTCGTCTATTTCTCTTTTGGTCATTTTTGGTAAAGTTTAAGTTATTGGGCTTAGTAATTTAAATTATAAAGGAGTTTTTGCTGTTGATGGTTTGGGATCCCATTGTTTTATAAAGAATGAGGCCACTAGGGCTTCTTAACTTATAGGCAGAGCTATTGACTCTAGTTGGGAGCTTTCTATACCTTTCTAATACAAATATTCATGGTGTAGAATAGATTTTATTCTCTCAAAATGAGAAACCCTACTGCTGGCAGAAATTTTTTGTTGCTATGAATTGAATCACAGACCAAGACAAAATGACCAGAACACTTAACCTAAATTGTACTGATTTTGAGGTCAGTGGAATGAAAATATGCAGAAGACCCCTGTTGTCAAAAGCAGGTTGATTTCTCTATTTCATTTGACTTATTTCAGTGATAAATATCTCAGGTAGACCCAGGTAATGGGCAATCCCAGACATCTGTCACAAGAGAACTGTATTCCAGTCTTTATTCCACAGCTGCTCTCTCAAGTTAGTCAAATTTACCTAACTGCCACATGTCTGGACCCCACCTCCCTTGTCCCTAAATTCCTCATCTTATAATGGCAAATTCAGTAAATTCCCTTATAAAGTGCTTTGAGCTATTTAGAAGATAATTCCTGTTATGGGCTAACTGGTAGACCTTCCAAAATTATTATGCTGAATTCCTAACCCCTAGTAGCCAGAATATGACTCTTTATGTGAAGATAGGGCATTTAAAGAGATGATTAAGTTAAAATAAGCCATGAGAGTGGTTTCTAATCCAATATGACTTTTGTCCTTATAAGAAGAGATTAGAATACACAGAGCAACACCAGGATGCATATACACAGAGAAAAAAAAAAAAACGTGATGATATAGAGGCCATCTCAGAGCCTCAGAAGAAACCAAACCTGCTGACACCTTGAACTTGTTCTTCAAGCCTTCAGAACTGAGAGACAATAGATTTCTGTTGTTTAAGCTACCCAGTCTGTGGTATTTTGCTATGGCAGCCCAAGCACACTAATTCAATTCTGCTAAGTCATTTTCTACACAAGGGCTCTCCAGCCCTCTTCCAGTTCCGGCAGATGGCTTTAAGGCTTAGAATACTTGACTCTTCCATGTCCCCCATGCTCTTTGCCATCCATGTGACTTTGTGGCTCCATTTGAAGTGAAGCACATGTTCTCATCCCACTGATGTTGATCTTGGCCATGCGATTTGCTTTGCTAATAGAATGAGCATAAAAGGGATAATGTGACAATTCTGAGCCTAGGCCCTAAAGAATGTCACATGTTTCTGCTTACTCCTTTTGTAAATCTGTCATCAAAAATGGAAAAAATTCCTCTGGTAGCCCACTGGCCAAAAGAAGAAGAGAGACACGTGGATGAGTACTGGAGCCAAATTATATCAAGGGACCAAGTCTGACTAGATCTGCACTCTGAAGCAGAATTGTCCAACTGAGCCTAAGCTAGACCAGCCAATCCTCACTCAATTTACACGTCTGTAAGACTAAGTATAAACACTACTAGTAGTAAGCAACTGAGCGTTAAAAAAGTGTTTTATAGCACAAGAGAATACACAAGAAGGTACTATTGTGGTAACAGGCAATGGAAACAAACTCCAAAGTCTTAACACAATAGAATTTCACTTTCAGATATGAGTATACAAAATCCAAATATAAAAATTACACATGCCCACACACAACAAGAAAGATTATTTATATGCCATAAAGACCCCCTTCAAATACAAAATACTATTTGTCCATTTATGATATGATTTGATGTTTATATTGTATAGGGTCCTTAGGGTGGGGTTTTTGTTGTTTGTTTGTTTGTTTGTTTGTTAGGTTTTTACTGAGATAGATGCAGATGTACTAACAGGATAGTTTTGTTTTGTTTTATTTCAGCCCCAAATAGGGTAGAGGCTGCCTGGAATCAACAGATCTAATAAGAACAAGTGGAGGGTGGAAGTAAACAGGGGATTGATATTTTAATCTGACTTTAAAGAAAAGTGAGGGAAACCATCTAAACTAGCAAGGGGGTCTGCTGAGTCTGGAGGCCTCTAGCCCAAGGCGGTTTTCATTCAGCAGCCTTAGAGGCACACTCCTGTCTCTCACAAAGGGCTAAGACTCCAGACCTGGGCCAGGGGAGCTTATCTCTGTCTCCTGGTCTCTCACTGCTCTGCCTGAAGGGCTTTGAACCAGCTCTGTTCTCTCTGCACTTGGATTTCTTGGCCCAGAAGCAGCCATCTTCTCTGGAATGTCCTGTCCCAGTGACTGCACTGTAAGCACCAAGAGAGGACCCACAGCGAAATCTCCCACAGAGCCCACCTCAGTTCTCTAAGTAGGAGGCCCTCAATAAGAAACAGTTAAATGCATAATATGATGGCGAGGTGAAGGGCCAGGGTAGGGAGGAAGCAACTGGGGGAAACGGTTTATGAACTATGTAGAGGTCTAACCAGTGTACTGTATACCTGAAACTAATTTAAATAAATTGTTAAAAAAGAAGAAGAAATGGTTAAATGCATAGTGATCTCCCCTCACACTTTTGGTCTCTTACTCCTATGGAGTTTCAATATCCCTTATCTTGTACAAATCTCATAACCCTCAAACGCACCTTCCTCTTCCATATAGAGGGAGGATGTGCACAGAAGGGGCGGGGGTGCGAGCCATGTGACTGTCACCTGAGGATATCAGGGTTTGTCCAAATCAGTGGAGAGCCTGTACAAGCCAAGTGAGGAGCCAGGGTGCATGAGACAAAGTAGAGTCCATACAGGTCCCCAAGAAAGGACCAGAAACAAAAATTATAGCTAAGAGAGAGATTTGGAGTCGGGGGGCAAGAAATAATAAGGCAGTGGATGGGGGGTAAGGGGAAAAAAGACAGAGATCTGGTTTTGGAGAGGTGAATTGTTTCATCGGATGGGATAACAATGCCACCGATGGCATGAGTGCGGTTGAAATTCCAGCACATCAAGAGTAGGCCAGCTCAGAGATGACCAACCCGCCTTCCGACAGGAAAAATGATGCTCAAAGAGGTGCAGGCAGAAGAACTGGACATGCACACGTCTTTATGTCTGCCAAGTCCTATTCTCTTTCCAGGTGTCAGGCTTGTCTTTTCCTTTCTTAAAAATTCATTTGCAAACAAGCCACACTGATCTCTCAGGAAGAAAGGAAAAATCGGTAAAGTTGCCCTGGAGGAGTAAGCAGCGACAATGAGAATATTAACCAAAATGGTCATAAAAGAATAGCTGCTGAGACACTCCGAGGCAGGAGTGTTAACGTTAGAAGGGGCAAAAAGCAATGGCCCCTAAATACCCCCAGCCACTGAAACTGCAGCCCCCTGTGCCTGGCCCTACAGTGAGGGCAAGAGTCTCTCTCTGCCCTTGTCTCTTGGAAGAACAGCTGCTGAGGACTTTCTTTGCCATCAAGCCCATGGGCTGCTAGAAATGGATCCCCCCGTACACACGCCCTATCTGATCTAGCGAGCACACGACTTATAACAAATGAAAACGTGGCCATTCATTTCACAAATGATCCATGCCAAAAAATGCACTGCATGTTCCCACAACCTTTGGCATGTTCTGCCCACTACAGTATTCCCCTACTGAGCAGAATTTGCCCAAGGCTCCCCATCAACCTGGTTGAGATTTTCTTAGGACCATACTATGGACCAAAGGTCTTCAATCCTCTGTCTGCTCATCTCCTTACACAGATGTCAAATCTGTATTTTGGCTTAAAGTTCATTCCTACTCTTTCTTTCCTCTTTATCCCTCAGATGAATTTCTTCTGATAAATATCTTACACATCTAATCCCATCTTAGATATGCTTCTCAAAAGACTCAAATTGATACATTAAGTTATTTTGACCATCACAAGAAGTTGAAAAATTTGCAGTTCAAGAAAAGATAAAAGTTTCATGAGTGAAGCAATTAGAAATAAATTCTGAGATTGGATATTTAAGGTTTGTTTCTCTTGCAAGTAATTACTCCTTGTAGTTAAATAAAACCTTTATTTTATTACCTTTGTATTGAAATATACATTTGGAAAAAATTGCATAAATCATGAATATACAATTTGATGGATATTTGCAAACTGAACAGACCCGCTTAACTAGCACCCAGAACAAGGAATGGAATATGACCAGTACCCCTGAAATCTCCCTTATGTCTCCTCTTAATTAGTACACCCTAAAGATAACTATGGTGTCTGATTTTTAACACATGGATTAGTTTTATATCTTTTGGACCTTTATACAAGTAGAATTGTACATTGTATATTTTTGTGCCCAGCTTTTTTCTCTTAACATTACACTTAATGATATTTATCCATGTTTTTCATGCAACAATAGCTTGTTCATTTTCATGGCTATCATTCAAAATCTTTCTCAAGTATAAGCCTCGTCAAATGCATCTTCGAGATCTAGATGGGAGATGCCAGCTGGACTGTTTTATCACGTTCAATTTTCACTTGACTTTCCATGATTCAGTAAAGACAGTTTCTGCCTCTTCTTTTGGATCACTATTTCACAAGTCTTGACATGCAGAAAATGTTCTTGAGAGTCTGAATTTTCCTTCCCAAGAATTCTTTTTATGTTATTTAATTACTCTCCCTGAGACCATTATATTCTTCCAATGATGGAGGACTATTATTGTTCCCTCTTAGTCATCTTTTGGCTGTAGTGCCTTCTTATTATTGTAGAACAGCTTCTAAATGTCCTCCTATCTTCTGCCATCACCATGAAATTCAGGGTCCAAACCATCAGCAAAATTCCAAGGATCATGCCCAGCCAATGGACAAACACTGTGATGTACACAATCTTCATCTAAGGGACAACTTTGTTCCTCCCTGAGGTCTCTTCTCTGGTACCCCCAGATTAGAACCAGCGTTGTCTTGCATAAAAACACAAGGTTGCCTTTGAGAACAGGATACTAAGAAGAGAGGAAAACTAATCCTTTATGACCATCTCAGTATCAAAATTACTTAGATACACAATTCTGGTCTTTAGTGATACTGCCCCGCCCCCCATCTTGTTTTCCTGTAACTCTTCATATGAGCCAAAGGACAACTATGTTTTGGATTAGTTTTTTCCCTATATCTAAAGATGTGATATTTCCTGGGTAGTTTTCTAAAAGAATTTTGTTCTGAACCTTTTCTGGCCACTTTGTCTTCAGGCAGATTGTTTCTGATAACAAATTCCAGTTCAGGATCAGGACATCAGTCCTTTGAGAATTGTTGCTCTATTTCTTTGTAATAGACTAACATCTAATAATGACTGCCATAACTGAGTATCCACTCAGTGCTGAGCAGTTTATCAACCTTATCTATAACCTAAAAACCTACGATATAGGGTTGTTTTTGTTTTTCTTTTGTTTTGTTTTGACAGAGAAATCAAGGCCCTGAGAGGCTAAATGCCCTGAGTAAAATCATGCAGTTAGCAAATGGCAGAGCTGGGATTCACATGTAAGTCTTTGGCTCCAAAATTAATTCTTGTTTCACTGTCCCATCATACTCTTCTCAGTCATATACCGGTTTCCTCAGTTCTCCATCTGCTCCCCACATTGCTAACACTCATGTGTGCAAGCACGCACAGGCACACATATACACACTGTGCTTCATTCTTTTCTGATGTAGTTACTCCCTTCCTCCACTCTCCACATCCTAGGGCCAAAATTATCTAAGACCGTACTCAGTGTCCCAGAGCATTATGGCCTAGTAAATAAGAACTAAGACTCATCCATCAGCCCAGTTGTATATGAATCCTGGTTCCTCCACTTATTAGCTGTGAAATCTTAAGCAAATTATTTCTCTGAACTTCAGTTTTCCCGTGTTTAAAATGAAAATAATAGTATGTTTCTCATAGGGCTATTGTGAAGACTAAATAATATGATGCACATAAAGCTGTTAGCACTGTGCATACAGTAAATACTTGACAAACATTATTATTTTTATTACTTATTCACAGTATCCCATAAAATCAGGGGATAGTGACTGGTTAATAGTGGTCAAGAACAGTGATTTTCAAACCTGGATCTTGGTCTGAGCCACCTGTTGGCCCTTACCTTAGAGGTTCTGACTCAATAAGATTAGGATAGAGCCCTGAAATCTGTATTTTTTAAAGCTTATCCAGGTGACTCAGATATTCAGCCAGACTCAGAACTCTGCGACCTAGAGCAGAAATCTTCAAAGGCAATGATTTCAGAAGTTACAATCAGGTCATCTCACAGGAATGCCTGGCATCTTTCAATCTCTTCTCCCAGGTTCTGTCCTCTAATGAGAAATAAGACTCTGCTCCCACTCATACATACACACAGGACACAAACACCCTACTCATACACCACAGCCTGGATTAAGCCATGGCTAGGGTTGGATTCCAGAAAGGGAGGATTAATCTTATTGACATGCATTAGAGACTGGCCCCAGGAAATCCCCATGTGATTGGGGGTTGAATGCGGCCAACTAGAAAGCTGATCATGACCAGCAGCTATCGTGTTATTTCTGAACCGAATTTCTGACCAAAGACATGCCATCATATTTGTTCCTCCATCTGTGAGACAGAACTTAAAACTGGCACCACTTCTATAGCCAACGGTCTAAAAAAGTGTTGAAAGTATGGGATTCCAGGGAATTGTCATTTCCACAAATGCTCAAACGTTTTGTCCTTTCCCCATAAGAAGAACCTGCTCTCTTGGCCTCTGGGTGACAGCTCTCCAATTTTCAATGGGTATACCGTCAGTCTCCATCTTAATACACAGTGATTCCAAGCTGATGAATTGCAGTTTTAGAAACTTGGAGAAAGTCTATGAGTCCTGAAGTGGTATAATGAGAAAAAGAATTTGGGGCTTCCATATTTTCCGGGGGCAACTCACTCATTTGAGACCAAAGCTAGTACTTGGAAATGTAGAAGCTAACTTTCATTCAAAAATGGCCGTTCATTTCAATCAACCTGAAGAGCAACCAAGGCTGGAAAAATAGCTGTTGGACCCCAGCTGATCCAGAGTGCCAGGTGCTTTTATTCAGACTGCAGCTGAGATTTGTTTTCCTGTGAAGAGGCTGTCGTGACTGCTTTTAGCATCTACTGTAAGTACAATAACAGCAGGAAACCAGGCAGCACAGGCAAAATGAAGCTCTGTGACAAATGATTTGGTTTTTTCTTTCCATTAACAATCATGATTTGACCTGAACTGCCTCAATTAAGAGATTGAGGGTTGCCTTTGGTTCATTGGTTATACATGCTAGAGAGACAGAAATGAAGTAAGACAGAGAAATATAGACAAAAATGGGATGAAACAGAAAAGATGACTGGATGTTAATTTGGTGTGGCATACGTAAGTATGTTTTAGACTAAGTAGATGGGGTACCGTGTAATTTCACTCTTTTCCACCCTCCATTCCTCATTCTAATAATCCAAGGAAGATCACAAACACTGTATTTATGAGAGCTCATTATTCCAATGTGTCCATTTGATGAATGGTGTCACTGATTAATGAAGACTTGAAACAATTGGATTCTGACTCCAAACAAGTACACAGCTCTTAAGGAAAAATATCAAATAATTGGCAGTCCTCCTGTTTTAAATTCTCTCTTCCATGTTGCAGCCTTTAAAATATATATGTATATTTTATATATTTTATATATATTTTACATCATTGGTATTTTCCAGTTAACAGACACATTTCTGACAAGTAATAAAGCTTGTGAGGGGCTCTTCTCGATTTTATTCTTTTAGTTTTGAAACATGAAATATCCTTTTCCTGGGCTTCCCACGGGACTGAGATGAGCTTCACAAGTTACAATTTGTAGAAATTAAACACAATGCAAAAGAAAATAATTATGCACCCCCAGCTGATTCACTGAGGCACAAAGGCACTTGCTAGGGCAATATTATGCCACTTTTTGGTTGGGTTTTCTTTTCCAGGAAACTTATTAACTTTTTATTTTGAAGTAAGTTGGACTTACAGAAAAGTTGCAAAAACTTGTACAGAGAATTCACATATACCCTTCAACCAGCTTTCCCTAATGGTAGCATCTTCTATAATCATAGAACAATCATCAAAACCAGAAAATTAACATAATACTGTACTATTATGAAAATTACACACCTCATTCAGATTTCACCAGTCTTTCTACTAACGTCCTTTTCCCTTTCCAGGATCTACTCCTCCTTAGGCACCTTCAACCTCTGAAAACTCCTCAATCTTTCTTTGTCTTTTCTGACCTTGACACTTATGAAGAGTACTAGTTAGTTATTTGGCAAAATGTCTCTCAGTTAAGATTTGTCTGATGTTTTCTCATAGTTAAATTGAAGCTATGCATTTCTGGTAAGAACACCATAGAAGTGATAATGTACCCTTCTCAGGGCATCACATCAGAGGGCACATGATGTTGACATGCCTGATTATTCTGTTAACCTTGATTGCACAGTTGTGTATGTTATGCTTCTCAACATTAAATTACTGTTTTCCCTTTTCTAATTTTCAATATCTTGAGAGAGAGAGCCTGTTTCTCCTCAAATGTTCACCTACAATTTTAGCACCCATAGGTGGATCTTGTCTTGCAAGCAGCTTTTAAGGAACTACCACAGTTGTTGTCTAAAGAGGCTTCAGAAAGAAGATTCTGAAAGAAGATTTTAGAAGGGTCAAACATGCTACTGGAATTTCAGTTCACAGTTATGTATAGGAGGCTATTCTCTCACTGGACAAATGTGTGTTTTTCTACTTCCTGACTTGGCACAGATTGAAGCAGGTGCCTCTAAGCTTTGGGGGAATACGAACATGCTTATCTTTTGCTGGAGAAAATCTTGTCAATCTCTCCCCAAACAAGAACTAAAATACCCCATTGAGTTCCCCATATAATTCTGACCTCAGACACACCCCAAATGACTTCCCAATTGGCTCCTGTCCTTTAGTTTCTAAGTCATAACCCCCCTCACCTCCATTACCACCACCATTCTCATATGGGAAAACTTGAATATTCTTTTTTTTTTCATCATTCCAGGACTTTGAACAATTCCAAGGTGCATTTTTTTTCATTTCCAAAGAAATTGCCAATGTCAATGATGAACTCACTACCATACATCTCATGAGGAATTCATAACCAGCTGCTTTGAATGGCTCTTGGGTTTTTATAGACATACTAAAGCTACCTTAAACCCAGAGATGTTCCTGAAAATTGTTGCTTAATTGAGGAACAAAATCCTACATTAAAATAAACTTACAGAACTCAACTGGTGCCAGAATGAAAAGGCAGTTCTGTTAAGCCCCCAGCTTTGATTGAAAAACTCTCTCCAAGTAGAGAGAACACAATTTTGACATGTTCAAAAGGGCAGAAATAAAGAAGAATTCAAAATAAAGAATAATTAGGCTAAAGTCTTGGGCTATTTCTTTTTGACCTGCTCTTAAATGTGTCTATGATCTTGGGGTATCTTCTCCAAGGCAGTGACAAAATCTTTACAGTGTATAACCTCCCACATAAGTTGCTCCATCAATAACTCCTTCCCAGATGACTCAAGACACAAATTTGACTCTTCCAAACCCAGATGCAAAAGTCGTTTAGTGAGAGGATACTGTTCTGGAACAGCTGAGATCCTCTAATATTCTCACTTGCCCTTAGACTTAGGAATACCCATTAACATCTTCAGAGCAGATGCTCACTAAAGGGTAGTTCTTACCATATAGACTGGTCTTGTCCAGCAAAGATGATGCTCCTGCCCATTAAGATGTGCTCCAAATTGTCATTTTAAGAATAGTGATAAGAAAAGACCCTCACTCTACCTCCCATCCAACCCCAATTGTAACTCATTTGTGATGTGACTGACTGAACTGGCCTGAGTAAGACAAGACTATCATCAAACATTACTTCTGTAGGCTTATTTGGAAAACAAGGCTTTGACTGCCTAACTCCAAAAGAATTTATTAGTCCAAACCATTTATAAAATTTCAACACCAGTACTTAATAAAGGACACTTTGTTAATTTGGTCAGGTGATTCCTGAAAGGGAGGATTATGAATTACTATTTCCCTGGTGAGTTGTTTTTGTGTTTTGTGTTTTCAGTGTCAGCCATTAAAGACCATCTGCACTGAGGCTGTGGACTTTTTATAGAAAAATAAAAAACAGAAGGGGTAGGGAGGGTAAATGACACTCACCTAACCTGTGCTAGTTAATTTCACTTAAAGAATCATTTCATCTTTGTGGTAACTCTGTTAGTTAAATAGTACTGGCCTATTTTAAGAATGAGAACTGAGACAGAGAGGTTGAAAAATTTGGAATAGTTAAGTGATATCCAAACCCAGATTGGTTTAACTCCAAAGCCTATTCCTTTTACATTAGCACACCCTGCCTCTGCATCTTCTCCATGACTTCAACAATGATGAACCAAGAGTGAGTTTTCAGAACATCCTTTCTGTAGATGTTGACCTAGTTAGGCTGTCCTTGTAAACCATGGCTCTGGTTGGAGGATCTACTGTTGGAAATTGCCTCTGTTCACCATAGGCTCCTCTCTCCCTCTGCTTGAAGCGGAAGTATAAATGCACTTCCTGGTTGTATTCACACATTCTATGAATAGTAAAATAACTTGTCCAGCAGCCCTTTTGGCCTTCTGTGTGTCTCCTGACAGCCTTAGGTCGAGCTGAACACTCCATGAATTTTTCTGAGAGCTGATACATAAAATCAACACCCAAAGAATGTTCCAGCAATGGGAACTCAACAGACTTGTAACATTTAAAATCTTATTGAAAAGCTGAGAATTTGTGTTTTTCCTTCTCTCCTTTTTACTCCTAATTTTCCTCCTCTCAAGTGGATAAACAAAATCTTTTATTTTCTCATCAAAACACACATCATTAACTTCTAATCAACTCAAGGCTCAGAAATCCCTGAGCAACCTCTCAGTTTTCAGAAATGCCAGTAAGAAATAAAGTACCATTGATGGAGCCTTGGCTAATGGCACCAGGTCATTCTTGGGGCCAGGTGCCAGGGACAGGGCCATAAAGTTAGATCAACAAGTAGGCCCTCTGTCTGTGGGTCATGAAAGACAGAAAGAGCTCCCTGGATCTTAGGTGTTAATTTCACCAAATGCCAGAGTCACAAGGGTTGGGCTTGCCAAAAAAACAGAATGGGGAAAACAGAGCCCCACCAATCTAAGGTCAGTTGGAGACCAGTGAGTCTGTAAAAGGAGACTCAGGTGGTCTGGGAAGGACAAATGAAGTCCCTTAAATGAGCCAGAGAAGGCTGATTGACTGCTTGACCACAAGTATAAAACAGCTTCAAGTCTAGTTCTGGCCAAGAAAGGACTGGATCCCCAAAACTGAGCACTTAAACTCCCTATCATGAGTGAAGGCAGCAGGTTTGGGGGCTATTATGTAGATAGCAGTAGGCCCTCACTATGGCTCTGTGAGCTGGAGCAGGTGTGGTGGGTTTATGGAGAGATGTTCCAGGTGATGGACAAGAATGCAGGAGGGAAATGGGCCATGCCAAGGCCACCCAACATGTCTGGAATTAAGAGAAGGGCAAGACAGAAGGACCTTTCCAAACTGCACGTAGAATGTCAAAAGGCTTGGCAATTCCATTTAATTTAATTCAACAAGTATAGATTGGACCACACTACGTAAAAATGTGGAGATACAGGAATAGGGGACACAGGAGACTCTTAGCAGTCCTAGATTTTATCACTCATGGTTTTAATACTAATGGGGGCCCTCCCATATTGCTGAGGGTTGAAATTGAATTATGGCTACTTCAGGTTGATGTGGAGAGTAAAACATTTAAGTAATGACTGAGGCTAGCTGTTTTTAAGGATGGCAGCATCTCTGCTATTTCCCAGTGACTGCTGAGAGGCAGTGTGGCATGGTGGCTAAGAGCATGAACACTGGGATTACACTGTCTGGGTCTATAGTCCTAGTTTAGCCTCTTACTAGCTATATAACATTGGGAAAATTTCTTAACCTCCCAGTGCCTTCATTTTCCTATCTATGGAATGGGGTGAATAATTCTTACTACATGTTAAGGTTGTTATGAAGATTAAAGGAATTAATGCAGGATGACCTGAAAGTGTTAGTGCCATTTTAAGCTCTACTTACCTCAGAAGCATAAATGCTACAAACTCACCAAAAGTTACTTTATTTAAGTTTATTTTATATTTCTTTAGCTTTATGAATTCGTTTTGTATGGAAAACACATAGAACAGTGCTGAACACAGCAAATGTTTGTTGCTATCCTCACATGCATTGATGCCTGGGAAGCTATACTTTCTTTTATGGGGAAAATAAAAGGCCTGGGAATGCCTCCTTGGCAAATGTTAAGAATTTGCTCTATTTCTACCAAAGTCAGTATTCCTTTAAGTGGGAATGAAACTGCATAAGAAACTTTTCTACATCTCTATAAGGCAGCATCTATGGGTGAAGTTCACACAATAGTTTGAAGAAAGGGCAGATGATGTGACCCTGGACAAAACTTTCTTGGGACAGGTAGAACTCTAAGACCTCTTTCTAATCACTTAAAGTCCTAAACGAAAGGCCTTAGGCAAAATGTCATTTTATGAAATCCTTTTATACCAGCTCCTTTAACATCTATAAATGGTATGATCTGAGTGGAATCAAAACACACCAAAAATTATATCTCCACCAGTCTGTCACACCACCATTACAGGTGCAGGGTCTCAGCTGCAGACACCCCTGGGAGAGTTAAGGGCTTTTAGTCATCAACACTGGAGTGTGACTTGGTTTAATCAGCTGCTTTCTGCTAACAGCTAGCTGAATGGCTTGCCAGGAAAGAAGAGTGATTCTGATTGTAGCAGAGATGAGGTGAATTTGCCCACCTAGGTCACTGCCATGGAGAGGGGAAGGGGGACTGTCTGAGCAGGCACTCCAAGAAAGACTCTAGGAAGATTTGGGCCCTGTGAGAAGAGAGGAGACACTTCAAGAAAGAAGGTAGCCCTAGAAAGGGAAGGGAAGCAGCCTTGAACCTATTCAAGCTGTCTTTGCATCTCCCACAAATTGCAGCAAAAATGCTTCATGAATGATTAAATTACTGACTACAATATTCTAATATAAAGGTTTTTATAAAAGTAACAACCAGATGGAAATTTTAAACTTTACGATTGAATGATGCTGAATTCTAATTTGGTTGTTTGTTTGCTTCCCAAAAGATTACTAGTTCCTTACCATAAACTTGCAAAGTAATTTATATTCTTCACAATTAGGCTCCCTTAAGAAGAATCACTCAGTAATGTAATTAAAAATGAAACCTCAACTCCTCATCTTTACAATGCAATAGTAACAACATTTCCTGGGTAGGATATAACATTTCAAGCTTCTTTTTAATTTTGCCCCATGCATAAGATGGTGCTTTGGTGGCAAACATTAACTGCACTAAAATGGTAATGCAAAATCACCAGCAATTTGCAGCCATATATCTTATACTTGCTCAGATCAATGCTGGGATTATAATTAAGAATGCATGCTTCTGTCTGAGATAAATTTTCATATTGTGACATGTAAAATAAGATTTAAGGTAATTATTTTCTTTCTAAGTCTACCTCTAAATCAAAGGAGAATGTGCGGAGAGAGATTTTGTGGAAACTAAGGATATGGTGACCTGCCCTTAACTAGACATCACTTATCTGGCTCATGTTAACCTGGGAGAACTGCCAAGAATATAGCTCTGATGTAGCCAAATTTTAGCCATTAAATTACATGCATAAGAAAGAGGCTAAAAAAGTGTCAGGAGCCTGACTGTAGGAATTAGGGTTGTCCATGAGAACCCCCAAGTGTGAGTGTGCAGTTTGGTGGAAAGTTCTTGGAGGCATTGTGAAAATGACAGAAGTGATAGTGGTGGTGTATGAGGAGTTAATGTTAGGACCAAGGCTCTGGCATCGCTTACACATGCCCCCCCTGGGGTTGGGATTAGGGTAGGGTTGACAGAGGAGCCTTGAAGTTTAGCAGAATGCCAGACTCGTACCTGAGGAGTCCCCTCCAGAGCAGAACTGTCTTTTCCTTGTTACTTCTCCAGGGCGAAGCACTTGTTGGGCACTCCTCAGGTATTTGTAGACCAACTGAATGACTCACTCCCATCACTAGGGTCCCAAGGCTGGAAGATTTGGGAGATGAGGCAGATACTCTCCTACCAAAGGAACCTCTAGAATCAGGAAACATGAGTAGGAAGTAGAGTGAGTAATGCATGACTCTGCCATAAATATCTTCTGATATTCAAGTCATAAAAATGAAAGAGGATAATGGAGTATTTCTACTCTCAGAAACTGAGAGAAAGAAGGAAGAATTGGAGGGATCTAATTTGACTGAGATAAGAGGGGGGTGATGCTAGGAGGGAACGGGCGAGTTTTTAAAGAGGGTATCACTTTAGGTTCAGTTCCCTGACCCATAAAACAGAAAGACAATTGTGTGAGCTGGAAAAAGCCAAAGGCAATGCATTTTGGTGCAGGCTTGAGATGGCAAAAGAGAAAATGGGAAATGGGCAAAGCTCATTTGGAATTTAGAGCCTGTGTGTTGAAGTTTGACCATCACATTGAAAGTCTGAATTCTTGGTGAAGGCTCTGCTTTGCCTCTTCCCTGCATGGTTTGGATTATGAAGAGTTGGATCTTTCTCTCCTGCTTTCCTTTTAGGAGAATTAATAAGCAAAGGAAGATGTGCACATGAGTAAAATCTCCCCAGGCTGTTCAGTGAACACAAAACAGGGAATCCTACTCTAGTTTTTATAAGAGGTTGGGAGCAAGATGACATCCTCGCCAGTTCTCTGCTCTCCACCCAGTGAGGGACAGAGTTGTATGTCATCTGAAACCCAACAGGCACAATTTTTAAAAATCTTCTACTCACCCTCCAGATTTGGAGTTTAAAAGACAACCTCAGTCTTCTGCTTTTAACCCTTCTTCCAATGGAAATTTCCAGAAAAGCTCAGCAAGGAACCAAAAACTACGAATGTCTATAAGATTTCCAAAAAAAAAAACCTCACCCAAACATTTTAAAGTTAAAAATGCCAGTGTGTTCCTCAGCCTGAGGCAAAAATGACTTTTTACTTCATGGGGGAAAGGAGCATGAAATCTCACAGACCTTTGCCAAAGCTAAAATTCTTTGGGTATGCTTTGAGGAGGAGCAGGACATTGAACGGGCCATGGAAGGCATGCTGTTTAATTGGAAGTGCATGGGTATCTTTGGCTCCATCTTCACAATAGTCACCAAGATCTCCCCTGCTTGGTCCTTTTTCATTCCCCAGGGGGAGGGGGAGCTCTAGCATCAGCAGAGATTTTTTTGCAGGGAATGCACAACAAAGAGAGCAGGCTCACCAAAGCTGACCAGAAAGTCTCTGACAAAGCAGGCCTTCTGTTTCTTGCTTCACAGTCCCTCCATAACAACTTCCTGTGAATGCTCAGATTATAGGGATCTCTTATTCAAGAACCAGATACTCTCCAAGCAGAGAAGACTTTGGGTATGGGCTGTGAGGTCAAGATTGCCTGGCTTCAAAGCCTGGATCTGCCACTTGTTAGCTGTGTGTCTTGGGCCAGTTAATTAGGTTTACTTAATGTAGCTTCTTCATCAGTAAGATGGCTCTAAGAAGGCCTACCCTGCAATGTGCTCGGGAAATTACAAGAAATTTGTATAATATACATTTTTCTTTTGGCTTCAATGGTGAATTTAGTGATATTATCCCATGGGAAGGGTCCCCTTACTTATGAGTTTAAACTTTTGATGAAAACAAACATGTCAAGATAAGGTTTAGCCTCTCCAAATTTCATAGACACTTGGATATTTTGAAATTTCAAGAATTCAACTCAGAGCAGATTTACTTCTGACTTTATATACTTTGTAAGAACAAATTGTCACATACTGCCTCTCTTTAACAGTACAGGACATATTTGTTCAACAGCTAAATTGTTCAGCTTTGGTAGGAGACAGGGCAAAAGTTGGGTGGGAATTAGCATGGAAAGAGCCCACTGGGATATTGGTTCAGCACAGATGGTCATACAGCCTGAAATGTTAAGTCTTTGTTAGATGGCAAGCAAAACAACCCAATGACTTTGCCTTTTATTAGTCAAGCAATTACAACTGACAGAGTAGGAACTGTTCTGGGTGTTCCCTTTATGCTCTGCGCTGACAAGCACTTTGGGATGAATTTAGGTTCCTGGCCCAGCACAGAACCCACCGAAGGCAGCCAGACCTATATAAGCAGGAAGATCATCCTCTCCTCTATTTTCTCTCAGACACTGAACATTGATGTTGCAGTGTTGCTGTGTAGTTTTCCCCAGAAGATTCTTTCTTAGCATTAAAAATTGCATTAATATAACTTGCAGGCAAATTAAGGTACAATGAATAAGATAATTACTAATAAATTTAGAGGAACATATACAGAATATTAATGTCCATTTGAAACATCCGAAGGGATCGTTGCTTTTGGCTCCTTTAAAAAAGTACAATCTTTTTTTTTCCTACAAGGAGACTGCTTTCTCAGCAATGAGACTCTTAGAAGGGAATGGGCAATGCTGGGCTGTAAAGCAAAGAGCATTGAGGTTAACAGCATAGGTCTTCTAGAGATACAAGTTTGAATCTGTCTACACTGAGTGACTAAGAGCAAGTTTCTTAACTTCTCTAAGCTTCAGTTTTATCACCTGCAAAATGGGGATGAGAAAGTATCTCCTTCCTTGGGCAATTGTGAAAATGACCTGGGAGTAATGCGCACAATAACAGCATATCATGAGCACTCAATATTATATTTACTATTATGAGACTTTAAAGGGTCTAGGAAAGGCTTGGGAAACTCACAGTATGGATACCTATGATTGGGCCCTGGATGATCACAGAAGTTAGTTGGTGAGGAGGTCAAGTCCTGAGACATCATCTAAGTAGTAAGGAGCAGTCAAATCAGCAGAATGACATATTGGAGGGAGTCAGCAAAATCTGAAGGCTCCTACACCCCATTTTATATAGCTGAGCAGTACAGGTGCTTCAGAACCCCAGCTTCACATTGAGCAGGTAATGTTGCTTGGTTATGGAAGAAACTAAGGTACCTGAATGAAAAGCATTATATTAGTTACTTATGTGAGCAAGATCCAATAATAATAGCACCACCTTGTATTTGTAAAATTGTCTACAAAGTATCTGATTTAATCCTTTGATCTGTAAAAGGGGATAAGAATGCTTATCTTATTATCTCCATTGACAGAAGAGGTTATAGAGACTCTGAGAGGCTAAACTGCCCAAGGATAGACAGAAGGTAAGACAGTGAGCCAAGGTATTGGCATGACAGAGTATTTGTTAAAGTAACAGTAGCTACTCTAAGCAACACCAAAATCTCAGGAACATTATACACAGACATGTATTTCTTAGTTCCAGAGTAATCCAATGTGGGTATTTCTGTTTATTGGGGAAAGCATGGTGATTCAGGGATCCAGATGCCTGGTTCCCTGTGGCTCTACCACCAACATATGGCTTGTCTGCAAGAAAGGAAAGAAGTATGGCGGAACACATGTGACAAGTTTCTATGAATCAGGCATAGAAGTGATGTGTGTGTGTGTGTGTGTGTGTGTGTGTGTGTGTGTGTGTGTGTATCTATCTCAATAGATGATAAGTAGGTAGGTAGATAGATAGATGATAGATAGATAGATAGATAGATAGATAGATAGATAGATATAATTTCTGCTCACATTCTGCTGGCTAGAACTCAGTGGTACAGCCACACCTAAGTAGGAGAAAGCATGGAAAATGAAGACTAGTTGCATGCCCAAGAACAGAACATAGGTGTGATGAACAACATTGTCCCATCCATGCCGCAGCCAGAAATCTACATTGCCTGAACCTAAGTCTGGTATTATTTCTATTATGTCAGGTTCACACTGTAATGGGTTCTTAATAAGTTGACAGATGTATATGGCACAATCCAAGGTATAAAGGACACTTCTGCAGACTTTAACACAGAGAAGCATGGAAAGTCAGGAGAATGCAGGCTAAAAAGTTCAGTGACAGGTTGAAGAAAGGATAATGGCATATGCTAACCCTAAAATAAGGTTTTTTAGCTCCTGGGGAGGTTTGGGAACATGCTTATATATGATGTCAGCAATATTTTGGGCCAATGGGCTTAAGCAAGAGTCATAAAATTACCATGAGAGAATTTCTTCGCCTTATCAGCACCTGAATTGGGATAAAATGTGAAGTGATGCCATTAAGCAAGAGGAAATGGGTACTGGCTCTTGAGTCTGAATATCACATTTGTTTCTTTTGTTTCCGCATCCTATGTTATCAGCTCAGCATTCCACTTTTGAATCAGTGAAAGTTCTTGAATTCTTACTAGTGTCAGTGAGTGGGTACCATCCATGTCCATTTAATGAAAATTGAGAATTAGCAATGATTCTAGTCAATGGTGTTGAATCACGAAGTGAAGTTTCCATGTTTTGATAAGTGCAGTTTAATGTGAATTATTTATTATATTTTGTGGTGTGTTTTGTATAAAGTGATGAAGATTTAGTAATGCGAGTCACTGCCAGCTCTTTGCTGGCAAATGCCATTCCGGGTCTGCACATTCCCTTCATCACTGACTTTCACATGCTTTCCTGAGGTACGGCAGTACGACACAAAGAGAAAATACTGGCGCACAAAGATTGGCAATGTTGGAAGGAAGTGACCCACCTAGAGTACTGTTTGCTGTGTTGACTTCTACTCCACATCAGGAACCTGGAAATTCATTTTTGTAATCTGCATTAATAAATGTGCAGGAGTGAAAATTCCACTACAATGAGTCTCCTTGGAACCTGCACATGATATTTTGTGGCAGGAGAATTTTAAAATAATGACTGCACTGCTTGAAATGATATTCTTAATTAACAAGAGTAAAATTGAAAAGCCAAGTAAAGTTCTGGCCTAAAATGTATAATCCAAATTCAATCATGAGGAAGCATCAAACAAACCTATATCAGAGAACATTCTATAACTTCAAAATAAGCCAATGTCATGAAAAACAAAAACAGATTAAAGAACTCTTCCACATTAAAGGGGACTAAAGACATGACAACCGAATGCAATATTTGATCCTGGATTGGAACATGATTTTTTTAAATTGCTCTAAAGGAAGGTACTGAAACAATCAGCAAAATTTTAATATGGTCTCTATACTAGCTAATGGTGGTGTAGCAATGCTGTATTTCCTGAATTGGATAATTGCATGGTGGTTTTGTAAGAGAATGCCATTACATACTGAAATGTTTAGAGGTAAAGGGTCATGATGTCTGCAAATTAGTCTCAAATGGTTCAGTAAATAATGATAAATAACTCTGTGTGTTTGTGTGTGTGTGTGTATGTGTGTGTGTGTGTGTGTTGAGAGAGTGAGAGAGGGATTTGGAAGTCTGTTAAAGTAGCTAATGTTACCTTAACTAACACTCTGTTTTATTAATTACTTGGCCTATTGTCTTCTAAAAATGCTAATAATCAAATCTAGGTGAAAGTTTATGGAAGTTCCATTATACTACTTCTGCCATTTTTCTCTCAGTTTAAATTTTTTTTCAAAAATAAAGGTTAAAAAAGTCACACATGCATTATAACCACATTCCAGCTCTGTATCAGCAAATGTTAAAGAGCAGAATAGGTCTTTAACATTCCTAAGGTATTAACCTTAAGACCTTCTTGAATTAGTTAATACCCACAGAACTTAGCGTCCTTCATAAAATGCAGTAGAAAGTAACTTTCTGAGCAAAAATGTGTATATGACAAGCAGAAAAAACAAGCCACCTTGAGACATGGATGCCAACAATTGGCTAGATTTCCCTTAGCAAAAGACTGGCTGCAGTGCTCAAAATTTATGCCCAACCAAAAATAGAAATGACTGCCAGTGTCACTCACGAAGAGTTGGAATGGCAGTTGTTGAATCCTCAGATGCCAAGAATCCACCTTATTTGGAAATCTTTAGGGGTTCCTTTGTGAGCTCCAGATATTTGGGATTAGAGTATTTTGTTTGGGAAATTGGGTGGGTGGTTTTGGAGTCTCACTGAGCTTTTCTGAATGAAGGGATTGAAATGTTAATGGGAGAGATGGTAAAGGGAGTCAAGGAATAGTTAGGGATTGATAGTTGAAGAGAAAAACTAAATGGAGTTCAGCTACAGTTCACTCAGCCTCCTCTTTCTGCCTGTGGTCGAGCAGGGTTGCTTCCCTACAGAGAGGGACTGTTCTATGTGCAGGGAACAAAGATAAAATTTATTGCGCTGGGTTATCCACTGTATATAAGTTATTGTGACTAAATAAAAAGAATATGGTGTTTCTATGCCTTATGCAAGAGAGAGAAATAGCCATGTAGCAGGCAGACTTTATAATACTTTCTACTGTAATGGGATTTTTTTTAATCGATGGTCAGAGCTCAGGTGATCTACCAGGTTTCCTGCTGAATTCTGGATTTCTTCTTCCATAAGTCATTTTTCTAAAGGGATTGGACAACTGAGTTATGTTTACTAGTTGATGTGTGCACAACAAATTGGAAAATTTATTTATCTGGAAAAACAGCCATGCCACTCCTGCCAGAACTCATTCTGTTTTAATTTGCTTGCAGTGTTTAGCTTGAAGTCCTTAAAATACTAGTTAGGGCCTTTTGATATCTCACCCTAAAGCATATATCCAGTCCATACCCTCCAAACCCTGCTGTCACCCAGTCTCATGCCTTCACTGTAGTCATTGGGATACTTACAGTTATCCAAACACATCATACCCTTGTGACTAGGCCCATGCTGTTTCTTATTTCATCTTTGGGAAACACTCTCCCTGCCATTATCACCTAATGAGCTCTTATCCATCCTTCAAAACCCATCTCAAAAATCACCTCTTCTGGAATGCCTTCCATGGCTCAATGCCCCCCTTGATCCCAGGCACAATGAATCACTTCCTTTTCTGACCTCCAATAGTACCTCATTCAACTTTCTGTCATAGTCATTAACACAGTCTTATAGAACTAACTTCCCAATTAGATTTTTAACAACTTGGGGAAAGAGACCCTGTTTTATACATCTTCATTTTCTATACCAAGAACAATTTATGCTATGTAGTAAGTATTCAAAACTGTGTGTTGAAGGAATAAATCAATTAACCAATCAATGTCTGGAAAAATTTTATCTATGTGCACTGTCTCATGTACAAGCTCAACACTCAACACATATAAGCACAGCGTGATAACAGCCTGTTTGCTGAGTTCTTACTTCCTGCTAGCATTATGCATACGTTTTCTCTTGTATCAACTCTACTACATCATTATGATGTTCATTCCGCAAATAAATAAACCAAGTTAAATAGGAAGCCCCTGTGGCTCGGGTCCTGTCCTTTGCGTATTTTGAGAGGATATCCCTCAACACTTTGGGACAAGATAGATGGAATAAGAAATCTGGCATCCAACCCATGTCAGCCTATTCCTATGGCTCTTCCTGACACCCTTCTGCTGACCAGTGACCACCACTGGCTACAGAAGGTGGCTTTGACACAATAATGATACTCTGCATTCTCCTGGTATTGATGGTTCTTGGAGTCACAGTCTCTCTTCCTCTGAGTTGGCCAGATTTTTCAGAAACATTTCTAGAACATGCTAGATAGAGAGACCACTCTGGATGACCTGGCTATCAGGCTGTGGGGTTCAACTCAGATGTAAACTCCTTAGTGATTCTCTACAAGCGGTAGGGAATGGTTTGGACTTTTCAGTAATGTAGGGTTTCATACTAAGCCTATCAGGACCATACTTCGAAGTTCCAAGAAACATGTTGGCTCCCATTCATCACCCCCTCTCCATTATCCCTAATACCATTAGCTCTACGTGCTATCCCACTAATGATCTATTGCTACTTGATAGTCCGAGATTTATTCTTACTCACTATGTGTCACCTATATTCTTCATCCAAGAAAGTGGCAGGGCCCTTCCTAGTGGTATCATTTGTTCATCAAATTCATACAAGTGAAAATTGCTTAGAATTGCCAATATGGGTAATCAGGATATAAAGGAAAGCAAGGCATAAACAATTAAAATAGCCATCTTCTAAAATATGAATGTATCTTAAAAACAGCTAAATAAATCCAAACTTAGCTTGGCAATTTTTTTCCCAGAAGGTTAACTTGCTTTGAGGAGGAGGAGGAGGAGGAGGAGGAGGAGGAGGAGGAGGAGGAGGAGGAGGAGAAGGAGAAGGAGAAGAAAGAAGAAAGAAGGAAGAAGGAAGAAGGAAGAAGAAGAAGGAGGAGGAGGAGGAGGAGGAGGAGGAGGAAGAGGAGGAGGAGGAGGAGGAGGAGGAGGAAGAGGAGGAGGAGGAGGAGGAGGAAGAAGAAGAAGAAAAAGAAGAAGAAGAAGAAAAACGTATCCACAGAAAACAAAACAAGAATTTATTTTAAAAGTAAGACACTTTTCCTCTGGTTCAGCAGTTCATAGAGTTGCTCCCTAATTTCCAAATGAAAAGAGTTAAAGCAACTGATACAAAAGCAAGTCTCCTGGATACCCCAACCAATCACCAGTTGGAGGGACTTGTATTCATCTTGGAAAGGGTCCTGTCTGGGTTCCCAGGGACAGGGAGAGGTGGTATACACCTCATATCTACTTTTAATTGCAAAAATTCTATAGATTTGAATAGGCATTTTTCCAGAGAAGATATATGAATGGCCAACAAGCACATGAAAAGATGCTCAATATCATTAGTCATCAGAGAAATACAAAACGATATCACTTAACACCCACTAAAATGTCTATAATAAAAAAAACAGACAATAACAAACACTGATAAGGATATGGAGAAATTGGAACCCTCATTGCATTTCTGGTGAGAATGCAAAATGGTACAGCTAGTGTGGAAAACAGTTTGGTAATTATTTAAACTTGAAAACTAAATTTATCCTACAACCCAGCAATCTTATTCCTAGATATTCATTCAAGAAAAATGAAAACTTATGTCCACACCACGATTCACATGGGATTGTTCACAATGGCCAAAATATGGAAACAACCCAAACATCCACCAATTGGTGAATGAACAGATAAAATGTGGCACAGCCATAACAACAAAATGTTATTCAGTAATAAAAGGGAATGAAATGTTAATAGATGCTAAAACTTGAATGAACTTCAAAAGCATGATGCTAAGTGACAGAAGTAAGATGTAAAAGGCCATTCTATTTATACAAAATATCCAGAAAAGGCAACTTTATGGAGACAAAAAGTAGATTAGTGGTGGGCTGAGGGGTAGAAAGATAGATTAACTGTAAATGGGCACAAAGATCTTATGGAGGTGCTAGAAATGTTCTAAAACTGGATTATGGTGATGGTTGTACAACTTAGTAAATTTCCTAAAAAATAAATTGTACGCTAAATGTGGGTGAATTATATGGTATGTAAAATATACCTCAATACAATCATTTAAAAAATAAAAATATCAGAAGAGTTACATTTTACCAGAACAAGCCCCTCCTTCCTCAGCTCCAGTGACTGGGGTCCCCTAGTGGTGCTAAGCCCCATGAGGCCCCTGGAATCCACTCATTTCCCTGGAGGGGCAGCATGGGTACCTTCAACTGCACTGGCCAGGTTTACACCGCTCTTAAACCTGAGTGGACGTCTTGCAGGGATGCTGGTCCATCCAGGGGACAATTTCTACCAAATGCCTGCTGTATCCCACCACAGAAGACAGACAGTTCTCACACATCTCCAGGTTGCCCTGGGATAGGCACCCTGGGGAAAAGGATGGGCATCCTGGGGGAAGGGATGGGATCATGGTTGGAGTGGTGAAGGTTCTCTTGTTCTCAAGCAGATGGCATCCTGCTCTTATTTCAGTAATACTGATTCCCTGAGGGTCCTTCTATCTCCTTCCCCCTATTATCCTAGTTTGCTCCATCTTCTTTCTTAAAAAATCTTTTCTAAACAGTCACTCTGCATACCAAGTACTACATTCTTATTTATTATTATTGTTATTATTATTATTATTATTTATTATTAACTTAAACACATGGCACTTAATCAATGCTAGATACTCTTCTAACTGTTTTACAAGTATTAACTCATTCAATCCTATAACAAGATGAGGTATGTACACTGTTACTAGCCCCATTTCAACAGATGGAGTGACTTGTCCAAGCTCATCATTGCAGAGCCAGGATTTAAGCCCAGACCATGTTCTCCATATAGTCTGTGCTCTTAACCAGTATATCATGCTGCCTCTCCAAAACACTATTGTGCTTAATTCTGAAAATTATTTAGTGAAGTTAGTACTTCCATCTCCATTGAAAAACACAAAAGACAGCTAGGATTGAATCACATATTTTCCATTTTCCAGCCGAAGGCTTTTATTCTATTGTACTGTAACTATCTCTCCCAGGCTTGTCTTCTACATCAGTGTTTCCTAAACTTGAGTATGCATCAGAATCCCCTGGGGAAAAAAAATCCCCTATTCCTGAGCCTGAGCTCTACCCTTTGCGTCTCTGATTGAGCAGGCCTGGGGCAGGACCTGAAAATCTGTACTTCTAACAAGTTTTAATGCTCCTGGCCCAGGGACTGTACTTTGAGAAGCCCTACTTTATACCAAGCCACTCAAACTAACCTCATCCCAGGAGATTCTGCAAAGTGATACTAATATCAGAAAACAAGATTTTATTATTAAATTAGCCACAGGCTGTTGAGGCCAATGCCAAGGGCTGAAAAGTTTGGGCTCACACATTCTTTGTTCTTCCTCCTGCACTTATAGGTAGGGATGGATCATCCCCAAACAATTCCTATGCATGTTCACACTTGAGTTGCATTGCTCCAGGTCACTTCTGAGAGCCAATATTTCATTTTGGAAATCCAAATTTCCATTGGGCTTCCACACACTATTATATACTTAATAAAACTCAAAATGCCTGCATTTGCATCAACTGTTATATGGCTTAATGCAGAAAGGCCAGGGATCTGGGGTCACAAAGACCAGAAGAAACCTCAGGTCCTTTCACTGAGACTTGAGACAAGTTATCATATGTAAATATGGTGGTAAGTGTCTACCTCAGGACTTTAGTGTGCTGTGATCTCAAGCTTATAGAAGTGTCCAACACATATAGACATTCAAAAAGTGTTATGACATGACTAAACCCTGTTAGGGAAGAAATGAGTTCAACTACATGGGAAAGAGACCCCAAATGATGGTGGCCTAAATTAAACAAGACAGAAGTTTATTTCTGATTCACACATACGTACAAACTGGTATGGTGGTTCCATTTAATTAAGTCATAGAAGACCCAGGCTACATATCTCTTTTCGATCCATCTCCAAGATGGCCCCTCCCCAGACTCACATTCCAGCAAGCAGGAAGAGGGACATATCATTTCTCATATCCCATTGGCCAGAACTTAGTCATATGGCCACACCTAGCTTTATGGAAGATTGGGAAAGGTACCTTACTGAAACCCACAAGTTTTATCATTACAGAAGAAAGGGAGAGCAGATACTAGGGGACAATTAGCAGTTTCTATACGTATATTTCTTTGCTTGATCTAAAATAGGCCAGGATGCCAAGGAAAGAAGAGAAGAAACTGAAAGGACAAGTACAAACAAAGCAGAGTTCTGGTCCTTAGAAGAAACACAGTCCTGAGCAGGGTTAAACATGTTGGGAGCAGGAAATGAAGCAGAAAGACTGATTAAGAATATCAGGTCAAGGCTGGATGGCAAGCCACAAGACTGATCTGATACTCGCTACAGAACACTGATGGACAAGCACTTAAATGTCTTCAGGCTTTGATGTGCTGAGCCATCCAAACTACAGGGAGGAAGGAAGCAACTTAGGGCCTAGATTTGGACCAAGCCCTGACCTTCCCATAATCCAGATCTCCCAGATCAACACCTTAGCCCAGTCAACACCAACTTTAGCCTGAACATGAGCAACGAGTCTCCCGACTTGTCTCCCTGTCACCCTTTTCTAGACCATTCTCAAATTTTTTTGTGACAGTAGTGGTAGTGTACTTCCAACTGGTTCTGATCTGGTTCCTCTTGCTTCAGAGAAAAAGCTTGCCTTTCATGACTCATTCCTACCCAAAGTGGCCAAAATCCACGACCTGCCATTTGGGAGATAACAAGGGTCCAGGACCCTCTGTCACTGGGTTGATGGGGGACTGCTCAGTAGTGAGCCCTCTCAGAATTCCTAACCCTCAAGATTCAGGATCCTTTTACTGCCATCACTCCTCCCTTTCATACACAGATACCCCTCTGCTGCCTCCGCTCCCTTCTTCCCCCAGTTCTTAATGAGCTGCACATTAGAATCACCTGAGGAGCTTTTAAAACTCCTGTTGCGTGAGCCTCACCCTAGACCAACTGAATCAGAATTTCATCCAAGCCCCACAGTCAGACTCAAGTGATCCCAGGTGGGGCCTGGACATCTGTGTTTTAAAAAGCTCCTCAAATGACACTAATGGGCAGCCAGAGTCAAAAACTACTGCCTTATTAGAGAATAAGTCACTCCCAAGGGCCAGGAAACAGATTTAGAGTTCCACAACTAGGCAATTGTTAGCAGAGAGGAGTTAGAACTCTGATCTCCAGGACGCCTGTGTGCTGAGCAAAAAACTAGCCCTTTTCTAACTTTAAAATGCAAGAGTAACTAAAACTAGGGGTTTCTGTTAAAATCTAGATTCTGATGCTGAAGGTCTGGGGTGCAGCCTAAGAGTCTGCATTTCTGACAAGCTCCCAGGTATGGTTTGCAACGATACTTTGAGTAGTAAGGCAATAAGCTATGTGACCTTCAGAATCAGAGGAAAAGAGTAACCATGAGTGACACTAATGTCACCCCAGTGCATAATTAGCTTTCTAAATTCAGCACCCACCCATTCTTTATTCCCTCCTAGGAATTTGGCACCCCTTAGTACTTTGAGGGTGTGAGGCCTCTGATACAATGTGGAGCAGGGACTCTGGCCTTGACCCATTTGTGTTCAGGCTTCCCTATAACTTAGCTTCCTCCAGTCATAACTGCCTCTGGGTTTCCTTCAAAGGAGAGTCCATGTAAAATCAAACACTGTCCACTCAGATTCACTGGCCTAACATTGTTAGTTCCTTCTCTTCTATCTCCAACCATGTCAATGTTCACTCCAGATTTATCCCAAAGACCTTGCTTCTCACATTCAAACTTAATTCTCCTTATTTGTGCTTACCTAGGGTCCAATGACTTAGCTTGGCCTTCCTGTCTCTCCATCTCTGGTGTCTCACCTCAGCCCATTACCTATGTCCAGAGCTATTACTCCCCTCTTGGCATTGAGTATTTGAAGCTCACAGCTGCACGGCAGTAACACCTATCACCATGTGAACCATGACGCCTCTTCCTCTTTGCACCTGGCAGCACCATCTCCTTTACCTACAGAATCCAACAGGGTAGAACAAGACATTACTGTGGCCTGCAACCCAAAGAAGCACCACCAGATGCACTAGTTTTCAATAAGTAAGCCTAATGATTTTGTAGTCTTATGGAGAAGTGATACAATACTATAATTACTTAAGATGTAACACTGGGAGAAACTGAGTAAAGGGTAAAATGGGATCTTTCTATACTATTTTTGATACTTCATATAAATCTGTAATTATTTCCAAATAAAAAGTTTTAGAAAAGGCCGGGGAGGAGAGAAACATACAAACTTCAATATGCATACAATCACCTGAGGAGGGTTATTAAGCTAAGGATTCAGATACAGTAGGGCTGGGGCAAGGTCTGATTCTGCATTTTCTGACAAGCTCCCAGGAGATGCCAGTGCTTCTCACGGAACTTCCTTTGAGTATCAAGGTCATAGAACATGTTTTCCTAATGAAATGTTTCAGTCAGCCAAAAATTAACATGCATTTGTAATCACACAAACTTCATTTCTTTAATATAGGTTCTTTTTTCTGATTTAAGCTGCTTTTGCACAGATAATGGCATTGTGACTCACTTGCTTCTTTTTCCCATCCCTATCCTCTATATGCTCCTTTAATCATTAAGCCTTAGGACATAAGATTAGCCAAGCCTCAGGAATTTTATCATGAGGACAATAGGTTTAGGTTGGACTTTAGACTAAGGACAACATCTTGGCTTTAGATAGTGTTTCAGCCCAAGGCCCATCAAGGCAGAACAACAATCCTACCAGTCATGGGGACCAGACCACAGACCACAGGGACCAGATGGGATGGCACCATGGCTGATTCCAGATCCAGACAATAATCAATTACTTCTTCTCCTTCCAATCATCCAATCAGTAGTGCACTTGACCCTAATCTCAGTTTCCATGGTTGTTGATTTTTTTTCCTATATAATCTGTACTCCTGAGATACTCAGGGAGTCAGGCCTTTGAGCAATAGCTTGCCTGTTTTCCCTGGGACTTGAAACTTTCTAATACATTTCACTTTCTTTGCTGCAAAACCTGCACACATCTCTTTTCAGTTTAGATGCACACATGCAGACAGACTTCTTTTTATCCCAACAACAGTTTCAGTTTTAATAAATAGATATCTAGGTCCATTCAGTACCCTTTGCACAACTCCTATCTGTGCATAGTTACTGTCTAAATAGATTCTACCTCCCCCAGTTTATCTCCATTATCAAGTATAATAGTTCTTTCACACTTGCCCCAAAGTCTTACAATGGAGCCAGTTAAATCCCAGTTGAGTCTCTCCCTTGACCAGAGGT
Source organism: Cynopterus sphinx (assembly GCA_030015415.1). Classification (NCBI taxonomy): domain Eukaryota; kingdom Metazoa; phylum Chordata; class Mammalia; order Chiroptera; family Pteropodidae; genus Cynopterus; species Cynopterus sphinx. Next base: position 8,629,782 of record CM057388.1, read on the forward strand.
AACCCAGGCACCTCCCCTTTGACACTTTGGGCCCAACAAATGGGTTATCTTGACACTCCCTTGGGCCTTGGCCATAAGAATAAGGGTCTACCTTCCAGTAGTCTAGGCCCTTGTGATCTGAAATTTCCCCAGCTGCCTATTTCTTTGGGAAAAGGACTATGCACCCCCATTCAGCATTAAGTGAGGCACTAGCCAAGCAAGTGGTGAAAGCTTGGCATGAGGTGTCAGACCTAGACTTGATCTCCTACTGTGACAGACAAGATGGGAGGTCAGAATCTGGTGGGAACTTCCAGGAAGGGCCATGACCGGCTTCGGGCTTCAAGTTTGGCAAATTCAGAAACAGGTGAAAAGGACCCAGAAAAGGGATTGCAAACAGCCTTTGATTGGTTGTTATCTACAAGTGGGTGACAGGTGTGACGAATGTGATGGATGTGTTGGGTGGAAGTAACAAGGAGGCTGCAGAACAGATATTTGCTGGCCCTCAACTTTTCTACCTTCTTCTTAGATTTTGCATCAACTCATATGTGCATTCAGTGCCTCATAGGAAACTATTCCTGTGACAGTTTGCTGCTGACATCAATTTTATAATTAAAAATAATATCAGACCCCTAAAGTGCCCATCAATGCATTAATGGATAAAGAACATGTGGTAGGTAGCCTAGCTATAAAATAAGACCTAGGGATGTGATACACAGCATAAGGAGTACTAGTAATAATACTGTATTGTACATTTGAAAGTTGCTAAGAGGGGAAATCTTAAAAGTTCTCATTACAAGCAAAAAAAATGTAACTATATACACCAATCAATCAGTGTTAACTAGGGTTATTGTGGTGATCATTTCACAAAAAAAATACAAATGTAAAATAATTATGTTGTACTCCTAAAACTAACATAATGTTCTATGTCAATGATATCTCAACTTTTTAAACATAAATAAATAAATGAGAAATGTATGTGAAATGCTTGGCACATATTTTTAAGAGTACAATTCAATATTTTTAGTATACTGGAACATTTTTAATGGTCAAAAAATATTAGATGCTGTTATTATTATTGTTGTTATTATTGGTGTCACATAATCATTAGACTGTGGGCTCTAAATCTTGTGCTTATTCATCTCTGTTGCATATTCATTTGATATGATTTCAAATCCTCTTGTTTATAACTTAAGTTGTTTTAATCCACCTGTTTAGGATGAAGAGCAAAAAAAAAAAAAGTTGTTTGTAGAAGTGAAGCTGTCTTGGTATGAGAATGAAGTAAGTCCTGTCAGGATGTCATCATCTCATCTGTTGTCACTGAGAAGCAGCCAGCAGCTCAGCTGCCGCGGGGTTCCCCTGGGGCTTATCGATAAGAATATGTGGAGACGCCACTGTGGCAAGGGGACACTTACACAATAACTACTGAGAGCACGTGAGGACTGCTCACTGGTCTGGGCAAGGAGACACTTTACCGATGGAAAACAACTCTCCAGATCTTGAGACACCTGCTCTGCCCTGGCCAAGGCGACTCTTTGGTCAGCAGTGGTGCTAATCTGGGCAGGACTCTCAGGCAGAGAAGGGGCATCTGTTCCAGCTTGGAGGAGGCACTCCTCGTAGGCAGTGGCACAGCCGAGCACCCACAGCCGAGCACTACTCCCTGGAGTGATAACCCTCAGAGCAGCCAGCCTGCCTGTCAACATGGCCCCTCGTTTCCTAGCAACGTGCTCCAGCAACAAAGGATACTTCCTTGGCTGGAAGTCAGCTCACAGTTGGTTAAAGCCATCTCTCCTGAGAAACCAAATTCATAAAAAGGTACACCTCGAACTAAATTTGGGCTTTATTCCTTTCAACTTCCCCTGCATGGAACAATAGCGTGAGTAAGCTATCATTGCTTTGGAGTATGTTGTTTCATTATTGGCTTATTAACAGACATTATCCAGTATGCTTTTGGCTTGTGAAATTCCAACAGTGAACCTGTGTTAAATAGCATGCCAGCAAAGACAGAATCAATCTCTAACAAAAACAGAACAAATTCTGAATCCTCATAACACCTAGTACTGTCCTTTATACATCAGAAGTGCTAAATAAATGAAGTGACTTGCAAAATCAAAGAAAAAAAGATGTGTGTATATATTACATAGGTAATATATACAAATACACATACACAAGGAAATATTATTCAACCATCAAAAGAAGGAAATCCTGCCATTTGCCACAGCATGGATGGACCTGAGGGCATTATGCTAGGTGAAATAAGGCAAACAGAGAAAGACAAATATTGCATGGTATCACTTATATGTGGAATCTTAAAAGAGTCAAACTTATAGAAACAGAGTGGTCATCAGGGGTTGGTGGTAGAAGTAGGGAGAAGTTGGTATAAGGTATAAACTCTTGACTATAAGATGAATAAGGTCTGAGGATCTAATGTATAACATGGTGACTGTAGCTAATAACACTGTATTGTATAATTGAAATTTGCTCAGAGAGTAGAACTCAAATGTTCACAAACACACACACACACACACAACCATACAAACACTTTAAAAGATAAATATGTGAGGTAATGTTAATTAACTAGATGGGGGAATCCTTTCACAATGTATACACATATCAAATTATTTCTATGTACACTTTAAATATCTTACACATTTATTTGTCAGTTATACAACAATAAGGCTGAAAAAAATATAATCTCTGCTCATACTTGAATATTTTAAAGGTACCAAATCTGTAGCAACCATTTATAAACTACATTTAACTAGAGACTAAAGGAGAGAGTTTAAAGGTAATCTCTTTGTAATCATAAACACAGAATTCATTTATATACATATTAAAAATCATGTGTGTTTATTCAGTAACTTCTTATTTTAGTACCATGTCCAGAAGAAAGAACCTAAAATTAAAATGCAAACAACTCATTATAAGCTTTTGAGACGCAGATCCTCCACAACTCCAAGATATTAGTGGACACTAGATGGTGACACAAAGAAATTAACCTACAAATGAACCAAATCTTTGGTAAGCCTAGTACTCAAAACCCATTACAGGAAAATCAATTCTGGAAGTTTGGGAATGAAAATTAGAAAGAAAAAAAAAAGAACATAGGGGGTGGAAATGATCTGGGATCTGGCTCCTCTTAGCACTTTAGATATGGCTGATAGATAAAAATCTTACCAGCTCCCAAATATGCTACATTAGCAACTATTTGAAATGCAGAAAATAAGCTTTCAGAAAATTACCACATAAAACACCTCTCTCTAAATGTCCAAAGTAAAATTTCAAACTTCAGTTAGAGAATAGCTTGATACTGAAACATTGGGCTGAGCAGGGAGATTTAGTCAGCAATTAACTTGTTTTTGAGAGGCCTAAGCTGGCCACATAGCCATGTTTACATTTTCCCACATTGTACCATGCTATAAATTCCAGTTAAATTCTAGTTCCCCACGGGGGCAGGGGTATAACTTCCCTCTTCCCTGGCCTCAATGCAAGTGAAGGCCTGGACACAGAGCCAAGCATGAAAGAGACTGGTACTGAATCATGGCTCACTTCCTCCCCAGTATCTACCCTCCAGAACCCCCGGGGCAAAGTTTTCAGCCTTTGTTATTGAAAAACTCACTTCACTACCAATCAGAAGAAAGAGACTGCAATGGAAAAACAGCTTCTTTATCCTTGCTGGTTCTTAGCTTATACAAGAGTTTGTTTATAGTGGAGTATAAATTAGCCCAAGAAATTGAAATCGGATATAGTTCAGGCCTCTAAAGGCAACCTGAGTGGGCGGCAGTGATCTGGGAAAGGCTGCCCTGTCTTGTCACAATTCTGGGAGGGCCTAGGCATGGGGCAGACTGACTGAAATGCAGCCAGTATCCTGCTCCTCCCGGTCTTCTGGCACCCCAGCACTGGAGCTGTGGCCACCAGCCTGGATGAAAGTGGTGGTGGGAATCCTGACAGCACTCCTGCCCCCTGCTACTGAAATCAGAAAGACTCTTTGGAATTGCTAGTGCCAAACCTCTTCACAGATAGAATTCAGAGTCCACCACAGGCAAAATTGTCAAGCACACAGAATTTGTCTCTTTCAAATCCAACTTGCTTTTTTCCAGATAATGTTTGCTTTATAATAGCTGCTTCCAAGGCCTGCCCCCAAGACCTTCCCTCACACAGGAGGAGGCTACTCCCTCAGCCTCCAGTGGGGCCAGCCCTGGAGCAATGATTGCTGATTGCGGGAGACCCTTGCCTTAGGCTCTGCAGGGGAGCTGTGCCAAGAAGAAACAAGGGTCCATGCACTTTCTTGAATGGGCAGCAGATCTCCAAAATGAAATCTTCTGCATGGTCAAGTGAATACGTTCACTCATAGATTAAACCCCCAGAATGCAAAGATAAAATAAATTTTGCCTGATAGGAGAATAGATATACTTTCTGGGATGCAAACCATTTATGAATTCCAGGAGCTCTTCCAAAGAGACACTAGCAAAAGTAAAAAGTGAAAATCTACTTGATACATAAGAGAACAAGCTTTTACTGCTGGGACTTCTACCTTAACAGCATCATAGGAGAGGCTCTCAAAGGAATAATGCCAATCAAAGCTATTTAGGAATGAGTAGATGGGGAAACCCTTTAAAAGATGCATATTGGTTCTAATCAGCCCTTGGAGCTTGAGATAGCCAACTTGTTCCTTTTTCCTTCCTCCAATGTTGGTTTTTGAGCCTTTTATTTGTCTTGGATAGAGTTGCCAGCAAGTTAGACTCTTGCCCTCATGGAGGTCACGGCCAAACAGAAAAGAGAGATAAGTGTGAGGAGAGGTTGGGGGATCCAGGATGGTCACCCCCAAATCAGAAACTCTCAAAGTGTGGCGTCACATCTGTGTTTTAACAAGCCCTTCGGGATTCTGATGTATGATCAAGTGTGAGGAACACAGCTCTACGCAGAAAAGTTCATGACTTTTCAATCTGTGAGTCCCTTAGTCCCCTAACATGGGCTTTACACACATTATTTCATTTTATAGTCCCAGGGGTAATAATAGCCTGCAAGGTAAATGTATTGCTTAAGATAACGCTAAGCTGCTATAATGAATAAACCTAAAATTTCAGTAGCTTAACACAATAGAAATTTATTTATGGCTCACATTATATTCCCACACAGGTGTCCATTTTTGGCAAAGAGAAGAGGAGGGACTCTGACTCATTCAGTTATTGAAGGATTTAGGCTAAGGGAAGCTTTGCCATTTTCATCATTAGGCTTTCAAGATCACGTGGAAGTCAATATTGAGCCAGCAGATGGGAGAGGAGAGAGTGGAGAATGAACCTCTTCTTCAGAGATATCTCAGCTGAGAAGCGACACACACTTCTACTCACATTCCATTGGTAGAAACTAGTCAGACTGGCCTCACTTAGATGCAGATGGTACTGAGAAATGTGGTCTCTGCCTGGAACGTTGCTTCCCAGTCACAAATGCATACTCCGGAAGGGTATGTAAATTTTTGATGGACAGCTGTCATCTCTTCTATGGCAGGGGATACAGTTTTTCAGATGAACAAAGGTTTAGCTGGACAAAAAAATTCACTGCAAGTCACATAGCTTGTGAAGCTGAAGTAGAAATTCAAACCATAGTCTATCTAACTCCATAGCCCTGCCCTTTAGAATACCTCATCACCATGTCCATGGTCACCCTCTGTGCAAGGCTATATAATGCCTTCTTTCTCAAAAGATGTTTGCATTCAAAATCTTTGCCATATATGGTGATGGAATCTATGATTACATCACCATATATGGCAAAGATTTTGCAGATGTGATTAAATTAAAAATCTTGAGATTATCCTGGGTTATTCGGGGTGGGGGGGTCAATGTAATCACTAAGGTCCATACAAGAGAGAGAGAGAATAGAGTTAAAATCAAAGAGAAAAAAGGAGACGTAGTAATGAACCACAGGGTAGAGTGATGTGTTTTGAAGATGGAAGAAAAGGCCACAAACCAAGGAATGCAGGCGGCCTCTAAAAGCTGGAAAAGGCAAAGAAACAAATTCTTCTCTGAAGCCTCCAGAAGGAATACAGCCCTGCTAACCTTGATTTTAGGCTTTTCTCCTCCAGATCTGTAAAAGTTTGTGTTGTTTTAAGCCACTAAGTTTGTGGTAATTTGATACAGCAACAATAGGAAACTAATAACCCTCCTTGCGCCATGGTTTTCTGTTGGATAACTTAGTAACAGACCCATTTTGGCAAGGCTCTGAGATCTCTCCCCTCCTTTTTCCCTCAGTTCCACCCAACAAGAAGTCCTACTCTCCCCTGTGTCCTCTCAGCCCTCCCAGGAGGGACAGAAGTGACAAAGAGAATGATGTGTCCTCATTATCAGAACTTTACATATAGTCAATATGCCAATCAAGCATCATTTAAAAAATATTAAGAAAATATAACTAACATTTTAAAAGTTCTTGAAAATACCAATTCATGATATTTTTAAAAAGCTCAGAAAACTAGAAATAGAAGAAAGGTTTCAACTTGATAACCTACCAAAAACCTACAGCTAACCTCATACTCGATGTGAAAGACTAAGTGCTTTTATTCTAATGATGATGTCCATTCTCACCATTCTTATTCAACATAATACTGGGAGTTCTAGCAAGCACAATAAGGCAAGAAAAAAATTAGATGCATGCAGCTTAGAAAGAAAGATAGAAAACCAATCCCTGTTGGCATAATTGTCTAAATAGAAAATTACAAGGAATCTACAAAAAACTTCCAGAACTAATAAGTAAATTCAACAAGTTTACAGATACAAGATAACCATAAAAATGACCACACTATTTATATATACTAACAATAAACATATGAAAACCAAAATAATAATAATAATATAATAATAACCATTTACACTCACTACAAAGAAAACTAAATATTTATGTATATTCTAAAAATTATAAAATGCTGATGAAAAAAATCAAAGAAGACCAAAATAAATGGAGAGACATGCCATGCTCATAGATTAGAATACTAAACATAGCAAAGATGTCAGTTCTCTCCAAACTGAAGTTTATAGGCTCAGTACAATTACTAGAAAAATCCCAGAAAGATTTTTTGTAGACACAGATAAGACTGTTCTAAAATATATATACAAAGGCAAAGGACCTAGAATAACTAAAACAAATTTTTAAAAAGAATAAAATGAGAAGAATCACTTTACCTGGTATTGAAACTTACTATACAGCTACAGTAATTGACAGTGTGATGCTGACAGAGAAATAGACACACAGATCAATGGAATAGATCAGATAACCCAGAAATAGAGCCACACTAATGTGCTCAATTAATTTTTGACAAAATATGCAAAAGGAATTCAATGGAGGAAGGTCAGACTTTTAAACATATGGTATTGAAGAAATTAGACATCCATAAGCAGAAAAAAAATGAACCCCAATCTAAGTTTCACACCACATGAAAAAATTAAGTCAAATGGATCATGGACTTAAATATAAAATAGAAATCAGTGAAACTTTTAGAAAAATAATTAGGAGAAAATGTTTGAGATTTAGGCTTAGGCAAAGAGTTGGCAGAGTCAGCAACAAAAGTACCATAAAACAAAAAAACATCTCAACTGGACCTCATAAAATTAAATACTTTTGCTCTGTGAAAGACTCTGTTAAGAGGATAAAATGACAAACTACATACTGGGAGAAAATATTTGCAAACCACATATCTAACAAAAGATTTATACCTAGAATATAGAAAGAACTTTCAAATTCAACATTAAAAAACAAACAATCCAATTTGAAAATGGGCAAAAGACATGACCAGACAATTCTCCAAAAAGAATTTTCAGATGATAATTACGCCTATGTAAGGATGTTCAACATCATTAGCCATCAGAGAAATGCAAATTAAAACCACAATGTGTTACCATTACATACCTATCTATTGGAATGTCTAAAATAAAAAGTATTAAAAACAATACATGCTGATGAGGATAGAAAGAAAATTGATGACTCCTGCATTACTGGTGGAAATATTAAATGGTATGACCACTATGGAAAAGAGTGGCAGTTTCTTATAAACATAGATATGTATTTACCATACCCAGAATTGCACATATCCCAAAGAAATGAAAACATGTTTATTCGAAGACCTGTACACAAATGTTCATAGCAGCTCTATTCATAATAGCCCAAAGTTGTAAGCAACCCAAATGTATTTCAATTGGTAGATGGTTAAAGAAATTGTGGTGAATCCATACCATGAACTACTCCTCAAAAATAAAGAGGAATAAACTACTGTTACAGGCAACAACTTAGAGATCTCAAGGGAATTATGCTAAGTGAGAAAGCCTATCTTAAAAGACTACCTACTCTGGTTTGATATATATCACATTCTTGAAATAACAAAACTACAGAGATGAAGAACAGAGTGGTTGCCAGAGGTGAGGAATTGTGAGGGAGGGATGTGGATGGAAGAGTTCTATAATACGATTTTTTATGGTAATTGCCCAAAGCTACACATGTAATAAAATTTCATGAAGACACAGACACACAAATGAGTACAACTGGTGATATCTTAATAAACTCTCATTTTAGTACTATACTATAGTTAAACAAGATGTCAGCAATGATAGAGATGGACTGTAGGGTGTACAGGACCTTCCTGTACATGTCTTCGCAACTTCCTCTGAATCTATAATTATTTCCAATTAAAAGTTTACAAGCAAAAGGAAAAACATGAAAGTTTTTGACAGTTTATAAAATAATATTATGAGCATCATTTGATCTCACATGAGTCTCACAATGCAGGAGAACACATAGGGCAGATTTCAACCCCATTTTACACATGGACGGTGAGATGCAGATGACCAGTTGTCCATGGTCACCCAGTTGCTAAGTGATAGGGAAAACAGGTAGTTAACCTCACCCTTGATGATCACTCAATCCAATGCCCTCTCTCCCTTCTCCCCACAGAGCAGGCATGAATCTTAATATCAGAAATTCAACTGTATTATATTCTTTGAATCAAAGGAAATCCAGCTCTAAATACCCATTCTGTTGTGCTTGTAGGAAGGCCACTCTTTGGCATTATTTGGTTCCCTCCCTCCCCTGCCCTGGAGTCAAAGATCTGAGAGGCCCCTGTAATAACCCAGGAAATAGGCAAACAGTATCCTCAATTTACCATAAGAGCTACCATCATCATTATCTTAGTACACATGGTACAGAGAATTCTGGAGTACCCAAGGTGCCAAACCTTACTAAGGCACATTGCCCTGGGGTGTGAAAACCAAGATGTTAAAAGAAGAGACAATCCAGATAGTACTGTTGGCTATTTCCTTTAATGAAGGAATCAGTATTTTTCCCACTCCATCCATCTCATTAAGAGACAAGTTTCTAATAAAATATTACTTCTTATATTTAATAATTATTTATGGTCACATGAGACAAATTTTAAGCAAACTTGTATACATGTTTTGTTATCAAGATATATGATAGAATACTCAATAAAAGACTTTCAAGAATAAAAATACATTACATCGGGGTAAAATTCTATGAGAGAAATAGAATGGAAAAATAATTACAAAAATTTAAAAAAATGATGTAAAATTTCTGATTGTTTAAAAGCTTGTCTTATACTTTTAAAATGGGTGATGGTGGCTGTCATACCATAATGATATTTTGATTCCAGTAGGTATGAGAGTATTACTTTTAAAAACTGATAGCTACAATATACTGGCTATTACATCCTTTGGAACTACAATATTCAAACATAAAGATTTCAAGCACCAAAATTAAAACTATGAGGAAAAATGCAGTTTTTCAAAATTCTTAGTGGATATGCAAGCCAAAAGAAAGCGTTGGAAGACCATTTATTTAGACCAAAGTTTCCTTCACTATGGTACATAGACATCTCTTCTCATGGAAAACAAGACAATTTTATGTGGAACAATAATGATTCATCAACGTCACTTTCCAAGCATTTACCCCTGCCTGCTTCTCTACCATCTGCCCTTCACCCTGTCCTACTGTGAAATTCTTCAGCATTCACTCTGCACCTTTTCCCAACAGCCTCCTATCTCTACTCTTTCCAGTGCCCTCTCCTGGTCCTTAACACTGCCTTCCATTGGCTTTCTTCTTTAACCACCACTCAACTTTAATTCTAGCCCAGCCCTTAGCCTCCTCCGCCTCCCCTCTATAGCTCTTTGCAAGATGCTTCTCTTAGCATACTACAGTCCTTTATGAGTTATAGCCTGCCTACGATCCCTCAGTCCTAGGCACTATTACCTATTTGTTCATGGAAATGGACAACCTTGATGAAGATGGTTTAGAAGTGACTGAATCTCACTGCTTTAAACATAAGTCACATGGATCTCAATAAGATGCTTGACCAAATCCCTCATTACATCCACATTGACAAAATATAGAATATGGTGAGATAAAAATACAGTGAGGTGGGGTCATGTATCTGGAGAGATTTGGAACTAGGTCACTACAAATACAGTGGTATATGATCAGAGCTAAAGGAGAATACAGGCAATTAGGTGAGGGAGAGATCTCTGTGGGCTTGGCCATTTAAGGAAGCTTACCTGGAGAAGATAGGCTGATCAGTCACTGCCCTGTTGTGATTCTGTCCCAGATGTCTCCAAAGTTCACCCAGATACATTGGGTTATTTCGTCACTTCTCAGAACTTGCACATGCCAGTCTGGGACATGTAGATGTTCTCCTGATATTATTCATTGTAAAACCTGGAAATGATAAACCCCACAGTATTTAGTGACAGTCCCTGTATTAGTCAGCTATTGCTGCATAACAACAAGCACAAAAATTTTAGTGTTCACAATATGCATTTATTTCTCACACACTGGTATGTTACCTGGGTCTCTAGTGAACTAGCTTCATTTCAGCTAGGAGGCCCTCCTTCTAACTGTAGATCCAGCTGGGATTGGTTCTTTGCAATGGGCTTGGCTCTAATCTCTTCCAGATGGGTTACTTCTTGGGCCTAGGCTGAATGACCAGTAGCTACCCAGGGGAAGCTCTTTTTAGGAAGATGGCAAAGGCATGAGAGAGGGAAAATAGAAACATGTGATGTCTCTTAAAGTCTTGGCTCAAAACTGGACTTATATTGCTTCTTCCCTCATTCTGTTATCTAAAGTAATTCTCAAGGTTGAGCCCAAAATTAAGGGGTAAGAAGGAAAGCCACTTTTGCCTTTTGTAAGAGAAAAATGCAAAGTTACAAGGTAAAGGGCATGGATACAGGGAGGGGCATAGAATTGAGGCTAATAAGCTAATCTTCCCCACAATCCACCATCTGCCTCCTTGGGTCCAGAGAGACCATCTAATCATCTAACCTCATTCTGCCTGGGTCTTGACAGGACTTGATGATTATTGCTATGCCTTTCCCGAAACCCCACTGCACAGTTCTTTTCATGCCAGAGAACTTAGCTGCCAGAGACCTGACCCCTCACCAGCAGTTTCCAAGGACTATACCTTTGTTTCTAATCCTCTCTACATTCCATATAACTGAAGTCCCAGTTAATTATGCTCTTTGCACCTAACAACACTGAATATCAGCAATTCCCACAGGCCAAAAGCCAAGCCATTTCTCCAACTAGGGTATAGTCTCCTTATTTCCTTGCATGTTGCTAAAAATCAGACCAGGGATGATTCTGTGATACATTCTACCTCCTCTCTTCCCTGAAGAGAATCTATCATATTTTGTGTTTACCACATTTTCTTTTGCCTTAGACTCTGTTGGACCTCAGCCACTCCCAGGTGGGCTCCCTGCATGCTGTAAGGCCAGTGCCTTTTTATAAAGTATGTGTGTTCGCTACAGTCTGTTGGCACTCGGCATCCACTCCGACCTCCTTCCATTATGTCTTACTGTAGTAATAAATCTGGAAAGCTAAACACTATTTTTTTCGGACTCTCTTGCAGCTAGGCTTCTGTACATTAACAGGTTTCACCAATGGGAAGGCATACATGAGGCAGAGACCATCTTCTTGCTACTTTTCTGCCTTTGAGAAGAGATATGGAGCATTTCTGAAGCAGATTTCTTCCTCGCCCCTGGATAGGGTATTCCAGTGAGAGCCTCTGATTTCCCACCTTCCTAATGACAGGTAGGATTTCGTTGAGTCAGTCAGTTCTGTGATGTGCTGGCAGTCATTCCTGCTCACCTAGCCTTTCCAAAAATATGGTAAGTACCTGATTCTCTGAACTCAAGAACTTTTTTTTAAATATCTAAAAGGGTTTGTTTCCAGCACTGAACTCCAATAGACACTGTACGGTATCTCTCCTGGGCTTGAACTACAGTAGCATCCAAATAAGTAGAACAGGTTCCCCCCCCCAAAAAAAAAATGTGACACTTGATGTACTCCTGTGAGCAGAGGTGTTCTAATGAAAGTTTCCCAGACAGCATTCTTTACTCAGATGAGCCAAGGACACAAAAAGCAAATGTGATCAGAACTTCAGTCATCAAAGAAGCAGAATGCATCATGACTAGGCCTAAGGGAGCCAGCCTCAGGCTGCTTTCATCCCAACATCTTCTCTTTCTTCTGCTTGGCTGCACCTTGCAATGGGGCCTCCTCTGATGCCCTTGAACTCTCCAGCCTAATGCTAGGAGACTCTAGACCATTCCTGACACCAGTTGACAATGCCAAAGGTTAGTCACCACCCACAGATAGTCCTCAGAAATTACAAGAACAGCTTCTCTGTAATGAAGACAGGAAAAGGATGGGGGGATTGAGAATGATTAATGGCCCCTTCATAGTTGATGGAAAGCAAGTGTGATCTGCATTTTGGGTGTTGATATTTTCTCACACCACAACATTCCCACATGGTAGCAACGTGGGAGATAAAAACAACAGCCTTGGTTAAGGGAAAGAAGGAGGTCTGTGTTCTTCAGTTGCTTTGGAAGAGAGCATGCATTTGGGGAAGTGTTGCCATGAGGGGCCATGGGTTCCTGTGGTGTTTGGCAAAGTCAGAGTCTCTGGAAAGTCCAAAGGTGATATCTATAATAGGCAGCTCATTTTCTTTCATCTTTATGGTAAGTATCCAATCCCAAAGGCAGTTCTCAAGGCAAGACACAGCAGTTAAGATGAAATGAAGTCCCCATCAGGCTTTGCTGCTAAAACTGAGAGGGAAGAAAGGCTGAAAAATAGCAGCATTGGCTTCTGATTCTGTAAGAGGAATTGAAAGAAACACAATGAAGAGAAAAGCTGGTGGGGAGGAAGGAAACAAAGGAATAGAAGCCACAAAGCTGGAATATATGAACAAGATGCAAACAAGGCCTATGTCCATGGGATTCCCATGGGGACAAGGGAGGTGTTCCAGTGAAGGGACACAAGCTGCAAAGCCAGAATGAAAAGTATTTCAAAATGTGCCCTCTCTACAGTCACATTGGCTGGAAGGCTCCTGAACATTGGGAGCCTAATTTTAAATGGAATTATTTTTTTTCCAAGAAAAAGGCACATGCAAAAATCTGCTGAATACTTCCATGTCACTTATTAAAATGCCTAGAGACAAAAAATTAGGCAAAAGATTTTTTAGATTTTTTCCTCTGGTTATAAAAGTAACACATGTCTATTGTAGAAAATACAATTATATAAGAAAGAACAAATATTCCATGCAGTCCTATAACTCAGCTATAACTGGTGCTTTGCTGTATTCCTCTGTGTGGATTTTTCTAAATAAAAAAAATGAGGTCATCCAGTATATGAAGTTGTATATTCCAATCTCTTTAGTAAACATTGTGTTGTTTACTCCTTATCACTAAATATTCTTTAAAAACATGCATTTAAGTGATTAAATTAGTATTCTTCGCATATAAATATTTTGCAATTTTCTAATTATTTTCTTAGGGTAAATCCCTAAAAGCTGAACTACTATGTCAATGGGAATGTTTACTTCTAAAGGTCTTAAAGCTTATTGCCAATCATCTCACAGAAACTTTGCACCAATTTACATTCCTAGCACATTGCATAAGGGTACACTCAAAACACTTGGATTTTGTTTAAAAAAAAAAAAAACAGCCTGTCTCTTGCAATGTGGTCCTATTGCGGAACTCAATGAAGAAGTCTGAGGTTTTAGTCCCAGTTCTGCTATATGTCTTTGGGAAAGTCCATTCACATTTGTATGCCTTAGTTCAGTTACCTTTAGAAACACTTCAAGCACTAACATTCTTTGAAATTGTGCTTTTTTTAACTGATACATCAAAAAGCATGTCATGTTTTATTCAATTAGTAAAATATTGAAGGCATGATGGTATTAAACGCATGCTTATATTATTGAAAATTTGTTAAGCATCTGTAATTGGTCAAATTTAATACTCCTGGAATAGTCACTAGAATAAGCTATGAAGGGAGGGCTCTGCATCTGTTTTCTTCACTGTCATATCATCATGCCAAAATGCATGCTGGGAACACATTGAGTACTTTATAAATACATGTTGAATGAAGAATTGATTCATAGGGACATTTTTATTAACTAGATGTAGCCAACCAACATAGCTATTGGTGCCCTGCCAATATCCCCTTGGCTTACCTGAAGGTCACCCACAGATTTGGTGGACATTTCCCATGCACACTGGCAGATTCCAGCCTCAGGCACCTGGGTCTCTCTGCCTGAGGACTTTATCTTAGCCACAGTAGCATTCTCTGACCAGGCAGGACGAACCAGAAATACTGGGGAGGTAACACCTCCAGGAGTAATTCTAAAATGATGAGGGCTGGGAGTTAGTAAATAAGTATTCTGACATCCTTGCTCTCTTGGTGTGACCGTTCTGAGTTGCAATTTACACAGTCTTTGAGGGAATCCTTAGTAGGACTGAGCCTAATTGCTCACAACAGTAATCAACACACCATCTTTTCCTTGCTCCCTCTTAGTGCTTCCTGGGATCACCTTCCAAATAAACCACTTGCACCTGAATCTTGATCTCTGAGTCTACTCTTGGGGGAATGCAAACACTATAGTTGATACTTGCAAAACTTTAGCGTATGATTTCAGAAACATGCTCTCCATTCTAATTTCTGCAGGCAGAAAGTAGACTAGTAAGCTCATTTACTTGATGTAAGTGGAATTTTGTGACTGTGTGTGTGTGTGTGTGTGTGTGTGTGTGTGTGTGTGTGTGTGTCACCCCAGAACAGCTTTATTTTTGTGGTTGATTTGAGAACAGATGCCAGGAAAGAAAGCAGGCAGCTAATTATATTAGAGAATTCAAATTGAAGAGTTTATTGTAGCTCTAAGTTAGCAAGGAATCAGAACCTATTTTCCTCCACCTTGGGGAAGACGTTGGCACCAGGACACCAAACACCACATAACACCTATATGAGTCATTGGAACAAGGCTACCAAGGCTCATACTTTTCTGAATCTCTGAGGCTGCTATCACAGTGCTGAACACAAAGTCAGTCCTCAAGTAAGAGTCAGCTGCCTGAAGCACCATTTGGGTATTTGGGGACTACTATACAGTAATATCATCCAGGATTTTTGTTGCAGAGAACAGAATCTATTCTATCTAGGAAAAAATTGGAAGAATATAGGTCTCTGAAAGGCCAGAGAACCAGTTTAAAGGCCATACCATGAAGAACAATGCCACAAATTTCACCAAAGACTGGTCTGGTACAGACGCCCCAGCCACTTCCTGGGCAGCATCACAACTGCTGGCATCACGCATTAATGGTGAGCCAGTGTCTTGCTGCTACCATAAGCTGGCTCTGCCACCCTCATGCTCATGGATTCCGTGCAGTAACATCAGCTGACTCCATATCAAATGTTGACCTTTATGTGTTTAACTGGATGAACCCTGATCTCTAGCTTCAAAGGAGGTTGAGAGTGAGAATCTTTCTTCCATTGTGAAGCATTCTCCAAATATTAAAAAAAAGTGTTCAGAAGTGCTAGGTCAAAAAGGATTTCCATTGAACGCCTAGACCCATTACTCTCCAGTGCCTCCCCCACTGCCATAATGCTGGTCCCAACCCTGGCTATCTGTGAGCTCTAGCAATCATCTGCCTAGCTGGTGGCCTCTTCATACAGGCTATATGCCAAGCACTCAGTCAGACAGCAGAGGTTGGAGGAAGAGCCACAGTGACTGATGAAATTCCCAGAGGCCCTATCATCAGGATCCCTGATTAACTCAGGGACACATCCCTGCTACCACTTAAACTACTGCTGTCCAGTAGAAATATATTGTGAGCCACAAACACAAGCTACACATGTAATCTTAAATTTCCTAGCCACCACATAAAAAAGACAAAAGAAACCAGTGACATTTATTTTAATAATTTTTTATTCAACCTAATATATCAAAATACATTTAAACAGGTAGTCAATATAAAAGAAACTTTGAATAAGATATATGACCTTTTTCCTCACACTGTCTTCAGAATCAGGTGTGAACTTCACACTTAGAACACATCACAATTCAGACTGACTACAGTTCAAGTGCTCAAGAGCCACATGTGGTTGGTGGTAGTTCCCATGCAGACCTTACTTTTAAGATGGCAACACTCACGTTGTGCCCTCCTTTTCTTCAAATGTGAACCACCTGCCATACTTGAGGTTAGGGCAGCCCTTTAGAGAATGTGTATTTCTAGGCTGCATTGTGGTTAAGAAGCGTTGTGCAATTGATTCTCTTTAGGAGTTGAGCTGAATCGTGGGCTTTCTCCCTCCTAGTCCTCAGTCATCCTGGTTCCCAGAGAAGTCTAGGATCCTATTCCCCTTCTACTCTTACCAGCCTGCTGCTCATCCCTCAATGGGCTGCAGACAGGGGAAGGCAAGTGAGGCACTCACCTCGGCTGCCAAATTTAACAGGATATCAAAAAACTCAGTGATCAAGATAAATATTTTAATGCAATATTTTAAAAACTAAAAGTAATGCAAAAATCTATGACTAAGATAATATCAAAAATTTAAATGCTGACAGGACCACCAGGGCTGAGATGAGGGTGAGGCAAGAAAGGTGGGTCATGCAAGTACAAGGACTATCCTTCCCTTTCCTTTTGCCTCAAGTATCTCTCAGTGTCCCCAGATAATGGAGCCACTTCCCTAGCAATTCTCTAAATTCTCAAAATACATTTCTGGGTACATATCTATTTTTTTTAACACCTACAGCACCTGGTCTTCCTAGGTGGTCTCCCATCCAAGTACTAACCAAGCCCAACCCTGCTTAGCTTCCAAGATCAGACAAGATCAGGCATGTTCAAGATGGCATGGCCATAGACTGCTGGGTACGTATCTAAATGAATGAGCAAAAAAAGTCCTTTCTGACTGGTTCTTTATTATTTCATCTCAAATTAAGTTTTAATGAAAAGCAGTAACATATTGGTTTGACACAATTACAATCAAAATCCCACTGAAAAATTTTTAACTTGACAGATTGATTCTAGTGTTTACACTGAAGAATAAGCAGGTGAGAATAGTGAATAACATGCTAGAAAAAGTTCTTTTTTAAGTCTGGAGAAAATAATCACCAAGAAACCAAACCCTGTTTGCTTTTGGCTTCTTGGCTGGGCAGCCCTCAGCCCTGGCTTCCACAGAGCTCCCACACAGCAGGTTTGGCAGCAGCTGGCCAGGGTGGGGCAACTCATACTGCCAGAGATCCTGTCCCTCTCCCAGAACTGGTATTAGCAGATAAAAAGGGGTTAACAGTCATTGAGGGCCTCCAAAGGGTAAAGAAAGAAAATAATGTTCCCAAGTACAGCCTGTGCCCAGAGGAGATTTTGAAATAGGGAGGCAAATGCCAGCAGTTTGGGGCCCCTAGATTTTTATCCATAGACCACGCCCACCCCCCCACCCCACCCCCGAGTCCAGGCCACCTTGCCCCAGCATCTCTTCTAGCAGTATCTATTAGGTCACTCTCATGTCTCCCACCTCCCAACCACGTCTGGCTGCACACACAGAGGGGACCTCAAAGCCCAAGCCAACGACAGAGCTCTGCCTGGTCTAACTCTACCACTCAAGCTTTTCTCCATCATAACACCCTGTCCTCTCCCTCATCACATATGCACATGCATGCGTGTGCATATGCGCGCATGTGTACACACACACACACACACACACACACACACACACACACACACACACCCATTTCCCTCTTTCATGGTCCATATGTCCCAGCTAGTCCACTTGCTGCTCTTTCTCCCTTTCCCATCACCCATCATGTATTTGCATTCATGAACATACATTTGTCAAAATTCTTCACTGCAGGGCACCCTTTCTGCAGAGGGGGGCCTGGGATGGAGGGACCAGAGGCTGAGAATGGTGCCATCACTCACACCAAACAGGCTATAAGCTTAATGAGCTAGACCATGCAGGGAGGGCTGTGTGAGAGCAGAAACTTCACCTGATCACTGGTGAATGGAACTCTGAGCTGGCAAGGACCATAGGTATCTTTGGGTTACGTGTGAGGACATTGGTGCTGAGCTTCCTTGTCAAAGGATTTGAGTGGCCAAAAAAAGGGGCTCTAGGAATCAACCTGGCGGAACTTTACTGTCATTTGTGACAACACAGATGGACCTTGAGATAATCATGCTAAGTGAAATATTCCAGACAGAAAAAGTTTAAAACCACATGATATCACTTATATGTCAGATATAAACCTAAAAGCAAAAAACCTAATAGGACAAACAGAGACTCATGGACACTAGAACAGTTGTTACTAGAGGGTAGGGGGTATGGGAGGAGGGGGGAGGTAGACGGGGTAAATGGGGTCAAATATGTGGGGGCAGAAAGAAACCTAACTAGAAGTAGTGAACATACAACGCGAGATACACACACACACACACACACACACACACACACACACACACACACATACACACACACACACACCTTACTGTTGAAATGTAATAAACAAACAAACAAACAAACAAATAAATTTTAAAGAAAGAAAATTCAGAACCACTACTGTCAGTGGAAGGCCATGTCCCAGTGTCTCAATGTCATACTACAAACTCGTTTCCTCTAGTATCAGAGGTATAGATGGGACAAGAGACAAAGAGCTAGACTCTTTCTTCTAGGATGGTATCTTAGGCAAATTGGGCAGCTTTAGAAAATACCAGACTGGCTTATACAGAAGAAACTTATTTCTCACATTGCTAGGGCCTAGGAGGCCTAAGATCAAGGTGCTGGCAGATTCAGTGTCTGGTGAGAACTTGCTTCCTGGTTATCAGACAGCCATCTTCTTGCTGCGTCCTCACATGACAGAATGAGCAAGGGAGATCTCTGGAGTCTCTTTTAAAAGGACATTAACCCCATAATAAGGACTTCATCCTCATGACCTAATCTCCTCCCAAAGGCCGCACTTCTTAATATCACTTTAGGATTTCAACATATGAATTTGGGGGGGACACAAACATTCAATTTAACATATATTACTATGATTACTGAAGCAGTTCTATACTTTCTGGAAAGAAAATGTCACTAGCTTGTTAAATGCGTGTTCTTGGTCTGATAGGGTACATCTCTCATTGTCTTCCTTTTCCCTTAAGACAGCTAGAACTGTCCAGAACCAAAAACTTTTTTATATCTTTGTAGTCTTTTCCTGTTGCATCAAAAGTTCTTCATCATGTGTTCATATTGTCAGGATTTCACATGGTGCCTTACCAGCTGATTAATAAGGCAATGATTTTCTAGTTGATCTGTATAAAGATTTAATGAGTTTCTTGTCTATATATAAAATGTTTACATTATTTAAAAAGCCTAACACATTCCAATAGTTGTAAACAGTGACACCACCACAAACATGCAAGTTGTGCATATTTTTTTTCAAACATTGGAATAAAGTGTCTCCTGCTGCCTCTGAGATTATATCTGAGCTTCCTGCGAATGAGCCACTGATCAGAAAGGGAGCGCCTAGTGAGTTTTAAAAGCTCTCCAGGCCTGCACACATCTGCTCACATACCCAGGAGGGCACTGAGCTGAGCCTGGGTTCTGTGCACTCAAGAGCTCATCACAAAATGACAAGTGAACACCAGGAATAGAGGCAGCATGTTATAGGAATAATTGCTGAAAATGTTTTTCTTTTCTGCACTTCCTGGTAGGTAACTCTCATCTGGACAGCCAGGGGGATCCCCATTGCCTTGAGGATTATTGAAGATGGAATGCAAAGAGAGTATATTCAGATTTTACTGTACAAAATAAGACCCAGAAGCTTGTGGTGGAAGGGAGGGGTGAAACATCATTTTGAAAGCAAAAGCAGGCTTGCTTGAGAGGAAAATCTCTCAATAGAAAGAGAAGGGCAGTTGGCACCCTGCCCAGAAGGGCAATTCTGTTACTGCAATATAACCTATCCCATCTTGATTAATATAATATCTAGAGATAGAGGGCAGAGAGCCTAATGGAAGTGGAAGACAAGTGTCTATAGGTGTGGCCTAAAAAAGTGTTCTCTAAAGTGATGAGATAGGTTTTGCAAGAGTATGTCCTCAGCTCGAAGTCAAATACCTCAATTTATGAAGCTGCACATAGAAGAATT
This sequence comes from Cynopterus sphinx, assembly GCA_030015415.1. Taxonomy (NCBI): domain Eukaryota; kingdom Metazoa; phylum Chordata; class Mammalia; order Chiroptera; family Pteropodidae; genus Cynopterus; species Cynopterus sphinx. The sequence goes on from CM057388.1 coordinate 8,650,186, forward strand.
TGACCAATAAAAAGACCAAGGATATCCTTCCTCTCAAGCTTTCTTGTGTGTGTATGGCTGAGGATTTAAATGTATCTATCATTTGTCGTTTAACATTATTTCATGATTTAAATAAAATACAGGTTCTATTCCAAAGCACAAAACCAAGAAAAGCAAAAGTATAAAACCTATCCTTTTTTTCTTAAAGAATTTTATATCAGATGGAAAGAAATTCTTAAAGCCCTTGAGCTATCTCTTTGTGCATATCACAAGTATACTTATTTTTTTCTTCTAGAATAAATTTTCTTTGCTTTGAGTCTATTCAGAGTCAAAAGCACTATTAAATACCATACAGTTTTCCTGATCAAATGTGCATGGTTTATAGAATGTGCCAGCTATGGAATGCACTTTGTTTGAACTTTAAACTCATTTCAGTCCCTGGTTTTGTTATCATTTGGGTTTTTTTTTTTTTGTTCTCCATGTAATTTTCTCTAAGTTTCTACTCTGTTCAGGGAACAATTGAGAAGGTGGTGTGCAGTTAAAATTAAAACCTGCCACTTCCCACATAAAATATGTAAATAGTGCAATGCAGTTTGCATTTTTAAAGGCAGCAACTTCAAATTCTCTTAAGTAGTCTAAGAAAAAACATGGATTAATTTAACACAGTGACCTCTGACCCTTCGAATACCACAGGATTTTAATTCTGATTAATAGGAAGGATTAAACATCTAGATGTTTGGCCTCCCTCTAACATCTGCCATTCAGTTGATTTGGTTTATTATCTGCATATGGCTTAATGAGTCCCTTAATCTCATTCTTCAATTTATATGAAAAGCAACCAAAATGGAAATTTTCTTCTGGCTCCTGCCTTGGTCAGCACTATCAAAATCAGACTATGAGGACTCAGGAAGATTGCAGAACTGAGGATTGTGAAATAACTTTGTAATTTTTCTGATGTGATTTTTGAAATGATAATTATTTATAATACATAATTTTAAAGTAATATTAATAAATGTATTTTGTTAATTGGTATACATAAGCACTAATGCCTGCTCTTACATTTCCTCAAGTCTTCCAAGCTTCTAGAGCCACCCTAGTCCTTAATATCAAATGTTCTAAGCCCCTCGATCGGTCAGGTTAAGCAATGCTATGCTACAATAAAGAATTAATTCCCAATTCTAAAGATTATTTCTCATTCCCATGAAAACCAATGTGGGTATGAGAAATAATCGGTTCTAGTTGAGAGGCTTTCCAAGTTGGCTTTTTCTCAAGTGGTGATTCAGGAGTCCAGGCTCATTCTACCTAATAAGCTTTCCATCCCATATATGCTTGGGATCCTCTGCCAAATCTTCTGGATTTGGCTGGCTAATGAACAAAGTGAGAGAATGCAGAGGAACACATGGGATGGCTTAGGAGCCAGGCCTAGAAGTGATGTATATCACTTCCACCTATTTCAGTTAGCTGGAACTGGTTATATTGACCCCACCTGGATGCAAATGGGGCTGAGAAATATAGTTAACTGGGTGCCTAGGAAGGAGAAATGGATTTGATAGGCATCTAGTCAGTCTCTGCCACAGCCCTATGGTATGCTCCAACAGAAACCACAGTGTTCTATTGCACCCAAATCTCCAATAAGTCTCATTCACCTAATTCTATTTCTATACAATATATAATTAGATATTATTATCGTTAGATGTAGTATTTGCATGATATAATAACTGATTCAGAAATGAGGACAATTTTGACTCTTCTACAGTGGATACCTGACAATGTCTGGAGACATTTTGGTTATCACAACTGGAAGGGGTGGTTAACTTTTACTTTCTGGTCTGGCATGTAAGAAGATTGGAAGTCATCATTCCCATCTTCACAATAAGAAAAAAGCTAAGGAAACTGAAAACCAACAACTCTTCTTGGAGCCATCAGAATATTGAGTCCACAGGGCAAGCCAGTACTCCAAAATTTGAAGACAGACAGATAAGATATAAAGAATTGCAGCTTACTCTCAGGAAAAGAAACCACCATGAGGACCAGTACCAGGGTATAAAAAAACTAAACTTTAATTGCTAAAATGCTGTGAATTAAAAATGCTGGAAGGAGGCCCAAACTTTTGTGAGTTTTACCTCCAAGTTCTCACAGTTAAGATGGGGGGGAGGGGCAGTCTCAACATGCTTTGAGCTGAAGAGAAAAGTGGTCATTCTGAAATATGCCCAGAGCATTTTGTCCTTCTTAACAAGACCTACTCTCAAGAAAAACTGTTTTGCCAGGGCCTTACCAACAGGGGTTTTACTAGAGCCTAACTGATGTAGGAGTAGAGAAACGCCCAGCTCCAGGCCCCCGCTAGCCTTCCTATATCACATAAGTATGGTGAGGTGAATGAAAAGCACTTGTGGAGGTCACAGCCCAGGAGCAAAGGCTCACTAAGGGACTAATATCCAATCATAGGTTTATAGAATGCATCCAGTCTCCTATACCCTCCTGCCATGTCAGTAGGGCTCTTGCATAATAACAGAGTCATACAACAGAGAGAACTACACATCTCAGACTTTATTTAAGAAGAAGTCTCTAGAGAAACCCAAAGACAACAAGAGATACAAAAGTAAGAAAAAGAAAACCAGAGGAAATTTTAGCCTTTGACATCTATAGCCACAGCGAATGGTAAACATAGCCTAAATTCTGGCCAGATGAAACATAAAACCTCACACTAAAAGCCTATTTATCTTAGTTCTTTTTACCCATTACATCATGTCTAGCTTTCTACAAAAAGTTAGAAGGGATGCCAAAAGGCAAAAAACACAGTGTGTAAAGATAAACCCAGCATTAGAACCAGACATAGATATGGCAGAGATTTTGTAATTATTAGACTGGGAACTTAAAACAACTATGATTAAAATTCCAAGGGCTCTAATGAAAAAAGTGGACAGCATGTAAAAACAGATGGATAATGTACACATAGAGTCATAAATTCTAGGGATTGAAAGGAAAGCTAAAAATCAAAAACACTGTAATAGACATGAAGAATGTCTCTGATGAGCTCACCAAAAGATTAGACATGGCCAAAGAAGGAATCAGTGAGCTTTAAGATATGTCAATAGAAATGTCTAAAAAACTGAAATGCAAATAAAAAATAGAATGAAAGATAGAACAGAATATTCAATAACTGTGGTACAATTACAAAAGAATCACATATGCATCACATATGCATGATGGAAATACCAGAAAGAGAAAAGAAGAGGAAGAAATCAGAAGAAATATCTGAAGTAATGATGACTGAGAATCTTCCAAAATTAATAATAGACAGTAAACCACAAATCCAGAAAGCTCAGAGAATACCAAGCAAGATAAATATTTAAAAATCTACACATAAGCATACCATATTTAAACTGTATAAAATCAAAGACACAGAAAAACTATTGAAAGATGACAAAGAAAAAACATCTTACCTATAAAGAAGCAAAGATAAGAATTACATCCCACTTCTCTGAAGAACTCGTGCAAACAAGAAGAGTTAAGTAAAATATTTAATGTATGGAAGGGAAAAACCACCAACCTACAATTCTGCATTCACTAAAATTATCCTTCAAAAGTGAAAAAGAAGTAAAGACTTTCTCCAACAGAAATTGAGGGAATTTGTTGCCAGTAGACTTGTATTGTGAGAAATGTTAAAAGATGTTCTTTGAGGAAAAGAAAACAATATAGGTCAGAAAGTCAGAACTATGTAAAAAAAAGAAGAATGCTAGAGAAGGAATGAATAAAGGTAAAGTAAAATATTCTATTTTTCTAATTCTCAATTAACATAACAGTTTGTTCAAGATAACAATAACAGTAATATATTGAGTGAATATAGTTGATAGGTAAGTGAAATGAATGAAAGCATTATCATTAGAAATGAGAGGAAGGAATTGGGACTAATCTGTTTATAAGGGTACCTGCACTACCCATAAAGTAGTGCAATGCTATTTGAAAGTGGAATTGGAATAGTTGTAAATGTATGTTGAAAACTCTAGAGCAACCATGAAATAAAAATTAGAATAAGAAGTATACCTGATACACTAAGATAGAAGAGAAAATGGAATAATATAAAATGCTCAGTTAAAACCAGAAAAGAAGTGGAAGACCAAAACAATAAACTAAAGCAATGAATAGAAAACAATAACAACTCAGGGGATGCTACTGGAATCTAGTGAGTAGGGACAAGAGATGCTGCTAAACATCTTTAAATGCATAGGATAGGCACCCACAACAAAGAACTATTCAATTCAAAATGTCGATAGTACTGAGGTTAAGAAACTCTTGAGTTATACCAATGCTTCATCAACTCCATGAATTATATATCTGAAAACTTTCTTAGTAAATGCGGCAGACACAGCTGACTATATGATAAAATGCATGCACTTCCTTCCATGATATAGAATTGTTGCCAGAAAATGGCTTCTGAGCCAGGTACTGTATTTCCTGCATCTAGGTGGAGCCACATGACTAGTTTTTGACAAAGAAATGTAAGCAGAAGTGATATGTGCCCCTTCTAAGCACAGGTGTTTAGGAAGCTGGTGTGCCTTTTCCACCTTCTTTTTTTTTTTTTCACTTGGCCACTAGCTGGAAGCAAAGGATTGAATGGCGAAGCCTGATACCCTAGGAGACAACAGAGCCACAGGGTAGATAGAACTTTAGTCTCTGAATGGCTGCACAAAATATTGTCTGCTGACCAGGAATTCCCAGTGAACTGTTACAATGGCAAGAAATAAATTCCATGTGTTAAATTTGAGGGCATACTTGTTACAGCAGCTAGAACCTCCCAAATACAGTAGATGTTTGAAAAGGCAATTGCTTCCAAAAGAATTCTGAATCACCAACATTAAAAACTTACTACTGAGGTAGCATGTGTCTTTGAATCACTTTCTTCAATTGTTCAGGAGACACCACAGATTCTGTCACAAGAATTATGTTGTGAAGACTCCACTTCCTTTGAAGCTTTTGAATGAGACTTGGTTATCTTGAAATGACTATTGCACATCATTCTTCCTTATCCCATTCCCCCTACTCCAGGTTAGTCAGATATATAGTACCTTTCTCTTGTAACAGCTCCCAGATAAATGCCGTGAAACCCCAGGAGCTCATGGGCTAGTTCAGCTTCTAGCTTCTCCACACAAAGAACTGAAGGTGCCATCTCACTCACTAGCAGACCACCATTTGTTTTTGCTGTTGTAGAGGACATGGAATCCAGTAGAGTCTGGTCAGTTCTTAATACTTTGAATATTAAAAGAAGTAAGACTTTATCTGTATCTAAACATACTATACCTAAAGCTACAGTAAACCACGCTAGACACATATACATGAGAATCTGGTATGTACAAAGGTTATCACACTCATCAGTAGTAAACTAAAGGGTTATTAAACTCTTTCAGATCAACTGGTTGACTAAATCAGAAAAAAAGTAGCCCAGAAGTTAGATTCTTACCTCACACCATACCATGACATAGGTTTTTGATGGGTTAGTGATTAAAAGAGAAATATGAATTGAAAAACAAATGCTTAGGTCATACTGACATGGTAATAAACTTTTAAAACACAAAAACAGGAAAAGAAATCAGTATAATCATCTAAAAATACCATAAATAAAATTAAAAGGCAAATGAGCAAGCAAGAAAAATATCTGCACCAAATTAATATTATTGATCTAGATATTTTAAAAATCAGTTCTTTTTAAAAGATGAAAATCTAATGGAAAAAAACAAGTGAAGATTATGATAAAATATTCACAAAAGAAGAAATACAAATGGTTAATGTGTGAGAGAATGTTCAACTTCCAACTAAATGAATGTAAATTAAAACAAGACATTACTTCCACCTTTCAAATTGATAATTTAGAAATTATAATTTAGAAATTGTACTACTATTTTGTTTAATGTGCAGTTAGTCATATGGACATTCTCATAGCCTTCTTCTAATACTATAAATTGGTAAAACTTCCTGAAGTGCAATTTGACAATATAGATCAATAGCTTTACAAAACCACTATAAACTTGACCTGATAATTCTACTTCTAGGAATTATACTAAGAAAATACAAATCATAAAAGTGGGTGATAATGAATATATAAGGCTTGCCCCTCTCCTCAACTTTGTCTATAATAGAAAAAAAAAAAAACAGGAATGACCTGAAGGAATGGCTAAATAAATGATGGCACACTTATTTAATAAAACCTTAAGCATCCGTGAAAGAACATGTTTTTATTTAACCACGTGAGAAAATGCTCAGAACATAATGGAAATAAAACAGAATGTAAAACTGTAGATTTCATGTTGTGGTTTTATAGTGAAATGCATGGGAGAAAGCAGCGAAGAAATGTTAATAGTGGTCTCTATAGTGAGATTACGTGTTGTTCCAAGTTTCTTCTTAATTCTTTCAAGTGTTTATACCCCACATTTTCCATAATAAAAAGTTTTCACCTTTATAATCAGGAAAGAAGTAAATGAAATGTTATAATTATTCTTAGTTTTGCCATATTTCCACAGGGAAATTCTACCTTGACTATTTGTAAAGCTGAATGTGATTTTTCCAACTGCAAAGAACCTGCATGCATTAAGGACTGACTCTAAGTCAGCTCTCTGGATGGGCCTGGTCAACTGCCACCTTTGTCACTCGAAGAGTTTCCTAGTTCAGTGCTTTCCATACCAGTCTTTGGTATGGAAGTTCTGAACTTTTGGAGAACTCAGGTAAAATTCCTCAGAAAACATGTTTGGTTAGTAGCTACATACTCAATGAAGTAGTGGAAGTCATGCAGAGTAATGGCAGGAAATTCTTTAGAAAGGTCCCATTGCACTTTGAATTATTTAGAAAGAAGTGGAGTGAGAAGAGTGATGCCCCTTGGTTCTAAAAACAAAAATCAGTTTAGTGTCCATTTAAAGTCACTATTCTGGTCTTATGAGACTGTGTGACAAATCACTCCAAAGCTTAGTGACTTAAAATAAGAATCATTTATCATCATGGTTTTCTGAAGGTCAGGAATTCAGGAGCAGCTTTTCTGGGTGGTTCTGGTTCAGGGTCTCTCATGAGGTTGCATTGAGAGGTCAGCTTGACGGGCTGGATCAGGATTCACTTCCAAGATGGCTTGCTTTCGTATCCAGCAAAATTGGTGCAAGCCATTGTCCATAGGCCTCAGTTCCTCTCTCTGTGGGCCCTGCACAGAGCTACAGTGTCCTCCTGGCATGGCAACTGGCTTCCCCTAGATGGAGTGATCCAAGGCAGAGGCCCTGGTGCTTTTTAGAACTTAGCTTCAGAAGTCACACACTGTCACTTCTGCAATATTGTATTGGTGACATAGGTCAGTCCTATTCAGTGGGGGGGCGGGTAGGGGAGCAACAAGGGGGAATGCAAATACAGGAGGCAAGAATCAGTGGAAGTTATCACGGAGGCTGATTGCCCAGTTACCTATCAAGTATCCTGACAATGCTCACTTTGTGACAATATCACAGACATTTGTTTAGGTGTCTTACCACTCACTCCCCACTGCCACTATGAAAGGAAGCTAACCCATCCCCAGTACCAATTAGCCTAATGTAACTACAGCCCCTTTGTGATTGGTTCAGGACCCCAGACCTAAGCCAGTTAGCACATGGCATTCTCCCAGCCTCCAGGATTATTCGGGGGTTGATGTATGACCAGATTCGGGCCAATGAGGCAAAAGAAAACAATTTGGGGTGCTGCTTAAAAGAGAGACACAAAGAAAGATGATTCATGTCTTTCTTGGATGTTTTGAGGAGTGGATCTGAGCCCCCAGTGTGCTACAGCACCTATGACCAGTCTGAAAATCAAGTTACCCTATAGAGAAAAAGAGCTGAGACATTCTCAAAAGAAAATAAGTCACAGTCTTGATCAAGCCAGAGTGGATCACTGCCTTGCCACTGGGCTTTTCCTTTATTTGGGGCAATGAACTTCCCATGTTTCTGAAGCCACTTTAGGATAGGTTTCCTAGGATGTGCAACAAACCTGATTTTTACCACCTGCAAAATGAAGATATGAGGCTAAAAGAAATGAAGACAAATGCTTTGAAAACTAAAAGGAATTTTGGTCTTTAACATTAGGGATAACTGTATCTACTTGAACCAAACAAACCAAAATTTGGGACACCCTCTGATATGCGGATAAGAGTTATTACCAAGCAGGTCTGGTCCAACATGTTCAGAACCAGCAATGGCTATACAGACAACTGCTTTACGGGTATAACTTCAGGAGCGCCTGAACAGGATGTGGTAGTGTAGGTTTGGGGTCCAAGCTGGGGGAACTGCAAGCGTAGGGTTTCTGAGCTGTGGTGAAGGACACCAGGAGGGTCCATGCAAAACTGGTCTTCAAAATGGGCACCAAGTGGCAGCAAGAAGTCCACCACTTCTGGCCAATGCCTGATATGCCACAGAAGCCCCTTAATTTTAGGCTGAGAATAGAAACATGATGAAGCTTATCAGTCACTAGTATCTCAGCATAATTTGGGGGTTTTAGCCCCTTCTGAGATTTATATGAAATATTTGCATAGAATAAGAGAACAGTGGAATGGCTAGTAGGGCTCCATGGCACTCAGGTGAAGGGATAGAGAAAAAAGTCCTGAAACCTGGAGTTTATAGACAACTGACTTTGCTGAATCACACTGTTGCAGATGGCAGAAAAAGCTTGGCTGATTCACAGTTTTTCCCATGGCAGGGCATTTGTGTTACTTGGGAAATGTATAGATAGACTTGCCATATGCCAGGCACTGTTCTGAGTGCCCTACAAACATTTACTTATTCCCCTCAACAATCCCATGAAATAGGTTTTCTTATCATCCTTATTTTACAGATTAGAAAACAGATACAGAGAGGTAAAGAAAGTTGCTCAAGGTCACACAGCTAGAAATTGAGGCACAAAAAAATTAGGAAACTTGCCAAAGGTCACACAGTCAAAAACCAAGGCACAGAGAGGTTAAGAAAGTTGTTCAAGCTCACACAGCTAGAAAGTAAGGCACAGAGATGTTAAGTAACTTGCCCATGGTCACACAGCAGGTAAGTGGCAGTCAGGATTTGAATGAACACTTTGTCTCCAGGTCTCATGCTCCTAACCACCATGCTCTGCTGCCTGTTATTACATTTCACTTCTTCTGCAGACTTGCTGCTAAATGTCTCCCAGTGGAGACGTTCCTCTCTGCATGATGGTTTAGACTACGGCCTTAGCAAAGCCAGAGCAGATTTAAATATATGTGGTAGCTATGGGTGGTTTTCCTACCAGATCGGGCCCTCAATCCTGGGACTTTGTGTTGCCATAAACTTCAGTTCTGTCATCTTCAACCAGCCTAAAGAACAGCCCAAAATTTGGGCTTGTTAGAAAGGGAGCTGATCACAAGGGACTCAGGCCAACCATTTTCTCTTTGTCCGAGCTTCCTGATCATTCCAGGCCTCTGCCCATCACACACCCTCCTTCTTAAATACTATCATCAGTGCCGGGCTGTTAGGGAGAAAAGCAATGAAGAGGAAATTATTATAAAAGTTACATCTGCTATTCAGGCAGCTGTTCTCTTTCTTCATTAGGACAATCAATCATTTTTCAACATCATTTTTGTAACTAGGGAAAGGCTTCATTTATTCTAAGACTAAGGAGCAGGAATGAGGGAATTAAATCCCACAGGTCTTTAGCTGATGGGATTTTTTTTTAATAGTCTGTCCTCACCAATGACCTAATTAGACTTTCAGAGAATGATAGACTCTCAGCTCCTGTCTCATCTCCATCTGTGCCTTTGCAGAAGGGGAGCTTTGAATCTCAGTAGCCCGTGCCTTCTCTTCTGCCATTCTCTTCAGTAAATAAAGCCCAGCTTTTTCTGACCTTCTGCAAGACCTACTTGGAAATGTGTCATCATCACTAAAATCTTACAGCCAATCTGTGAATTGTCTTGGAGAGCTTAAGTCCTATTTCTGTGGAACCATAGAACTAGAAATCAGGAAAATCACCCTTTTAATGATGATGAGCCCCAAATGAGGGCAGACTGCTCAGGTTCAAATATCAGTGTTGCCCCTTACTAGCTATTTGACCTTGGGCACATTACTTAGCCTCTTGGCGCCTTGTAATGGAGATTAATAGTATACACCAATCTCCTAGGGTTGTCATGAGGATTCAGTTAATTAATAGTACACGTAAAGCACTTAAAACAGTGCCTGGTCCACAGTAAACATAAAATTATAAGTGCCTCTATCATTGTTGTTGCTGCTGCTATTGCTGTAATCTAGTCTACTGGTCTCTGATGCTTACTGACCTCTTGAATATCTTCTTCTTCATACTCCCAAACTCCAGATCAGCCCAATCATCTGCCTTCTCCATGCCTATGTCCTGGCTGTTAAGAGCTTGGGGAAAATCAAACAAGTATGTAGGGTGAAAACTCAGTCTTCAAGTTAAAGCCACTTCCCATGTACTCTGTCATCTGTGCCTCCCCGCATCAGTCAAGGTCCAGGCAGAAAAACAAAGCACCACAGTGAATTCAGCAGAGGTACAGCAGGAATTGAAAGTGAAATGCCAGAAACAGGTATTGGAGGATTCAAAAGGTAGACAGAGAATGCTGAGATAACACAGAGACAGGAGCTACAGGAATCAGCGACCACTCCTGGGATGTGGGGGAATAAGGGAAGAGATTGGGGTATCAGAATCCTAATCTGATACTTCCAGCCAAGCCCTACATTGACAATTTCCTACCATATGCCTTCCTACCTAGACAGTTTGGGGGACTCTACATCCAGACACTTTATGACTCCTTCCAATACCAAAACTACTGGAGAACTTTTTTAAATCTCAATTATTTTATTATCTAACTTTTTTGAGCACCTACAATATGCCAATATGACTTACAGAGCACTTTGCAAAATCTTTTACATACAGCAGTTCATCCAGTCCTCAAAATGACTCAATGAGAGAAGTGGATTAGATTCATGTCACAGCAGGGGGAGCACAGGGTGTACCAAGCTTGCTTAAACATAGATGTCCCAATTCCCAAGCCTGTGCACTTTACTGCAGTATTATTCTGGCATTATTTCAAACTTCACACAATAGTATTTTAGTTGTGGAAGGGACCATAGAAATTAACTAGAATCCAACACCCTTCTGAGGTGTTATTTCTTGGTAATTTATGGCATGGTCTTGGCAGTCACACAGACCTGAATAGGCATTCCACAACTGCCACTTAACTAGTTGTGTGATCATAGACATTTAATCTCTTTGAGCCTCAGTCTCCCCAACTATAAAATGGGTATAATAGAACCTCCTGAAGATAAGATTGCTGTAAGGAAGAAATGAGATCTTATATGAAAAGCACTTAGTCTGGTACTTAGTAAGTAAGTGTCTTTTAAATATTAGCCAACACTTATGTAGTACATTCAAGGTACTCTTCTAAGTGTGTATCACATATTGAATTCATCTTAGTTCCCACAACTACCTCATGAAGTAGCTGCTATTATAATCCCCATTTTATGGATAGGTTAACTGAGGCACATGTCAAACACCAAACCACAAATCCAGAAAGTTCAGGAGAACACCAAGTGGGATAAACACACACACACACACACACACACACACACACACACACACACACACACAGACAACTATACCTAGGCATATCATATTCAAAAAATCAAATATAAAAAAATCTTCAAAGAAGCCAGAGGAAAAATGCATCTTACTAATAGAGAAGCAAAAATAATAATTGCATCTGACTTCTCATAAACCATGCAAGTGAAAAGAGAGTGGAGTGAAATATTTTAAGTGTTAAGAGAAATAATTCACCAACCTAGAACGCTACACACTTTGAAATTATCTTTAAAATATTGAGAAATAAATATGTCATAAGACAAAAATTGAGCGATTTTGTTGCCAACAGACTTGCCTTTCAACAAATTGTTAAAAGAAGTTCTTCTGAAAGGAGGAAAATAATAAAGGTCAGAAATTAGGACTAATATAAAGAAAGGAAAAGCATTGGAGAATGAATAAGAGAAGGTAAAATGAAAACTTTATTTTTTTTATTCTTAATTATTTCAACAGGTAACAGTTTGTTCAAAATAATATCAATGAAACATTCAATCCTATATATATACATATATACATATATATGGCTATATATATATAAGTGAACTGAATAACAGTAATGATAAAAGGCATGGGAGGAAAGAATTAGGATTATTATATTGTATGGTACCTGCACTATTCATGAAATGGTATAGTGTTATTTGAAAGTGAACCTGGATTTGCTGTAAATGTATATTGTAAACTCTAGAGCAACCATTTAAAAAGTAAAATAAGAGGTATAACTTATATACTAAAAAATAAGAGAAAATAGTCATATAAACTGTTCAATTAAAGCCCCAAAAGACAAAAAAGTGTACAAGGCAAAAATAGGCACAAAAACAAAGGCAACAAATAGAAAGCAGTATCAAATATGGGAGACAAATCCAAATATATCAATAATCTGAACATCAATGGTCTAAATACACCAATTAAAGACAAAGATTGTCAGAGTGGATTAAAAAGCAATACTCAACTATTCGTCATCTACAAGAAGCCCACTTTAAATATATGATACATATAGATTAAAAGTAAAGAAACGAAGAAAGATATACCATGCTAACACTAATCAAAAGAAAGCAGGAGTCAGCTACATTAATTTCAGACAGAGCAGACTTCAGAGTAAGGAAAATTACCGGGGATAAAGAGGGGCATTACAAGAAGACATAAAGGATATGCACCTAACAACTGAGCACCAAAATATGTGAGGCAAAAACAGAAGTCCAAGGAGAAATACATAAATCCACTATTATAAGTAGAGACTTCAACACCCCTCTATCAGAAATGGACAGATCCAGCAAGCAGAAAATCAGTAAGGACATTAGTTGAACTCAAAGCACCATCTGTCATCTACAGGCAAGGTCATCCAACAATAGCAGAATATACATTCTTCTCAAGCTCACATGGAACATTGACCAAGATAGACCACATTCAGTACCATAAAATAAACCTTAATTAAGTTTAAAAGAATAAAAATCATACAATGTGTGCTGTTGGACCACAATGGAATTAAAGTAGAAATCAGTAACAAAAATATAGCTGGAAAATGCCCCAAATACTTGGAGATTAACAGTACACTTCTAATTAACATAAGTCAAAGTAGAAATCTCAAAAGAAATTTTAAAATATTTTGAAATAAATAAAATTGAAAATACAACTTAAAAATTTTTGTGGGAGACTAGGGCAGAAGATGGTGGACTAGGTAAAAGCAGGGTTCACCTACTCCCGGGTCCGCAGTGAAATTACAACCAAATTATAAAATAACCAACATGGAGAATCACCTGAAGTCCAGCTGATGGTAACATGTACATCTGATAATATAAAGAAGGAGCCACATTGAAGCTGGTAGGAGGGGTAAAGTCGCGAATCGGGGCTGGACCCAAACCTGTGGGTGGTGGAGGATCACCAGGAGGGAGAATGAGGCTCCCTTGAAGGAGAGGGGGTCCTGGCCTCATTTAGGGGCTCCCCAGCCCAGGGAAGAGGAGATTCCAGTAACTCTGACTGTAAAAACCAGACGGGATTCCAGCCATCTGAGCAAGATGAAAGGGGACTGAAACCCTAGGTGCCCCTTTGAAGGACCTGTACACAGGCTCTCTGACCTGTGAACACTCAACTGGGACACTGGTGATGGGTCACAGACTAACATGAGATACATTCTGGAAAAGTTTACATTACCTGGAGCCAGAATGAGGGATGGAAGGGCAGCCACCATTGTGCCTTAGTCTGGCCCCACCACCAGATAATCTATAGACCCCTCTCACAGGGCCTTTAGGAAGTGCTGGCCTGAGGGGATCTGCCCCCTCACCCAACCTTCAGATTGCCCAGGGCTTTAGCTGCTGGATGGCTGCCACACCCTGCACCCATTCAGGGCTAAACATTCACAGCTGGTGGCCAGCACTGTGAGCAAGCCTTTCCCAGAAAGGGTCAGGCAGATCACTGCTGCCAACACAAACTTGGGCTGATATCGGGGATCTCAGGGCCAGTGCCAGACAGCAACTGGTCTTGCTGTGATCTGGGACTTCTGTGGGAGCCAATGGTTACCAAAGTTGCAGCAAGACTGAGGCTATATTGATTTGACTGACATTGTCTCTCTAAGCCCCTGTCCCACCCTACCCACAAATTGATTTCCCAACCCACACAGGCAACAAACTTTGACTGGCACAGGGTGGGCACTATACAGAAATCAGTGACAGGCAGACCTCTGCTCCCTGTAAGAGTTGCAATATTGAGTCTGGGGAGTGAAGGGATCTGTGGGACCACCCCAGACAGCAGCTTGTCTCACCACAATCAGTGACTACAGCAGGAACACCCAGGTACAGAAGTTGCAGCAAAACTGAGGCTGTATTGGCCAGATGGACCTTGTCTCCCTAAGATCTCGCTTCACCCAAGCCACAAAGTGTCTGCAACCCATTGACAAGCACCTTTTGTGGCCTGCTTGGCTCTGGGGTGGTGCAGTCAGTGCAGGCAACAGACCCTGACTAGTGCAGAGAGCACATTTCAGGGAAAACACCTATGTTTCTCTAACTCTTCCAAAAAATTCAAGAAGAGGGAAGGCTCCCTAACTTCTTTTATGAAGCCACCATTACCTTGATTCCAAAACCAGACAAAGACATTTCAAAAAAATAAAATTATAGGATGATATCTTTTATGAACCTTGATGCAAAAATCCTGAACAAAATATTAGTAAACCAAATTCAGTAATACATTACAAATATCATACACCATGATCAAGTTGGATTTATGCCTGGAATGCAAGTTTGGTACAATATCTGCAAATTAATTAATGTGATACACCACATTAACAAATGAAAAGATAAAAATCATATAATCAAATCCATAGATACAGAAAAAGCACTCAACAAAATCCAGCATCTATTTATGATAAAAGCTCTCAGCAAAGTGGGAATAGAGGTAACATACCTCAACATAATAAAGACCATATATGACAAACCTACAGCTAACATCACACTCAATGGGGAGAGGTTAAAAGTGGTTTCCTTAAGATTAGGAAAAAGACAAAGATGTCCACTTTCATCACTTCTGTTCAACATTGTTTTGGAAGTCCTAGCCACAGCAATCAGACAAGAAAGGTAAATAAAAGGTACCTGAATTGGAAAGGAAGAAGTAAAACTCTCATTATTTGCAGATTACCTGATACTATATAGAGAGAACCCTAAAGATTCTAACAAAAAAACTGTTAGAACTGATCAACAAATTCAGTAAAGTAACAGGATACAAAATAAATACCCAGAAGTGCAATCTCTGGGTCAAAAGGTATTACCTATGCATTTTTATACACCAATGATGAACTTTCAGAAAGAGAAATTAAGAAAGCGATCCCATTTACAATTGCATCAAAAACAACAAAATACCTGGGAATCAAATTAATGAAGGAGGTAAAACAACTGTTCTCAGAAAATGATAAGTCATTGAAAAAAGAAATTGAAGAAGATACAAATAAATGGAAGCATACACCATGCTCATGAGTAGAAAGAATCAACATCATTAAAATTGCCATACTACCCAAGGCAATCTCTAGATTCAGTGCAATTCCTATAAAAATACCAATGGCATTTTTTGTAGAACTAGAACAAATAATACTAAAATTTATATGGAACCATAAAAGATCCTGAATAACCATGGCAATCTTGAGAAAGAAGAACAAAGTTGGAGGTATCACACTACCTGATATCAAACTATACTACAAGGCTGCAGTAATCAAAACAGCATGGTACTGGCATGAAAACAGATATATAGATCAATGGAACAGAATAGAGAGCCCAGAAATAAATCCATGCCTAAATGCTCACTTAATATATGACAAAGGAGGCAAGAATATACAATGGGGTAAAGACAGCCTTTTCAATAAATGTTGTTGGGAAAATTGGACAGATACATGCAAAAAAGAAAAAAGAAAAAGAAACTGGACCACCTTTACACACTGTGTACAAGAATGGACTCAAAATGGATTAAAGACTTAGATGTAAAACCCAAAACCATAAAACTTCTAGAAGAAAACAGGCAGTAAACTCTGATATTACTGACACTAATTTCTTTATGGTTTATCTTCTTTGGCAAGGGAAACAAAGGAAAAAAATAAACAAATGAGACTACATCAAACTAAAAAGTTTTTGTATAGAAAAGGAAACCAACAAAATAAAAAGACAACTAACTGATTGGGAGAAGACATCTATAAGAGATTAATATCCAAAATATATAAAGATCTCATACATCCTAACAACAAAAAAACAAACAATCCAATTTAGAAATGAGCAGAAGACTTAAACAGATACTTCTCCAAAGAGGAAATACAGATGCCCAATAGAAATATGAAAAGACACTCAAGATCACTAATCATCAGGGAAATGCAAATTAAAACCACAGTGAGGTATCACCTCACACCTGTCAGAATGGCTATCATCAATAAATCAAAAAACAAGTGTTGACCAGGATGAGGGGAAAAGGGAACCCTCACACATTGTTGGTAGGATTGCAAATTGGTACAGCCACTATGGAAAACAGTCTGGAGGTTTCTCAAAAAATTAAAAATGGAAATACCTTTTGACTCAGCAATTGCACTTCTAGGTATTTATCCAAAGAAAACCAAAATAATAATTTGTAAAGATCTATGCATCCCAATATTCATATCAGCACAATTTACAATACCTAAGATATGGAAGCAATCTACATGTCCATCAACAGACAACTGTATAAAGAAACTATGGTTAATATATACAATGGACTATTACTTGGCCATTAAAAAAATGAAATTCTACCATTTGCAATGACATGGGTGGACCTAGAGGTTATTATGCTGAGTGAAATAAATCAGAGAAAGATAAATACCATATGATTTCACTTATATATGGAATCTAAGAAACAAAAAGAACAAACTAATCAAAAACTGAGTCGTATAGAGGACGATTTGGTGATGGACAGGGGAATAGGTGTTGCAGGGGTGGGAGAATGGAATGAAGGGTTTAAAAAGTACAAATTAGTAGTTGAGAGTTGGTTGCGGGGATGGAGAGCACAGCATAGGGAATGCAGTTAGCATTAATATATTGGCTTGGGAGAGAGCTAGGGAAAGAAAGAACAATTAGGGGGATCATTTTATAAACTATATAAATGTCTAATCAATATACTGTATACTTTAAACTAATACAAAAAAATACAAAAAGAATTTGTGGGATGCAGCAAAAATTAGTGCTTAGAGGGAAATTTATAGCATTGAATGCTTATATTTATAAAGAAGAAAAATCTAAAATCAATAATCTAAGCTTCCATTTTAGAACACAAGGAAAAAAAGAGCAAGTTAAATCCAAAGTAAGTAGAAAAAAAGAAATAATTTAAAAAATAGTCACAGGTATATAAAGTACAGCAGTATAAGGAATATAGTCCATAATTTTGTAATAACTATGTATAGTGTCAGGTGGGTACTAAGCTAATTGGGGGGGGGGTCACTTCATAAAGTATATAAATGTCTGACAACTTCACTGTATACCTAAAACAAATATAAAAATTTTAACGTCAACTGTAATTGAAAAAATTTTTTAATTCAAGCAGAAATCAATGAAATTGAAAACAAGAAATCAATAGAGAAAATTAATAAAAGCTGTTTCTTTGAAAAGATCAATAAAATCAATAAGCCTCGAGCCAGGCTAACTAAATAAAAAGGAGAGCAGACACAATTTACCAGTATCAGAAACAAAAAAGGGGACATCACTAAAGAACTCATGGACATTAAAATGAGGTAAAGGAATATTACACACAACTCTATGCCTACAAATTTGATAACCTAGGTGAAATGGACTCATTCCTTGAAAGACACAATCTGCCAAAACTCACACTCGATAAAACTATTTTTTAAAAGAAATCTAAAAATTCTCTTGCCATATGATCCAGGAATTGTGCTCCTCGGTATTTACCCAAATGAATTGGAAACTCATAGCCACAGAAAACCCTGCACATGGGTGTTTATGGCAGTCTTATTCATAATTGGCAAAACTTGGAAGCAGTCAAAATATCTTTCAGAAGGCGAATGGATAAATAAACTGGTACATTTAAACAATGGAACATTATTTAATGCTAAAGAACAAATAACCTATCAAGCCATAGAAAGACATGGAGTAAACTTAAATACATATTAATAACTGAAAGAAGCCAGTCTGAAAAGCCTATATACTGTAAGATTCCAACTATATTACATTCTGGAAAAAATGAAACTGGATAAAATGAAAACACCAGTGGTTGTCAAGGGATGCGGGGTCAGGAAGGAAGAATAGGTGGAGCACAGAGGATTTTCAGGGCAGTGAAACTACTCTGCATGTTACTACAATGGTGGCTATATGCCATGATACATTCTCTAAATCCATGGAATGTACAACATCGAGAGTGAACCCTAATGTAAACTGTGGTCTTTGGGTGATTATGACTTGTCAATATATGTTCATCAATTGTAACAATGTCCCACTCTGGTAGGGGATGTTGATAGTGGGAGAGGCTGAACATATGTAGAACTAGCTGGTGTACTAGAACTCTCTGTACTCTTTGCTCAAATTTGCTGTGAACCTAAAACTTTTCTAAATAATAAAGTCTATTACTTTTTTTTAAAGTAGGACATTCTGCAACCAGTAACATAGTTCAAGCTTCAACTAGATGCAAAATGAGAAAAAAAACCCTGAAGCACAGAGTGTTATATGTAATAATGGCAGAGACAGAATTTGAACCCTGGGAGTATGTGTATTTGCCCACTACACCACTATGCCTTTCAATTGTTTGTTACTATGATTACTATTATTTTGCCAATGGAAAATCTGAGGCTCAGAGGGATAAGCCACTTGCCAAGGTCCTAGATTCTGTGAGAAATAGTATAAGATTCCAGGTTCCTGGAATCCCACTCTCATATTGCCTCAGCTTTCTCCCACTTCTCTTCTCTCAATATCTGGGAAGATCTATGTATATTGCCCTGGAAAAGAGAAAACTTTTGTTCCAGCTATAAGCTTTCAACATTCAAATTCTTTTGGAAGGAAAACTATCTCCTCTCTTCACTTTCAACCTCGCTTTATCATCACATTGAGAAGATATTTCCTAATGCCAGCAGTCAGAATAAACTGGGGGTCCCCTCTGCTTCAGGACCCCATCTTGTTTTGGGTATCACTCTGCATGGATTCATGAGACACATAGGATTAGTAGAACAAAGACCAGGATGAAATAAATCCAAGTAGATATATAGCTGGGAAATGTCTGGTAAATGGAGATTTAAGGGGGGAAAAAAAAACGATACCCCCTGAGAGCCATTAGAAAAGAGGAGGAAACTTTTTTTTAAATTTTTTCAAAGCTTGTCCATCTGGGAGAGATCTGCTTTGGTATAATTCCCTGATCCACTTTTCTCCTGATAAGAGAAGATAGCCAAGATACGCAGATGTGAGGGATAGTCTATTGATAGAAGGCCCTTACTTAATTAGACACTGTGCTCATTTTTACAGCAATTCATATTTCCAAGGGCATCTTTTTCTTTGCTTCATTTTACACCCCAATGCATATTTCCTTCCACAAAACCCAAGGATCTGGCAGTGCCCTTGGCAGTCCCTGGATCTGTCTCTTGCTTCAACTGTGTTTGGACAGAACATATTCAGGAACGCCCCTTCTTCCAGCTTCTGGTCACCCTCCAACCTCTTTTCCAGTTGCAACCTTTGGAATCTTCCCAGCCATCCTTGGCCTCCAAAACCAGCCAAAACTGTGTTTTGAGCTTAACCCTTTATTGCCAAACAACCATGAGCTCTCACATCCATTAGAATCATTTTGAGGTGGAGGCTGCCTGGCCAACCTGCATCTGTGGGCCTCCCACACCTACCTCTCTATGGGCATCTATTTTGACCACGAAAATGTGGCTCTGGAAGGCATAGGCCCTTCTGTGAGTTGGCTGAGGAGAAATGTGAGGGTGCCGAGAGCCTCCTGAAGATACAAAATTAGCGTGGTGGCCACACAGTTTTCCAGGACCTGCAGAAGCCTTCTCAAGATGTGTGGGGTAAAACTTGGGATGTCATAAAAGCTGCCATGGTCAGGAGAAAAACCTGAATGAGGCCCTTTTAGATTTGCATGCCCTGGGTTCTGACTTCTTGGAGAGCCACTTCCTAGAAGAGGTGAAACTCATCAAGAAGATGGGCAATCACCTGACTGACCTCCACAGGCTGTCATCCCCCGGGCTGGGCTGGGCGAGTATCTCTTCGAAAGGCTCACCCTCAAGCATGACTAAGAGCCTTGGGAGTACAGAAGCTTTTAAGGGGCCCTTCTCACTCACCTGGTGTTGGCCTTGTGCCTGAGCCTCTCCCTACGACCAACAGGCAGCCCTCTAATCACCCTGGAGCCCTCTCACATGCCTTGGCTCAAATTGAAACAATAAAGCTTTTTGCAGCAAAGAAAACAAGAAGGATCTGTATTTTCAAGTTAATACCACAGTGCACCAGAATGCATGATTATGTGCAGCCTAATTTCCTTTAGGTCTTGTTCACATTCAGCTATTTTTTACATATTGAGAATAGAGCTACCTTTACTTTAAATGTTTGAGCTGTGAGTTCAGTCTGCTCTAAGGTAAATTAGACATTATTCCTAAGGCTTAGTGAACTACCCCAAGGCTCTGGAGTTTCAAACAAATGTCTTTCTTTTTCTCTTTGCAGAAAACTAAGCTGGGTCTCAAAGTATGTCTCTTGCTATTATGATTTCTTATTATTTCCTATCATCCCTAAAAGAAATCTCACAGTTCAGCATGATCCAATGCCTCAGTCACAATTGGCTGAGTGATGTTTGCTTAAATATCAGCTCTTCCCAGATGGCTGGTACTAGCTTCAGGTCAAAACATAATGTATCTAAAGAGTTATCAGTGTTCAGAAAGCATTGGTGTGTTGTTGGGTGTGTAAGCTTAATGCAATTCTATCAGATTCTTTGATCCATTGCAAACCTGAGAAGGAGAAATTGGAGGAGGCATTTTTTTTAGTTTGCTTGTTTTGGGAGTTAGAGGGAATAGGAGCATCTAGCTGCTGCGTGAAGGGCCACAGAAAAATTAAAAAGGAGATGTGTGTATATGCATGTTTGCATGTGAATAAATAGATGTCATACAGAACAGTCATAATAGATATTCCATTTCCAATAACCAGTTCAGAGAGAAATTCCAAAAATAATAGAACTTACCACCTATTAGCAAACCTATGGTGGGTTTTATCATCTGGGAGGTTATAAGCATATTAAGGAGACTGGCAAGAAATTAGACTTGAATACAAAATAG
Organism: Cynopterus sphinx; assembly: GCA_030015415.1. Lineage (NCBI taxonomy): Eukaryota > Metazoa > Chordata > Mammalia > Chiroptera > Pteropodidae > Cynopterus > Cynopterus sphinx. The sequence continues at coordinate 8,671,511 of CM057388.1, forward strand.
TATTTTACCTTAATTTCATCCTAGTATACTTCTATCAAGGCATTCAGATTATGAAATGTCAAAGGTCCATTTACGATCTCTATTTTCACCTCATATGAAAAAAATCTCATTAAATATGCTTATACTTGGTATATACTGAGACCTATTATAAGGAGTCCTACCAAAGAAATAATACCTTTTATCACTCTAAAATTAGCATTCAAAGATAGGTAAGCCAAGCAATAATGATTCCCTTCCTATATATGTCACTTTACAGTTTTCAAGGCATTTTCACACAGATAATTTCCTTTGATTTTCATAATAATTCTATAAAGAGGAAGGACAGATATTGTTTTCATCACTTTACAGTTGAGGAAACCAGAACCCAGACAGTATGGTGGAGACTGACCAGTTATTTACCAAGCTGTGTCCCTTTTCCTTTTTGGCATGCAAGACTACATTTCCCAAGATCTCTTGCAGCTAGATGTGAACATGTGATGGGCCCTGTCCAATAGAATGTAGGTAGAAGTAATGTGTACCACTTCATGGCCTAACCCATAAAGCCCACCAATATATAAGCCCCCCATTCTCTTCCCTCATTAAATAGCTGAGTGAAGATTACTCCAAGGACTTGGAGAAAAGCTATAATATAGATGACATCTAAGTCACCACTTGGAAGAGAATTGTCCAGGAAAGCCAGTCAATGAAGAATATGTGTTTGATTGTTGTGTGAGAAATGAGATAGAAATTTGGAGGTTGTTTGTCACATTAATTACCCTACATTAATACAGAGAAGTTAAATGATTTACCCAAGTTTATACAACCAGTTCGTTTTAAAAGAAAGAGCCAAGACTAGAACTATGTTCTTCTAGTGCTTAGTTAAATATTTGTTTACCAGCACCATTTTTAATGTAGGCACCCTGCCATATCCTGTTGCTAATTCAGTAATTGAATGATTGAAATGTATGATGGTAAATCACATGCAGGCTCTTTATATCTCTCAACTCTGCAATGGTCTCCTTTTCCTGTTTCCTCCATGTATTCTTCTAGTAGTTACTTTCCCAACAAAAACTAAATACATTGACAGATACCAGGTTTTACTGATCTTGAAGAACCCATATCTGAAAATTATCACTCCTGAATTCCCTTTCTTCCTTATAGGACATCCAAGAGTTAATAAAACATATAGTCTCTCCTACTGAGATAATCTCAAATAGACTTTCTTTAGAAGGACCTGATAAGTGAAGCTGCCCTTACATGCAGAGAACAGGAAGTGACTGAAGTCCCATTAGGTATGAGGCACAGATTGTGACAAAGAGTCAGAGGGTGGGGGGCAAGTACCAAGTCAAGCAGAGGTAGTGAATCCTTTAGGTGAGGGACACTAGTCAGAGGAAGTTTCTATCAGCTGGAGAGAGCTAGATACAGGCAGTTTTTCAGGACCTCGGAGAGCTCCTAGTGAGCGCCATTGCTCTAAGAATGTTTATTCTGACACCCAGTCAGGTAGTTTGCTTTTTCCTCTGAACTCTCTAGTTGATGAAAGGGACTTGTCCTTTATATGAATGTCTTCGTCTCTATAGAATAAGAGATTCATTCGCTTTCCTTCAGAGGAGTTCAAGGCATGTGTCCAGTAGGTAGGTTGGAGCTCATCTAGCCTTTCTGAAGAACACATGAGATTCTCACACCTCAGAAAATCTAGAAAGGGACCTCATCCTCTTTGATTGTTAATGTTTTAGAAGCTTTCTCTTTTGTAGATTAGAGGCTGATGCTTCTGTGGGCTTGGAGTCCAAACATCTTGCCCAAGTGAAACCTTACCATTATCTGAACCACATCATTAGCTCTTAACCCTAACAGAAGGATAGTCAAAATTATGGACCCTTTCCTCCTGAAAGTATGTTCTCAAGCAAGTTGCCAAATATTCTACAAAAAAGGATTCTATAGAAAAATAAGCTTGGGAAAGCTTGAATTAAAATGTTAGATATGTAAGATGCTTATATGTGTATATTTTCTCTCTCTTCCTCTCTCTAAAATTCAATGTGATAAACATCTTCGGGCATATAAATTTTTTAACTCAGGGTACTTTTTTCCCTTTGGAGATATGTTCCACAAAGTAGAATACCTGAGTTAAAGAACTTGCACAATGCTATTATTTGATAGGTATGGCCAATCCCTATTGGAGTTGTGTATTTTACTTCCATCAGTAGTGTATGAAAGTATCCGTTTCACTAGTATCTGATTAGTACTTTGACTTGTATTCTTTGATGACTAATAGAACTACTTTGATAAAGTGCATAGAACTGCATCTGGCCCATTATAGATGCTCAGTAAGTATTTGTTTAAGGTTGAAATGAAAGGCTTAACACTTTCCCATACAGCTCTTTCCTTAGCATAGTTCCTCATTTGAAATTGCTTATGTCTTTCTTCTCGATTATTAGAACATTAATGTTTTCTTTTTAATTTGCCTAAGCTATTAAGCCTCTGAGGGTTTTTTTTTTTTTTTTATTTGTTAAAAATATGTTCTGTTGGGAGCCGAAAGGCCTTCATCCTGACCACCCAGCCCCCGGCATAGAACCTGGCCCTTAACAAACCTGTATGCTATCTAAAGAATGCAGGAGCAGATAATGCTCCAGGGAATAGTTAACCACAGAATGTATTAACATACCTGCCGGATAGGGAAGGACCTACTGAATGGCTGTGGACCTGCCCAAGGAGCCCCTCTCCTCCTTGTTCCTCTTTTCACTTCTAACCTTTGTACCCCCTAACCCCATCAACCAAGGACCAATGAAATTGTAACAAGTATCCCCCTGCCTAGTCAGTCCTGCCCCCCTTTGTTCTTCTGTATAAATATACCCGCTCTAAAATAAAAAATTTGAGGCTTGATCAGAATACTGTCTTGCCTCCGCTCCTTTTTCTCGCCCGTTTCTCTTTCAGGCTGGACCCTCTTCGAGCCCGCGAATAACTAGGTCCCGCGGGTCGGGACAATGTTCCTGTGTTTTTCAAATCTCTTACACATACAATTTTAAATTTTTATGTAGTCAGATTTGTCAGCCATAATTTTGATGTTTTATTACTTTAAAGCTTACAAAACTTATAGAAAAGTACAGAGACCACATAAAATTCAGTGTTTTTTCTTATAAATTAATTTCTTATATTTTTATTATATAGTATTATATATTATCTCTTATACATTTTATTCATCTGGCATTATGGTGTGAGGTGTGGGTCTAAATTGATTTTTGTCTAAATTAATAACAGATATTCCACTACAAACTGTAGTTAAATCATCTTTTTCAATGGTGTTTTTTGACTTTTACCACTGGCTCAGGGGTATGGAAATGCCACAGGGGTATGGAATTCTGGCCTCTTTGCCTCAAGAGGAAACAACTCAATGGGACAATTCATGCTACAGAACTCCCTATGGGATCAGGCTGAAGCTAAGAAAACTCACTTTGTCCTGAGAACATTCTCCCAATAAACAGCAGGCACCAGAATCTCTGTCTCAAGCTCTGCTTCTAGTGAACATGACCTAAGACACTTACTATGCCTATGAATGCCTCTCTTTACTAGGCTGGGCCTCTCTAAGTTGACAAAGGAGTCTGTCCAGTGAGTGGGCTTCTCTGAGACTTTCAAAGAATGAGGCAAAAGTTCCCTGGCTTCAGTTTTCCCCAGGTTTGTCTGACAGCACCACCTCCTTCCTTTCCCCAGGCCATGCCTATATGGGAGTTTTTAATACATCAAAATACCAGTTTTGTGAGTTGCAAATACCTTCACTCACTCTTATTTTCTTTTAACTCTTTACAATATTTTTTGATAAACAGGAGTTATTAAAGTTAATGTCAAGTTTATCAATGTTTACTCTTTCCTTATGCTAAGGTTTTTAAAATCTTGTTTATTCAATTCTTCCCTACCCCAAGGTCATGAAGATATTTTCCCATATTATCTTCAAGGAGTTTTATTATTTTTTTTCCTTTCATGCTTAGGTTTTTCATACATCTGGAATTGATTTGGAGGCACTGTGAGATAGAGGTTTAATTTTCCCCATTGTCTCAGTACTATTTATTCTAAGGACTGACATTTCTCCTCTGTTCTACAGTGCAACATATGTCAAATATTGAACTTATGTGTGGATATTTTCTAGGTTCTTCATTCTATTCCTCTATTTTTCTATCCCTGAAAAATAATATACTGTCTCGATGACTACAGCTTTGTAATAGTCTTCTTATCCAGTTATCAAGTCTTCCTTATTCTTCTGCCTCAAAAGGGTAATGGCTATTCTTGGCCTTTTGTATTTCCATATGAATTTTAAAACGAGCTTGTCAGGTTCTACCAAAAACATGTATTGGAAGTGAATTGAATTTAGAAATAAATTTAAAGAGAACTGGTATCTGTTTTGCTCATATTTACAACAGATATCTCCCATTTTTTACATTTTTTAATATCTTGGAATAAGGTTTTATCATTTTTTCTGTAGAGATCTTGCATATCCTTTATTAGATTTATTTCTCAGTCTTTTATATTAATTTCATTTTCTGTTTGTTGCTGGTATGGAGAAATACATTGGATCTTGGGATGTTGAATTCTTATATCCGGAGACTGTGCTAAATTCTGTTATTAATTACAATAGTTTCCCTGCCAAATTATTTGGATTTTCTATGAATATAATCATATCATATGCAAATAATGACAGTTTTCTGTGTCTTTCTTTCCAATTTTTCTGCCTTTTTCTTGTTTTGTGCACTAGCCAGAACACTGTGTATAATGCTGAATAGCTGTGGTTATCAGGGGCACCCTTATCTTATTAATGATCTCCAAAGGAAAGTTTTCAAAATGTTATCATTTAGTATGTTTGCAGTAGGTCTTTTGGAGATTGAAGGTGTTCTCTTGTACTCCTATTTTGCTAAGTGTTTATCATGAAAGGACATTTAATATAATTAAATAAACTTTCTACATCTCTTGAAATGATCACTTTGTTAATGTGATGAATGACACTATCTTATTTTCCAATTTTAATCGAACTTTGCATTCCTGAGTCAAACCCCATTTAGCCATAACGTATCATGCTCTACGAACATTCTTATATATGTCTTTTGGTGAGCTGTGCACACATTTCTTTAGGCTATATATACAAGAACGGAATTTTTAGGTCATAGGGTATAGAATTTGGTTTCAAGGAAAGAGTATGGCTTTAGGTGCATTTAATCAAGGCTTCAGGAGGACTTTTATGGATCTTGTGGAACTGGAGTCTGAGTAGAAGCCAGAGATGTGAACTTGGGAGTCATTAATATAAAGTTTATATTTAAAGCCATTGGAAAGGAATGCTCTGTGTGGAGGAGGATCATGAAAAAGAGGACTTCAGACCAACACTTGGAAAACACCTATAGCTATGAGGCAGGAAGACAGCCAGTAAGAGACAGGTATGGCTTCATGTGGGTGAGAAAACAGAGAGTATGAAGCTTTGAACACTATGGAGAAAATCAGGGTAAGGTGGTCCTTAGATCTGGTGACCAAGAAGTCATCATAGTATTCCCCCCTTGCTCTAGCTGCTCCTACAGCTACTGCTGTGCTTTTTTGTTTCTTTGCTTTTAATCTTTATGAAGTCCTTTGGTTACTTTTGGAGTCATGACAATTTTCAGGACTGTTATCACCCTGGCAGCTGCTAAGAACATTCTCTACCACACCACAGAAATACTCAGGACAGAGTATTTAATAAACACATACTAATTATAGGCTCATCAGTCAAAATTATGACCAAAATAGCAGGCTTTAAAAAGTCAGCTGAAGGTACAAATATCACAGGACAAAGCCACCACACAAATGGAAAGAGAGAAGAAAAAGAGATTCCTTTTAAAACCAGTAAGTTATATAAATGTCTCATTGTTACGTTATATATCTGAAACAAATATTGTATGTCAACTGTAACTGAAAATTAATTTTAAAAATCAGTTACACAGAATTGAATTGTTGAGGTTTCATGACTTGATATACTGAACTTTCCTTCATGCTACCACTTACAATTCCATTTAAGGCTCCTTTTCAAAGGCTACTGGAGAAAAATAATGAGGAAAGAGAAAGGGGAAGAATAGGGAGGGTAAGCAACTTCTGTGGATAGAGATGCTAAAAAAAGTGTCTAGGATGATTTCATTAGCTTGCCCTACACTCACTGTGAGCAGGGAGTAAAGCAACATATATACCATGTGTCAGTAGGTAGACAGCAACAAGCCTCAAATACATAATGAATGTTCTTCCACAAGATAAATATTTATCATGTTTTTACTCTATTCCAAGCAAAGGAAAGACAATTAACCCTGCAGAAAACAACACATCCGCAACATAAAAAGTCAAAGGGCAATGGAAAATGAGAGCATGAAATGCGTGATAAAGAAATACAATGAATAACTTCCAAAGCAGATAAAAACAAAAGAAATGAGATAAACAGGAACAAGAAAATAAAAATTAAACCCAAGTATATTAGTAATCTGTTTTAATCACTATCTTTAATAAATAAGTAATGTGTTTATATTGAGTGAATAAAAAAAAAGCTAGACATAGACTAGTTACAAAAGGCACACCTAAAGCACAACATACATAAGCTAAAATAAAAAGAATGAGAAAATAATAGAGAAATAACAAAAAAAGTCTATCTAGCAAAATTAATATCAGACAAAATAGAATTTGAAGGGGAAAGACTTAGTAGTAGTAAAGCAACACCTCATTTGATAATAAAAAGATAAACTATAGGGGTTCAGAACAAGTCTCCCCCAATGTGCCACCCACCCCAGCTGATTATTTCCAGCTGAAAACAATTAAAGCTCAAGAAGAGTTTTATTTTTACCTCCCCCTTTACCAGCCTAAAGGAATTCAGAAATAAAAACCTACTTCGGGTAGCAAACCTCAGCATATTCACCTCATCTTAGGAAGAGTGTGGTGGACAGGAAGGAACCAAGCAAGACTGCTGATTAGACACCCCTCTGTGTCCCATTTTTTCTGGGTGGCCAGGCAAGAATTTGTTAATCAAATGTTTGCTCCTTCTCATCTACCTGTGAATCACAGACCTTCCCCTTTGGAGTCCCAGACTCCAGCATCCCTCTCCTTAGTACAAAATGTCTGTCAGCCCCAACCACCCAGTGTGTCCTGGGCTCCTAGGTTCCTAGGGAGCCCACATATGTACATACATAAAACATCTGGTCATTTCTTCTGTTAATCTATCTCATGTTAATCTGATTATTAGTCTAGCCAGAACTTAGAAAGGTGAGAGGGAAATTATTTTTTCTGCCCCACACCACCAAGAAGCTGTAACAAATTTGAACCTGTATGGGTTGAGTAATGTAATTTTAAATTTTATAAAGCAACATTTGTATAACAGATTCAGTATCACAGAAGGAGATTTTAGTTAATGACTTTCAAAAGTTATTAGTAAGGTGGCCAAAAGAGTTAGATATGTATGTATGTGTATATGTGTGTGTGTGTATGCAAAGGTTTCATCCACACTAAAAACACAGCTCGATCTAATATTTATATACAGATTACATTCACCAGAGAACACATTCATTTTGAGATCATATGGAACATTGACAAAATTTGACTACATACAAAGTAGGTTATAAAGAGAATCCCAACCTTGCAATCCTGATGGAGATCTGTTCCTGTTGGCTCTCTTTAGTCCAGAGACTGGGACAGTCGGAGCCTCCATGTGGTCAAGTCAGGAGCAGCTGACCAACTGTCCCAACTGAGATCATGTTCAGCTTCCAAGAAGGCTTTCAGATGAATCAGAAGACATGACATAAACTAAATCACTGAAAATGCCATGTTCTGGGGTTCAAAAGCAAAACCACTTAAAAGACAATAAAATGACAAACGACTGTGATAGTTTTATTTTCCAGTTTACTGCTTTGGTTCATTTTTCTATCTGGTTGCAAACTGCCAAATCATTTCAACTGCCATCTTTTATTTCTGTTGTACTTTCACAGATATTCTTAACTCACTCAATCCTCACAATAAGCCTGTGAAGTTCAAAAAGTATTAGAATTCAAGTAAATGAAACCTGCCTCTTGCCTATTGCCAGAAAAAAAAAAATTCTTTTGTGGTAGAGGTGCCAGATGGTATTGGAAAATATCCGAATGTTATTATGGATAACTAATAGCATCTTTGTAGCATCCATCCATATCTCTAACCCACCACCATAAAGCCCTTTTTGCCACTAGGGTGGCAGGTTGAAGGTGCTGGGAAATTAAAGCACCCCTAAAAGTCTCCACCCCCGAACTTATAGGATTTGGTGTATAAATGCTTGTTTCATTGCCTTCAAGCAGGTGAACTTTGAGATACATTTTCTGCCGGAACCCGCCGGCGAAAGTTGAACAGTCCCTGAGAGGGGGAGTGAGGATGAAAGAAAAAACAGAGAGGAGAGAAAGGTTCAGGAGGGCTCACAGTCAATACTGCAGCCTCGAGTTTAATTCAGTACACCCTATTTCTGCATCAGGATTGCGTGGGAGACCGACAACTGCTTGCACCTGCAGAAGAAGAAACAACTGTTTGCACCTGCACAGGGAGCCTGTTGCTCTCTCAAGGCTCCCATCCTCCTCCTTAATAATCAGCTTGTTCTCTGGAGCAACAGGTGCTTCTCAGTCGCTACCAAAGTAGCAAGGTAACTGCAAACACCTGCTGAGCAAACAATCCCTTGTTTACCCAGAGGGCGGCCATCAAACAAACGGCTCCCGACAATTTTCCACAGCACTTCCCAGAGATCCCCAGCAGGCTCGACCTCTAGTAGCACCCTATTGCCCCCTTCCTTGTCTCATTTCCCCACTACTCCCTCCAGTATTTAGTGAGTACCCCAGGATGCATAGCTAGGTACTATTGGCCTTATTCATAACAAAACACCACAGGGTAAGTGCTGTACTGGGTTTACTGCAGAGGAGAAAGTAAAGAATAGAATTTTCTTTTACACCCACAGCACCTAGTCTTCCTAGGTGGTCTCCCATCGAAGTGCTAATTAGGACCTACCCTGCTTAACTTCCGAGATCAGACAATATCAGGCATGTTCAGGGTGGCATGGCCATAGACAAGAGTAGAATATTTAAGGTTGGAATTTAGTAAGGATATGTGGCCAGCGTGGGGTTATTCTTCACATTAGGGGTGTCACAAGTGATTTGTGTGTGCTCTGAAAAAATGCTTAGTTCAACTCTCCAAAGGCTCCTTGGGACTGCAGCAGGGTTTCACATGGCCTTGGGATTGCAACACTCAGTATTGCCACTGTTCTCGGTGGAGACTGGTAGACCTTCCATGAAATCAGCAACCTTGTCTGGGCAAAACTTCCCACTCTCTGTAAGATCAGAGATCAGTCTGGCTCCAGACTGCCCAACTCCATAGTTCATGTCACTCATGGAGGAAATTATTAAGGAACATTTCTTCTGCCCTTTATTCTTTATTAGATGATTTGCAACTATTCATTGCTCATTCCATTCAATGGTGAATGAGGAAATGCCAGGGAAAGCTGGGATATTTGTGGATAGGTTACTCAGTTCAAATTGCCCCTTCCACCTTTCTCATACCCTTCTTTGAACAGAAGAAAGTCTCTAAAGATCATGCCAAATCTTCTTTTGAAATGACAGACAGGACAATGGAAAATATTCCAAATGGATCTTTTATTTTCAAAAAGAATTTAAGACCTTGTTTCACCTCTGTCTTTTAAATACCTTTATAGTGATTTGGGGGTTAGAGTTAAGTTCCTCCTCCTGAATTGTATCCATGTTTTAAAAGGCCAAATATATTCTAAGATAAATAAGGCTTTATCCCCAGGAAATCTGCCTCTGAGTTCTTTGCAATGCGTGAGCTCTGCTTCTGGGACCATTATTTTTCTTCTCCAGTGAGATAATATTGTCCCCTTGTCAGTATAAATGAAGCACATATTAAAAACTGTGGCAAGGAGGGAAACAAAGAAAATCAGGGAAAAATGATTGCTTAAAATAACAACCAGAAGAGAATTCCTTTGCTCTTTCTTGTCCTTGTTCCAGATAGTATCTAGTGCAGACAGAAAAGGCAGTGTTCTTGCTCAGTCATGGTCAAGATGGAGGCTCAGCAGTTAGCATCACAAACCTTTTTTCTTTTTTTCATCTTTTACTGTTTTCACACTTCACATTCCATATTTGGAAGCCTAGCAATGTCTCACCTTGGTTAGAGACAAGAGAGGGACTGTAGACCAATAGTTTCCAAGGGGCAAATTCCTATTTATGCAAAATACTCATTTGAATCTGCAACATATAAAACAGATTTTAAATTAGTATATTATTTAAATTTATTTTATAAGTTCTAAGTCAGATAGAAGCATCCAAAGCTTACAAAAAAAAGAAAGAAAAAGGAAAAAAATAAAAGAATAAACCTAAAACCTACAACTGTATGTTATATGATGCTGACACAATGATAGTTATTATGAGTTCCCTTATTTAGGGATGATGACATTTAATTGAATGTGGTACACATGAGCTGGGATAGTGTTTTACATGTGTACCAATTCACAGGCCTGAATTACCAAAAAGAAAAAGCACAAAAAAACTAAACAAAACAAAAACACATGACAAAACTGTAACCTTTCAAACTAATGACACATTTATAAGAATGTGACTCAAATAAACAAATTCACATGCCATAAAGAAAAGCTGTGTATTGGATGCTACCCAGATCCCCCACTCCAGGATGGACACACCCATCTCCCAGCAGCTGTGTGTTTGAGGTTGACAGCTTCCAGCTGAGGCCCCAGTTGAGAACTGCTGTTAGCCAAAGAAAGCAGACTCATGCAAGTTCACACCCCAGTCCTGAGGTAGCTCACATCTAATGACTGATGGGTGAGGAGGCATAAAGTCCTGGTCCCCTTGCCTCAAGGAGGACAATAGGGAAGGGTCAGCCCTGCTGCAGAACTCCTATAATTTGGGCTGAGGCCTTTGTTGAGACAGCATCATAGCCCCACTCCCCTACCCCCATCTCCACCCCTGCTGCTGAATCCTGCTGCCTTCATTCCCCTACAAGGGCACTCCTCATTTAACTTCTGCGTGTGAGCATCTATATCAGTGTCTCAGACAGTTGAAGATACAATGAATGCCCACATAGCCTACACCTGAATCCAATAAGTGCTCTCATTTTTCTACATTGATTTTAACTCCTCCACATTTACATATTTATAACATATATATTTCCTCAAATTTTTATTCTGAAAATTGTAAAACCAGCAAAAAGAATAATACCACATACACTCATATACTCTGAGATTCAATAATTCTTAGCATTTTGACATACTTTATCTCTCCCTGTTTTCTTTTTGCTATACCATTTGAAAGGAAGATTGAAGACATATCACTTGTCTCCTAAATACTTCTGCATGCATCTCCCAAGAATAAATGCAATCTACACCATCACGATACTATCACTCCTACAAAGGTTAACAATAATTCCATTAATTACAGGTTTTTAATTTTATCTAATGTTGTTTTTCAATGATACTATAATCAAAAATTGGTAAAACCCTTGGTTCTTTTAGAATGTAGTTTGAAAATCACTTTTCTACAGTAATACCTAAAGATCACATATCCATCTGAAAAAGAAAAAGGATCAGTCCTTAATTTGATCCATGACCTTTTTATTGTAGAAAGAGTAACTGACTAAGCTTGACTCCCTCTGCCTCCTACAGACCCAAATAATATTCTATAGATTTGTGGATCAGACCCATCATACATGAGAATACCTATTTGCATACACAGGTACATGCTAAGGTCTATGAATCACTTAGTATCCTTTAATAATTGACAAACTGGTAAGTGTACTCATATGAACACTTCTATTCTCAAGGCCACAGGTTGTAAGTTTGGTAACAGCTTTGCTTATTAGGCTGGTATTCTTATGCATAGCAAAAGGGTGTTTAAATAATAATTACTCTTGGAACCTGGTCAGTCAGTCCAGGATGCTGCATTGCCAGGCACCGCAAAAATATATCAAGGTGTTATATATCTTAAGCAGACATCATTCATTACTTAAGTAACCATCAATTAGATTAAAAACACAAGTGCTAATAGAGAAAAGTGATATCCACTAAAATGTATATTTCATTTCAGAAATATCACTTTTTAAAAAGTGACTAACTTGGAAACTCATTTAAGTGATTCCATGAAAAAACTGAGGTGCCAAAACCAACCAACATGTTATATAAGCTAGATGTTGTGCATGCCTCCTCTCACAACCACACCAAAATTACAACCAAACTACAGGGCAACCATCAATGGAAATCACTTGAGGTCTAGCTGAATAGAAGTCTTACAACTGGGGACACACAGAAGAGGCTGCTAGGAGGGGTGGACCCCTAAATGGCCAGTCCCACAACCACTGGTGGTAGAGAATCCGGAGGGTTATTTTAGCTGCAGAATCCCTTCCCCTACCCCAGGAGTGAGGGGTCCCAGCTCCACACTGGGGTCCCCAGCCCATGGTTCCAGGGCCTGGAAGAGAAGTCCCCACAACCTCTGGCTGTGAAAACCAGCAGAGATTGTGGCTCAGAGCAATAGAGGGCTGCAGGAGTCACAGGCATTCCTCTTAAAGGGCCTGGCCTTACTGACGGACTTGCTTTCTCTGAGCTCCAGCGCTGGGGCAGCAGCTCAAAAGGCACCAGAGACACAAGGGGAGCCACTGAGTTGTCAGGCTTCAGGTGAGGGCTGGAGGGGCGGCTTTCTCTGGGACAGAAGGGCTGGCAGTATCCATTGTTCTTTTATTGAGCCCTCTGCCCTCCCAGCCTACAGATAAAGACGGCTGCCATATCTGAGTTGCCATCAGCCTGGAAAACACAGGTTGCTCCACCCAGGGGATTCCCTGAGACTCCGCCCCTCTCAACAGGCAGGCCCAACCAAGCCGCCTACAGTGGTTTATTCCATGCATATGGCCTAGCTCAAATCATGCTGCGAACATTCCTAAAATCTCTCAAAGGCTCATAAAACCCAAAGAAGAAGCATCTGGCTTCAGCATGCCCCATACCTCTTCTGGAGCAGCCCCAAGCCCAGCACTTAGCAACAGCCAGCCTCAGTTTCTGGCTTGGCCTCTTGAAGCGCCTATTAAACCCAGCACAGGTGGCAGCCATCTGCACATTGCTTGGTGACTTTTACTAGGTGGCCCCAAAAGTGCATAGGCTGTGGCTGAACTTGGCCTGCAGCTGGGCCTCTCCTAGGAAGCCCTTGGACCAGCACACCCAGTGGCCTGCTTTGACCTAGGGCTATACCTGAAGAGGACACATCCAAAAGTCAGACTGGGCAGGCACTAAAGCCCTGTTAAGTGAATATCGCTCCATAGAGTCAGCCCCTCACCTGCCAAGCCTCACAACCAATCATCCCAAGGGTCAATCCCTCCCATTGAAATGGAAACAGCCACCAAGGCTCAACTACACCAGAAGAACACACACAACTCACACAAGGAACACCTTGAGCACGTGGCTCAGGTGACCAGGGAGACCCCACAGGACACCTACTACATAAGGCCACTCTAAGAAGACTGGGAGATTTAGCAGTCCTATTTAAGACATAGAAACAGACACAGAGAGGCAGCCAAAAATGGGGAGACAAAGACACATGTTCCACATGAAAGAACAGAACACAGCTCCAGACAAAAAATTAAACAAAATGGAGATGAGCAATTTACCAGATGCAGAGTTTAAAACACTGGTGATAAGGATGCTCAATGAACTTAAGAGAAGAGTAGATAAACTCAGTGAGAACTTTAACAAAGAGATTTTTAAAAACATAAAAATGGAGATGGAAAACATAAGAAATGAAGAATGCAATATCTGAGACAAAGAGTACATTAGAGGGAATCAACAGAGTGGATGAAATGGAGGATCAAATCAGCAACATAGAGGATGGGGTAGCGAAGGACACCAAATCAGAACAGCAACAAGAAAAAAAAAATCCCAAAAAATGAGAATAGTTTAAGGAGCCTCTGGGACAACATTAAGTGTAACAACATTCATATTATAGGGATACCAGAAGGAGAGAGAGAGAGCAAGGAATTGAAAACCTATTTCAAGAAATAATGACTAAGAACTTCCCTAACCTGCTAAAGGAAATAGACATACAAGCCCAGGAAGCTCAGAGAGTCCTAAACAAGATGAAAACAAAGAGTCCCATACCAAGACACATCATCATTAAAATGCCAAAGGTTAAAGACAAAGAGAGAATGCTAAAAGCAGCCAGAGAAAGAAGCTAATTACTTACAAAGGTACTCCCATAAGAATGTCAGCTGACTTTTCAACAGAAACTTTGCAGGCCTGAAAGGCTTTTTAAAAAATCAAACTGATGAAAAGCAAGGAACTATAATCAAGATGACTCTACACAGCAAAACTATCATTTAGAATTGAAGGACAGATAATGAGCTCCCCAGACATGAAAAAGCTAAAGGAGTTCATCACCACCAAGCCAGCATTATAGAAAATGTTGGAGGGACTTCTTTAAGAAGAGGAAAAAATATGTATCAAAAACGAATAAAGACTGGCAATAACTGCATATCTATCAACAATTACTTAAAATGAAAAAGAATTAAATGCTCTAATCAAAAGATGAGGTGGCTGAATGGATACAAGACTTCTACATATGCTGCCTACAAGAGACTCACTTTGGATTAAAAGACACACACAGACTAAAAGTAAAGGGATGGAAAAAGATATTTCATGATGGACCTAGAGAGTAATGTGCTGAGTGGAGTAAGTCAAAGACAAATGCCATGTGATTTCACGTACATGTGAAATCTAAAGAACAAAATAAACAAAAGAAAAAACAGAAACATACTCACAGATACAGAGAACATTTTGAGAGGTTATCAGTTGGGAGGGAGTTAGGGGGGTCAGTGAGAAAGGGGGAAGGGATTAAGAAGTACAAAATGGTATTTACAAAATAGACATGGAGGTATAAAGGACAGCATAAGGAATACAGTCAACAATATTTTAATAACTATGTAGGATGTCAGATGGGCACTAGATTTATTGGGGTGATCACTTTGTGAGATATATAGATATATAATTACTATGTTGTATACCTGAAACTAATATAATATTGTATGCCAAGTATAATTGAAAAATAAAAAATATTATTAAAAAATTTGAAGTGTCAATATTCTTGGGAAATGGAGTATACTAGTGATGCAAAAGTACAGGGCCCTCCTCGGGTTGCACTCAGATGGTCTTGTTCAGGTCAGATATCTCAGTTGAGCAGCGCCCTTACCTGGCCATTTAGGGATAAGGTTAATATATTGGACCATGAACATGCAGCGCTCACTCTGGCTCTTGGTTTCATATATCACTCTTTCTGTGTTTGAGATGGGAAAAGAAAAGAAACCTACCATTGCCTTCATGTTGTAGGCTGGTGGCTGGGATTTCCTTTAAATAGACATCTGAAGTAGCTTTTGTTTAGAAAATCAACAGCAAGGATTTCAAGGATTAAAAAGCAAGCATTTCAAGGGTCATTCCACTAAATGGGAAGTTTATTCCACTAAACACAACCTACTGTGGTCCAGTTATCACTTCCCAAGCCTGATCTGGATGCCAAAGGTGATTCCTGAAATAGTCATTTGAGACTGATTGATGGGAGGGCAGTCCTCTCCTTGTAACCAGAGGGAAAGTCATTCCCATTCCCACAGAATGTCCCTAAATCTCTCTAACCTACTGGGCAAAGGAAAACCAGTCACCCTATACTTTTCAACACAGTGAGCTAAGCAGAGCAGAGCTAAAGTTACTAGAGCTGCTTTCAAATATTTTTGAATTGTGACTTAAGAAATGCATTTTACATGGTGACCCAGTTCCTACATACAGTATAGTTACAAAACTGAGAAAATGTTTTCCAAAATATTGTCCTCTGATATTTTCTATTCTATTTCATTTTTTTTTAAATTCTAATCCCAATTCATTAACTGACCCACTAATAGGAAATGACCCAATGCTAGAAGACCAAGACCAAAACTATATTTTTTAACTAGACTGGATTCACAGAACTGTGGCTATGGCTTAATTTAGAGCTGACTAAAATCCCATTACTTAATGAAAAGAATCTTTATTCACAAGATGTCTAATTGAAATCTCAAGACCCTAACTGCATAACTGTCCCTTTCAGCACATTTCTTCTAGATCAGGTATTCCATTTTCTGTTAATATTATTGGAATTAAAATCAGCTTATTTTTCATTATGCATACATTCACATTGTTGATGATTCAAACAATAATGCCTCTTCACATCTATTTCTATCCACTCCCTAAAATAGCCACAGTAAATATCGAGACAAGTGTTCCATCATTTATAATGCATTCACATATTACACACAACCACACATATAGTTTTTAATAATGTAAATGGATAGTATTACATTTACTGTTCTGTAACTTTCTGTTTAAACTTAAGAGATATGCCTTTGTGAGTCAGGACATAATTTTCAAATCAGTTTATTTAGACTGACTACATTCTTTTTTTCAATAGTACTTGAGGTATCATTTATATAGTAAATGCATATAACTTCAGTTCAGCTATAGAACTTTTCACATATGTGAACCCCCTGTATAACCTCCATCCATGTAGAACATTTGTAGAACATTTCCATGGCTCTAGAAAGGCTCCCTTATGTCTTTTTCAGTCAACATCGCCCCCACAAAGGGAACTACTACTCAGACTTCTCACACCATGCAATTTTTTTGTCTGTTAAACTTCACATTCAAGGACTCATATAGCAGCTATTCTTCTGTCTGGATTCTTTCATGTAACATATTTTTGAGATTCACCCATGGCTTTGCATTATTGGTAGTTTTGTGGGGGTTTTGCTTTTGTTTTTGTTGCTGAGTGGTATTCCCACCACAATTTGGGTTATTTCTAGTTTCAGGCTCTTGTACATAAAGCTACTATGAACATCCTCTTATAAATCTTGATGTGGACATATGCACTCATTTCTCTTGAGAATGTATTTGTAATTGTCAGATCATAGGTAGTGTATGTTTAATTTTATGTGAGACTACCAAACATTTCCCTCAGTGACTATGCCATTTTATACTATGAGCAGTGTATGGCATTCCAGCTATTCCAATTCTTGTCAGCACTTTGTATTGCCAGTCTTTACAATGTCAGCCATTCTGGTGAGTGTATGCTGGTATCTCATTATAATTTGAATTTGCATTTTCCTGATGACCAATGATGTTGAGCAGTTTTTTATGTGCTTATTGGCCATTCCTACATCTTTTATGAAGTATCCAGTTCAAGAATTTTGCCCATTTTTAAATTGGGTTGTTCAACTTGTATTGATTTATAGAATTTTTAATGTATAATAGATATAAGTCCTCTATCAGACATATGAATTGTGAATATTTTCAGTTTATGGCTTGCCTTTCACTAGAATAATCTGCCACATTTTTTTATAGTAGACGCATATTTTCCCACTGTTGTAGCAGTTTATGTTACCAGTTCTCTATTAATGGATATTTACACTCAGGGAAAAATCTGTACTTCAGTGGAAAACTGTACATTGTTTAGAGCACTCTGTTCTTGGTTATTTGATTCTGATTTTCCACTCTGTAAATGGTATATAACTGACAGCAATGCAAAATAATTCTTATCTAATTCTTATTCTATGTAAATAAATTGTCTGGTGGTGATTTGATTGACATCCCTCCTCAACTGTTGAAGAAGCCAATTTTGCCTCCATTTGTACTTTCATTTTAATACTTCTAATCTATAAATATGTCTGTTTTTTGGATTGTCCTTTGAAATAGTTGTGACATCTTACCAGTTCCCTCATTAGCAATGCATTCAATAAAATCTATAACATGTTAATTCTATATCTGTATGAGAGCCATAATTTTACCTTTTAAAAAAGATTATTCTTTAACACATCATTTCCAATTTTTTATTCTGTTACAGAGGATGCTGCAACCCTTGTTGCACATTCAACTTTGTGTAGAAGTCTCTCTCAAGACTAGGAAGTCCTCATGCTCTGTCACACTCCAAGTCAAACCAACTTCGAGGAATGGATTTAACAAGTGTAGCTACACGAAGGCATAGAGGATGAATACAGATAGAACTTATTTTAACAGGGGAATGATAAAATTAGGCTCAAACTACAGAAATCAAACTAATGGTGGAATTTCAGGCATGGTAAGGAAGGATGAATGAGAAATGTCTTTGTTTTTTGGGCACCTACTTCTCCCAGGCACTGAAGACACAGTTTGAGGCTAGAAGAGAGATGAACACTTGAGCAATTAAGTAATGTGAAGACAGGCTCTGTGTGCTCTAGTACACAGACTGGAGGAAAAGGAGTTTATCAATCTCTGGTACTCATATTATGGTCTCTGAAAGCTTTCAGAATACCTGGAAATGCTTTCATGTAGAAATAGCCTTTTATAGTTGAAAGAGAAAAGACAAAAGACAGTCTTGATCTTCATTCTTTTCACATAAGAATACCAATTCTGATAACAAAGATGTTCAACTTTATTGCTAAAAAACATCTGAAATATTCATTAAACTGCTTCTGGCTCAATGTGGGGATGGCACAATCAACTTGTAAGTTCCATCATTTCTAATGGCACCTGACTCTTGGGGTGGTGAGAGGATTAAATGCATTCTAGTACTACTCAGGGGTCTGTTAGAAAAAAAAGAACCATGCTATGTATATTACGTATAAAGGTTTTTAGCATAGGAATTAGTGGTTTAACGGGACTATGTAAAGAGGTAGGAAAGACAAGGTCAAAGAACATATCGCCAACAATAAAGACAGTAGACATTGGAGATCTCAACTTAAAGCATCAAGATGGAAAATTCTGGAAAGACTACTGGAAAGCTGTTGAAGAATATTTGAAAATCCCCTCAACTACCCCCATCCATACACAGCAGAGCAGAGAATTTCATGATTCTCATGAGTTACTCATGAAGCTTCTGTAAATCTCATGTCTGCCCATGTGCCTGCTTATGGAGATAAACAACTTCTACTTTTCTCAGCCTCCAGATTCATGCAAGTTCCTCTTATCAACAAACTTTGAACCAGAACCAGACTGAGACAGGGGTTTTCAGCTTCTCTTCTGCAGATTCTAGAATGGGGGTGGTGATGATGAGTTGAGATCTGCACACAGCTGGGAATCACTGAGTGGTAATCATCATCATCACCATTCATGAAGCGGCAGGGACACCAAGCAAATGCTCAACCTCATGAAGTTTGAAAGTGCTATTTTTCTGCTAGAATTTCTGTCCATCACCCAGCCTCCCCTTTTCCTACACTTCATTGTGCAGGGGCCAAGTAAGGACTCAGCAGGCACGGTCCTAGAAGAAAACTATTAAATAATTCAGCAGTATTGAAAAATATATGAAAATATTTATAGTTTTGTGTTAACATCTCTCAGATAAAGTGAGACTTCTGGTCTAGTCCTGGCTTTGGTGCCAGCAGCTCTATGGTTCTGGGCAAACAACTGAACTTTCTTAAAATTTACTTTATTGAAAAATTCAAAAGGCTGTGATACTGAGAAGAGCACATCATCTCTGGGGTATTCTTCCCAAGAATGCATAACCTCAGTCTAATCACAAGAACATATCAGACAAACCCAAACTGAGAAACATTCTACAAAGTGACTGACCAGTATTCTTCAAAAGTATCACAGTCAAGGGTGAAAAAGAAAGACTGAGAACTGTCACAAATTGGGGGAGATTAATGAGACATAAGAATTAAATGCAATACGGGAACCTGAATTGAATCCTGGAAGCAAAAAAAGAGCTTCAGTAGAAAACCTGGTGAAATACAAATAAAGTCCAAAGTTAATAGTATTGTACAGATGTTAACTTCTGAGTTTTGATAATTGTACCATGG
Organism: Cynopterus sphinx; assembly: GCA_030015415.1. Classification (NCBI taxonomy): domain Eukaryota; kingdom Metazoa; phylum Chordata; class Mammalia; order Chiroptera; family Pteropodidae; genus Cynopterus; species Cynopterus sphinx. The sequence goes on from CM057388.1 coordinate 8,691,329, forward strand.
TTATGAAAGCTGATAACATTTAGGGGAAGCTGCAGGAAGGGTGTATGGGAACTCTATACTGTTTTTGCAACTCTTCTCTAAGTCCAAAATAATCCCAAAATAAAATGCTAAAAACTAAAAGTGTGCTATTTAAATAATATGAAAATCACAATGGCCAATAAATATATGAAAATATGCCCACAATGCTAGCTATTAGGAAAATGCAAATCAAACCCACAATGAGATACCATCTCACACCTGTTAGAATGGCTATAATCAACAGGACAAGTAATAACAAATGTTGGAGAGGATGCGGAGAAAAAGGAACCCTTATCCACTGCTGGTGGGACTACAAATTGGTACAACCACCATGGAAAACAGTATGGAGGTTCCTCAAAAAACTAAGGATTGATCTACCATATGATCCAGCAATCTCTCTACTGGGTATTTACCCCAAAGACTTGAAAAGCCATTTCCAAAAAGATATTCGCACACTGATGTTCATAGCAGCATTATTCACAGTGGCCAGGACATGGAAGCAACCAAAGTGTCTTATGATAGATAATTGGCGAAAGAAGCTGTGGAATATTACTCAGCCAAAAGAAGAGATGAAATACTGACTTTTGTGAAAACATAGATGGACCTCAAGATGATCATGCTAAGCAAAATAAGCCAGACAGAAAAAGTTAAAAATCACATGATTTCACTAATATGTGAGATATAAACCTAAAAGCAACAAATGAGCAGGACAATCAAACAGAGACTCATGGATATGGACTATAGGCTAGTGGTTACCAGAGGACTATAGAGTAGTGGTTACTAGTGGGGTAGGGCAGGAGGGGGGAGGTGGATAGGGTAAAGGTGGTCAAATATAGGGGGACAGGAGGAGGGTGAAGTGGGTAAAGGGGATCAAATATATGGTAACTGAAGGAAACTGGACTTTAGGTGGTAAACACAGTTGAATATAGATGTCAAATGATAATGTACATCTGAAAATTATATAATTGTATTAACCAATGTTACCCCAATAAACTTAATTTTAAAAAATATTAATAAAAAATAATAATAATATGAAAGTTGAATTCATCCTTTTACATGTAGCCAGTCTTGCACAGAAGTATATGGAGAACTGGATAAAACACATTTCCTGTGATGGAAAATAATGTAGCAGCAATAAAACTATTCCCATGAGCTTAATGAAGACCCAGAAGGAGCAGAGATAGGAGCTGAATGGGTACTGTGGACAGGAATGATAATGGCTCTGGGCCAATGATTAAAGACCAGATGAGACAGATATCTCAGCTGATGATGACTAAGAAAAACAAGAACCTAATTCTGAATCCCTCTCCCCAGTTTGGCATTGTGTAAGACCCCTAAAACTTAGAAGCAATTGAGAAAAGGATGAAAATCCCATTGGTATTCTCTCAAACCTATGTCCTTTCATGTCTTGTGTCCTTTCTTGCATGCCTAGTCAACTCAAAAATCTTGAATGACTAAGGCGAACTTTCTACTCCTAGTGTATGGAGGCTCAAAACAAAATTCAGAGTGGCGCCACCAAGATGGTGACATAGCTCCTTCCTGACTTGGTTCTTCTTGCCCCCCATGAGAACAACAACTCATGTAGAAGACACCACTTGGAGAACCCTAGAACAGGGGTGAGGCAGAAGCACCCTGCACTACAGAGACCAAGACAGACTGCATTAGAAGGATAGAAGTGGCTACCGGCTGACCATATCGCCTGCCCCCAGGCCATCACAGCACCCTGTGGGGAGGTCTCCCTGCAGCCTCTGGTTCCTCCATTGGGAAGAAAGCCCAGGGCACAACCAGCCCCCAAGCATTGTGCAGACCTCAAGCATTGTGCAGCCCCCAAGCATTGTGCATGCTTTGTGGGAGCCCATACTCTGGCCTTGCCCCAACAGCCTACAGGAGAATCTGCAGGGCTCAATCAGTGTGAATCTAAGATGAGGAAGAAAGGAGGGGCTCGTAATAACCAGCACAGGGATCTTGATCAACTGAGTTTCTACCAGCAGCACTCGAGTAGTAATCTCAGCCAGCAGCTTTGCTCATCTGCAGAACTACAATGGGACGAACTCTGATCAGGGAACTCATTGGGGTGCAGGTCTGCCAGATTCAGTGAGTTTTGCCTGCTTTACGGCCTAGTCTGCCCACACCAAGGTAGGGTGCTGAGTCACTGCCGCTCTGAGGAGTGGCTCCTGGGCCTATAGGCCAGAGAGGCTGCTGGGAACACCTGGAAGCCTCACTGGAGCCTAGCCTAGTAGCTGGTGCTGCCTACCCCAGAGCAAAGCCAGTACCTGGCGCAAAGGTTTCCCTTACTCTGTCCAGGAACAGGGATCAACTCATAGCCAAGGCTGAGGGTAGCTCCTGGCCCCTCCAGACCAGAAAGCCTGCTTGAAAAAGTTGGGAGTTGCTTGTACTAGCCCCACCTGGTCACATAGAGGAAAGTGGGCTGAAACATAGCTCCACCCATCAGGGCTCCCAGGCCTACCTGACCACAAGGGCTGGTGAGAACACCTGGAAGCTGTGCACTCAAAACAGAAATTATATTGTTATAGAAAAAGTAATATTTTTTTGCCCACCTGTGTTGGTATAGAGATTTGTACCTATCACCTAGCAATCTTCCAAAACAATTTTGCTAATTATTTGAGATTAACAATTATTCTTTCTCAAAGTGGATTAGCAGAGTTTTTACCATGGTGAAAAAGGTCATTTCAAATTTTATATATTGTTGAGTTAAAATAAGTTAGAGTGAAGGAAGCGGTGACAAGTACTCCCACACCAGAGTGAATGTAGTTATTGCCACTGTTGCATAATGTTGCAGAGATATCACAATACTGCCCTGCTTATCTGAGGTTTCCCTTTCTATGGCCAGTTACCCATACTCAACAAAGGTCTGAAAATATTGAATGGAAAATTCCAGAAATAAATAATTCTGAAGTTCTAGGCTGTGTATCATTCTGAGTAGCATGATGAAATTTCATGCTGTCCTGCTCCATCCTGCCAGGACATGAATCATCCCTTTCTCTACCATCTCCATGCTGTATACACTCATTCAGTTATTGGTTATCAGTTACCAGATCAACTATCATGGTATTGCAGTGCCTGTATTCAAGTAACTGTTATTTTACTTAAGAATGCCCCAAAGTATAAGAGTAGTTTAAATCTTATCATAAATATGTGTGTACAGGGAAAAGCTATAGTGTAGGTAGGGTTCAGTGCATACTATCTGAGGTTTCAGGCATCCACTGGGGGTCTTGGAACATGTACCTGCAGATAAGGAGGGACTACTATACTCTACTAGATGTGAATATGGGCATAGAGAAAAGTGAAAACCAGAACTGAAAAATCTAAGCTTTGGTGGCCAAAACAAAAATATTACCATATATTTAAATCAGTTCTGAAGTATAAAATATTATGCTTCACTAACACTTATAATTTACTGAGGAAGGACAAAACACTTCCTAAGTTTTCAATAGCCTTACAATTAACACTGTTAATATTAAATTAATGTTAGTGGATTACACTATTCTGTTTTGCTTATCAAGAAAGAAAGCAAACATTCTAACTGTACCATACTTATGGATCTGGCTGGAAAATGTTATCATTAATTAAAAAAAAAAACACTATAGATGACATTAGTAAAAGTTCTATAAAATTACTCCATAAAAAATGCCAAGCATCTGTATTAAGAATATTTTAAATGTTAACTCCCTTTATTTATTTGAAAAACAAAACAATATATTAAAGATAAATTTACCAAAAATAGGTCTTAAAAACAGGTATTTAAAATGTTTGACATTGGACTAATATAATAAATGTTTGACATTGGGCTAATACAAATGTTTGACATTGCACTAATACAAATGTTTGACATCGCACTGATACAAATGTTTGACATTGGACTAATAAACCTGTGAAATTCTGAAAACAGAAAAGGTCCAATTTCATTTAAAATAAAGTGTAAAAAAATTAAAATACTACAAAAATATAAAAAATAAAATACTATAAAATTAAAAATATAAAATACATAAAAATAAAAAAACCTAAAATAAAATATGAAGCAACTTTATGAACTTTATTTTGCTCAGTGTTTTTAAAGCAATTAAGTGCATATTATTTTGATTCAAACTTTGGGGACCATTTTAAATACCTTTTATTTAAAAAAAAATAAAGAACATTCTAAACTATGCTATCCAATACAGTAGCCACTATGTGTGGCTATTTAAATTTTAACTAGTTACAATGAAATAAAATTTAAAATTTAGTTAACTTGTCTAATTAGCCACATTTTAAGTGCTCAAGAGCCACATGTGGCTTGTGACCACCATATTGGACAATGTAAATTAAAGAATATTACCAACCTAATGGAAAGTTCAGGCTGGTCTAATAACATATAAGCAACCATCATAATAAAGTTAACCAAATAAACCTTAAAAAGTTTTTGTAAATCTGAAGTTTTTGTTTTTGTAATTTTGCTTCTAAGCTAGGGAATATTTCAGATACAATTTTTGTATAAAGTACAAAACAAATTTGAAATCTACATATGCAATTTGAATTTTAATCTTGCCTAGGATATAGTTTTACTTTTCCATATTAGCTCTATTACCAGCTGTTTGTAGAATTATTTGTGAAACTGAATGATGAAGCCAAAGAATACCTTAGATGAATTATTCTCAATAACTGCTCAAAGCTCTTTTGCCCTCTACAGAGTATTTTTTGACTTGAATTATCTACTTTTTAAGACTACTGTAGGCATAGCCTAAACAAATAAAAATATGCATAGAAATACTATAGTTTTAAGCTAAATGCAACTAACAGCAAGTTATTTGGAGAACAGTCTTAAAATTTTAACCTTTTCATAAAACTACTATATTTCAGTAAAATACTCTAAAAGTTAAATTTTGTTTTCAAAATATTTTTTAAAATAATATATCTAGTCTACAAATCAATTATATAGAACCATCTTAAACTATCTCACAAGTCACAAAGATAAAAAGACTTGCCAATTTTCATACAACTTACATTGTTTGACTGCCCTATCACTTTCTATTGAGTTTCTTCTTTGCCTTATCAAAAACCCAAAGTTAATGAACATCAATTATCTAAGACAAAGCCATGGGTCACAAGCAAATGGCCCTAACTGAAGGTTGAAATCTCACAAGGAAAAAAATTGGTTTTTGAATAATAACTAAGAATGTCATAAAATGAATGTACTTGAGGACTGTTTGATAGGCTGAAAGCTGAAAGATGGTATAATTGACAAAATGTTTCTTAAACACAAATGATCAAACTGAAATTACACAGTATTCCCTATGGTTGAAACATTTGAGAACTGTAAAGTGCTTAAAACAAAATAAACATTCAGGAACTTTAAAATTCTATTCATGAGAAAAGTGAAACTATTTTTTATATCTCCAATATCCTGCCAATATCCTTTACGATAACTTTTTTTTCTAATTGAATTTCTGATCAGTATTTTTTTATTTAAACATTGTAAGAGTTAAATTTGTATGCATTTTAACTAATAGACTCAATCAGTAAACATATTAAACCTTCACCCAAACATTTCAGAAAGCAAAAAATGTTACTGTCTAAATCTGATCAGATTATTTTTATTCTTAACGTTACTTCCATGGAACCAGGAAGTCTGATATGATTTTCTATGTTGACTTTTAGCAAACTTCTGTGACAAAATATTATCAGGAGGTAATTAAAAGAATGCTGCTCTTATCAGGATTAAATCTAAAGAACACAGGTCTCATCTCTGGAAAGCTCATACAATATGATGTTAGTCCTATGAAATCCCCTACTAATGGATGTAAAAGAAAGCCAGCATAGGTGTTTTGGTTATATGTGAACTATACCTCCCTTCTGAATTAGTGAAAAAACCTAAGCTCTATAGTGACAATTCACTTTACAGATATTGAGTATCTACTACCTACAAGTTCCTAAACTCAGTGTTATGGTTTGCATATTCAACTATGACTTTTTACTTCACTATCTATATCTGTGTCACTAACACTCAGAATTCACATGTCACTAGGGCTAAATGTGCTGTTCTACATTAAATGTGCATTCTACATTAAAACAGCAATGAAAACAATCTTAAGGAGTTTCTTAGCACCACACTCTAACCAACTGAGCTAACTGGTCAGTTAACCTTAAAAAGTTTAAGAATATTCCTTTAATCAATCAGTGATTCTTACAGAATACTGCCCATCACTCTGCTCATAAAACATTACACATCTTTCCCATGTAATTCCTCCTCGTATGTGAGCAAAAAAAGAACATTGGCTACCTCTATAGATACAAACAAAAAAATACATTGCCACTACAACAGTCTTTTGAGTTTAGAATTATAATTTGAGAAAGTTACAGGAAAATGCAATAGCACAAAAAAAAGTAGGATGGCCGATATTCAAGTATTTCAAATTGTCATATCTTGGCTCTTACTTCGCTGAAGGGGTCGTTGCTGAAAACGGCTCTGATTTGGATGTGTATTGTTTGTATTCATATCGAATGCTACGGATACAATTATTGATAGCCGTTATACACAACTTCCAGTCATATCCAGATTCTGTTAGGTCGCAATTCGGATAGTTCTCCTGAAGAAATTCTGATGGCAAAGACCCAAAACATAAATTACTTAGAAATCACTTCACAGAGAAATGAATTTATTCAACCTTAGTTCTATTGCTATGAAAGGGTCGTTAAGATTTTAATTAAAACATATGGACTATGACTATTCAATTAGCTTAAAAATTTTTTTAAATCTAAAAACATAATATGAAATAGCAGCATTTTTAAAATCACAATAAAACAATAACAGCCTATGATCTTGCTTCATAACCAGAATGGAAATCCTCCGCTGCCTTCAGTACCCAGCGTAAACTTTTCTTATTCTTAAATTTATCAAACATGCATGTTATTCATTATATCAAATAAAGACAAGCAAAGGCTTGGCAACACATAAGAGGCTGCAGTGTCTTTCATACTTTTAGAGGCAAGAAGCTACAGCTGCTAAATTTTGTGGTCTTTAGATATTGCAGTTAGAGGAAGACTTCCATAAGGAAAGCTGACAGAGCAATACAGCTCAGGAGTACTCTTAGAGAAAGTGGGAAGACAAAGGGCAGGGTAGGGAAGAGAGGTGTTAGCTAGAAGAGCAGAGTTGCCCTCAGATACATTTTCAGGTAGCTTCCTAAGTACCTTTGAGCCCTCAGAAATTGATCTGGTGATCAGAAATTGATCTGCTGGTCCAGTATTAGTTGGATACATTAATCTCATTTGTTTTTCAATAGGATTAATGGGCTGGAAAATCAGGCCAGTGCCATAAACATAGCATTTATCCAACAAAATTAAAAAGCTTTCATATACAAAGGACTAATTAATAGATAGGTGTTAGCCTGGAAAGAGGCTTTTAGTGATATGTCACCGGATTTGGTATCAGGCTCTATCCTACTGAACATTTTTATTAACAAAAAAAGAAAATAGGCTTGTCCCATCTGCCCATGACAGCAATGCTAGGACACATAATAGACTGGAAGAAAAATACAGTACCTGCGAAGCTTTCAACAGGCTGCAATGAGGAGCCTAAATTAGCTGCTATTTCCCAAAAAGTGTTCTCTGAAACACTAGTGATAAAAGAAGTTTCTTGGGGGAAAAGGTTCCAGTTGTATAAATGGGAAACGCTAATCTAGAGTTAATCTCCACTGAAAAGTCTGGGTTAACTTGAGTACATCTGGTTAGTCACTGAATCACATCATAAAAGATTAGGATAATACTTATATGAGGAAATATTAAAGGAAATGGAGTTATTTAGCTGTAAAAGTGTAAGACTTAATGAGAAAAAGTTGGGAATAACATTTATTCTCCAATCATCATGCTTCCATGTAGAAGGACTTTGAAATTAGAAAGCATGAAAGAACTGGACATATCTGATCCAAAATAAAGGTAATATTTTTATTTCCACCTGCCAGATCCTACTGGCTCTCACTTGGTTCTGAACTTGAAGTGGGAAGAGGCTATATTTATTACTTCCTAACTATCCAGTAGGAAATAATAGCTGTCTTTTAATTCTTGAAAGGGACTATCAACATGAAAAGTGACTGGATCTACCCTAATAAGCTCTGAAAGAGGTTAAGTAGAACAAATGTGTCTTACTTGCAAGAAGGTAAATTTTGAGTCACTTGGAAAAAGAACTTTCTCATGAATTAGAGCCCTTTTAAAATGTAGTAGACTGCCATCAATGGAAATGTTCAAGCCAAGGGGAGGTGACTATATATCAGAATTCCTACTCTGGGTGAGTTGTATTAGAGGACCTGTAATGCATTTCCTATTGCTAAGATTTTACAGTTCTATAATATGTAGAAATGGATGAGAGGGTATAGGAGTAGAGGTTGTTCACTGATTACAAAATCTGCAGCCTACTAACTTTCTCCACATAAACCATTCTCTAAAGAGCTCTTAAGTGATACTGAACTCTCATTAGAGAGCATCAAATAATAGTTTCTTAAATGAAATCAATACCTTTGGCTATTGGACATAATGTCCTTTGAATACCAATTTCCAAAACCATTCTCCCAATTAATAAAATCTTAGGATAAAAAACTATATTACAAAAGAATAAACTGGTTTCTTCCTTCAATGGGACACCAATCAGCAATTAAAATGCATGAAGTAGATCTCAAAAATGTTGAGTGAAAAAATTTGCAAAAGGCCATTTACATATATTAAAACAGCTAAAAAACAATATCACATATTATTTATGGATTTATCACATAGGTAGCAAATGTGTAAAATATGCATGAGAATGTTAGATACAACTCCAAGATTGTGATTACTTCTGGGGAGAAAGACAGGGGAAAGGGATAATTAGATGGTGTTTTAATGATATCAGTAATGCTTTTTTTTATTTAAAAAAAATCCTGAAGGACAAAAGGCAAAATTTCTATATCTGTATTGGTTAGACAGGTGTTTATTATTTTACTATATTATTTTCTGCACATTTCTTTATGTTTTAAATAGTTTATACTGAACTAATACTTCTAAAGAAATGTGAGAGGCCATAAAGCCCAGTCATCCTATGAGTATAGGAATCTCATATCTGGTCACTGAGCCTTTGTTCTGACTCTTCATCTCCAAGTTCATTTTGTTCTCATATTAAAGTAAAATATATTTTCTTGTCAGCTTCCTTGGCCTTGGCTCTGCCCCCCAGGACAGTGATAACTCTGTATTCTCTCTCCCGAAATAACTCATATAGCTGCCCTTCTACAAAGGAGAACATTAAGTCTTATGTGAAATTTGTTAAAATATGCCATATGTGGATACTATGTCAACTTGTGCTAAACATTTTTTACTACAAAAGACATCTTGATTTTTAAGATATTTCAATGAGATAAAACAAAATGAAATCCATAGAATAATATCTTTAATTTTTAAGGAATTGGTCCAATCCAGATATTTAAACTATAAAAGTCACTTCTCCTCCTCACTTAAAAAGTTTTAATTAGAAAGACACTATTTTCTTCTATAAACACTTATATTTCTGAATTAGTTATAAAATGTGTTCCTTTTTTACTGTAAGGTAAGAGGAATTGGGTTTCAGTTTTTGACCTGGAGGGTTAGCTCAGTGACGCTTAAATTGCAAATCATGATCAATTATCACATCATGAAATCAATACTAGCAGCACTTTCAAAAAATAGAATAGTAAACATTCGAATGTAATTCTCATAGAAAGAATAAGCATTGTTTGTGAAAATTTTGCTTGTTTTTTAAATCAAACACACAGCCTGAATCACAATGTAAAATGTATATCTTAACTGCAGTAAAAAAAATTAAAATATTTGGATTAGATGATAGCAAATGCTTATGAGACGTTCTATAATACTTGTGTTTCAAGTTTCTTTAGTTTAGCCTGAAACACAAGTATTGTTCAAATTTGTTGGATGTGAAACGTGTGATATGAATATAGGAACCAGCTGAGATCAGGCTGGGGCTCTGAACTATGTCTTTGCTGGGTACCAATGACATAAATAAGAAATAACCTGCTTCCTATTTTGTCCAAATCTAAGATTTCACAGAATTGCTTTTGAAAGCTTTATTACTTCATCTACATATGTAATAGTCTATACTATGCTTATGTGCATAAGAAAAAACTACCCAATTAGCCTGCTGTGCTATTGTTGACACTTCTGCAAACTGAGAAAGCCCAGGAGCTTCATTTCAACCTTGAACCTCAGTAAATGAAGGTGTTTGAGTTTCCATACTTTCGGCAATCTATATTAGGGAGCCATAGTCAATAAATAATGCCTTTCCTGTACTAAGAATGCCATTCAAGACAAAGCCATTAGCCCTAAGAACACAAATGCAAAAAGAAACATAATTCATGAACCTGCTCATTGTTGTGCCCTAATGAGGAAGATGTAAGAACTCCCTGTCCTCAGAACACACACAAACCAAATGGAGTTTTCTTTCTGCCCTTCTCTAATACAAACCTCGGAGAGCATTCATCTTATTCGAATTAAGGGGACATACACCACGCGCCCAATTTCCTTGGACTCCATTTTTCACCAGGACTTCTTCTATAAACACTTTGCGGATAATGTATCTGGCTGAAAGCTCTGGGCGACACTTTGCTTTCGCTATGACCAGGACTGAGTATGGTATCTGTATATTTCTACGTGGATTTCCAAGATAATCTAGAAGCAAGAGAAAAAAGATGTCAATTTTCATGGCAGATGTCAGATTCAAGTTTTTTATAAAGCTGTCACTGAAAGGTTGATTTTTCTGAATTTTTAGGCTCAAGAACTTGAGAGGTTAAAATAATTAAAGCTTTAAGTTGTTAGTGTATCAACTTGTTAGTGAAAGCTATAAGTTGTTAGTGAAACAGCATGAGAAATGAGACAGGAATCAATGCTGGTATGATTACATATGCCCTGATTGTTCAAGAAGATAATTCAGTGTTCTGTTACCTTTTAGGTCCCAATCAGGTTTTCATTACATTAAATAACAAAGTCTAAGTCATCTTAATGCACTTTTTCCTAATTATATAAAAAGCCTTTTCAAAAATAAGCCCCATGATTCTTACTGAAACATTTATAATTTTTAAAATGTAGTTTTTCTATTTGGTATCAAACTCATTTAAAAATCAACGAACTCGTCTTAGATATATTTTAAATAATTTATTTGAACCGAAAAATAAATTTTAAGTCTATTTTCTTTTCTCAACTCTATGACCTAATCATCACCATCTCTCTTCAATCCACAGTGATTCAAATTAGGCACACTTGAAAAATATATTTTACATATAATAATTATTTGTTGAAGAAAATATATTAGAGAAATAAAATCTGATTCTTAGTTTCCATCTTGGAATATCCATCATTTAAGGGGTGACAGTATACATTGTTGAATCCCCCAGACCCAATATTTACCAGGAGAGATTAAATTACTTCAAAATTCACTCAGTGGGTCCAAAGACTTAACTCTGAAAGATTAACCTGAAAATATTAGTGAGGGGTCAGAAAAAAGTTAATACTCTTTAACCTAGTAATTCAAATTCTGAAAACCTCACTTAAGTGAAGAATCCAAAATACATAAAAAGCTATAAGACAAAGTTGGGGGTTTTAGGCAGCATGATTTATATGATTGATAATCCCCTCCAAAAAATCCTCCAAAAAATATAACAGGAGGGAGGCAGTTAAATAAATTAGGTTACACTTACTCTGGAATTTTACATATCTGTTCAAAGCAGTGATTATGATGATTGGAGATTTTTGAGGAAAAACATAGATATGTTTAAAAAGAAGAGTAATTACATGGAGAACATAATGTTTTAAAAGGTTAGTAAGGAAAAAAAGACTGGAAGAAAATTAAATTGTTCATAATAGTTTTTTAGGGTATCTTCATTGTAGAAACTTTTCTTCCTTCCTAATATTTTCTGATTTTGAAAACTAAAATGGTATCATAGTCTACGTGCCAACTGGGGCAGCTGGCTGACTCACAATGTGCTTAGTTGCCCTGGCCTCTGGTTCTATCTAGGTGGGTCAGGGTCAGAAACCTATAACCCAACCTCCCCAAATTGGATTCTTTCTCCTAGGAATCTGAACAGTGATGAGAAACCTAGAACTTGGATATCATGGATGCTATAGACATGGAACCCCAGAGATCCAGACGGACCCCAGATGCCACAGTCTTGGGGCTACTCTAGCTATTGCCTGCAGCTCAGTTTGTTCTTTGCTCCTTTAAATCTAGGAGCTATTTGTCTGGTGAGTTTTGTTGCAGTGATTTAATTTGGCCAGAAGCTGTTTCTACAGTATATAAGTTTAGCAAATACAGAATTTATTACTTTTATAATGGAAAAAATATATATACTATAATGATGTATCATTTAAATAATTTCATATGAATAGGTTCACAGGTAATGTTCTACTTGGGGTTGACACGGGGACAAAGGAGAGAAAGAAAATAGTTTTTCTACCTCAGGTGCCTATAAACCCTAGCATCCTAGGGAGGGGGCATTAGAGATCATGAGAGGGAGGTGGCACAGTCACCCACAGAACCTGCAGCCAGTTGACACTAATGAAGTAGGACAGCCTCTAGCAGACAGCTAGCATGAGGGCACAATGTTCTGAATAATGGCATTCATTCACTCATTCATGCAAAACTCTCTATGGAGCACCTGCAATGTGCCTGGCACACAGAGAGCAAGACCCCTGACTTGCTTCTGGCTCATCCAGCTGTAGCTCCTTCATCTTTATCTGCCGAGCAGGGTGCCTAACCTGAGAGTTCACACCATTCAAAGGAGTTAGCAGAGAACTGCTTTCTGAAGGAAAAATAATGGGTTTTGCTTAATGTTAAAACTATCAGTTTCAGAACTAGGTATCCATATTTCATTAACTTGTTAATTTAGGGGATTAAGTTGTTTAGATTTCTTATCATGAAAAAATTTTGAACATATATAAAAGCAGATAGTACAATGAACCCAATAAAAGCATCATCCAGATTCAACATCTATCATCAACATCTAACATCTATCATTTAACTTATTTTAAAACTCACACGCTGTTTGAAAAGGTGCTGTCGAATTATCAATGCAATGCTGTTGGTATCTTTCAAAGGAAGCACTGCTGTTCTGCTGAGACATGCCACTTGCTCCTGTTTCTAAGACAGCTGCTTGCTGAGATAACTGGGAACTGCTTTCACCGCCATCACCATCCCTTTCATCATTCAAATCTGCAGCCACTAGTGTACTGGCTTTGGTAGGGACTTTATTGCGGGCAACAGTCTTCTGCTGAAATACAAAAAGGTATCAATAAACAAAGTCCCATTGTGAAAAAAATATGGACATGCTCCATCATCAATCAGGGCCCCCTAAGTGGGCATGAGCCCACAGATATTGTGTGCCATGACCAAAATACAGGTGTGGATTCGATTCTTCCTCAAGCTGCCCTGACTTCCTGGGGCACTTGGTAGCTCTAGCCAATGAACTGGATGATAATTGCTGGCAGAAAATAAGTGCTTAATAAATATTTAATGAATAAACAAATAAATGAGTTTCCTGAAAATGACTACTTCTGGAGTTTTGTTTTAATGTTTTTTGTTTGTTTTCTCTTTCCCCAGTGGCTTTCAAATCTGGCTGCACATTTGAATATTTGAATTACTCAAGGGACCTTTTTTTAAAAAAGCTCTTTTTGGGCCCCATTCTCAGCAAATTCAACCAGAACCTCTGGTGGAGGGAGTGAGGGAACTCAGGCATTAATAACTTTTAAATAAATGTCTCACGTGATTCTAATATGTACCCACAGCTGACAATCGCTACTCTAACACAGAGATTCTCAAACTTCAATGTGCACACAAATCACCTGGGGATCTTGCTAAAATACAAATTCTGCCTCAGTGAGTCTGGTTAGAACTCAAGGCAAGCTTTCTCACAAGCTTTCCAGTGGTGCTGCTGCTGGTCCACGACCTTACTTTGAGTGGTGAGGACCTACCCCACTACTACCATACTCCTAGTCAAGTACACAGCAGGCACTTGGCAGATGCTGCTTCTCTTCTGATGCCTAGGCAAATATGCAAATTACCATTTTCCAGGCAGTATCTTAATTTTACATTCAAATGTTTAGGGTGCAATTTTTGTAGGAAATAAAAAGGAATGTGAAAAATAAGCAGATTTGGTTTCAGACAGATGGTGCTTGAGCTAGAGTCGAGCCATTCACCAGGAAAATATAAGCTCAGCTACAAATATTCATGGCAAATAGTTTCCATAAACTTACTCTAGAGACACAGGAGTGACTAGACATGGTGAGAATAAAATGGGATTTTTAGACACGTGGGTGGAAGTTAAGAACTGTCATTAAGTTTGTCAGGAGAAAGCAATAGACAGGACACTCTTCCCTACTGACCCATTCATGTTAAAAAAAAATCTCTAATGGACTCTGAAAATAGACTCAATGAAAGAGGAGTCAGATTCCCATTTACCATGTAACCATACAGAATATAAAATATCTGTCACAGCTTAACCTCATGACATGTATTATTTTCACCAGGTTCTGTCATCATTGAAAGTGAATAAGTAATGAAGAGCCTTCCTCTTCTCCTGTGCCATCCTTAACTACCACTAGAATAGCTAAGCAGCACCACAGTCTGCTCTGTGTTATTCACTGAGATGCTGAAAAAGATTTGCCAAATATCTTTGTGACTTAAATATTTTTTCTAGTATAGCTCTTGGCTTCAAACATACTAATTATAACATTATATTTGATTTATTTTATCTTTAGGATATTTTTATGAAGCATAAATACCAAAGAGGGAAATAAACAAGCAGAATGCTTTAGAGAACATGCCCTGCTCCTAAATAAACAAGATTCTGAGCACATTCCTGAAGACCCTGTAAGTTGTGCTTTCATTTCTAAAGTTGTATACAGTATGCACTTATACAGTAGTGACCATATTTAGATGAAAAATAACTTACCGATGTTCTTTTAGAGTCAGAGCATACATAGCGGATCAGAGAATTGATATAGGAAATACAGGTTTTCCAGTCTCTTCCATATTCACGCAAATCATGGTTGGGAAAAGCTGTTGCCAGATACTCTGCAAATAGCAGAAAGCATTCATGAAAATTAAGGGGAAAAGTTAACAAAAAAACCGACAAGAAATTTTTGAATTTAAAATACTAAAATTTTCTATTTTTAATTGTTATCCTTTTTTTCTAACTCTCTGAGAGCTTAGAAATTCTACCCAAAGAGGATGCTCTTTGCTGAATATCTCATTTCTTCCAATGTGCAATTCCCTAAAACACTGACCTAGGGAGCCACTGATGAGGTTTTGGTGCTTTTAAAGAAATAGTTAACTATAAACTATTAACAAAAAGTTAACTATTTCAGGGTGCTAATGCCATTTAATAACCCCAATGGATGAGTTAGAACTATAAATACAAGAAAACTTACAAAAAGAAAATAGTATTATTGCAAATATTATTACACCATGGTCTATTTATCTATGCACGTTACATGTCTATCTTCCCCATTAGTTACTCCCTTTGCCTAGGATACCCTTCCTATTTTCTTCAACTAGCTAAGGATTCCTTCCAAATCCAGCTCAATTGTCTTGTCCTTAGTAAGCCTTCCCTAATGCCCCTTATTGCTCTGCTCTCTCAGCTTCCACAATATTACCATGCTGGATTGGAATTATTCAGATTCCCTCAGTGTGTCCCTTTCCAGACTGTTAAGTCCTTATGAACAGAAATATTCATTCTTTGTATCCTCAGTGCCTATAAGTTCTAGGATCTCCGTACACATTTCTGGAAGGCAGGAAGGTAGAAGGCTAAAATGGATTAATCACAAGATTCGACTTCTGTGCTTCCAGTTACTAGCACTGAAATGTGATTTATTTACTCACATTTATTTTGGTTTTCTTTTTCCTTTATTTTTGAGTACCAAGTTTCATCACCGAAGAACTGACTTAGTACTAACCATAAGTAACTATAATCAATAAAGCTTGTCTTATTCCACCATCTATGGACAAGTTTTATTCTTCAGAAGTTGTTGACTATTATATACTATTAAATTGTGAAATCTGGGTCAGACAGGTGAAAAAATGAACAGTTCTGATTTACCAAAATTTAATCATTATTTCTTCAACTGCCAATAACAGCCATCAGATGACCAAATGATAATATAGCAAGAGTCCATAATGACTTTACATACCTCTTATTGCAGCCATTTTGTTTGGATCTAGTGGTTGGCGGCCATTAGGGTTTGGTACACCTAGATTGACACTCACTGAGCTGCAAACCAGGATGTCCTTAGAGAATAAAACACGAGCCAAGTAGCGGGCTGCATGCTTAGGTTCGGCCTTCTTTTGTGCAACCATCAAATGAAAATTAAGAATCCTGACATTTCTTTCTGGATCTCCAAGAAATCCTTTAAAAATACAGGGACAAGGTAAAATCTTTGTGTTTTTTTCATGCAAGGATACCATGAAAGTGTCCAAGAAAATTAACCTAATTGATTTCTAAGTCACAAATTTCTATTTGGGTGAATTTTTTTCTATGCTTCTCTTCTTTTTACATAAATAAAATGCCATCTACACGATTATCATTTTTCACCTTTGCTAGTCTTAAATTTGCTGTACTTGAACTAATCTGTTCATTGTCTTGAATAAATTTAATCCTTAGGCCACAGGTGCATATGTGAACATGTTGCTCTAAGATCCCACTGCCCCCTTTGACACTCTAAAAGTCACTCGGAGCTATATTACTGAGTGATATATGTTCCTTGAAGACAATTTGGAAAGTACAGGTGAGTATAATTAAGAAAAATTTTAAATAGCTAGATTTAGAGTATTGATTATATATCAGGCACTGTGCTGAATATTTTATATCTATCAGATCAGTTTCATCATCCTAACAACTTAATCTCACTTAGCAGATGAGGAAACTGAGGCCCAGAGAAAATAAGTTATTTGAACAAGATTACACTGCTGGTTATAGAGCCAGTTTTAAAATCTAAGTCTGTCTGTTTTTATAAGCCAGGTGCCCTGAACAATTAATCTACTGATGTCTTCCATTCTTTTTTCTATTTCTTTTTTTAAACACAAATTTGAAATCATACTTTATATGTAGTTTGAATCCTACCTTTTCAGTTAACATTATATTTTGAGCATTTTTCCATTTTCTTTTTCTTTTTCAAGTCTGCATCTCTGTCATCATGATTTTCCTGACAGGTGACATTTATGTTGATTTATGCTCTGACAATTGTGCTAGGAACTTTAAATGAATTACATCATTTGATCCTCACAATTCTATGAAGTAGGTACTATAGTTTTTGTCATTTCAAAGATGAAGAAACTAATATTTAGGTTAGAGAAGTGGCTTAAAGTCACATGGTTAATAAGACATAGAGCTGAGATTTGAACCCAGGCAGTCTGAATCAGGAAACCATACTCTTAACCATTATGCTTTACTGTTTCACATACTGTGAATATACCAAGAGTCACTTAACTAATTCCCTATGGTTGCGTTTTTGGCTGTTTCTAATTCTTCATGATTCTGTAAAGAACATTCTTGTACTGAAATTTTAATACAAATTTTTTTTTAATATACCTTCAGATAGAAGTGGGATTACTGAGTCAATTAGCATAAATATTTCTATGGATTTTTATACAAATTACCCTTCAGAAAGTTTTCACCAATTTATACTTCTAACAACAGTATATCATAGTGCCAACTTAGTGTAAAGAGTACAATTTTTGAAGCTTCTTCCAGTTTGGGTAACAAAATAATTTAAAAGAAAAGGGTCTTTAGGACAGAAGTCAGCAAACTAGGTTCCACAGGCCAATCCCACCATGGATTTTTATGAATTAAGTTGTATTAACACCCAGCAACACCCATTCATTTACCTGCATCTGTGGCTGCTTTCATGTTGCAGCAACAGAGTTGAGCAGTTGTGACAGACATGAGATGGCCCACAAAGGTTAAAATCATAACTACCTTTTATAAAAAAAGTTTTCTGAGCCCTGCACTAGGATATTAATAAGAGATTAGCTACTTAGAAGTAGAGACACAAAGGAACTATAAAATATTAAAGAGGCTTGCCCTTTGAGGCCCCAAAACATGGGATCTCCTCATCTCGGCCATTGTGACTTGGCAGGCAATACAGGAAACTGTTAAAGAACTCAAGGTTTAAAGTCAGAGGAAACTGGGTTAGAGTTCCAGAACTGTCACTCGCAAGCTCTGTAACTTTGGGATTGGGGGCAATAAAAGTACCTACATACATGGGGGATATTAACAGAGAAGAGGTATGTCAGTTGATTAGCACAGTGCCTTGCAAATAATACACACTCAATAAATGTTAGTCATCATTATGAACATCACCTAAAACCAGCCCTCAAAACAGAAAACAAAAAAGCTTCCATTAGCTTGTATCAAGAATGTTGAAGAATTTAGGTTAAATAATGCTACTTGTAATATGTATCTTTTCACACTCACCCGAATTGTCAGGGAAGCTGGTAGATGATGAACTCTGGCTATTGTTATTTTCCACTACAGTTGGTTGAGTCACTGTTTCTTGGCTGATGTTCATGCTGTTTCCTGCTTTTACTAATATCTCTACAGGTAAAAGTTCTAAAAGAAAAGAACTCTCAATTGTAAATTCTATACCCAGCAAACTATCCTTCAGATATGAAGGGGAAATAAACATATTCTCAGACAAAAGAAAATAAAATATTTGTCAATAGCAGACCTACTCTTAAAGAATGGCTAAAGGAAAATCAACAGAAAGTTATGATGGCATCTTGAAGCATCAGGGAGGAAGAAAGAACAACAGAAAGAACAGAAGTATGCATGCTGAGAAACTCAATCATTCATACATTGCTGGGGGGGGATGTAAAATGGAACAGCCATGCTACAAAACAGTTGGCAATTTTTTTTAAACTAAACTTGCAATTATCACATAACACAGCAATTCCACTCTTGGGCATTTATCTCAGAAAAATAAAAACCCTTGATGACACAAAAACCTGAGTGTCATGCTAAGACATGAATGTTCCTAAGCAGCTTTATTCTTGATAGTCAAAAAGTATAAATGATCCAGATGTCCTTTACCGGTGAATGGTTAAAGAAACTGTGGTAAATCCAATGTCACAGATTACTATTCAACACTAAAGGAATAACAATTAGAAAGAACAGAAATTTGGGTAAATACAATACTATCATGAGTTTTGTAAATCATATGTGATGATTGAAACAAAAATGAAAACATCATCTCACATCTAAAAAATAATAGTTAAAAGTGAGAAAGGCAAAGGAATTAAAGTTTCAACACTTCATTCTAAGTGGTAAAATGCTGATACCATTAGACATATATAGTAACATCCACAGTGACAACTAAGACAATTATACAAAGCAATATACTTGAAAACATAAATAAATCAAGATGGAATGCTAGAAAATGTTTAGATAACCCACAGGAAGGCAAAAACAGAGAAACAGAGAAAATGGAGAGAAAAATAATAAAATGGCAGATTTAAGCCTTAGGATGTCAATGATTACCTTACATATAAATAACCTGATATCAATTAAATGGTGGCAATTGATAAAGTAGATTAAAAAACAAGACTCAACTATATACTGTTTACAGGAAACTACAAATTCAATGACATCGGTATATTGGAAGTAAAAGGATGGAAAATATATATACCATGCAAACAGTAATCAAAGAACAGAACAGGTATACCGACATCAGACAAAGTAGGTTTCAGAGCAAAGAAAGTTACTAAAGACAAATAAAGATGAAAGAATCAACCCCCAGGAAGACGTAATAATCCTCAATATGCCAAACAACAGTGTCTCAAAATACATGAAGCAAAAGCTGAAAGAGCTGAAAAGAGAAATGATCAAACCCATAATTATAGTTGAGGACCTTAATACAACCCTATCAGCAACTGATGGACCAACCAGACCAAAAATCAGTAAGAATACAGAAGACCTGAAGAACACAATCAGCTAAAAGGACCCTCATTATAAAACATCCCATCCAAAAAAAATCCAAAGTATGTATTTTTTTCAGATGCCTATGGATCAACCACCAAGATAAACCACATCCTGGGTCAGAGAAAAAAATCTCAACAAATTTAAAAGAAATGAAATTATATAGAGTACGTTTTCTGATCATAATAGACTCAAACTAGAGATCAATAATAGAAAAACATGATGAAATCATTAAATGCTTGAAAATTAAACAGCACACTTATAAACAATACATGTATCAAAGAGAAAGTTTCTAAGGAAATAATAACACATATGATTTAATGAAAATACCACACACCAAAATATATGGGATGCAACTAAAGCAATACTGAAAGTGAAACTTATAGCACTAATGCTTTTATTAGAAAAGAAAGGTCTCAAATCTATAGTCTAAGTTCCTATACCAAAAACTAAGAAAAGTAAAATAAACCTGCACTAAGCAAAAAGAATGAAACAATAAAGATAGAAAGCAATGAAACTAAAAATATGAAAACAGGAAATCAACAAATGAAAAACTGATGTCTCAAAAGGTTAAAGCAAATGCACCTCTAGAAAGACCTAAAAAAGTAAAGAGATGATGCAAATCATGAAACAAGATATTACTACAAATCCATTTGTCATTAAAAGGATAATAGGGACTACTACAAATCACTTTACACTCATAAATTTGATACCTTAGAAGAAAGGGACCAAGTTCTCCAAAATTACAAATGCCAAAACTCAACCAAGATGACACAGATAATCCAAATAGTCCTATAGCCATCAAGGAAATTGAGTTTGAAATTCCAAAAAGGAACCTACAGGCCAGGATGATTTTACTGGAGATTTTTACCAAATACTTAAAGAACTAACACTATTTTCATATATGTTTCCATAAAATAAAAGTAGAGGAAACCTTTACTCATCTTATAAGTTTAATATGCCAACACCCAAACCAGAGACAGGACAAGAAACAAAAATAGAGAACCAATATTTTTCATGAACTTAGACACAAAAATTCTGAATCAAGTATTTGCAAAATAAACCAATAATGTGTCCATTGTAATATTAATTATGTATACCCATTCATGATTTTAAAAATCTCTCAGCAAATTAGGAGGAGGGAAAGTATGTCAAGTTAATAAATGTCATCTATCAAAAACCTACAGTTAACATCATACTAAATGGTGAAAGACTGCTTTCCCTGTAAGATCAGAAAAAAGGCAAGGATCTACATTCTCACCACTCTTATTCAACATAACACTGAAATTTTTAGCCATAGCAATAATGCAAGAAAAGGAAATAAAAGGTATACGGATTGGACTGGAAGAAATTAAATGGTCCCTATCTGCAGATGCCATGATATAAGAAAGATGGCTATGTAGAAAATCCCAAGGAAGTACCAAAAGACTTCTAAAACTGTTTAGCAAGGTCACAGGATACAAAATCAGTACTCAAAATTTAGGCTCATTTCTATATACTAACAATGAACATGTATAAACCAAAATTTAGAATATAATACCATTTACAAAATTTTCAAATAAAATACTTAGGCAAAAACTTATTTTTAAAAAATGGACAGGATTTTTATCCTAAAACTTACAAAAAGAAATAAAAGAAAACCTTAATAAATTTACAGAGCTACAATGCTCACAGATGATTCAACATACTAAAGGTATCAATTCTTCTCAAGTTGATGTGTAGGATTAACGTAATTCCTATCAAAATCAGAGCAAGATTTTTGGAAACATTAACAAAGTTATTCTAAAATTAAGATGGAAAGTTACAGGACCTGGAATAACTAAAACAATTTAGAAAAAAAGAATAAAGTAGGAGGAATCATTCTACCTGATAGTAAGGCTTACTTACTGTATAACAACAGTAATCACAACATTGTGATTTGGCAGGGGAATAGGAATATAGATCAGTTGAACACAATAGAGAGCCCAGAACTAGACCTACATGAATATGTCTAATTTTTGGTTAAGGTACAAAATCAATTCAATAGAAGAAAGAAAGTCATTCAAATAAAAAAAAAAAAGAACCTCAACCTATCTCACACCTTGTATGAAATTAGCTCAATATGGGTTGCAAACTTATATGTGAAATGTGAAGTATAAAATCTTTGGGAAAAAAAGAACAAAAACTTGGGATCAAGGACTAAGCAAAGAATTCATAGACTTAATATTAAAAGTACTATCTACAAAAAGTTGATAAATTAAACCTTGTGAAAACTAAAAATGTTCTCCCTGCAAAACAAAACAAAAAACCTGTAGAGGATATAAAGGCAAGCTATGAACAAATGGAAAATGTTTGCAAACCACATATTCAACAGAAGACTAGTATCTACAGATATCTAAGCAACTCTCAAAACTCAACAGTAAAAACAAATACTACTATAAGAAGAACAGACATTACAGAGAAAAGGACATACAGATGGTAAATTATTATCCAAAGGCAAATGCATATTAAACCCAAAACAAAGTATTACTATACACCTATCAGAATAGCTAAAATAAAAAAAATAGTGAAAACACCAAATGCTAATGAGGATGCTAAGAAGCTGAATCATTTATACACTGCTGGTGGGAATTTAAAATGGTAGAGTCATTCTAAAAATAGTCTGCCAGTTTCTTATAAAACTAAACATGTAATTATCATACCAGCCAGAAACTGTACTCTTGGGCATTTATCATAAAGAAATGAAAACTTATGTCTACACAAAAACCTGTACGTGAGTGTTTGTATCTACTTTACTCCTAATGGCCAAAAACTGGAAAAACCCAGATGTCTTTCAAGTGGGTGAACAGATAAACA
This sequence comes from Cynopterus sphinx, assembly GCA_030015415.1. NCBI lineage: Eukaryota > Metazoa > Chordata > Mammalia > Chiroptera > Pteropodidae > Cynopterus > Cynopterus sphinx. Next base: position 8,714,152 of record CM057388.1, read on the forward strand.
AATCACAGTACATCCATATCATGGAATAGTACTCAGCAATGAAAAGGAACTACTGATACATGCAGCAAGTTGGCTAAATATTCAGGGAATTATGCTGAATGAATAAAAAAAGCAATCCCAAAAGATTAAATATTATGTGAGTCCATTAATATGACATTCTTGCAATGACAGAATTATAAAGAGGGAGAACACAGTAGTTGGATGGGTTAGAGATGAAGCCAGGGAAAAAATGACATGAAGGTGGATGTGGTTATAAAAAAGCAACAAGAGGGTTCCTGGAGGTGACAGACCAGTTCTGTATCACGAGTGTAGAACCTAACCTAATACCTGAACCTAAATGTGTCACTAAAGTGCAGAGAACAAAATACACATATAAACAAATAAATACAAGTAAAGTTGGGGACATTGGAAAAGATTGGTGGATTGTATCCATGTCAAAATTCTAGTTGTTATATATTTATGAAATATTACCATTGGGAGAAATTGGGCAAAGGGTGCACCAGATCTTTCTGCATTATTTCTTGCACCTACATGTGATTCTGAAATATCTCAAAGTGAAAAGTTTAATTTTGAAAGAGCTAACACTAAGAATTCATATTAAGAATGTTGATGAATCTAAAGAGTGTTACTTGTAATATGTGTCATTTTGAACTCACCAAAACTAGCAGTGAGGAAGAAAGATTCGCTAACATTATCTTGGTCACTACCATTTTCCACTGAAGTTGTGTGAATCATGGTTTCAGGCTGCATTTCTGTGCTAAAGTCTGTTTGAACAACATTTTGATCAATAAAACATTTTTGAGTGCTAAATGTCAAGAAATCTCAATGAGCATTTTTATGTCAGACAAAACTATCCCACGAATGAAGAAGAAATTAAGGCAAAGGAAAACATTTTTTAAAAAAACTATCATTGTTTAGCATATCCTTAAAAATGGCTAACGGAAAATCTTCAAACCAAAAAGATATGATGAAGAATCTTGGAGCATAAGGAAGGAAGAAAGAACAACAGAAAGAGCAGAAATATGCCTACAGAAAAATTAGATCACTCAAACATTGCTGGTGGTAATGTAAAATGGTACAGCTACATTGGAAAACAGTTTGGTAATATTTTACAAAACTCTACATACCATTAACATAGGACCCAGCAACTGTGCCCTTGGGCATTATTCCAAAGAAATGAAAAACTGATGTTCATACAGAAACCTGTACATGAGTGTTCATAGCAGCTTTACTCCTAATACCTAAAAACTAGAAATAACTCAGATGTCCTCCAACCAGCAAGCAGATAAAGAAATCATGGTACAACCATACTATGGAATAGTATTCAGAAATAAAAAAGAAAGAACTACTGGTATATTCAGCCACTTAGATGGAACTCCAGGAAATTACGCAGAATGAAAAAGGCAATCATAAAAGGTTACATTTTATGTGTGTCTGTTAATATAAAGCTCTTGAAATGACAAAATTATAAAGAAGGAAAGTAGATTAGCGGTTGCCAAGGGCAAGGACAGGGCAGAGTAGGGGTAGGAGGCTGACGAGAGAAAGGTGAGTGAGGTTTTAAAGAGCAACAGGTGAGATTCTTATGAGGATAGAAATATTCCAAATCTTGACTATGATGGAAGATATGGAAACCTACTCATGTCATGAAATTATATAAAACTGAATATTCATACACACACAAACATAAACACACAGAAGAATACAAATAAAACTGAGGACATCTCAATAATATCTGTCAATTGCATCAATGTCTATGTCCTGGTTGTGATGTATCATGGTTTTGCAAGATGTCATCATTGAAGGAAACTAGGCAAACTGTGCACAAGATCTCTCTGTGTTATTTCTTACAATTGCATATGCAGCTAAAATTTTCTCAACATAAAACTTTTGATTTTTAATTAATTTTTTAATTAAGAAAAACTGCTACTAAGGCTATTAAAGAATCTAGATTAAACAATGCTACTTGTAATATGTATCATTTCAAACTCACCACAATCAGGAGGGATGAAGAGACGTGGAGCATCTTGATCACTGTCATTTTCCATTAAAGGTAGGTTATTCACCATCTGAATGTTGTCGTCCAGGTTGGTTCCTGCTCTGAGCACCATTTCTATAAGGAAAATATTCTCAAATTCTATTAGACTCCCAATTTTACATTCTATATTCAATGAAATTATCCTTCAGTAAAGTATTTGTATAACTGGTATATGCTTAAAAATGGATAAGGGAAAATCTTCAATCAGAGAGGATATAATACAAAGAAGTTTAGAGCATCAAGAAGGACAAAGAACAATGGAAAGAACAAAAATATAGATGCAGAAAAACTGGATCACTCATACATTGCTGGCAGGAATGGAAAATGATACAGCCACACCGAAAAACAGTTTGTCAGTTTCATATAAAAAACCAAGGATGCATTTACCAAAGGTACATAAATTGCACTTTTAGGCATTCATCCCAGAGAAATGAAAATTTATGTGAGAAAGAAATGAATGAAATTAAGAAAGATTAAAAACTATGAATAAGTATTCATAGCAGCCTTTACCACTAACAGCCCAAAACAGGAAACCCAGAAGTTATGAACGAGTGAACATGTACATGTTTCCTGATACATCCATGCCATGAAATACTACTCAACAATAAAAAAGAAGGAAGGAGTGGTTGAATGAGTCTTCAGGGAATTACACTGAGGGAAAGAAACCAATCTCAAACACCACATGATTCCATTTATATAACAACGCTAAAGGGACAAATTATAGATCTGGAGAACAGATCTGTTGCTACCAGCAGTTAGCAAGTCCCCTGTGGTAGAGGATATGTGATAAAATTGTACATTGCTAAACACACACTAATATGAGTGAAACTGGGGACATCTGAGTATTATCTGTGAATGGTTTCATGTCATCATCTTGGTTGTGATAATTTCTATCACTTTGCAAGTTGTTACCACTGGAGAAATTTGGGTTAATGGGAACATAGAATCTCTCTGTATTATTTATTACAACTGCATGTGCAACTAAATTTTTCTAAAAATAAAAACCTTAATTAGAAAAAGCCACCACTATCTTGCACTAAGGATGTTGATGAATCTAGATTAAATATGCTACATATCATAAGTATCATTTCAAACAGCAAAACTGGGAGGAATGAAACAACATACTGAGGAAATGTTTTGGCTACTGTTGTTTTCCAATAAAAGTGGATAATTTGTTGTCTCAGGGCTCTTTTCCAGACTGGTTTGAGATTCTACCAGCATTTCTATAAACAAAATATTTTCAAGTATAGAAAGACAAGAAATCTCAAGCATGAATTCCATATCAGGCACAACTATTCTTTGGGAATGAAGCAGATTTGTGGCCACATGGATGAATTTGGAGGATATTATGCTAAGTAAAATAAGCCAGAGAAAGACAAATACTGTATGTTGTCACTTATATGTGGACTCTAAAAAGAAAAAAGTCAAACTCATAGAATCAGAAAATAGAGTGGTGGCTGCCAGGAGCTGGGGAGTTAAAAAAAATAGGGAGAGGTTGGTAAAAGGGTACAAACTATCAGTTATAAAATGAACTAAAGTCTGAGGATGTATATATAACATGGTGACTTATGATTGATAATGTTGACTGTATAACTGAAACTTGCTTAGAGAATAGAACTTAAGTGTTCTCACCACAAAACATAAAAAGGTAAATATGTGAAATGATGGATGTGTTAATTAACCTGATGTTGAGAATCCTTTCACAATGTATATGTGTATCAAATCACATTGTACACTTTAAAAATATTACAATTTTATTTGTCAATTATACTTAAAAAGAGCTAAAAAAAAAGAAATGAGCATTCAACCTGTTTAAAAAAAGAATGAAGGGAAAATAAAGACATTCTCACATGAAGGAAAGCTAAAAGTATATCTCACTAGGTGTTCACATTTAAGGATGGCTAGAGGAATAACTCCTCTATCAGAAAAGAATATTGAAAAAACAAATCTTGGAGCATCAAAATGGAAGAAAAAAAAAACAATGAAAGCAGAAGAAATAACAATGTAAGAATCTGGCTAACTCATACATTACTGGCAGTAAAGTAAAATAGCACAGCCTCTCTGGAAAGCTGTTTGGCAGTTTTTATAAAGTTAAACATTATGCTATTATCATACAACCAAGCATCTGCACTCTTGGGCATTTATCTAAGAGAAGTGAAAATTTATATTTACACAAAAACCTGTATATTAACGGTCATACCAATTTTACTTGTAACACTGAAAACTGGAAAAAATCCAAATGTTCTTCAACAGTAAACCAATATACAAACTGTGGTACATCCACACCATGGAATATTACTCAACAATAAAAAAGAAGGAAGTGCTGATGACGCAATGAGTCAGACAAATCTCTAGGGAATTATGCTGATGTGAGTTTGATTATAAAAGAGAAAAGTGAGGCATCCACATGGGGTTGGAAATGTTTTGTGACTTGATTGTGGTTGTGGATATCAAACCTACTAATGTGATAAAATCAAACAGAACTAAATGCATACACACAAATCAATACTAAATACATACACACAAATCAATACAATTAAAATGGAGAAATCTCAATAAGATCTGCGGATTTTATCAATGCTGATATCCTGGTTGTGATGTCCTATTATAGTTTTGCAAGATGTTATTGTTGGGAGAAATAGATAAAGCATAAACAGATTCTCTCCACATTATTTCTTGCAGCTACATGTGCATCTTAAACTACCACAAAATTAAAGTTTAATTTAAAAAATAGCTCCATTAGCTTACATTGAGGATGTTGATGGACCTAAAGTGCTACTTATAATATGTGTAAATTCAAACTCACCACAATTGGGTGGGATGGAGAGAGTAGAAGAGGCAACAGATGGGCTACTGTTGTTTCCAAATAAAGCTGGGTAATACATTATCTGAGAGCTGTTTTCCAGGATGGTTCCTCCTCCTGACTGCATTTCTTGAAATACAAAATTTTCACACGCTGAAAGACAAGAACTCTCAACTATGATTTCTATATTGGGTGAATTATCTTTTAGAAAAGAAGGGGAAATAAAGACATTCTGACACAAAGGAAAAGAGTTTTTATTTGTCCCTAGCAGAGTAAAATAGTTAAAGAAACATCTTAAGACAGCACATTAAGTAATAAGTAATCTTGGAGCATCAGGAAGAAATAACAATGGATAGATCAGAAATATGGATGGGAAAAAACTGTATCACCTATACATTGCTGCTGGGAATGTAAAATGGTACAGCCTCTCTGGAACACTGTTTGGTAGTTTCTTGTAAAACTAAACATGCTATAACCATACTACCAAGCATCTGCATGCACTCTTGGGCATTCATGACAGAGAAATGAAAACTTATATTTACACAAAAATCAGTACCTAATTGCTCATAGTAGCTTTATGTGTAGTATCCAGAGACTTGGAAAGAATAAAAAACAGATGTCCTTCAATGTATGGATTTTTTTAATATCTATACCATGGAAAGGAACTACTGAGGAATGAAAAGCTCCTTTACTCCTAATAAACAAAAACTGAAGAAAAAAAAAACCCAGATGTCCTTCAACAGGTGAGCGGTTAAACAAAATATAGTATATCCATAGTATGGACTACTACTCAGCTATAGTAGTAATAAACTATTGATATATGCAACAAACTGGATGAGTCTCCAGGAAATCAAGCTGGGTGGAAAAAAAGCTAATCCCAAAAAGTTACACAGTGTGAGTCCACTTATATAACCTTCTGAAGAGAGAAAATTACAGAAACAAAGAAAATATCAATAGTAGCCAGGTGTCAGGAATGGGTCTTAGGAGGAAGGGAAGGTGGATATAATTGTAAAAGGGCAATAATGATGAATACTTGAGTGATGAAAATGATTTCTACCTTGACTATGGTGGTGGATGTACAAATCTAATGATATGATAAAATGGCATAGTGCTAAATACACACATGTATGTATATACACACATATACAAACAGAGATACCAGTAAAGTCAGAGGCATCTCAATGGCATCTGTGGATTGTATCTGTCAATATCCAGGTTGTTATCACTGGAGGAAATAAGTAAAGGATAAATGGAATCTCTGTGTTATTTCTTACAACCGCATATGAATCTTTAATTACATGAAAATAAATTTAAAGAGCTGCAATTTGCTTGTTAAAAATGTTGATGGATCTAAATTAAACAGCACTGTATGTAATATGTATCATTTCAAATTCACCAAAATTGGGTGGCAGAGAGGTAGAAGGGTCAGTATCTGGGTCACTGACATTTCCCAGGGAAGCTGGGCAATGCATTGTTTGGGAGCTATTTTCCAGGCTGTTTTTTTCTTTTCCTGGAATATTTGTAACTATGAATTTTTCACCTGCTGAAAGAAATCTCAACCATGAATTCCATCTGGGGTGAAATATCTTTCAGGAAAAAGGATGAAACAAAGGAAAGCTGAAAGGCTATTCCCAGCTGACTCACCCATATAGAAAGGCTAAAGGAAAACTTAAAACAGAAAGGATATGAGGAAAGAAGAAAATTTGGAGCATCAGGAAGTAAGAACAATCAGAAGAACAGGAATATGAATGTAGAGAAACTGGATCATTCATACAATTGTTGATAAGAATGAAAAATGGTACAGCCTCTCTGGAAGACTGTTTAGCAGTTTCTTTTTCTTTTTCCTTTTCTCTTTTTTTTGGGGGGCAATTTCTTACAAGACTAATATGCTATTACCAGTAGATTCAACAACTGTGCTCTTGGTATTCATGACACAGAAATAAAAACTTATATTTACATTTAAAAAAGCCAGTACATGGATGTTCACGGCATCTTTACATCTAATACCAAAAAATGGAGGGAACAAAAGCAATGTCCTCCAATGAGTGAATGCACAGTAAAGACATGGAAAACTATTCATCGATAAAAAGGAAGGAAGTACTGGTACATGCAACAACGTAGATAAATCTTCAGGAAATTATGCTGAGTGAAAAAAATCAATCCTCAAAGGTTACATACTGTAAGATTCCCTTTATATAACACTCTTGAAGTGAAGAAATTAGAGATCCGTGTTTGCCAGGAATTAGGGAATGAGCAGTGGGGAAGGAAAGGGTGATTTGGCAGAGGTAGGTATGGTTATAAAAGGACAAAGCAAGGCATGTGTATTGGAATGGAAATGTTCTATATCTTAACTGTGGTGGTAGAATTCAAACTTACTCATGTGATAAAATTAGATATAAATATAAACAGACACAAATTACTACAAGTAAAACTGGGAGCATCTCAAGAAAATGTGTGTATTGTATCAACTTCAATACCATGTTTGCAATATTTTACTATTATTTTGCAAGATGTTATCATTGAAAGAAAAGGGTAAAGTGTAAAAGGGTTTCTTTATATTATTTCTTACAAATATATATGAATCTAAAATTATTTAAAAATAAAAAGTTTAATTAAAAAAAATGAGCTACCACTAGCCTGCATTAAGAATGTTGATGCATCCAAATTAAGTAGTACTACTTGTAATATTTATCATTTGAAACTCACCAAAATTGGGTGTGAGGCAGACATACAGAGAAGAAGCAGTTGGGTTATTCACTGTACCAAGGTTGTTTTCCACACTGCTTTCTGCTATTTCTGGCATATCTGCAGGAAGAACATTTTTTGGGCGTTAAGAACTCACAATCATTAATTCTATACAAAGCACAACTATCCTTCATTAATGTATGAGAAATAAAGACAGTCTCATGGGAAGAAAAAGTAAAAGAACTTGTCCCTTGCAGGAATATATTTAAAGAAAAGCTAAGGGAAAGTCTTCAAATGGAAATGATATAATGAAAGGATGGATCTTTAAGGAGAGAGAGGAGAGGAGGAGAGGAGAGGGGAGAAGAGGAGAGGAGAGGAGAGGAGAGGAGAGGAGAGGAGAGGAGAGGAGAGGAGAGGAGAGGAAAAAGAGAAAAGAAAGGAAGAGAAAGGGAGGGGAGGAGAGGAGAGGAGGGGAGAGGAGAGGAAAGAGGAAAGAAGAGGAAAGGAAAGAAAGGGAGAGGAAAGGAAAGGAAAGGAAAGGAAAGGAAAGGAAAGGAAAGGAAAGGAAAGGAAAGGAAAGGAAAGGAAAAAAGAAGTAAGGACACAGGGAAGGAAGGAAGGAAGGAAGGAAGGAAGGAAGGAAGGAAGGAAGGAAGGAAGGAAGGAAGGAAGAAAAAGGGGTTGGGAGGCTGGGAGAAAGGAGTGAAGGGTTAAAGATACACAAATTAGTAGTTGATAGATGGTCACAGGGTTGGGGAGCATGGCAAAAGGAATGCAGTTAGCATTAATATAATGGCTAGGTGAAGAGCCAGAGGAGAGAAAGAACAATCAGGGGGATTTCTTCATAAACTATATAAATGTCTAACTAATGTACTGTGTACTTGAAACTAATAATAAAATAAAATTTAAAAAAATAAACAAACAATGGAGAGGGAAAAAAATGAATGCAGATAAATTGTATCATATACATTATGACTGGAAGGTAAAATGGCACATCTCTGAAAAATGTTTTTAGCAGTTTCTTATAAAACTAAACATGGAATTACCATATGACCCAGAACTGTCCTCTTGGGGATTCATCTCAAAGAAATGTAAACTTATATTTACACAAAAATCAGTACATGACTGTTCACAGAGTTTGATTTGTAGCAGCCAAAAACTGCAATATTGCAGATGTCCTTTAATGGGTGAAGAGATAAAACAAACAGCTATCCATCCATCCCATGGAATAGTACTCAACAATAAAATGGAAAGAACTATTGATAAATGTAATAATTGGTATGGATCTCCAAGAAATTATGTTTAGCAAAAATAAAAGCCATGCCAAAACATTATACAGTATTTTATTCCATTTAAATAATAATATTCAAATGACTAAATTATAGAAAGGGAGTTCAGCTCACTGTTTGCCAGAGGTTAGGATAGGGCAGGGTAGGATGGAAGGGTGACCAGAGGGAGGTAGTTATGGTTATAAAAAGGACAATATGAAGGTTCCTTGTGGCGATGATGGAAATGTTCTGTATCATCGCTGTGGTAGTGGACAGTTATACTGACTCATGGAATAAAACTTCATGGACCTAAATACATGCACAAATGTGAATTTAATCAATGTCAGTATCCTGGTTGTGATATTTTACTATAGTTTTGCAAGGTGTTATTATTGAAGAAAATGGGTAAAGCATAAATGGAAACACTATATAATTTCATACAATCACACATGAATCTTAAATTATCTTAAAATAAAAAGTTTAATTAAAAAAAGAGCTACTACTGACTTGTATTAAGAATGTTGGTAAATCTAGATTAAACAGTGTTACTTGGGATATATATTATTTCTAACTCATTAAAATGAGGAAGGATGAACACAGATGAAGAGGCAGTTTCTTGACCACTGTCATTTCCCAATAAAGTTGTATAATACATTGACTCTGCTGTTTTCAAGGCTGGTTCCTGCTCTTTCTGGCATTTCTATAAATAAAATACTTTTCAAAGGCTGTAGTACAAGAACATCCATGAATTCTATGCTGGGTGAAACTGTCCTTCAGGAAAGAAGGGAAAACAAAGGCATTCTCATACAAAGGAAAACTAAAAGATTTTTGTCCCCAGCAGACTTACTCTTCAAGAAAGGTTAAAGGAAATCTTCTACTAGTAAGGATATGATGAAAGAAGAAATAAAAGCATAGGAAGAAAGAAAAATGGAACAAGCAGAAATATAGATTTGGAGAAACTGGATCACTTATACATAGCTGGCAGGAATGTAAAATGGTACAGCCACACTGGAAAACAGGTAGTTTTCTCACAAAATTAAACATGCAATTAACATATAACCAGCAATTAAACTCTTGAATATTCATATCAAAGAAATGAAAACTTCTGTATACCAAAAAAAAAAATCCCCTGTACATGAATATTCATAGCAACCTCACTCCTAATAGTCAAAAACTGGGGAGGAAGGGGGGCGGGGAGAAAATTTTCTTCAATGGATGAATAGTTATAAACTATGTCAGATCTGATCTATACCATAAACTATGTCAGATCTGATCTATACCATGGAATACCACCCAGCAATATAAAAGAAGAAACTAGTGATACATGAAACAACTTGGTTCAATCTTGGGGACTTGCATTGAGCAAAAAAAAAAGCCAATATCAAAAAGTTACATACTATACACATCCAACTATATACCACTTCTGAAGGGACAAAGTTCTAAAGATAAAGAGTAGATCAGTGGTTGCCAAGAATTAGGGATTGGGGAATAGGAAGGGTAGGACTACCAGAGGGTAATGTGTGGTGATAAAAGAGCAACACAAATGATCCTTGTGGTGATGAAATGTTCTGTACCTTCACTCTGGTGGTGGACATACAAACCTTACATGACAAAACTGCATAGAACTAAATGCAAAGAAAAACAAATTAATACAAGTGAAACTGAATAAGAGCATGGATTATATCAACATTAGTATCCTGGTTGTGCTACGTTAGTGTAGTTTTTTACAAGCTGTTAACATCAGAGGAAACTGAGTAAAAGGTATCACTCTACATTATTTCTTACAACTACATGTGAATCTACAATTATCTCAGAATAAAATTTTTAACTGAAAAAAAAATAGCTACTGCTAGCTTGCATTAAAGATACTTTTTAAATCTAGATTAAAGGATGCTATTTATAATACATGCCATTTCAAACTCACCAAAATTGAGAGGGTTACTGTCAGTATCTGGGCCCATGCTGTTGTTTAACATTAAAGCTGAGTAGTTCGTCATCTCAGGAGGGTTTTCCAAACTGGATTCTCCTTGCGGTACAACTACTGGGTTCTCATTGTGGCATAACTGCTGTTGGGAAGCCTGAGAAGATGAGATAACACTGCTGGTACTTTTGGCACCTTTGCTGCAAAAGCAGGATAGGATAGCAAGACCAGAAAATAGACTATCTAGGGTGTAATGGGGCTGTAATGAATATATGGGGATAGTTTTGGAAAGTGGTAGACTCTCCCTGACGACTGGCTGCTGCAATTCAGGGAGCACTGCTGACTGAAGAGATGTTCCTACAGGATTGGTCCAGGAGGCATGGTTTTCCTGCCTTTGCACTGGTAAAGATGGGCTACAATTTCCCTGTCCAGGGTAAGAGAACAGAATAGGTTAAGTTCTTCTATTTCATTCCTAGGGTTTCTCCATGAGGTATACAATCAAAACTTTTTCGTGCAAATCCAAATGACCTCTAAACTTGCACAAATCTAGTATAAATCACCTGTGAGTAAAAATTACAATGAACCAACAAGTTGGTAAAAGCACTAACACCTATTTTCCTTGCAACATCATTTTCCAAAGTTAAGGATAAATGCTGAATTTGTATTGCATGGTTTTTATTCCTTTCTATTCAATTCTACATTCTAATTGAATTTTCTACATTATAGATACGAACAAAAATATTCAGTATCATAATTTCTCAAAACTAAATTTCATCATTCTTTCAAAGAGGTTTAGTGTCCCATCTGCTTCTAAAGGAAGTACAGATCAGATTTGCTAGTCTCACAGTTATCAGTTCTCTCTCATTTCTGATTGGGATCTTTAGTAACTTGAGGTTTAACACAGTACTAAAAATCTTTTTATAGCACTTACATTGATTGGAAATGATGGTTTCTCCCAAGAATATTGAATTTTTGAAACAATTCCACACAGTTGGTTAACCTGCTCATTTGTGTTCTTAATAAGGTCTTGCAAACCCTATAATAATAAAAAAAATATTTTAATAGCTCTTATTTCAAAATAAAAGTAGCATATAAGAAAATACCGTTAAGCCAAATTTTAACTGTTAGAAATAAAATTCTCAAGTCATCAAGTTTCCCACTTGATACCTGGTTACTTGTGACATAAGGAGCCCAACCTCCTATGCATCTACTCCATGTCATACAGGCATTTTAAGAAGCTTTAATTTCAGAAAGTAAATGTACCACAATTATAATCAAGTCATTTTACATCAAGGAAGGTGTTATTTTATAAAAGATATTTTCTCATCTGCTAAAAAGCCAAAGAGCTTCTTTCCACATGATGGCGGCATGAACTAATAGCCAGTAAGCATTCCACTTTGGAAAGAACAGTGAGCCAAATAAAATAGATGTGACTGTTAGCTTCAAAGTATTTTAAAATCATGCAATCAACAATTAATCTCATAAAGTCTTTGAGTACACTTTCCCTATATACCAATCAGGTATGTGACTGATAAAACCCGAAACACACAGAAATTTCATTCAGGCAAAAAAATACACTTAAATAAGAGGCTAGGACCATTTCCACATTCATTCATTCCAATAAACATTTATTTAGGGCCTACCACCTGTCAGAACTACTATAATAGATGCTGAAAACATAGATATTAAGAAAAAAAAACAAAAACAAAAACAAAAAACAGCTCCTATCCTAACAAAGTCCCATTTTAGCTGGAGAGAGGGACAAGAGATGATTTCAACAGAGATCGTGATTAGCAGCCTGGAGAAGTGGTTCTCAAGGTGTGGACCATTGACCAGCAGCATCAATATCACCTACTAGCTTGCTGGAAATGCAAAATCTCTCACCCCAGACCTAAGGAACTGGGAACTCTGAGAGTGGAGGCAGCGATCTTTGTTTTCACGAGCCTTCCAGGTGATTCTGATGTACGAACAAGCCTGACACCCACTGGCCAATAGCACTGAGGTATATAAGGCAGGCTCAAGGGGAACACAGTGGAGTTTAAATACTACAGTTCTGCCATATGGTTTCTGTGACCTTGATCAAGTTACTTAACTTCTCTGTGCTTAGATGTCCTCATATATAGAACTGGGATGAAAATCTCAGACTTCTCTTGAAGACTAAATAAGGTGCTATAGTATTATGTTCATATTAACATAATAGTAACAGTACTGTATGATGACTGGCCCAACAGTGCTCAGTCATCTATTATTATTCTTATCACCAGTGCCATGACACAAGTAAGAACAGGAAGTTAAGTGTGCACAGAAAAATGTCCTAACTCAGGCTAGCAGTCATGGCAGGTTTTTCAGAGAAGATGTCTGTGTTGAGAATTATAAGATGAGAAATTACTCTCCAGGGGAAGATGCGTGGAAAGGCAGTTAGTCACATGCATGATTCTGGGGCTGTGGAGAGCAGCATAGGCTAAAGAAACAGATTTGAGATTCAGAACTGTACTGAATCAAAACCTTTGGTGAATAGGGAATGGTTCAAGTAGATTCAGACTGAGCAAAGGAACAATGAGAAAATCAAATGAACTTAGAAGAGAAAGATGCAATTTCAAAAATAGAAGAACACTTATAATAATCCAAATAGTATGCTCAAAGAGATTCAGGTTGATATGACACATGAATAAAACAAGACTATAACACTATAAAATAAAGACATTCAGAAAATAAAAACAAATTACTGAAAATTTTAAATATGATTTACTCAGCCAAAAAAATTAATACAACATCAGGAAAATAAAGTCAAGGGTATTTCTCAGAATACTGTGCATAGGTCAAAGAGCCAAAAAAAAAAAAATAAGATAAACATTAAGCAACATAGATGATGTAGAAATTGCCACATCCATCTAGAATTCATTCCAGATAAAGGAAACAGAGTGTATGGAAAGGAGGAAATGGAGAAAAAAAAAATCTACCACAGCAAAATAAGGGACGGGCAAGATGGCACAGAGCATAGAAGCATTGTTCATCTCTTCTTGGAAACACACCAGAAATGTGAGGAACCACAGAGCAAACAACAAGTAGAGTCACCCGGGGTCTGTATGAACAGAGGCATTGCAACAGGGCAGAGACACAAAGCTGCCTGGTCTCATGTGGCTAAGTGAGCCAGAGGCTGTGACAGCTAGCCGGCAGATGCAGACATTCCTCTTAAAGGGGCCATGACAACAACTGAACATTAGCAGTGACAGATGTGCTTGCTCTGAGCTCCAACACCAATTCACCTGCTTGGGAGGCACTGAGGACATAAAGGGCGATGCTGAGTTTTCGGGCTTCAGGGTAAGGGCTGGAGGTGAGGCTTTCTCCAAAAAAAAAAGTGCTGGCAATATCCATTGATCCTCTGTTGAGCCCTCCCCCTTTCCAGTGTGCAGACTCAGCACCACCATAGCTGAGACATCACTGAATTGGATAAGAGAGGTCCCTCTGCCCACTACATTCCATAAAATTCTGCCCATCACAAATTGCAGATTTATCAAAGGCCTTATCTAGTAGGATCCTTGACATGCCCTGTGCTCCTTGATGAGCAGCTCCAAGCCCCACACTGGTAGCACCCAACCTCAGTTCCCAGTGTGGCCTACTTAGGCAACTATAAACACTGCACGGGTATCAGATTTCTTGCTGAATCTTAACAGGTGGCCCCCGTGGGACACAGGCTGGGACTAAACTTGGCCTGCACCTGAACCCCTCTCAGGACTGTGCCACTGGATGCCTACTACACAAAGCCACACTAATGAGACTGGGAAACTCAGGAGCTTTCCTTAGTACATAGAAACAGACACAGAAAGGCAGCCCAAATGGGGAGACAAAGAAGCATGTACCATATGAAAGAACAGAACAGAGCTCCAGGAAAAATGGAATCAAGCAAACTACCAGATGCAGAGTTCAAAACACTGTTTATATAGATGCTCAATGAATTTAGGGGATGAGTAAATGAACTCAGTGAGAACTCCAACAAAGAGATAAAAAAAAAACATAAAAATAGAGATGGAAATTATAAAAGGGAACCAGTCAGAAATGAAGAATACAAAATCAAGATGCAGACTATATTAGAGGGAATCAACAGAGTGGTGGAAGTGGAGGACCGAATCACTGATATACAAAAGATGGGGTAGCAGAGGACACCCAATTAGAATAGCAACCAAAGAAAGAATCGAAAATAATGAAGATAATTTAAGGAGCCGATTGGATAACATCAAATGTAACAACATTTGCATTATGGTGGTACTGGAAGGAGACAACAGAGAGCAAGAAGTTGAAAACCTCCCTAACCTGGTGAAGGAAACAGACATACAAAATCTTTGATGTGATGAAAACCCAGGGTCTACAACCAAGAATACTTAATCCAGCAAAGCTATCATTTAGAATTGAAGGGCAGATAAAGATCTTCCCAGCCAAACAAAAATAAGCTAAAGAAATTTATCACCACCAAGCCCGTGTTACAGGAAATGTTGGAGGGACTTCTTTAAGAAGGAAAAACATGTATCCAAAGCAGTAATAAAGAATGGTAACAACTACATTCCTATCAATAAGTACCTTAAATGTTAAAAGAATTAAGTGCTCCATTGGATTAAGCATGGTGGCATGAAAGACATTCCCAGATCACTCCCCCTGAAACAACGATAAGTTGATCATCTAAAACTCAATAAAAAACACCCAAACTGCACATGAGCACATCTGAGCATGGGATCTGCACATAAGAACAGGGCAGAACCCCAGGTGTCAGGCAGTGGGCTTGGAGGAACAAAGAAGCTGCCTCACGCAGCTGGAGCTCCCTATAGGAGGAGGGGGCGGGGAAAGGAGTGGTGGCTTCCCTGAACAGCCCTGCCTGAGAGTGCTGTGAGCTCCATGTGGCCGGTGGCAGCGCCCAGTGATCAGGGCAGAAGGCAGAGAAACAGAGATGGCAGAAAAGTGAGAATGACAGAGAAACAACAATTGATTTTTACTAGTCATGGTTGGACTTCTCAGCACAAATCTTACAAGCCAGAAAGGAGTGGAATCAAATATTCAAACTATTAAGTGAAAAGAACAACCAGCCAAGAATAATGTATCCAGCCAAGCTCTCCTTGAAATATGAAGGAGAAATAAAGACCTTTCTAGACATACACAAATTGAGGGAATTCTCCACTACAAGGCCTGCACTACAGGAAATACTGAAAGGGGTCAGCTCACTTAAAATTAAATACAAAAAAATGCATAATTAGGAGTAAGGTGACTAGCAGGCTGATAAAAGCAGAGGAGTGCAACCCTTACTATGAACAAGGCATTATAAGCTTAAAATAAGAAGAGATTTGCTATAGCAAGATAGTAATGAACTTTCAGCATACATAGGGACAAAATGAGACAATGACTGAAAAGAGTAGGATTCAAAGATCCAAATTCGCAAAGGACAATGGAGATAAGGCACACACAGAAGAAAAGTGACGACTATATATATACAACTATCTTTTTCATATTTGGAATGGTAACCACAGGCCCAATATTTAGAACTAAAGTATATAACATAAAACAAGAAAAACCAGAGGGAAAACCCACAAAAGCCAACCAAAATAAAGAAAACAGACACACAAGGACAAGGAAGCAATGGAAACACTGAGCTACCAGAAAGCAGAAAATAAAATGGCTATAAATCAAGACAGAAGAATTTCTGCTCCACACCTTCCATTTTCTCCATTAAAAAAAAAATGAGGCAAGGACTGGGGTGTCTGAAGCTTGTGGGGGATGGAACAGGGAGCTGACTAGAGAGCTCCAGGGCAGCAGACAGGTCCCAGCAGAAATCCTCCCCTCTGCTTCCCAGGCTGGACATGGCTAGGAAAAAAAAAAGATGGAAGTGCTGCACCATGTGGTCCAGACTGACGAGGAAAGGAGCTGAAGAAAGAAACAGCTAGCACATCAGGAGAAATAGAGTGGGTTCCTTATACTCCATTTCAGGGGTATGACTCTGGAACCTGAGCATTTCTTAACGTAGTTGTTATATCCCCACCACATCCACATCCTGCACAATCACTCAGAAGGCCCTGGAAGAGCAGTGTCCACCTAGGTCGTCGTGGATGCTTATGTGAGGCAAGCCTGGGGTATAGCCCTGCTCAAAATCAGAGTTCCCTCCCTTCCCATTACAGCCCACCCTCTGTACATCCTTCCCCAGAAGACTCAGTATATTCCCTTTAAGCATTGCACTTCTGTTCTCAGTGATAATGATGATAAAGACTTGCATAAATATTCTTTACAAAGTAGCTTATTTTATTCAAGACAGAAATACTTCTTAAAAGTGAAACTTTCATTACCTCTAGGGTATGCTGCTCACAAAATCCTTGATAATTACATACTTCTATCAATCTCTACCAACATAACAATTTTTACAAAATTCCTGCAAAACTATGCAATATATACTCTTGTAAAAACATTAGTAGGCTGCATTGTTTCAATGGAGATATCTTGGCATGCACTTACATACTAAATGATATGAACATATTAGATTTTACCCAAATTAGACAATTTCTTTTAAAGATTTTGTAGAGAAAATTAATTCAATATTGAGAAATCTAGATAAAATAATATTTGAGCAGTTTTGGTTGTTATTTTTTAAGCTACAATAACCATTATTTTTATTTCATATTTTTATTATTTCACATAGGGATGCTATTCCAATTAGAATTTTTTTAATGTATCACAATGGACTGATGATCATACAGAACTTAGTAGAGCAACATTTCTATTAATAGTAAAATGACATCAAATGAGGTAAAGAAAAATTTAGATCAATACTTTGGAAAACTACATTTAGGAGACAGAACATTCATACCTCACAAGACCGTTGGAGTTTCATAAGTTGGTTTCGACGATTTTCACCAGAGAAAATGTCAGATGCATTTCCCTATTATAAAAATAAACAGTTAATGCTTCATAGCACTAAAAGCCAAATTAAGCACTCGAAAAAAAAATAACACTTTATATATCTATTTTAATTGTTTTTCTTTTTCATCTACAATCCAAAAAGATTTAGGAAGTCTCAGAAAGAGATAAAGTAAAACCAAAATCCACATTCATGTGAGAATGTGAAGGTAAGAGCTGATTAAAAAGAAGTGAGGGTAAGGAAAGAAGTTATTATATAAGAATTTAGGTTTAATAAAAGCTGCTAAGTATCAGTATGAACACAGTTTATAATATATGTAAAAAGTATTTTATAAATATAGATTTATGTGCATGAATAGATTATTATACACACATTTCTTTCCTAGCTCTGTCCACTAAGAGGGCCTAAGCTCAATGACACAAGAGTAGCAGTGAACACATATAGTATACAGATCTTGGTTTCAAAATACCACTCTGCACCAAAAGGAGCCAGAGCTCTTTGGAGAGAGATGAATTCTAGGGCTGTGACAGGGAAAATATAAATGAGCCCAGAACATCTTGTGATGTCAAAAAATAATAAAGTCCCCAGAAAAAGTGGAAGCATGTCAAAAGGCAACAGAAACCAACTGGAAACAGCTCCCAATGGCAATGCTAGAAAATTTCATCAATAAAATAATTATAACGTTGGATTATTACTCAAAAATACAATAAATACCATTTATTGTATTAATAAATGTAATAAACAAATTTACTAAATTATAATGAATGTAATGTCATTTATTGTCCATATTAATATAAAATATATAATTGAATAAACAAAGGGGGAGAAAGGACAGCTCTTCCTTACAAATGAATTCTAATTAATACAAAGGAATGAGAGAAATTCAGAGTCACCATTAGGCAAACACCACGATAGTGAATGTTGCAGTTAAAATCTATGAGCTAACTCAACCAGTGGGCAAAAATTTGAGGAGCAACAGTATATTTGCATAGTCTCAAAGTACCCATCCACCCAATATATTTATTAATTACAAAGGAAAAAACAGTAACTTTACAGGGCAAAAATTCAAAAGACATCATGTTAACCAAGTGATTAATGTTAACATCACCAGTAAAAAGATGTGTGGACACCATGTACTCCTGATTTGATTTGCTGAAGAGACAACATTATTTGTGCTGTTCTTGCCAAAAATGCATAATCTCAATCTATTCAAGAGGAAATATCAGACACCAAAATTGAGAGATATTTTACAAAATAACTGATGAGTACACTCATCAAAAATGTCAAGGTCATGAGAGAAAAGTAAAGAATGAGAAATTGTCACAGATTGGAAGAAACACAACTAAAGTCTATATGGGATACTGGATTGTATGCTGGAATAGAAAAGGGATGGAGGAAGGAGGGATAGTGGTGAAATTCAAACAAGGACTGCAGTTGATATCCTGGTTTTGAAAACTACACTGTGGTTATACAATTACCATAATTTTAAGTTATACAGGTAAATTAAGATTAAGGGAAGTTGTCTGTAGTATATACACAATAACTCTAAAATTTTTGCAACCTTCCGTAAATCTGCAATATTTCAAAAATTAGAAAAGATAGTGAACAGGGTACAAAACTTCTATGAATTTCCTATTAGATAAGGAAAACAGGGAACTAAAATGGTTAAGTGTTCACTGTCTTGTTAGTTGCTCACTGTTAAGGAAGCGAAGCATACAAATTCACAAGAGAGAAATATTTCTTGAGCTCATGATTTCAGTGTAACTCCACAGTATATGAAGGCTAAAATAAATTTAAATCATTTTTAAGATAGTAAATATGAATATACTTGGCAATTAGCAATTAATATACATAAATATTCAGTCATATATATATATATATATATATATATATATATATATATATATATGGAGAAAAAAATGGTGTAGATGATAGAGGCTCTGTTCATCCCTCTGGCGACCAAATCAAAGTTGTGATGAAAACAAGGAGTAGCAGCAAGAGAAAATGGCCTGGGGTTAACAAGCCATACAACTAGAGAGCAATCTAAGAAAGCACCCTGCAATGGCAGAAGGTAGGATGGGGCAAGGACGCGGGGCTGCCTGGGCCCTAGTGGCTCAGATTGAGGCTGTGACAGTGGAAAAAGCCTCTTAAGGGGACTCAACTGCATTTTTGAGGTGACAGATCTGCTTGCTCTAAGCACCAGTGCCGATTTCGCTATGCCCAGAGGGCACCAGGGACATATAGGGAGATATTGTTAGAGTGAGGGCCCAGGTGAGACTCACTCTGCACAGAAGTGCCGGCTGTATCCATTGTTCCCTGTTGAGCCCTCCCCGTTCCCTGTGTGTGGACATAGTGCCGCCATAGCCATGACATCATCAAACTGGATAACCAAGGTGGCTCCGTCCGAATGATCCCCTGAAACCCCGCCTCCCACAACTTGCAGCCCCACCCAAGCCACATCCATGTGTATCATAACCTCAGTGAGTCAGATGATCCTTGCTGAGACTCACACTGGAGGCATCTGGCCTCGGTTTCTGGTGTGGCCTTTTGAGGCAACTATAAACTCAGCATCTGTGGATTGCTTGCTGAATCTTAACAGGTGGCCTTGGAGGAGAAGAGGCTTGAGCTAAATTTGGCTTGCAGCTGAACCCTTCTCAGGACTGTGACCCTGGACACGTACTTCACAAATTCTCACTAATAAGGCCAGGAGACTTAGGATCTTTGTTTAGTACATAGAAACAGAGAGAGAAAGGCAGCCAAAATGGGAAGACAAAGAAACAGAAGCCAAATGAGAGAAGAAAACAGAGATCCAGATATAATGGAGTCAAGTAATCTAACCTAACAGATGCAGAGTTCAAAACACTGGTTATAGAGATGCCCAACAGACTTTTGGTTAAATTCAGTGAGAACTTCAACAAAGAGATTAAAAAACTAAAAATGGAAATGGAAATTATATAAGGGAACCAGTCTGAAATGAAGAACACATCATCTGAGATGAGAAGTATATTAAATGGAATAAACAAAGTGAATAAAGAGGAGGATCAAATGCCTTATAGAGAAGACAGGAAAGCCAAGGACATGCAATCAGAACAGCAAGAGAGAAGATGCCAAGTCTTTAAAAAGAATTTAAGGAGAATATGGGACACTATTAAGGGTCCAAATATCCATCTGATCAGCATAACTGAAAAAATTAATATGTCTAGGGAAGATTTATTAATAAACCAAAAGGAAATATGAAAGAAAGGAAGATTTAAGACTTTAACTTTCAAGTAGCACCAAAGGCCTAAAGTACCTCTGCCCATTGCAAATACTACAGCAGCACAAAAAGATACTTGCAGAACTGTTTCCTCATTAAACCAACTATACTAAAGGCACCATTTTTCACCAGGCTTAACTCTTACATACTTCAGAGTAGGACAGACTAGTCTTCCAATAATCTGGCACCAAAAGTGCTTTAAAAGGAAGTACTTTTAACTGCAAAGAACCAAATGTTATATGGCTTTTGATTTTCAAATAATCCAACAGTGACACTTTGTGGACAAAAGAGGAAATTTAAGCACCTACTTTTCTTAATAAATTAATCTCTAATTAAATCCTTTTTTGGACTAAAACAGGATAAAATAAGTAAATAGGCAGCAAATAACAATTATATTTAAGTATAATAACTCTTTATTCTAAGGATGAATTGCAGACTATATGAATAATTTAAATATAAACATATCAAGTAGGCTTCTAGTCAAAATGGTGGAATAGGTTAACACTGCACTAACCATCTCTTCCTCTCACAATCACATCAAAATTACAACTAAACTACAGAACAACCATCATTAGGAGTTGCCTCAAGTCTAACTAAACAGAAGTCCTACAACTGGGGACTCAAAAGAGGCCACCTCAAGGCTGGCAGAAAGGGCAGAAATCTGGAACGAGCTGGTCCCACACCCGCGTGTAGTGGTTGAGAATCAGAAAAAATATCTCAGCTGTGAGGGTCCCCTTAGAGGAGTGAGGGGTCCTGGCTCCACACTGGGCTCCCCTGCTCTGGGTTTCAGTGCCAGGAAGAGAAGTTTCCACAACTTCTGGCTGTAAGAACCAGCAGAGATTGTGGCTGAGTGAGGAGTGAGATGGAGGGTGGTGGGAATAGCAGAGATTTCTCTTAAGGGGCCTTTGTGTAGACTTAATAACTGACTGACTCAGTCACTCTGAGCTCCAGTGCTGGAGCAGCAGCTTGAAAGCCACCAGAGACATACAGGGAGGAACTGAGTTGTCTGGCTTCAGGGTGAGGGCTGGAGAGGCAGCTCTCTCCCAGACAGAAGTGTTGGCAGAGGCCATTGTTCCTTTGTTAAGCCCTCCCTACTCCCAGCCTGCAGATGCAGGCAGCAGCATGTCTGAGTCAATGTCAACTTGGCTAACACAGATCACCCTGCCCAGATGATTCCCTGTAACCCTTCACACCCTCCAACATGCAGGCCCATCCAAGCCACTTCCAGTGGCTTTTCCATACAAATAGTCTGTCTGGGCTCATGCTACAGACTTTCCTAACATTTCTCAAAGGTTCACAAACCCAAACAAGCACCATCTGGCCTTGGCTTGCCCTGTACCCTTTGCTGTGCAGCCCCAAGTCCAGCACAGGCAGCAGCTGCCCCCAGTTCATGGCTTGGTCTCTCGAGGCACCTCCAAGCCCAGCATGGGTGGTGGCCATTGCTTGGTGATTCTTGCAAGTTGACCCTAGGCAGGTCACAGGCTGCAGCTAAACTTGAGCTGCAGCAGGACCCTTCCAGAAAGCCCAAGAGCCAGCATGCCCAGTGGCCTGCTTCAGACCAAGCCAGAGCACTACCCAGGGCTGCATATGAGGACGACACAACCAAAAGCAAACTGGGCAGATGCCACAGCCCTGCTAAAGTGAATCCTGCTCCACAAGGTCAGCCCCTCACTGGCCAGTCCTCACAACCAATCAGTCTGAGAATCAATCCCTCCCACTGATATGCAGAGCAACCAAAAGTCAACTACAATAGGAAGCGGGCACACACAACCCACACAAGACACATACCTGGAGAACCCGGCTCAGTTGACCAGGTAGATGGCACCAGTGGGCCCCACAGAACACCTACTACATAGAGCCACCCTACTAAGACTGGGAGACATCGCAGCTCTACCTAATACATGGAACCAAAAACAGGAGGGGCATCCAAAATGGAGAGATGAAGAAACATGTCCCACATGAAAGAAAAGAACAAAGCTCCAGAGAAAGAATTCAACAAAATGGAGACAAGCAATCTAACAGACACAGAGTTCAAAGCACTAGTTATAAGGATGTTCAATGAATTTGGAGGAAGAGTAGATGAACTCAATGAGAACTTAAAGAGATATAAATAAAAATGGAGATAGGAAACATAACAAAGAACTAGTAAGAAATGAAGAATACAATAACTTTAATAAAGAATACATTAGAGGGAATCAACAGTAGCTTAGACGAAGCAGAGGATCAACTCAGCAATTTAGAAGATAAGGTATCAGAAAACACTCAACTTAACAGCAATGAGAAAAAAAAATCCAAAAAATTGAGGATAATTTAAGGGGCCTCTGGGACTACATCTACCATACCAACATTTGCATCATAGATACCAGGAGCAAGTAAATGAAAACCTGTTTGAAGAAATAATAATGGAAAAGTTCCCTAACCTGGCAAAGGAAATAGACATACAAGCCCAGAAAGCACAGAGAATCCCAAACAAAATATATCATTACGCCAAAGGTTAAAGACAAAGAGAATCTTAAAAGCAGCAAGAGAAAAGCAGTTAGTTACCTACAAGGGAGCTCCCATAAGACTAACAGCTGATTTTCAACAGAAATTTTGCAGGCCAGAAGGGACTGGCAGGAAATGTTTGAAGTGATGAAAAGCAAGGATTACTCTACCCAGCAAAGTTATCATTTAGAATCAAATGACAGATAAAGAGCTTCTTAGACAAGAAAAAAGAAAAGGAGTTCATCAACATCAAATTAGTATTACAAGAAATGTTAGAGGGACTTCTTTAAGAATAAGAAAAGATTGAAAACATGAATAATAAAATGGCAATAAATACACACCCATCAACAATGACTTAAAATATAAATGGATTAAATGCTCCAATCAAAAGATAAAGTGGCTGAATGTAAAAGAGAACAAGACCTTTATATATGCTGCTTACAAAAGACTCACTTCAGATCAAAAAACACACAGACTGAAAGAAAAAAGATAGAAAAAAATATTTCATGGAAACAGAAATGGAAAAAAAGCTAGGGTAACACTTTACCAGACAAAACAGACTTTAAAACAAAAGCTATAACAAGAGACAAAGAAGGACCCAATAATTCTATTTCTGGATATTTATCTGAAGAAACCCAAAACACTACTTTTGAAGGGACAGGTGAATCCATATGTTCACTGCAGCATTATTTACAATAGCCAAGATATGAAGGCAACTTGAATGTCCATTAATGGATGAATGGAAAAAGAAGTGGTACATATATATGATGAAATAATACTCAGCCATGAAAAAGAATAAAATCTTTCCATCTGCAACAACATGGATGGACCTAGAGAGTATTGTGTTGAGTGGAGTAAGTCAGAGAAAGACAAATGCCATATTATTTCACTTACAAGTGGAATCTAAGCAAAATAAACAAAACAGACATAAACTCATAGATATAATGAACATTTTGAGGGTGGAGGGTTGGGAGGTGAATGAAAAAGGAGAAGGGATTAGAAGGACAAAATGGTAGTTACAAAATAGTCATGGGGATGTAAAGTAAAGCATAAGGAATATCACCAATAATATTGTAATAAATGTGCATGGTGTCTGATGGGTACTAGATTCATTGGGATAATCACTTAATAAGTTATATAAATGACTAATCACCATGTTATACACTTGAAACTAATATGAGATTTATGCCAACTGTAACTGAAAAATTTTTTAATTATTTAAAAAACATATCAAGTAGTTATCAATATCTTTGTTTTCAAAATTACCTGAATTAGCCCTGTATTACAAAATTAGCAAAAATTATATGGAATTATAATACAGATTAATTATAAAAACAATACTGCCATCTTACTCTTGTATAGTGCTCTATGCTTTTTAAAGTACTTTCACATAGTTACGTCAGGAGTCATGGCTCTTGGTAGGCAATGAACATTATCCCCAAAGATGAAAATATTGGAGCTTGACAGAAGTTAAGAGAATTGCCTAAAATACTTACATAGTCACTTTGCCCATTATCCTCAATCTTATGTAAGTAAATCAATGCATTTTTTCTGCTAGGTCAAATTATATATAGTTTAATAATCTATTTTATTCAACTTCAGAGATGAAAAAGCAAAGCAAAATATGAAGGAAATGTAAAATAGTAAAATCACTTCAGAAAACCATATGGCAGTTTTTGATAAACTTTCATCTGCCCTGTGATCCAGTATTTCCACACCTGAGTATTTACCTAAGTTAAATGTAAACATATGGTCACAAAAAGACTTCCATAATAATGTTCAGTCACTTTACCCATAGTGGCCAGAAACTGAAAACAACTCAACTGTCCATCAAAAGGAGAATGAATAAACAAATTATGGATATTCCCACAATGGCATATTGCTCAGCAATATACAAGAATAAAATACTGCTACAACCAGATGATTCTCCAAAATATTATTCTAAGAAAAAGAGATCATAACACAAAAGAGTGTGCACTGTATGATTCTATTTATATTAAGTTCTATAAGCAGGCAAAACTAATCTATGATTTAAAAAAGATCAGAATAATATTTCTCAAAGGTTTGAGGAGGGTGGGGACTTATAAGAAAGAAGCATAAGGCAACTTTCTGCAATGATAGAAATGTTCTTTATCTTGATGAGGGTGGGTATAGATATTTGTCAAAGCTCATTGAGCTATATACTTAAAATCTGTGCATTTTACTGTATGAAATTAAACTCGTGTTTTTAAAAAAAGAAAGCAGAATTTAAAAAAATAAAGATTTTCACTTTACTATACAAACCATATCATCCTCTTTAAAATTAGATAATTGTCTGTTTTTGTGCGATGGGATTAACTCCACTTCTGCTGAATTGGGGTTCAATCTTTTTAAATTCGCTCGATGGTTTGTTTGTGATAATGGTTGGTTGCTTAACCCTGAGAAACCTTCATGTCCTGAAAAGCAACACATAAAAAAGTTAATTCACTTATTTACAACCTTAATAAATTTAATATAAATATGTTCTCAGAATGCCAACTCAAATTGAATTGGAGTCCGGGCTAAATTTTAGAGAAAGCAATTTGTTCTTATAATTTAAATAATTAATTAAATTGACTCAAGAAAAAATAGAAAATCTCAACAGATCTATAACAAGTAGAGTGATTGAATCAGTCATCACAAACCCCCCAGCAAAGAAAAGGTCTGGACTATATAGGGCTTTTACTGGTAGATTCTACCAAATATTTAAAGTATTAGCAACGATCCTTCTCAAACTTTTCCAAAAAAAAAAAACTGAAGAGCATTTGCTTCCTAAATCATTTGGTATCAGAATTACTCTGATACCAAAGTCAGATAAAGACATGACAAGAAAAGAAAATTATAGGTCAATATCTGTTATAGATATAGATGAGGAAATCTTCAACAAAACATTAACCAATCTAATCCAATAGCATATTAGGATTACCTACCATGACCAATGGGGATTTATCTCAGGAATGCAAGGGTAGTTTGACATAAGAAAACTCATCATTGTAACATATCACATTAATAAAACCAAGGGGAAAAAAACTATGATCTCAACTGATGCAGAAAAGGCATTTGACAAAAGTCCAACATCATTTCATTATAAAAGATTCTCAAAAAACTAGGAACAGAGGGAAAATTCCACAACCAGATAAAGGGTACTTATGAAAATCCACAGCTAACGCTATACTCAATGTTGAATGACTGAAAGCTTCCCCCTAAGCTTAGGAACAAGACAAGGATGCCTACTTTCACCACTGGTATCAACATTATACTGAAAAATCTAGCCAGAGCTATTAGGCTGTTTAATGCTACTAAATTATACACTTAAAAGGTTAAAATAAAAACTATGATGTATGTATATTTTACCACAATAAAAACAATATTTACCTGACTATCTTTATCGAAACCTCCTATTCTGAATTTTTCTGTTAGATAAATAAAAGGGATAAGACTATACTGCTCTGCAACCTCCTTTTTTTTCACTAAATGTGCATTGGTCTTTCTAAACCAATACCTTTACATATACTAAAACCACTTAAATAGATTCTTAGTTTCCTATCATGCAGACAGGCCATGATTCATTTAACCAGTTGCTGATTCATGGATATTCTGAAGCTTTGCTCTTGCAAAGAACACTGCTGAACAGTCTTGCACTTGTGCAAGTAGTTCTATGGGATAAATTCCTAGAAATAGAAATGATAAAAAAATGGGTATCCACATTTGAATATTCTTTGCTTGTTCATTTCCACTAAGGAATATTGTTGGAGTCCGCCAGATATAACACACAAAGGAAGTATCTGCAGGTCCTGCACATATTTTTAGAACCAGAACTAACAAGTGGTATCAAAAGGGTTTTTAGCAACAGTTAGATCAGGGTTCCACAAACTACAGCCTGTAAACCAAATCCACCTTACTGCTTGTTTTTAGGTATAGACCATAAGCTAAGATTTTTTTTTACATCTTTAAATAATTTAAAAAAATAAAAAACAAAAGACTATTTCATTTAAATAAAAAAAATTATAAGAAATTCAAATTTCAGTGTCCATAAAGTTTTACTGAAACATGGCTACACTCATCAATTTATGTACAGGCTGTTTTTATGCTTCAATAGCAGAGTGGAGTAGTGACAGAGCCCTTATGGCTGCAAAGCCTAAGATACTTACTATCTGGCCCTTTAGAGAAAATTTGCCAACCTCTAAACTAAGCAAACATTTCAATATTTTAAAGAGTAGGAAACCCAGTTCTCTAAGCAAAAGGCAAAGAACAAATCGTCACATAGCTACTGAGAAATATTCCAAGGGGTTAATGTCTCTTGGCTCTCTGTATATAAGTGATGTGAATGGCCTCACATTTCCATCACTGTGGTTGAGAAGCAACCATTGAAAGGACAAGTAGGTACAGCAGTTCTGGAAGCAGGACTCCATTTCCTATGGACTCTTTTGGCAGTATTAATGTAAAAGGTGCTATTTTTAATTTCAAGTTCTAATTGTTTATTGCTAGTATACAGAAAAAGGATTCACTTTTGTGTATTAGCCTTGTATCCTATAATCTTGCTATAATTGCTTATTAGTTCCAGGAGTTTTTGACTCTTTGAGACCTTCTACACAGACAACCATGTCATCTGTTCCAGGAACCCTTGACCCAACCTGTTTTTCCCATAAATTCAGCTTTTATTTTGTCACCACACAGTTATAACTGCCAAGCACAAATTTTTCAAAGAATATATTCTCCATAATGCATCCTGAGGCTACTTCCCCACACTCTGTAGAGCAAAAATAGAAAAGGAAACATGACAAAGCTTAAATGAAGGGAAAATGCAAGCACAAGTAAACTAATTAATATGAAACACACAGGAATATTTAAGCACTTTACTGGAAAAGGGGTCCAGGAGCAAAATTTAACACAGGAGGAAATTTAACATAATTACCATATGACATTTGGTATAGTGGCTGATAGTTATCATTGCTGCCTTGAACATTTGGTTGTGTAGTCAGCATGCTATCAGTTAAATTTATGTTCTCAATAGACTCTGTTTCAGAATCTTCTATTATCACAACATCATCATCATCATCATCCACATCCGTAGTGTTATCAGTGTCATCATCAATAGTTAGAATAATACAATCTAAGAATAAAAACAGAGAAAGTTTAGGTTATATACCACATTAAATAAAGTTTGTAGAGGAAACTACCTTATAAAGAAATGGATTATTTTAAAAATATGTTAGCCGAAAATTACATTAAATATTTCATATCTCTAATCATTACAAGCTAGCTAAGAAATCAATTTCTTAGTATGAAGTTTTGAGATATATTTTTGTTTATATGTATGTACACAGACACACATAGTATTATTTTTAGTACTTCTGATTTTATAGAGCAGTAAATTTCTTTTCTATTAAAAAACATGAACACCTGGCCCATGCTATTATATGTTCAATGATATATTTTTAACTTTATTTTTTATCTGAATTAAAATTTTTATTTTTATTGAAGTAAAATCCACACAAGATAAAATTAACCAAGGCCTTGAAAAAAAGTTCAAAGAACAAGTGCGGCCTAATGGACCAGCTCTGAAGCTGTCCTCTGGAGGCCACCAGAAATGCACTGCGGTGGCCCAGCCTCCGGAGCAGAGATGGCGGAGATTGGTTCACGACCATTAGAGGGGGCCTGGAAAGAATCTCGCCCTCGCGCAGAAACCAGGCCCGGGCAGTCCAAACGGTGGCTCGAGCACAGCGTCACCTCGAGCCCCTGGGGCACCCTGAATCCTGGAAATACAGTGAGCCCCAGATCACCCCCCAGCCTGGGACGCCATAAACCTGAGCGGTGCCACGAGCACCAGGATCGCGTCAAACCACTACAACGTCACAAACCTGGGGCGCCATGAGCCCCTGCGTCATGTCCAACTGTGATAACGTCACAAACGTGGGGCGCCATGAGCCCCACGGTCACTTCTACCGTTAAACAGCACAAACCTGAGGCGCCACGAGCCCCAGAGTCACTTCTACCGTTAAACGGCACAAACATGAGGCGCCATGAGCGCCAAGATCACATCAAACTGCTACAATGTCACAAACATGAGGCACCATGAGCCCCAGGAACATGTCGAGTCCCTGAGATGCCATAAACCCTAAAGTTGCCTTGAGCCTCTGGGATACCATGAACACCGGGGAAACCACAAGTTCATAGGACACATAGAGCCCAGGGGACACCCTGGACCGAGGGCTAGATCCTGCCCACCACACCTACATTCCCACATGCTCACTGACCCATAGGGGCACAATGGCAAGGCCTTGGCCGATGACCAATCAATCCCACGGTGGCCTGTGTAGCCCTCTAGGTGGATCGGGCACAAACCCTCCCGAACCCTTTCCCCGGACCGTTTAAGAGGCAGAAGTTACTGGGGCAGTTTCGGGGAGGGTCCCTTACCCTGTTCCTCAGACATCGTGAGGCAGAAGACAGGCTCGCAGCGTCTCCGGTGCGGGAGTCTGCGCAGCGGCTGGAGTGCGACTTCACCCACCAGACGACTGCGGCACACTGACGCCCCAGTCCGAACGCGCAGGATTCGAAGCCTAATAAACGTTTCTGCGGCTGCGCAGTGGCACTGGCAAGCGCGCGCCAGGGTGGGGGATGGGGCCAGGGATGACGTGAAGTGTGGCGCTTTGCCACCCCCACTTCTTTCGTATGTTTCTAAACATATATATTCATATGTTTTTTAAAGTGTACTAATATATATATGTATATATATGTGTGTGTGTATATATGTATGCATGCATTATATATACAATATATATTATATATATTTATTATATATATGTGTATATATATATGAACCAGTAACCACCTGTAATTCCACTCTTCTGAAAATGCTCTTCACACATAACACATCATTTAAAAGTGTAGAATGTAAGAGATTTAAATTCAGACTTTCTAATGTTTTCCGGGTTGCATACTCAGCCCCAATGCCAGCTTGGGAACAAATCTGAAAATAATCCAACTTTTTAGAACGTGCCCTAATAAGGTCCACTAAATCCATGTCACCCTTCAGCTGTAGCAATTTGTACTCGCCATTTTCCAAACAGCCGTGTGCTTCATTCCTCCATAAAATAGTAATAGCTATGATTTACTGAGCGCTCACTGCAAGCCAGCCATTAAACACATATGATCTTATGTGGTCCTTATGTAAGATGGCAGTATCATCGTTCCATTTTAAAGATAATAACTGAAGCTCAGAGAGTTTAACAATAACGTGCTCAAAGTCTGGTGGCAGGGTTATGATCTGAACACCCGCATCACCTCCTCACCTCCCCATCTCACTGCACAGGATCACATGCCCTGTTATTCTACCTCCCACTCGATTGCTCCTGGAAAAGTTTCACGTCTTTCAAAACCTGTTCAGTGCTACATCTGTTCTAATAATACCTACGCCAACACATTTTCCTATACTTCACTGGTAAGAATGAGTAGCTTCTTTTCTAGGATTCCTCCTTTTATCATTTGAATCACTTTGCCTGATATTAGAAATCTTTGTCAAGCCAGTTTTTCCCCAGAGCAACCATGGGCAAATGGAACTAGGTGTCCCACATGCAGCTAGCTGAGCGGACATTCCTGACCGGCTTGGAGGGACAGTGGGTTACAGGAAGAGCCCACTGGAGGGACCAAGATAATCTAGCCTCAGCTCCCAAAAGAAAGTTGTGATCAGTGACAAACAAGATAAACAGCCCCAAATGGTAGTTTTAAAAAATGAAGACCTATAAGTTGAAGAAGTCATGAAAATTGAAGCAGAAATAAAAACTGCCAAAACATATGAAGAACCAGCATCAATTGATGGAAGAGCCATGTACAGAAAACCAATCATGCGTTCCCCAGATGAAAAATATTCACGTTTAACTAAGCTCAAAAAAGAAGATAAATGAAAATGAAATAAATAAATTGGACTCAGTTAAAAAGAACTCACAAAAGCAAATCAAAACCAGTAGCCTTCTTGAAAAGGGAACCTTCATACATTGTTGGTGGGATTGCAATTTGGTACATCTGCTTTAGAAAACTGTCTGGAGAGTTCTTAAAAATTTTTAAATGGATATACCTTTTGACCCAGCAATTGCACTTCTGGGTATTTATCCAAAGAAAATCAAAATAACAATTTGTAAAGATTATGCACCCCACTATTCATGGCAGCACAATTTACAATAGCCAAGATATGGAAGCAACCTAAATGCCCAACAACAGACAATTGTGTAAAGAAGTTATGATTCTTATGAATATTACTCAGTCATTAAAAAAAAGAAATCCTACCATTTGCAATGACATGGATGGACCTAGAGGTTATTAAGCTGAGTTAAATAGGTCATACAGAGAAAGATAAATACCATAGGATTTCACTTATATGTGGGATCTAAGGAACAAAAGGAACAAACTAATCAAAAACAGACTCACAAATTTAGTGGACAATTTGGTGACAAACAGAGGGAAGGGGGGTTGGGGGCTTTGGAAATGGGGTGAAGAATTAAAGAAGTACAAATTAGTTGATAGATGGTCATGGAGATGGGGAGTACGGCAGAGGGAGTGCAGTTAGCATTAGTATATTGGCTAGGGGAAAACGAGAGGAGAGAAAGAGCAATTAGGGGGATCATTTTATAAACTATATAAATTTCTAACCAATGTACTATATACTTGAAACTAATTAAAACAAATAAATAAAATTTTAAAAAACCAGTAGCCTCCTTTCTTTTGACAGTGAAGATGAAAATAAGTGTAAACATTTTGGACTTAATCTTTAAGAGTATATGGGTTGTTTTTTAAAATAATATATTTTTCCTAAAGATAATAGTTCATTATAGAAAATTTAGAAAATACTGAAAAAATAGTAAGATAAAAACTATAGCTATCCATCAATACCCCTTGAAATTCTAACTCTGTAGATGTTAACTGCTATTAATATTTCACTTTTTCCCATATGCATGTGTATGTATGTAAATTACAATTTTTAACAAAATTGGGGGGAAAAAAGAAATATTTGTCAATATGCATCTCTCCTAAGTTTCTGGAGAGCAGCATCACATATTATTTATATTTAAAAGAGCATTTCCCTCACAGGGCTCTCTAAGTAAATATTATAAAGCACCCAGTGTTTGGAATTTAGGTTTCTTTTCACTGCATCAGCTATACAGTGCCCCTTGGCACTGTATGTTTCCTCATCTGGGATCGGGGGAGGGGGAAAGGGTGTGAATTTCTTCATCTGTAAAAAGGAAAATTGTATCTTATTAGGTAGAAATGCAGGGCTGCTTTGCTGTTGTATGAGGTGTAAATGTTTGTAGGAGGCTGCATGGAGAAGGTGAATAGTAGAACAATGTGCTGAATTGGTTTTGCATTTATTGTTTCTCAGCCTCAAATTCACCCCTTTTTCTTGCTCTATGAAAATAAATATGGGCCCTTTAAATATTTCTCCCTTCTCAAGTAACAGGATTCAAGCTTTTTTTCTGTAGGATGAGCTGGAGAGAGACTGTAGAAGAATCGAGTTTTGCTTCTTGGTCTCCATTTGCTTTCCAGGCCGGCTGCTACAGAGTGCAGCTCACACACACACACACACACACACACACACACACACACACACACACACACTACAGGGTATATTTCCATCAAGTTCCACCAGTGCAGCACCGCAGTGACTTGTCTAATTCTTTGAGTTATAGTTGTGCCTCTTCAGTGCACTCTCAGCCCTAGAGGTAGTAGCCTTTCCTTAGACCTGTTATTCTTGTATTCTTTAGAGCTGTCTTTATTCTTACTAGCCAATTCCTGATTGCTCCAGTCCTATCTTAAATGTAATACTTTTTTTAGATTTAACTTTTCTCTGTTCAAATTACTGTGTGATTTTTCTCTTTATCCTAGGCTGAGACTGATTTACTCACTCCCTTTTGGGTCTCCTTCCAGCACCTAGTACTCAGTGGGTTCACAATGTCTGTTCCTGGAATGTAATTAAATATGCAACGGATGCTCAACAACCGCTTTACTTTCATTTCTAGTCAGTTCTCTCCACTCATTCACTTGATCTCTCTTCTCCATGGAGGGGCATGGAATAGTGGGAGGAAACACTTTCTTACTGTCACTCCTAAAGCTAGCTTTTCTTCTCCTGGTTTACCTAAGCCACATCAATCTGAGTCAGGCATAACATACTGCCTGGCAGGAGAGGAAGACCTCGCAGCACTGGGAGAAGTGAGAGGAGATGCTAGTAAGTGCTATCTACCTATCCTTAGATATGGGCTAAGCAGCAGAGGCTGCGAACAGACCAGATATTACTATCAACACCCTGTGTAGCCACAGGAACTGGGAGTTCTGCTTCCTATAACGAAGGACAGGGTAAGGCACTGCAGCTGTTCCCCAGAAAGACAACTAAAAAAGTTGGGCAAAATGTTCTAAGATAGTCTCAAGAACATTGAAGAGTTAACAAAACAATGAGTAACTACTGAGCTAAGAGCTGGGAAAGACCAGAAACCTAGACAGGTGTGAGAAGCTGAGAGGACTGTTTTTGCTCTAGAGCAGTGGTCTCCAACCTTTTTGGCACCAGAGACCAACGCTCCTATGATAATCTAATGCCTGATGATCTGAGGTGGAGCTGAGGCAGTGACACCACCACTAGGGAGAGGCTGCAAATATAGATGAACCTTTGCTCACTATTTGCCACTCACCTCCTGCTGTGCAGCCAGGTTCCTAACAGGCCATAGAACTATAAAGTTCATGGCCTGGGGGTTAGGGACCCCCACCTAAGGCATTTACTGATCCAGAAAAGGCTGACAGAGGACTGGCTGTACTTCTGGTGGTTTTGTGGGACTGAGGGACAAAAGTCGGAATTTGGAACCTGCTGAAGAAGGGGTGCTGGTAAGCTGCCTCTACTATGGATAGGGATCACAAAGAGCCATCCCTTCAGAGTAAAAGTGATTCAGTTTACCACATGAACTGTAGCTGTCTCATTATTTAGGGATTTAACACTCCCAGGTATGTGGTATAAACAAACAAAAATTATTTCCTGTAAGGATAACATCAATTTATTTCTACAAAAAATATTTAAATAAAATATTCAGCACAAAGTGAAATATAACAAGGTATAGAAAAAGGTAAGACATCTATACTGGGGGTGAGGGCAGAGACGTCTAATGCACCCTCCACCCCCCCACCATGACAACAACAGGACACTCCCACACTTAGTGGTCCTTACAGAGTCATCTGGCTAGTGACCTTGGTCTCTGGAGAAAGCTAGTCTCTGAGTATCTTATATTTGGGGAAGGATCCAGACTGGAAATCCACAAGGGCCCAAGTTTTCAGAAGGGAGCCTCCTCACTCTTTAATAATGGAAAACTAACTGTTACAGCAAAGCCAGTGAGAGAGACTCGCTTGTGAGCCCAGCTCTTTCCAGCTTCCCTTACCTATACAAGTTGGGGGATGTCGCATGCTGCAGTGTATGGAGCTGACGTGACAGCCCCATTCTTGGGGGACAAAAAATAGAGCAGGGAAAAGTTGGTGGGGTTATCGGAATGCAACAGAGGGAGAGGATGGAAGGCATAAAGGAAACTGGAAGGAGAATGGCTGGAGAGCACAGGGCCCAGACTAGAGCACTGCCCCTGAGGAAGGGCAGTCAGGAGGCCCAGCTATGTCACAACTGGCATCAGTCACTCTTGTAGATGCCTGTTCCCCTCTCTAGCTGCACTCAGAATCACCAGGCAACCTGTAAGGACTCCTAGTGCCCAGGCCTGGGCCCCACAGACTCCCATGTCACTGGTCAGGAGGCCGGGCACTGGGCATGCAAAGTTCCAGGGGATTCTCACAGAGTCAGGCTGAAGTGCATTCCTCTGTGCATCACACGGGGTCGGTCACAGATTCATCACATTTCATTCTCACATCACCCAGCAGGTTCATGTTACTGACCTGGTTCATGTGCAGTGGAAGCCAGTGGCCCGGGCCCACGGCACCAGCACAAAGAGGGCGTGAAGTGACTTTAATGCAGCCTACAGTACCGCCACTCACTGCCCACAAGACACAGGACAAACACTACCCCCTCACAGAACAGCAGTGACCTAACTTAGGCGGAGAGCCCACACTGATGGTTTCTATTTGATGCCAAGTAGTGACACTGGCAACCCAGGCCGGATTTCACAAAGCACCGCTAACAGCTGCCAATTCCAGAGTGAAATGCCTGAGCTGCAGAGCCCAGGTATGAAACCCCACACTTGACTGAGACCTGTTCTTGCTGCCCACCTTGCCCCACAATGGGCCTCAATGGCCTTATTGGCTCCAAGGCCTTAAGAACACTTCTTAGGGGAGGGGAATGAACTTAGGAGCAAGTGTGAGGAACGTGATTTATTGGAGAAGGTGCATCCTAGGGGTGGTGAGACCGGATCCCATCGTCTGGATCCAAAACACACTAAGATGTGTGCATGTTTCTGTGTCCGTGTGTGTGTGTGCATGTGTATATATGTGTGTGTGCGTGTGTGCATGTGAGAGAGTGCATGTGAGAGACAGACTGAGGGGATGATGGGGCTGTGATGGCTAACAGGAAAGAAACTGGGAAGGAGACAGGTAAATCAAAGCGAACGCCTCCCCATCGTTGTGTGACCTACATACAGTAGGTGGCCTCAGCAAGGTAAGTCTGACCTTCTGAAGAAACCTAGTCTGTGCCCTGGGCCAAGTCTGGGCCTGGGACCCTGCTGGAGACAGAGGGAGCCTGGGACGGAGGGTGGTCCAGCTCCAGGAGCAGGTGGAGACAAGCTTGGCCAGCAGGCTGACACCTCATCCTGCCCCATCAGACAACAACAGTGGCCAGGCACAGAACTCTGGACCTCTCCTCGCTTACTTTTGCTATGTGGCAGCGATGCTAGTCCCACCTTGTGTCACCACCTTGTTTCCTGGCCAAGGTCCATGGCCCCTGGGTGCCTGCATTGGGTGGGGGACCTGCCATCACCCTATCACTCTTCACACCTAAGGGAGAGGCTGCAGCACACATGGCCCTCCCCGCCAGACCCAGACTCCTGAGCGCGGGGCCATAGGAAATCTGCAGCCTGGAGTCCAGCTCGAAGGCAGTTAAGGCTTTTGTTTGTCTCCTCGTGTTATTGACCTGATTTTCATTCTGAGAAAGCAAACGGAAGAGACTGTCATTTAAACGTTCTGCCTGAAGCAGGTCTCTCCTTGCACATGAGAGCAGATAGAGTATAAACTGCAGTGGCAATGGCAGGACAGGCATTGAGAAAGTTTCTTTCCCTCTTTGACCGAGGATTAGTTGAAAGGAGTGCTGCATAAACTGTAGCCAAAGGAGGCATTACGCTTCCAGAAAAATCTCAAGGAAAAGTATTGCAAGCAAAAGTAGTTGGATCGGGCTTTAAAGAAAAAAGTGGAGAGATTCAAACAGTTAGAGTGAAAGCTGAAGACAAAATTCTTCTTCCAGAATATGGAGGCACCAAAGTAGTTCTAGACAACAAGAATTATTTATTTGAGATGGTGACATTTTTGGAAAGTATGTAGACTGAAATAAATCACTATTGAAATGGCAAACTGTGAAGCTGCCTATTCCACTGAAGATCTGAAATCTCATGTAAATAATTTGTGTCTCTCGTTTGTAATAAATTAATAATATCCCAAACTGACATGCAGTGTCTCTTAAAATTTAATTTCACTGTACCGATATAAACATTTCCAAATAAAAATGTACATTAAAAAAGCTCTGACCCCGAAAAATAAAAATTTTAAAAATGAAATTAAAGCTCTGCCCGAAATTTCATCGAAGCCCTCTGCAAAATGTTGGGCTTCCCAGAGCTCACACAATCTTCAAAGTAGCTGCTCTAGCATTTGAAAGAGAAAGGTGACTGTGTTCAATTGTTTGCTGGCTGTAATTCCCAACAACTCGGCCACCCTCAAAGTGACACCTACTATTCTGAGAACAGCCCATGAAAAAGGTAGCATGAGATCACTGGATTTGCCCTCCAAGGGAAATACCAGAATGGGATTACATGGAGGGTACTGTGCAGAGTGTGGGTGATGGGTGTGGTTTGCTGAGAACTCTCCTCCCCACCCCCCAGTGGCTGCCAGAATGATCTGTCCACAACGCAGGTCTGGCTGGGTGACTCCCCTCATTTATAATCCCTTCATTGCTTCCCACAACCTTTGGGGGCCCATTCAAAGCTAACCCAACAACCTTCCTGTTCCAGGCCTTGATCAGCTCTGCAGAACTCATGCTGAAATTTATTCAAAGAACAAAATGAAAGTCTTCTTTAATATCAAGGCCACACAGTGGCTTTCCTGGGCTCCAGCATAATGGGGGTGAGCTGTGAACAGGATGTGGAAAAGGGAGCAGCAGGGACTGTGGGAGGAGAAGGGAATAATAAAGGAGCGGACACTTTCAGCAGTCACCATGTCAAGCTGCTTCCCATACCGTATCTCCCTGAATTCTCAGACCCCTAGGGGAAGAGACAATCCTTTCCTCTGAGAGCTGAAGCAATGTGACCAAAGTCATATAGGCAGAAAATGGAGGGTGTTCGAATTCCATGTCTCTTCTCCCTCTCAGACCTCTTTGTCATATACTTGGAAAAACTGCTATGCTCTTGGGCCCAGGAGATGCTCCAAAAGGACAAGGAAAGCAGCCAGGGGCCCTTTGCGGCCAGAGTGGCAGGGGAAGGGGCCTTCCCTAAGGACTTGGGGCTCCAAGATAGCCAGCAGCCTCCACAGACCTCCACACCCAACTCCCTGCATGAAGCTCAGGGGAACACTGCAGAAGTCCACCTTCTATTCAATGTCCTCCTCTCTCATCATAATTGGATTCTGTAGTGGTCTTAAGTCCATGTGCTGACCTTCCATCCTTGACTCCTCCTCGTGGCTTCCCTGGGACTGAGCCCCACTGGCTACAACCCCAGTCCCTGTGTGTGCCCAGAATGG
Organism: Cynopterus sphinx; assembly: GCA_030015415.1. Classification (NCBI taxonomy): domain Eukaryota; kingdom Metazoa; phylum Chordata; class Mammalia; order Chiroptera; family Pteropodidae; genus Cynopterus; species Cynopterus sphinx. The sequence continues at coordinate 8,752,418 of CM057388.1, forward strand.
CTCCAGAAGCCTCAGAACTAGCCCATCAAGCTCAAGGACTCACCCCACCACAAAGAGAGGCTGACGACTACAGCCTCATCTTGTCTGCCCCAAGGGCTCCATTGGGAGCAGATCAAACCTCCTCCCTCTACTGAGCCAGAGTCCTCCTGCCTCTAATTTCCCTCTGGGCAAGTTCTCCTCCAAATACCTCCACTCTAGCCCAGCTCTGCTTTCTCCCTTTTGGTGTAAAGGGAAGAACTCCTTGAGCCTAAGGTCAAGCCTTCTGTCTACACACTAGAAACCATAGGCTCTTCCTCCTGACTGGAACTCAAAAGCAGGGCCAACCTAAAAACAAAACCACTGGCTCAAGACTTACTGTACCCCTTTAGTTATGGTGGTTCTTACTGTACCCCTTCAGGCACAGTGGTTCTCCTTCAGCGGGCCAAAGACTCCGATTGCTGGAGGAAAGATGTGACAAGTGTGATTTTGATGCATCTCTCATCTCTTCTATACTCCACTTACATCTCTGCTAGTATCATTCCTGAAATATCAAAATTGCCCCCAAGATTTTCTGTCACTCTGCAATTCTCATTTTGAGACCCCATAATGTGTCCAATCTAACTTGGAGAGGCTTTCAGAAGAACAGATCAGCAACCAAAAATAATTTAAAACAAACTCTAATATGAACTTTATTATTGAAAGGGCCACCAATCATAAGTTCCTAACTTCTCTAAAATTCCCATCCTTTACAGCTCTCAGCCCCATCTACCCCCATCCAACCTCCATGCTATGAACCTGATAAAACTTATCCTTGCCACATCTTCTACCTTAGTTTCATCTCATCACTTAAGCAACTATCATCTTTACTTGGATGATAAAATGTGTGTGAGACAGAATGCTGGTTGTCTCCAAAATTGGTTACCCTGTTCATAGATTAAGAGCTTCTGGGCTGGGCATGCAGCTTCCTAAAGACTCCCCAGAGGACAGGGATAGCTGAATTGGAATGCAGATGTGATGGAAGGAGTTAGAGCAACCATATAGGGCCAAGAGATGGAGGTGACATACTGTGGAAAGCAGAACAAGATGGGAGGAGTGTGGATCCCTGATATGTGGAACACCTTCTCCAACCAACATAAAAACAAGACAGGAAAATGTCTCTACCTTTTTGAGGATCCCAGGATTTGGGGTCTCCGTGTTAAAAGTTCACAAACCCATATCTTTACTACAAAAAAAGGAAGGTATTTTACCATTGTGCCTTTCTTCCTTGCCACCCTCATCCCTGAAGTTGTTTTGACTTTTTCATTTTTTTATCATCCTAGGCCATTGAAAAAGTGTAAAGCACAGGCAGCTTGGGGCTCAGGCTGGTGTCCTGATGATCGCAGGTGTGCTGCTGGTAGCTGTGGATGGAAAATCCATATTATGGACAAGACTTGAGGGAGCATGTTTGGCTTCCATGCAGCTTGCCAGAAGGGTGACATTCCGAAGGCTCTGGGCTGACCAACTCTTCCCATGCTTCTCCAGAACCACTCCCCTGCCTTCTGCCTGGTATAGCAGGGAGCACGGGTAAGCTCAAGCTGTTTGTGCTCACTTGGGAGAGGGGATTTCAAGGCTCAATTCCATCAAGCTGCTGGACAAAAGAAGGAATGCTGGGCAGGAGGGAAGGAAACCTACCCACCAGGAATTCCAAAGATGGGGCTTGGCTTGCATGCCCTCCTTCCCCTGGGCCCCCCTCCTTGCCTGGATCAGCGTCATAGGACTCAGAGATACAAGCAAGTCCCAGCATCACACTGTACAAACAGCCCCAGGAAGGTAACCCTACTTCATTTCCTCAGCCAACTCTGAGTACAGTCCCTTCTATAGCTGGAAAAAGCAGCGCTCCACCTCCACCCCATTACGGTTCCTAGTCGCGATGTTTGATGTTTAATTTCTGACAATATTAAAGAAGGGCAGGGCTTTTCTCTTGCTTATGGAGGGGGCCCAGGTTTCAAAGTCTGAGAAGTCCTCAGAATGGAACATGTACTGTAAGACACTCCAAGGAGCAGAAGTCATGCAGACAAAAGCAAACGCTCATGTGACCAGAGGGCCCCAGTTGCACAATTCTGCTGGCTACAGAGTGTCCACGGATGGACTGAGAGGCAGAGCTGGAGGAAAGGTTGTTTTAAAAGCCCGGGGAGTTCACAGCTGCCTAACATAACATGATATTCTCTGGACTAAAAATTTACAAACCAGCGAACGAGTGGTTCTGAATCACCCAAGTCTCAGGCAGCAAAAGGACACCCTATTCTTGTCACTGGAGCATCACCCCTGGGGCCTTTTAGGGTCCCAGGGCCTCCAGGAAGTACAGGACACACTGATGAGAAGCAACAGCCTGAGGTATCTGGGCTCCTGGGCACAGAGCAGCAGCCCCTGGGGTGGGTGGGCTGAGGGGGCGGCTACTGAAGGTGACTTGCCCACAACAGGGCTTCTAAGGACGTTCCTTCTACCATGACAGCTTGGGGACAGGACAGCGAAGCGGGTTGGCTCCTGCCCTCTGGTGGTAAGAGCAGCTGGAACTGCCAGCCGGACACCAGAACCCACGTGGCACGGTATCTAGGGGCACGGCCGTTTTCTAGCACACTCGCTCCATCAATAACATCACAAGTAACAAAGGTTTTGAGCACAGATAAAGCTCACCGATTTAACTTTGCACTGTTCCCCTGGGGTCCCATTTAAGGCCCTTACAAGAAATCAGCCCTTTGCTTCTGGGACTATTTGCCTATAGAATGAGGTCCAGTGTTCAAACTCAAGTATTTGGACACATAAAACCAGAAACTTACCAAGTGCTTCTTTTTCAATATAACCAATTTACACATTAATGTGATATGGTACAAGCAAATAAAATCACACCTGAGGCTTTGACACCCATGATTGGAGTTATTTAACTTTATTATATTTTAAAATTTGACAACTGTAAAACTTAGTATTTATGCAAACACCTGAGGACTGTTCAACGGGGCACAGCATCTTCACACAAACAATTTGAGAGAAGACTAAAAGTATACATTAGATTCTTGCCTTGTAACAGAAAAAAAAATAATATAGATGAAACCACCTTTTCAATAGTTGCATTCACGTATAAAGTGACATTTTTTTTTGAAAAATAAAATGTACATTCTTGCCCCTGGTGTATATTTTATTGGCATTTATAACAAATGGCTAATACTTTTAGCACAGTTTCTCATAGCTTATAAACCACTGCAAAGTTACAAAAAGTAATAACAATAAACATATAGCACCATTTCCCCTTGTAATTTTTCACTTATAAAATAAAGCCCAAAATGATAAGTCAGAATTAAAGCATCCTCCAAAATTTAGCAAAATGGCTCAGATCTAAGCAAATTAACTAGAAACATTGCATAAGACAGAGAATGCCCCTGTATGGAAACCAATCTATGGATTGTTTCTTATCCCCTGAAGACTAGCTGAGAGGTACAAGTAATATCAAACAATGCAAACATTTTTTACAGAATAAAAATGTCTAACTATATAAATAGTTTATCATTACCTCTGTGGCAGTGTAAAGTGCCATATTAAATTCAAAAGGAACAGATTTACTTGTTTGATACACATACAGGTACAGGTACAGAATATATAAATATGGTATAGTACCATATAAGGAATAAATGCAGCCAACAAAATATATATCTTTTAAAAAAACTGGCACAGATGTCTTCATATAGAGATGTAAGAAATGAATGTTTAGTCAAATATCTAAGCTTAGTGAAAACATGTAGTTTTAAAATAACAGGTATTTATTAGAAAAAATCAGACTCCATCCAAGACACCCTTGTAGTATAATATCTCCTGCATAAAACTATACTATCTATCCTATAACTGATATTTATCAAAAATGGATAAGAACACTTTATGAAAGTTTATAAGTTTGCTTTTTCATTAAATAGAACAAATACAGCACACAGAGAAATAATAACAAAAGCAAAATAATTTATATGGCTATTCCCTTTCTGGAAACTGGTAGAAGACAAACAGAAGACTGCAGGAACATAAACTATCTGAGGAAGAGATGGCATCTGCAGTTGCATCTTGAAATTCTCGTCTAAAGAAAGCTTCTCATGGATTATTCATTAGAGAACTTGTTAATAATCCCTGACACTCTCTCCACTTTGGGATTTAGCTGTTTTGGTTCTATATATAAATGTTCACAGCTATCAAAGGTTTTTCTGTTTCCTACATGAAGTATATTTGTAAACTGTACCATAAAGTAACCTGTAAACAATAAAAAAACAAAAAGACAGAAAAAAATTGCCAATTTGAATATGCTAATACTAACACATTAAATGGTATTGAGAGAAGTCAAATGGACTGGACCGTAGTTCTGCTATCTGGGTATAATAAATTTTTTAGGAACTGTCTAGAAAATAAAAACTGCTAAGGGAATAAAAATACTTTTAAATTAATAAGTTATCAGGACAAGTGAGAATTATATCTAATCTAAAGTTACACATTCTTAATTGTACTTTCCTTCTTTGAGTTTTTCAATATAGTAGCATAACTTTAAAGCTGGCCCCAACTTCAGGCCCAAATACTTCATTATAATATCACTTTTGAGCAGTAGCAGAGCCTTCCCATCAATTTCCTACAGAGAGAAAGAAATTATAATTAATAATGTTATTTTGTTATTTATATAAAAACATGTAGAGAATAGCTTTACATTCTTGATATATATTCCCTAAATACACTTTTATTTCCTGAAAACTATTTAAAATATATGGTAAAGCATCATTTGATAATTTCTAAATTTACTTCAAATTTTAAGAAAAAGAAAATTTAATCCAGTATCTTTCAAAAATGGCCTAAGCATCAAACTACCTGATTTTAAATGCTGTGTACTGAATAAAATACATTATCTATGACAAAGGGTAGAAAACTATGAATGGTAGAAATGAATTTCAGAGGGTTGCTAAGTTTCTTAGAAAGGCTGAAATATGAATATGTCAGCATCAGTGAAAACTGTAAATGTGCTATACAGCATTATGTTTATGTTGAAATTTAATCAGTTGTCTGAAGGCAGACATTAAAACTAATCATTAGTTTTCTTACATTTTCTTAGATTTCCTCACATTTCTTAGATTGAAAAGGATATATCAGATATTTGGTCACAAATATGATTTATTAGAAAAGACTGTAAACATATTAATAGACACAAGGCATCCTCCTAAAATTCTTTATTTCCTTATGTAACCAATTTGTGTCATGGAAGCATATTATTTGGTATTCATGAGTTACTATTTTTAAAAAAGCTTCACTTAATCTTATTCAGTTGCTGGATTCATTGGGCATCATAACAAGAAAGATACCCTATCACAGCTTGTGGTCATCCCCTCCTACTCAGGGTCCTGGACCAAGCAAGGAGCAGGAGGGGAGGAGGATCCTCGTAGCTGTCATTACAAAGAAGAAGACACCTGAGAGTGGCCATGCTGAATCATCTTCTCTTGAGAACCTGAAGATTTGTAATATTTTATAAGTATTTTTAAAGCACAGATCCAGCCTCTACCATTTAAGGATCTAACTATGGACAAAGTAGCCTTTCTCACATGTGGAAAAATCATTTGATAGGGTTTCCCCACCATCCACACTAATCAGCATCCCACTGAAGGGCCTGCAGACAGGTCATTCAAAAGCATGATGGCAGGAAAACCGGGACAAAAGATACATTACATGTTGCTTGAAGAGGTCAGCGAGGGGGCCTGATATCTGAGGATCTTTATGTTTCATAAACCGTATCACTTCATCCACAGACCAGGTTGAAGGGTCCTCAGAGAAGCCTTGTTCCAGGATACTTGGGTCTGGTACAGCTATATAAGTTGGAGCTTCAATGGGGAGAAAAAGACAAATCATACTTGACCTGATCATTATTCTGAAAGAAGAGATGTTAGGTAGGGAATAATGGTCTCACTCCTGGAACCATCTGCTAAGAATCTTGGGGAGGACCCAGGACTCCAGGTGTAAAATCTAGTGAAAACTTAGCTAGATAAAGGTGATATGAGCATGGCTACCCACGAGTGTGCCATCTGACTGACCCCAAACAATAAAAGCAGCCTCAGAAGTTACCTTAAAGCTTCAAAGATCATAAAACAGACTGAGCAATATGAAGTCTCTTTGGCCACAAGCAGTACAGCAAAAGATCTGCTTCTTGGGCTAAGTTATGTTAATCTAAACTAACCTATTATTCTCTTTAAGCATTTCAGTGAATTCCTCTCAATCTCTCTCTCCTCTTGGTCTGTTTAGTTTAGGTTTATTTTAGTAGCAAATTCAAAGGTGATTCCCCAAATTTAATTTTATAATTGCTTAAATTTATTTATTTTAATCAATGAATTTTAATAACTCCATTATCTCTGAAAACCAAATTAGTTCTTTTACCAAATCTCACATTAATTCAGTATGGACATTTTTAGCACTACTTTACTCTTTAAATTTCTGTCTCTTAAGCCTTAAATGCTTATCTAAATTTTGACGAAAACAAGATTATTTTCTGCCTAGCTAGGTTAGAAGTAACTTTAACATTATATTCAATACCTCTCTTAAGTTTAATAGCTAGTAATAGATATTTTGGCTGAAGGGTTATATGTTGAAAAAAGACATAACTGAGCCATGAAACAATTTAAGTGCTTAGATCTCATATAGTTTTGGCTGTGCTGTTTACTAAGTTGCACTTAAATTTCTTTGTGTCTAGACAAGTTTTCACATGCTCAACCAGAGCACGTGGCTCCCCAAAGTTAATATGTGACAAGAGGTAGGTTTTTTAATTTGCTAGGCAGATTTGTGTCTCTCACCAAGGACTGTCAACACAAATTTAATCTTTTTGCATGAATCAAGACACATCATCTGGGCTCTGGCCATTTTAGGGACATTTTGAGTATTTACCCAGGGAAAGGACAAAGAAAAACAGAAGAAACAGAAGAAAAACAGAACTCACAATGATAATATTTTTGTGTTTGGTTCAGAATTTGATTTTCTTTTGCAATATTGTAACTTTGATGCAAAATAAAAACTCTTTACTAAAATATATCCTCCCTTCCACTTGTCAGAGATAAAAATGTTGGTCATATGTACCAAGGAACGATGTTGGGCTGAATCAACCAAAGTAAAAATAATGATGGTATAAAAACACCAAGGAATTATAACAATTTAGACAGAAAAGTCTTCTCTTTTAACTCAAGACTCAAATCATACCTCCAAATTAACTTATGTTTTGTGGTATTTCTGGTTTCTGTCATCAGAATCAGGTATAGTTATGTCTTAAATAACAAATAACTGTTTTACAGACAATTACACATAAACTGTGTAAAGATATGATTTCAGGTAGAAAACTGTAATTTTACATTAAAAATAGAACTGTAAGATCATCTGTTTTTAATCTATTATATAAAAATAATTTAATTGGACCCATATCTTCAAAACAACCAGAAAAGTTTGCAAACATTATATTAGCGTTATTCAAATAATTATAAGAAACAAATTAGTTATGTAAAAAATAACCAAAGTCCAGTCATGATTTTCTCTTGAATGGCTTTGTCTTAAATATATTAGGATATCAGAAATATTTCTGAAATAAAGTAACAGTTCTAATACCTTAATGAAAATAATAGTAATGACACCTCTAGACAGCTTCCAAGTGAAATGCTTACCCAGTCTCTAGAGATGCAAGCAGCACAGTGGTTAAGAGTATGGCCCTGGAGTTAGGGTGCCTAGGTTCAAGGACTGGCTCAGCTATATTCTAGCTAGAGGGCACCTTAGCCAAGTGACTTCTCAGATTTTTCATCTACATCTCACCTACATCTCAAGTAATTTTTATAAAAGCATGATATATAATGCTATGTAAAATACTATGTGCCTAGCACATGTCAGATAGTAATAAAGATGATGATTTTTATTACTATTAGTAACTGCTAGCAAGTAATGTTATTACTGCCAGGATTATTACTGCCTGTCTTTCTGTCAGGATTATAGGAAAACCAAAGGCTAGCTTTCTCAAGCCCAACTATAGGCTACTTTGGCACTGTAGTGTTAGGCATACATCTGTAAGTGACATATTCATTCAACATGAGAGGCAACCTTCTAGAGTCATTTACTGAAAAAGGCTTGTCTTCAAGAGTTCATATTTTGTAAAAATACCTAAAATTTCAGGGGACAACATCTCTTTATAGCATAAACATCTATCTCCAGACTCTCTGAAAACATCACTCTAAATAGCAGAGGCAACCTACACAGAGGCATCTCTAGTGGCTTGGCCCTGATAGTGAAGTGAAGGGGAAGACTAAACATCTCCTCAATTTTGAATTTTCTCCAATGTGATACACTCTCAGGGAATGTTATTGAGCATGGAAACCTTAAGGGGAAAGACAAATACTTGACTGATAATCACTGTATTTAAATATACCTTCGCTTTCCTTTGGCATTTGGAATTTAACTTCCTGATGACTTCCCTGGGGAGATGAACTGGTCCCCACTAGTGCTGAGCTTGAGGTTTCTGGCACATTTATAGGATTTATGCTGTCAGGATTCAAAGAACTTTCTGGATTGAGTGGTAAATTCTCGGAATCTTCAGGAGGCTTCTCCTCTTTGGGCATGACATCTTCCACAGGAGATGGGAGTCCTTCTACATGAAAAAAAAAAAAGAAGAAGAAAACAAAAACAAAGGCAATTATCTTCAACAGACTTATAGTTCAAATACTATTAAAAGGTCAAAAATTTACTAATCTCCAACAACAGTTCACTTAAGCATTGTTATACTGAACTTTCTCCATCTTGGAATTTATAGAAATGGACACTATCCTGAAATCCAAATTGATTCTATAACATCACCTATAGTTCTCATAGCAGCTATCTCTTGCAAGTCTTGCCACCAAAGTCTTGATCACCTCATTAAAGCAGTCATTTTTAGAAATGCCAGTTCTTCACAACTATTTGTTATAATATGATCACACAATTGGTTTCTAATATCTGCTTACTACTGGGCACTTAAAACTTTCACTGGAGAAAGGTATTAGGTTTTTCTATTCCTCTATCAGTTTTTAGCAGGATAAAGCTGAATGAAAACTTTTACTGTAACTGTTTGTTTTCACTCTGAGGAGAAATGATAACTGTGCCCTTCTGAAGGGAATGAAGTGCTCAACAAAGCTCTCAAATGATTTGGGCAAATACACCCACCTTATCCCAACGACCACCACCCAAGAACATACATAAATGATATAGAGTGACTTTTCTTTCCAATCCTGGGATGTGTAAATACTATTTACCTGCAGGAGCATGTACTTGCACCTTTATTTTGAAGAGCTTAGGAGAAGGAGCAGCAACATAGGGTACAGGTTCCTCAGAAGGTCGTTTGGTGGTTTGTTTTTCTATTATGTCTTCTTGTACTGTTTTAAAAAAATTGTCTTATACTCTAGCATTTTCATATCATCAGCATAAAAACTTTTGTTTCTAAATCATTTTCCCATTATGACTTCATTAACAATTTATCAATTATTTGATTATTTATGAGTAACATGTTCATTTTGTCCTATTAAATATTCTGGTGACATCATATATTTGAGTTTAAAGCATTGTCAAGGCTTTATTTCTTCTAGGGTCATCACATATCTCTAAATATCTCAGTAAACTGAGGCAACCAATTATAATGCATCTAAAAAAAGACCTGGGAAAGTTGCTTCAATGAGCAAGAAAAGTTAAGAATTCAGAGTAGTTAAGAAGAAGATAAGGTACAATGGACACCTTCTTTTATAGGCAACCATCCTGGCCTAGAGCTACCCTTCTAACAATGCTACTGCCTATTTCTCATTCAACAAAATGCATTTCAATCTTAAAAAAAAAAAAACACTTTAAGGCATGATCCTGAAAGTAAAAATAACTCAAATTATCAATTACATTCTAAATATTAATTAGTACCTTGATTTAATCTCCAACTAAAAAAAAGTATAATAAAAATCTAAAAACTCTAATAGACTTCAAGAGAGAAGACTGCAATGAAAAAGTACCAAAGTACCTAAAGCATCATACAGATTTAATGCAATCTCATCAAAATCTCATCAATATTTTTTAAAGAAAGAGAACAAAAAATCATCAGATTTATATGGAAGCACAAAAGACTGCGAATGGCCACAGACATCCTGAGAAAAAACAATGAGGCTGGAGGCATCACTCTGCCAACTTCAAATTATACTACAAAGTGACGATAATCAAAATGGCATGGTATTGGCAGAAAAACAGACACATGGACAAGTGGAACAGAATCAAGAGTCCATAAGTAAACCCATGTTTATATGGGCAAATAATTTTCAACAAAAGAGCCAAAAACACACAATGGAGAAAGGAAAGCTTCTTTAATAAACGGTGCTGGGAAAGCTGGAAAGCCAGCTGCAATAGAATGAAACTAGACATTTGTCTATCACCACACACCAAAATTAACTCAAAATGGATTAAGTACCTGACTTTAAGACCTGAAACAATAAATTGCATAGAGAAAACAAAGGGACTAAACTCAAGGACCTTGAACTTAAAGAGGATTTTATGAATTTGACCTCAAAGGCAAGGGAAGTAGAAGCAAAAATAAATGAATGGGACTACATCAAACTAAAATGCTGCTGTACAGCAAAAGAAACTGTCAATAAGGTAAAGAGGCAACCATCCAAAAGGGAAAATATATTTGCAAGCAATGCCTTCGATATGGGCCTCATATCCAAAATATACAAAGAACTCATGCAACTCAATGACAACAACAACAACAACAACAACAAAACAAACAATCCAATCAAAAAGTGGGCAGAGGAACTGAATAGACACTTCTCCCAAGAAGACATACAAATGGCCAACACACATATGAAAGGATGCTCAACATCACCAGTTATTAGAGAAATGCAAATCAAAATCACAATGAGTATCATCTCACACTTGTCAGAACAGCTGTTATCAACAGGACAAGCAATAATACACACACACAAACACACACACACACATGCACACACACACACAATGGAATATTGCTCAACCATAAGAAGAGATGAAATCCTGCCATTTGTCACACCATGGATGAACCTCAAGAAACCATGCTGAGTGAAATAAGCTAGACAGAAAAAGTTGAAAACCACATGATATCACTTATATGTGAAATATAAACCTAAAAGCATCAAAGAAACAAGACAAACAGAGACTCAAGGATATAGACAAAACTAGTGGTTACCAGAGGCAGGTGGGGTAGAGGAGAGGTAGATGGGGTAAAAGGGGTCAAATATGTGGTGACAGAAAGAAATTTAACTATGGGTGGTGAATACACAATACAATATATATATGCCTTACTGTTGAATTGTATACCTGAAACTTACTGGATTTCGTTAACCAATGTTACCATAATAAAAATGAATTTTAAAAAAGTACCAAAGTCAAACTTCATCTGGTTCAAAATGGCTTGGAACCAGGCATGCCTCTCAAAATCATCTGATAAGCAACCTTTAGCCATCCAGCTACTGGGTGATAACTAATAGGCCAAAGAGAGCTCTTACCACTTGATTTTATTTTTAAACATGGATTATAAAACCAACAGGCAAAACACAGTTCAGTGAATGACAAATATTTCTAAAATTAGAATATTTAAATTCTAAGAAAAGAAATAATTGACTTTTTTATACTCATTTAATGATTTAGAAAATTGGAATACTAAAATATAGTTTTCTATAGATATTTACCTCAGAATCTTAGTAAGATCAGAAAAAGTAATTATCTTTTACTTGTACTATTCTAATGCTTTCTGTGTGAAAAGTTTATGAAGCTGGTGTAATGTCTACTATCTGGGGCTAATACAAAAATAAAATTGACTCTTAATTTCTGCTTCTTGGTATACTAAGCTTGGGCATGAAACTGTTCATGCACAGATAACTAGAAAAAGCCAAATAATTTAAAGTCATCATAGAGAGGTACTTCTAGAACGACTGATTAAGGACTTCCAAAAACCTGTTCTTTCATAAAAAATAATAAAATCACTGGCAAAAACAATTTCTTCAAAACTCTGTACATTATAAAGGCTTACAACAATCCAAAATGCCCTTAGTCAAGAAAAACAACTGAATGTGAGAAAGAACAGCAAATTCTGTGACATTTTAGCTTCCCTAATATTATCTTTATCATCCCAGTTTTGTGGCAGCCTTGCAAACCAACACCTTCACAACTATAGTAGCCATGAAAACCAGTAGCCTATTAGTCACTGGGGGGGGAGCACAATGTATTTAGAGCTCTTCAAAACCCCCATCCACAAAAAACTTTCATTATTTGACCAATCTTGCAGATAACTGAAAAACTCTACTCTGAGGACTTGTTTTATTTGACCTGAATCAAAGCCTGCTCTATCTGAACAGCCTTATCTCCAAGGCACTGGTCAAAAAACAAAACAAAGAAACAAACACCTAATGGCAATTGTTTAACATCAAAGCTGACAAAGGCAGTATTACCAGTTAAGGCTGACAAGAAGTGGACCAAAAAGTTTAAAAGGGAAAACTGGGGATCTTGATGTCCAGTCAAGGACTCTTAAAAGCAGTGAGATATTCCTGGAAATCTAGAAGGCCTTATGGCATGCTCAGGAAGTTCAGAGAAGGCCCTAATCTTTCATTTCCTGTTGACCTTGAAGCTCTACACAATGACTTGTAAAACTGCCTTCTGGAGTGTTTAAGGTTAAGTCTCAACACACACAGAATCCCCTGACAAGGGCTGAGAGACATACCAGTTCCAGACATTTAAGTAAGTCTCTGTTCAATCATTAGCTGACCATGAAGCTAACTGAGAAGACTTCAGTGGCCACACATGACAAAATTAGCCCAGGAAAAGTCATTAAATTAGTCCAGAAAAGTCACTAAAAAAGCAAACAGCATCAGCAACAACAAAAGAAACCCTAGTGATGAAGAAGAAATCTGATTATTAGAGCTGCTGCATTATATCATTTTAAAAAGCTAAGTTTTCAATTTAAAAACATAGAATGCATACAAAGATACAGCAATATGTGGCCTATACACAGGGGTAAAAAATAATAGAAACTGACTTTGAAGAAGCCCAAACACTGGGCTTACTAGATAAACGTTAGTATATATGCTGCCGAAGTGAGCACAAAAGAGACTTTAAATAAGCTATTTTATATATGTTCAAAGAACTAAAAAATAATAATGTCTAACAAACTAAAGGAAAGTATGAGAACAAGGTTTCACCAAATAGAAACTATCAATAAAGCAATAAAAAGGAAGCAAAAAGAAATTCAGGACTCAAAAAGTATAAATGAAAAGAAAAATTCATTAGAGGGTCTCAACATCAAATGTTAACTAGCAGAAGAAAGAATCTGCAAATTTAAAGAAAGGTCAATTGACATTATATAGTTTGAAGAACAGAAAAAAAAAGAAATGAGAAAAAAATAAGATGTCAGAGAATGGTGGGGCACCATCAAGAATACCAAAACACACACAATGGGTGAGTCCCAGAATGAGAGAAAAGAAAGGGGCAGATAGATTATTTGAAGAAATAATGGCTAGCAGCTTCCCAAATTTGATAAAAAGCATTTATCCGCATATCCAAAAAGCTCAACATTCCCCAAATAAGATAAACTCAAAGGGATCCTCAATAAGATTAGCAACTGACTACAAACTACAGAGGCTAGAAGGAAGTGGGATGACACATTCAAATCACTGAAAGAGAAAGATGGGTCAATCAAGAATTCTATATCTAGCAAAACTAACCTTAAAAAAACAGAAAATAGGAAATTTTCCACACTAAAGGGAGACCTTCAAGTTGTAATGAAAGAACACTAGACAGTACAGCCATCTCCCCTTATCTGTGGGAGATACATTCCAAGACTCCCAGTAGATGCCTGAATCATAGATAGTACCAAAGCCTATACATACTATGATTTCTCTATACATACATACATACATACATACATACATACATACATACATACATACCTGTGATAAACTTTAATTTGTAAATTCGGCATAGTAAGATATTAACAATAATAACTAAAAAGTTAATAGAACAATTATAACAACAGACTAATAAAAGTTGTGTGAATGTGGTCTCTCTCAAAGTATCTTATTATACTGTACTTACCCCTTCTTCTTGTGATGAAGTGAGATGGTACAATGCCTCCACGATGAGATGAATAACGTAGGAATTATGACATAGTGTTAAGCTACTATAAGGGTTCCTTGGACACAATCACTGAGATACCATGACTGTCAACCTGATAACTGAGATGGCTACTAAGTGAATATATGCAGTGTGATCATGCTGGGCAAAGAGATGATTCACATCCCAAGCAGGATAAAGTGAAATTTCATTACACTACTGAAAATGGTATACAATTTAAAACTCATGAATTGTTGATTTCTGGAATTTCCTATTTAATGTTTTTGGACCACAGCTGACCATGAATAAATGAAACCATGGATAAGGGGACTGTACTGATCATTTATAAAGTCATATACAAGTAAAAGTACTCTGAACTAACTGTATAAAGCATCTGTTGTGCCAAAACAAAAAATTAATTTTAATTAGATCAATGGCCTAAACATAATGGCTAAAATTACAAAATTCTTAGGTGAAAACATAGGAGCAAATCTTAATGAATTTGCATTAAAGCAATATTTTCTTAGATATGGCAACAAAAGTACAAAAAACAAAAGAAAAATAGATAAATCAGACTTCATCAAAATTAAACTTTTGTGCTTCAAAGGACACCATCAAGAAAGTGAAAAGACAACCTACAGAATGTGAGAAAATACATTCAAACCATATGAGATGTAAAACTTTTATCCAGAATATACAAAGAATTTCTATATACAATATTTATATACAAGTATAAATATATAATATATACATATTTATAAATGTTATATAATAAAAAGACAAAGAACCCAATTAAAAATGGGCAAAGGGTTTGATTATATAGTTCTCCAAAGACACAAGTAGCCAATGAGCACATGAAAAGATGTTAAACATGAAAATCAAACCCCAATGAAATCTTCAGGTTTTGATTCTAAAGTTCATTATGAATATAAGAAATTACTTTCCCCCTCTAAATGTTTGAATGAACAAAAAACAACTCTGTGTGTGTGTGTGTGTGTGTGTGTGTGTGTGTGTGTGTGTGTAATTACCATATTACCATTGTGGCTAAAATGTTTACTTTGAAGGAAAAACTGAATTACACAGAATTCTCAAGTTAATATGAAATGTAATATAAAATAGATGCACAGTATAAAATTTTATATTTTCTCTTACCTGACTGACTTTGATCATTCTCTGCAGTACTATGAGTATTACCTCTGAAAGCACTGAAAGGCTGGCTACTCAAAAGGTTATCACAATGCATGGTGTGGCATAACTTCTCAAGAAAGCGAAGAGCAAATGATGCACTGTTCACTGGAGGGAGGTGGACAGAATGAGTTTCCCCATCAAAGAAGGCTATTGGGAGGAAAAAAAGATGTCAGAGTTATATCATAGAAAGATGAGAACTACAATATCAACAAAAAAGCCATCAATTTAGGATATGTAATATAACTCTATCTTGCTTTTTGTTATTTATAAAGGATAATCTAAATTTATAAAGTTCCCCTCATTAAAACACAATAGCTTAATAAGTCAGCCAGAGAAAGACAAATGCCATATTATTTCATTTACATGTAGAATATAAAGAACAAAATAAATAAAACAGAAACAAATTCAGATACAGAGAACATAATAGCCTATATTTGTAAAAGCATTATCATTTAAAAACATTCATAAAATAAACAGTGGAAACCTACTGGTCTATAACATTTTCTACTATTCTAAACATTGCATGGGTACAGATGTTGTAGTATCTTATCACAAAATCAGGAAAGCTATGTAATTATCTCTAAGTCACTTCTTGAGTCAAAGTTTTATTTAGAGCTTATCTATCAGTCTTTTTTCTAAAAAAATTAAAATATATTATCAACCAATGTACTGTCTATAGTGAGCTTAATACAGCATATAAAAGGGAAAATAATCTGTACTTTTTACCTTAATTTACAGTATTACTCTGACAAAGTAAAGTTAAACTTTCCAAGATGAGTTAAGTCTATAAACATAAATTATAAATATTCTATCAATATAATAAAAATGTCAATATTATAAATGGTTAATAGACTAGAAATATTATAAAAGAATCTATACATCATAAAATGCTTGCCTTCTTCGAACCTAAAATCAAATTTGGGGGGAAAAAAGCTGAATAAAGGATTAGATGAACATACCAGTTATCACTTCTCCTCCACGATCATCTGGCTTAAGGAATCCAAAAACAGTCTTACTTTCAATGGCACAATCCACACAGGACTGCACAGTTCGCCGGAGCACCACATTCACGGGGCCCGGGCCATAGTGGTCAGGCAACTGCTCAATTTTCTTCTGATCCAGGTAAGGGCCAACATTTCCATATTTGTTTATATAAACACAGACTTGAGGAAAAAAAATGTGTACACATATAACAGACAATGAAATTGGTTAAAAGGAACATGAACACTACATAATTACCATATCCCAGTAGGTACACTTCATTCAAAGAGAACCTAAATATAGTTAATACCAATGATCATTTCTTCTACCTAAAAATATGTATGTAAATATATTTTTACACTTGTGTAAAGATATTAAACCTAAATAGAAATAATCCAAATATTCAATTTTCTAGAATTTTTCCCAAACTGATAATAAAAATTATAAGTTTTAGTAGCATCACAAAACAATTCTTCATACATTGCCACATTATATAAAATGATATAAAGATAGATGAATATTTTAACCTTTTAACTGTACAAACAATATAGGAATTTTCTTTCAAAACTGGTCATGTTAGTACACTCCTTTTTGGATTGAATTTATTTTAGATTGCCAACATTGCCCCTTTATTATATTTTCTAAAGTAATCAAATAACTTAGGACATATGTCACAGTAAATTCTAATTTCTAATAAGAAATTTTCATTAATTTTTAAAAATAAACATGTTCTTTATATACACACCAAGGTTCACTGAAGAAATTTTGAAAATAAAATAAATGCTTTCCTAGGTATAGTAAAAGTATATGATTTAGAAGCAAATCATCTATAATCACAGAAATGTCCAGATTTCATAATTTTTCTTCACTGAGGATCAACAAATACAAATTAACATATAACATTAACAATATGAGGGTACATTATCAAACATAATATATATTGTCTCCCTAAATCAAGAAGCACATTATTTTTATCCATTCCCAATTACTTAATTTATATTGAAAATTTTTCATATATACACATGCTATATTCATCCCAATAAAAAAAAAACATTAATCTCACACTTTCACAAAGTTGAAATACATAATTCGACTTTGTGGCAACAGCTAGAAGAAGGTTGCACTCTGTCACAAAGATAAAACAGCTATAAAAAACTTAATCTGCAGTGCTGATGGCATGGACAAAGTTCTAATGAACACAGGTGAAGCTAAACAAGAATTTCCATGTTTTTTTTAAATCTCTTTTGCATTACACTCATTTAGCTAGTCTCTCCTGCTAATGGACTATAACTAGGAAATAATAAACTGACAAAATGGGATATATTCTAATTATCACTTTTTAGATGATTGTATTTCAAAAAATTAAAATTTCATTTTTAGTCAGGAAAGAAAAATTGGGGTAAAAAACCCAGGAAACAGAAGACTATAAGGGAGCTAATTAAGGATCTAAGAGAGGAAACAATAGAACATGGTCTTAAAAATAGAAAAGAAATAAAATGTGCAGGAAATGACAAATAAAAGAAATTGATTAGTCTGGGTCTGTGTCATTTCATACTGTTCACATAGCAAAGAACAATTTAAAGCCATCATGCCCCTTGACAGGCAATGATCTGCAAAGATTCTAAAAGGCAATAAAAAAGTTTGAGAGGATTTGGCAGAAACATGGCAGAGTGAGAGATGTCCCTAGAAAACTCCCTTTGAAACAACAATAAGCTGAACATCTAAAACTCAATAGAAAACAAACTATACACCAGCACATCTGAGTATGGGATCTGCACATAAGAGCTACCACAGGGCAGAAGCCGGGTGTCGGGTGGTGGACTGGGAGTAATAAAAAAGCTGCCTCTCACAGCTGCTGGAGCTCCCTCTGTAGGAGGAGGTGGAGGGGTGAAGGCACAGCAACTTCCCTAAACAACCCTGCCTGGAAGTGCCAGGGCTTGTACACAGCCGACCGGAGGGCCCAGTATTCAGGGCAGAAAGCAGAGAAGTGGGGCAAGATCACAGAGAAACAACAGTTGATTTTTGCTGGCGGAGGTTACAAAACCAAGGATGAGCCGCAGCCCCCAACCTCAAACCCAGAGGGCCCCTCCACCCATACCCTCCAAGACCCATCACTGCAGAGCCCCAGGGGAATCTGAGCAAACACTACCGAAACTGTTAGGGATCCAAGAGGCTTAGATGCTACCTACTGGAAACCAAAAACAGAGTGCCTTCTTTGCAGCAAGCTAAAGCGAGACCTTTATTTAATAAATCTTCTATCTGGAAAAAACAACGGAATACACTTCCATTAATGCCCAGGAGATATATAGTCCATGAAACACCATGAATAACCAAGGTGACAAGGCATCTCAGAAAGGAGAAAAATCTCCAGAAAATAAGCTTACCGACAGAAATATGTGACTTCAATGACAGAGAATTCAGGATGGTACTTCTGAAAAAATTCAGTGAGATCCAAAACAAATCATAGCAACAATTTCAGGAACTGAAGAAACAACCAGATGAGAAGAGCAAGGAGTCTGAGTTCCTCAAGAAGAACAGAATAGATATTCTGATGATGAAGAATACACTGCAAGAGTTGAAAAGTGAAATAGCAAGCCTGGGAAATAGAGTTGACCAAATGGAGGAAAGGATCAGTGATATCGAAGACAGAAATCTAGAAATAAATCAGAAGGAAGAAGAGAGAAACTAAAGAATGAAAAATAATGAAAGAGAAATACAAGAACTAGCTGATACCATCCAGAGAGGAAATATAAGAATAATGGGCATTACCAAAGGTGAGGAAAAGGAGCAGAGACTACAGTGCAATTTCAGACAAATAGTAGACAAGAATTTCTCAAAGCTAAGGAATGAACTAGAGATTGGAAATCAAGAAGTCAACAGAACACCTAATTATCTCAACCCAAAAAGGCCTTCACCAAGACACACTGTATTAAATTTATCAAAAATCAATGACAAAGATAGAATTCTCAAGACAGCCATGGAGAAGAAAATGGTAACATATAAAGGAAAACTCATTAGATTATCATCGGACTTCTCAGCACAGTCCTTACAAGCCAGAAAGGAAAGGAACCAAATAATTAAACTATTAAGTGAAAGAAACTACCAGCCTAGAATAATGCATCCAGCTAAGTTCTCCTTTAGATAGGAAGGATAAATCAAGACCTTTTCAGACATACAAAAATTGAGGGAATTCTCCACTATGAGGCCTGCACTACAGGAAATACTGAAAGGGGTCAGCTCACCTAAAATGAAATAACAACAACAAAAATACATAATTAAGAGTAAAGTGACCATCAGGCAAATAAAAACAGAGGCATTATAGTTTAAATAATAAGAAGTGAATTTTTCATAACGAGATAGTAATGAACATTCAGCATACATAGGGATAAATTAAGACAACAATGACTGAAAAGGGGAGAATTCAAAGACCCAAATTCACAAAGGGGAATGAAGATAAGGCATGTACAGAAGAAAATAGACTGTATATATATAACTATCCTTTACATATTTCTAATGGTAACCACACACCAAAGATTCAGAACCGAAACATATAACATGAAACAAGAACCAGAGACAAAACCCACAAAACCAAACCAACCAACCAAACAAACAACAACAAAAAAAAAACACAGAAATACAAGGACAAGGAAGCAATAGAATTACTGAACTATCAGAAAGTAAAAGATAAAATGGCTATAAGATCTCATACTTCAATAATCATTCTAATGTGAATGGACAGAACTCACCAAAAAGGCCGAGTTGCAGAATAGATTAAAACACAAAATCCAACCCTATGCTGCATCTAGGAGACACATCTCAGCTGCAAAGACAAATATAGACTCAAAGTGAAAGGGTGGATGTTAATATTTCAAGAAAATGACATTCAGAGAAAAGTGGGAGTAGTGGTACTAATATCAGACAAAATAGACTTTAAAATGAAAAAGGCAAAGAAAGATACTGAGGGACATTCACAATGATAAAGGGAACCATGTGCCAGGAAGACAAAACACTTATTAATATCTATGCTCCCAATCACGGAGCCCCGAAATATGTAAAGCTATTACTAACAGAAATAAAGGGAGAAACATACCAAAACACCATCATAGTAGGAGACCTAAATACTCCACTGTCAGATATGGACAGATCATCCAAAAAGAAAATCAATAAGGAAATAACATCCTTAAATGACACTTTAGTCCAAGTAGACGTAATTGACATTTACAGAGCTTTCCATCCCAAAACAGGTGCTTATACATTCTTCTCTAGTGCACATGGAACATTCTCAAGAATCAATCACATACCGGGACACAGAGATAGCCTCAACAAATATAAGAAGGTTGAAAGCATATCAATCATATCCTCTGATCATAATGCTTTGAAACTAGAGATCAACTGTAAAAAGAAAGTGGAAAGAACCATGAATAAATGGAGATTAAACAACATGCTACTGAAGAACTGGGTCAGAGAAGAAATAAAAAGGGAGATCAAGAGATACACAGAAACAAATGATAATGATAGTATGACATATCAAAACTTTTAGGACACGGCAAAACGGTTATAAGAGGAAAATTCATATCGTTGCAGGCCTACCTCCAAAAATAAGAACAAGCCCAAATAAAAAACCTAATGCTTCACCTTAAAAAACCAGAAAATAAAATAAAGCCTAAAGTCATCAGAAGGAAAGAAATAATCAAAATTAGAGCAGAAATAAATGAAATTGAAAACAAACAAACAAATGCATGCAACAAAAAAACACTGCTGGTGCACCTGCAAATTGGCACAGCCACTATGGAAAACAGTATGGAGGTTCCTCAAAAAACTAAGAATTGATCTACCATATGATCCAGCAACCCCTCTACTGAGTATTTACCCGCAAAGACTTAGAAACTCTTATCTATAAAGATATTTGCACACCAATGTTCATAGCAGCATTATTCACAGTGGCCAGGACATGGAAGCAACTGAAGTGCTCTATGATAGATGATTGGCTGAAGAAGCTGTGGTACATGTATACAATGGAATATTACTCAGCCATAAGAACAGATGAAATACTGCCATTTGTGACAACATGGATGGAACTCAACATGATCATGCTAAGCGAAATAAGCCAGACAGAAAAAGTTGAAAATCACATGGTATCACTTATATATGGGATATAAGCCTAAAAACAACAAATGAGCAGGACAGAGAATCATGGACATGAACTACAGACTAGTTGTTACTAGTGCGGTGGGGGAGGAGGGGGAAAGTAACAGGAGTAAAGGGGGTTGAATTTAGGGAGGTAGGGGGAGGGTAAAGTGGGTAAAGGGGATCAAATATATGGTATCTGAAGGAAACTGGACTTTGGGTGGTGAACACACAACAGAATATACAGATATCAAATGATAATGTACACCTGAAAATTATATGACTGTATTAACCAATGTTATCCCAATAAACTTAATTCAAAAAAAAGGTTTGAGATAGCTTTAAACATACGTAGAAGACAAAAAAGATAAATTGTAAAATGTGAGAAAGGGAAAACAAAAATAGATTTGATGATGTAAATTCTATAAATCTTACTAAGGTGGATAAAAACTAAGCGTATTAAAATTTCAAGTGACTCATGTATTTATACAGACTGTTTTTCTTTAAAAATCAAAATGAACCAAAATTTCAAAATACTTTTAAAATGAAAAATACTAAAAGAAATGTTTATGATCATCTTTTTTCCTCTTGATTCTATTTCCAGGACATCAAAGACATTGAAAATAACACAGAATAAAAATTAGTAATTTTAAAAATGGTTTTAAAAATACTAATTTACCTGTAGACATCACTATTTTAGATGAGCCAGAAAAAGGATCCTTATATCCGGCACCACGGCCTCTGATCAGTGACTTTATAGAAGCTGTAGAAGTGGAACACATAACAGGAATACATTTTTCCTGTAAACAAACAAACAAATTTTTTTAAAAAACATACATTATCCTTTTTAAATTTCCTCAATAAGGTCTGATTATCAGCAGCAATGGTTCACAAATGATCAGTTGTCGGAAGTCCTCAGGGTTGGAAACCCGTTTGTGCGTGTGTGCATGTGTATCGCAAAACGCAACACTTTCCAAATTGTGCTCCTCAGAATGGGCCATAATCTGGACAAGCAGGAGAGGAAGAGATCAAGAAGCTGGGATTCCCAGTGCTACTCCTGCTCCAACTGATACACCTTAGCCAAAATAAAATAGCTAACTCTGTAAAATTTGTTTTATTTTTTAAGGTGCCCTGTAAGACAAATTTTTCACACTGCTCAAGAAACGTCTGTAAATCTAATCCAGCAATACATCAAATGGGGGTGAAGGACCTTAGCAAGGCCAAGGACAAGCGTTTGTCTTTAGAAAGCAGTCACTCATCTGGTTTTTACGTCATCTACTCTGTATTTCTCCATATCACATATGATGATTTTGACAAAATTACAACTGGCTTGCATACATAATCATGCCTACTGTATATGAGAACCAAATGTCTTCTGGCCATTGTTAAATATCACTAGTGTTTTCTTTATTTTATATCAACTCTTGGCGTTTTCTTGGAGCTGCCTTCAAACATAGCACTCCAATATCAGAGAAGGGGCACTTGTGCCTAGAAAAGGTAATAATAGAGAATATTTAAAAAGCAGAAACAAAGGAGGGAAAAAATAGGTTAACATTCAATGTTGATCAATTTTTCTTTGTTTCAATTAATAACTGTCATTTGTGTTCACAGCATTCTAGAATTTTGTTGATTTTTAAGTATTATATTATAATTATTGTGTTGATACTTCTTGTTCTTTATTTTAAAAAATCTGAATCCTCTGACTTAACACATACCAAAATAGTATGTTCTCATTACTATGATAAAGGTATATCTATTTGGAAAATGCATTTCTATACTTCTAGAATACTTTAAGAAGAGAAGGGAATAGCTGATAAAGGAAAGAGTCTATTGCAAAAACAAACCTTACTCTAGTTCATAGACTAATTAAACTATAATGTGGCAATACTGAAACAGGGATACAGGAAACTGCATGAGAATCTTTATCTTTTCATGATGAAATAATGAAGCTGGAGAAGATGAAGGTAAATTGAAATGCTTCCCTTGAAACAAAAAATAGTTTAGTATCCAGAAAATTATAGCATCTGTCCCTTGCCCATCCCCACCACCATATAAACAATATTTTCAAAAAAATCTCTTCAAAACTGTCAAATAACACTGGAATTATTTGAAAATAAAGGAGCTAAGAGAAACTTTCTGGAGTTATCTTCTATTTTCATCATTATACCAACTAATCACAAAGACTTTTTCAGCAGCTGAAAATTATGCATTAAACATATACATCAATGATACCTTTGATAAATTTTAACTTTTTAAATGAATTTAAATATTATTTCCTTTTAAATTTCTTAACTTTTCTTAATTTTATGTAATTTATTTTTAATTTGAAGTTCATCTGCTAATGATTCACATTAGAATAATTTGCTTATTTGTTTTTTCAATGTTTATGGTTTTATATTTAGAATATATTATTTTATTGACTTTTGGTTTTGTTTATAAATTCTGAATGGGTTTTAAAATTAAAATATAAGTATTTTAAAATAAAATGGTATTGTCATTTTATTCCATACTTCTAACAGCTGAAACAAAACAGAAATGTATTTCTATTATTATCGAATGGCTGAACTCAAAAATGTTTGAGATAATACTACTGAAATTTAATTCAGTTTTAAAAGATCCAGTTTTAATAGATCCAGTAAGACTCTTATGTCTTTTTATTTCGAGTGTATCTCTTGTAGACAGGATATATTTTGTTCTTTTTAAAAATTCATTTGGATAATCTTTTAATTGGAGAGTTTAGCCCACTAACTTTTAAAGTAATTATTATTATGTTTGAGTCTGGGTCTGCTGTTTAATACTTGCCCCCTCTGTTTTGTTCCTCTGTTCTCCTTTCCCATCTTTTTTTTCCTGATTACTCAAATACACCTTAGAATTCCATTTTAATTTTCCTATTGGCTTTTTAACTATATTCCTTTGAATTTGTGTTTTTACAATATGCCCTGGGGATTACAATGTACAATTCACATAAAGTTAATTGATTACTGTACTACTTTATGTAAAATGTTGAAAACTTGCAATGATACAAATCTATGTCCCCCAATCCAAGACTTTATACTAAAATTGCTTTATGTCTATCTGTGTATGTTATAAACCCCACAAGACTATTTAATACTTAATGCTTTAAATAGTCACATTTTTATAAAGAAATTAAGAAAGAAAAAAGCCAAAAAGAAAATCACTTGTATTTACCCAGAGATAAACTTCCTTCAGCATTTCTTATAGTACTTATGTGCTACAGATAAATTCTCTTAGTCTGCTTTTATCTGAAAAATGTCTTTAGTTTACCTTCACTCTTGAAGGTTATTTTTGCCAGATAAAGGATTTTTGTTTAACACCCCTCCTCCTGTGTGTACTCCCCACCACCAGAGCTTGTCTGCTTCCATTCACTCTCCAGTGTCCTCAGGTAGCTGCTTTTTCTATTATTTTCAGGTTTTAGAGTTGTTTTCTTTGAGGGAGTCAGTTAAAAAGGATGTAATTCTGGCATCACTGAATTTATCACATTGATTCTCTTGCCTACCCCCAGTTTATTGAGATATAATTTATTTACAGTAAAACTCATTTCTAAAGAATACTATTTAAAGTTTAAAATAAACTGGCCTGAACATAAATATACCCATGCAGTACTTTCAATGTAGTTCTGAAGAGGTCTAACACTATACAAAAGTTTTAAGTTTACCCAAGAAAAGAATACCAACCTTAATAGCTATGTAGGCCTTAAAGAGCCTTATATACTCTTGTTACATTCCAAAAGGGCCTCATCATACTCTTAGCAAATCTTAAACTTTATGTTATAAGGCACCACAGATACTTATAATACAAATTAGTAGGAGATGCACTAACCTTTCTTCCTGCAGTTGGGCCTTTTTTCCTTGATGCAGGAGTTTTAGTTGAAGCTCCCTTCTTAGGTGGTTTAGCACGACCTGATTTCTTTGCTGGTAATACTACAGCAGTATTCTCTGATGTCTGCATTGACTGTTCACTTGCTTCGGAAGAGGAAGACTGTGTTTTTGCTGTATTCTTTGTAATGGAAACTGAGGGGGAAAAAAACAAAATACAGAAATAAAATTGAAGTAAATGACATAATTAAGTTGCTATCTTAATTATTAAAAACGTATCTCAAAATACATTTAACTCATTCTTTAAAAACATTCCATAAGTTATTCACTGAAAACCACTTAAAATAAAACTATCATTTAAAATTAAGTTTTAGGTTATTTAAGATTTCTGATTATCAGAAAATAATCTAATTCTCTAGAAAAAAATAAAGAGGCTTTATAAGATGAGCCAGTAACTTCAAACTCAGGGCAGTGAAAACTTCTAGCAACTTACCTTTTGTCTGCTTCTCATATTTTTAGACCTTAGAACAGAAAAGTTTTTCTTCTGAAAATACTGTCCAATTAAGTCATATACAGGAATCATTTTGCTCATCAATTTAGAAAAACATAAAGCATGAACCAACCAATAGCTCCTGCTTCAATTTTCAGAGGCCAGGGTAATCTCCTACACTTAATTTTTAATGGCTAAGACACATTATGTTCTTATATGTATGTCTAATAACAAAGCTTCATAAACTACTATATGCACTCTACATTAATGTTATCACGAAAGGACCAATATCACACCAAGTGACTAGTATCTACTACTTACTTGGTAGTCCAATCCAGACACTTCAAATATTTCAAATGAGGGTTATCTGCCAGGTTACTTTAGTTAATGTTCATAGTTAAACACAGATATTTTTAGTATTAATCCCTTAACATTTAATTACAAAAATAAATTTTAGTACTAATGTCAAATAAATATTCTTTACAGGAAGAGCTGTTTAAGTAATACACTTATACGTCTATGCAAAAATTAACTACTTTTATTTTGATGACTTAATTTCACAACTGGAAACCAATCTACTGCTTTTCTCCTCTCATACTCCTCTCAAGACTGTGTAAATCTGACCTTCAACCCTGAATACATCATCCCTGCAGCCGTTTTATCCACCTGTTATCACCTATCATGCCAAGAGGAGGTAACAGCCTTCTTTCAGCTGCCAGGGCAAATGGGGGACCACCATGATCACTTTCTTCTCTTACTGACACTAATTTCCTCCTTACACACCAGTCTCTTCTTCCCTCTTTGCCATCATCTCTCATTCTCCTTTCTCACTTCCACTTTCTTCAATAACTCCAGTAACCTCATTCACATTATTTCTTCTTACACAGTCTCCCTGTCATCATCTTCAGGAATTTGACCACTATACTTCTGATATTTCATCATCCTGACCTCATCATTAGAGATTTCAGCTCCTCATTAAAATGGTTATACTTAGCATAATTTCTGGAACTCTTCTATCTCCAAGATAACCAACTGTGCCCCCTTTCTCTACCTTGGACTTCTTTACCTGTCATCTTTGCTTCATATCAAATGACCATGCTTTTTATTCTCATTATGAAATCTAGCTACAAGCCCTCTCCATTTCAATTCAATCTATTAGCTTTCTTCTGGCTTTACTTCACCATCAACCTGCACCTAACTGGTCCACCTTCACCAACACCCCTTTAATGGGTCTTACTTTATCACCCCTTGATCTCTGATCACGTCCAGCACGTCAGCTCCCACCTTAAGTCACACTAGCATTTGTTTTCTCTGGTCCTGAGCTTTACAGAACAAGGATCAGCAATCTCTTTATGTAAGAGGCCAGACAGTAAATATTTCAGGCTTCAAAAGCCACATATAGTCTCTGTCACATATTCTTTGTTTGCTTGTCTTTTTAAACTCTTTAAGAATATAAAAACCATTCTTAGCTTACAGGCTACATGGGTTAGATGTGGCACTTGGGATGTAGTTTGCAAGCTCCTGCTATAGAACATTAGGATATTATTGACTGCTATAACATCCACCTTACCTTCAATTGGATTGTCACTGCTGCATCTAACCGATTTCCAAGTATGCTCCATCACCCTCTCACCTTATTCCATTTAGCAAATGACCTAACTCTCTGAGATTAAAGGCTATCTTTCTGGAGTGACCATAATCATTCCATTTCTCCACCTTAAAATGGTTTTGTTTTTATTCTTTCTTATCTTTTCCTCTTGTATCAAATGAAGAGTCCTAGCTCTACTCTTCTAAGTCCAATCCCATTTTACTAATGTCCTAATAACTATCTTCTATGGTCCCTCTGAGACATTATGGTTTCAATTATCTCCTCTTTTCATGATATTTAATATCCTGATCTCCAACTCCTTGCTCTCGTATAACCTTCACACACCCCTTATTTTGAAGTTATACCCCCTAAGTTTCTGGCACATTTTCAAGCCTCCTTCTACATACTACCAAAATACAAGAATCATCTATACCTGATACTTCAATTTCTTAATTATTCTGTGTTTCCTGAGCCCCCTGCAATGACAATTTCTTCTCCAAAACATATTTTTAAAAAATTATTTCTAAGGTCACTAATGGCCCCTTCCTAGTTACTAAATCTAAATAATCCTCATTCTCTTGACCAAGCTCTTTAACTCCAGAGTTCTGGTCTCTACCTCTGAATACATGGCATGAAGAAAAGAAGAGACTTGGATCTGGACCTGAGTTTAAATTCTTGAGCCAGATTGGTTTAAGACAGAACCTAGGAGTATAGAAGGTCCTTAAAAATATTTACTAAATTAATAAAAAATATTTTCAACTTGCAAGTCAATGTTACACCTACAAAATGAGTACAGGGGGGGAAATGGCATAGATGACAGAGGCTCTGTTCATCTCCCTGGCAACCAAATCAAAGTTGTGATGGAAACAAGCAGCAGCAGCAAGGAAAAATCTCCTGGAATCTAGAGGAACAAGCCATACAACTAGGGAGAAATCCAATAAAATACACTGCAACAGCAGAAGGTTGGACAGGGCGAGGACGCGGGACTTCCTGGTTTCCAGCAGCAGAGTGAGATGGAAGATGTGGCAGCAGAAGAAGCCTCCTTAAAGGGGCCGCGACCATGAGCATATTTTCACAGCGACGAACCTGCTTGCTCTGAGCACCAGTGCTGATTCCGCTGTGCCCAAGGGGCACCAAGGACTTACAGGGAGACATTGTAGGAGTGAGGGCCAAGGCGAGATTTTCTGGGTACAGAAGTGCCAGCGGTATCCATTGTCCCCTGCTGAGCCTTACTCGACTACCAGTGCGTGGGACCAGCGCCGCCATAGCCTTGACGTCATCAAACTGGATAACAGAGTTACTCTACCCAGAGGATCCCGTGAAACCCTGCCTCCCCCAACTCGTGGCCCCACCCAAGTCACAACCTGATGTATCCTCAGCGAGTCAGGTGCTCCTTGGTGAGACTCACACTGGAGGCATCTGGCCTCGGTTTCTGGTGTGGCCTTTTGAGGCAACTATAAGCTTAGCATCTGTGGATTGCTTGCTGAATCTTAACAGGTGCCCCAGAGGGGCAGAGGCTTGGGCTAAATCTGGCTTGCAGCTGAACCCCTCTCAGGACTGTGCCACTGGACACCTACTTCACAAATCCACGCTAATAAGACCAGGAGACTTAGGAGCTTTGCTTAGTACATAGAAACAGATGCCAAAAGACAGCCAAATTGGAAAGACAAAGAAGCAGAAACCATGACAGAACAGAACAGAGGTCCAGATATAATGGAGCCAAGTAATCTATCAGATGCAGAGTTCAAAACACTGCTTATAAAGATGCTTAATGAAAAAGTGTAGATAAACTCAGTGAGAACTTCAACAAAGAGATGAAAGACATAAAAATGGAAATGAAAATTATAAAAGGGAACCAGTCTGAAATGAAGAACACAAAGAGGTCCACACCAAGACACATCATCATTAAAATGCCAAAGGTTAAATATAAAGAAAAAATATTAAAAGCATTAAGAGAAAAACAGATAATTACTTATAAGGGAAACCCAATAAAACTGGCAGCTGATTTCTCAAAAGAAACTATGCAGGACAGAAGGGCTTGGGGAAAAGTATCTGACAGGATGAAGACCCAGGATCTATAGCCAAGAATAATTTATCCAGCAAAGCTATCATTTACAGTTGAAGGACAGATAAAGAGCTTGCCAAACAAAAATAAGCTAAAGGAGTTCATCACCACCAAGCCAGTATTACACGAAATGTTGGAGAGACTCCTTTAAGAAGAAAAAAACGTATCAAAAACAGGAGTAAAGAATGGTAACAACTATATTCCTATCAATAAATAACTTAAATGGAAAAGAATTAAGTACTCCAATGAAAAGACAGAGTGGCTGACAGGATAAAAATACAGGACCCCTACATATGAAAAGGAAGAGGATGGAAAAAGATATTGCTTTGGTGGACCTTAAAGGTATTTAAGTTAGACAGAGAAAGATAAACACTTTATGATTTCACTTATATGTGTAATCTAAGGAACAAAAAGAACAAACTAATCAAAAACAGACTCACAAATATAGTGGATAATCTGGTGTTGGACAGAGGGGAGGCAGGGTTGGGAGGCTGAGAGAATGGGTTTAAGGGCTAAAGAAGTACAAATTAGGAGCTTGGGGAGCATAACATGGGAAATGCAGTTAGCATTAATACATTAGCCGGGTGGAGAACCAGGGGAGGGAAGGAGCACTTTGGGGGATTGTTTGATAGACTATATAGATATCTAACTGTATACTTGTATACTTGAAACTAAATTAAAAAATAATTTTAAAAATGAGTATATTCATATATACAATAAGTTGTAGCAAAATAGTAACTGTGGAACATGGCAAATGTAATAAAATCAATATTTAATCTAATATTTTTGGCATTTGAAATTAATAAATCTTGAAAAACAAATATTTGAAGTATAGCTTCAAATATTCCCCTAAAATATACTCAATTACAATAAAAACTCCTTGATGCATGGTATACACATATGTATGAGAAAAGTTAAGAAAAATGTATTATAAAACTTTAAGTATGAAAAAAATTTTCCACTTTATAAAGCAAAGTTTAAAGGCAAAGACTCAGTTTTGTTTATAGCCATATCCCTGGCACCCAGAACAAAATAGTTTTTAAACTAATTTAACTAAAGAGAAAAAAGTAATCATTCAGTATACTAAACATAAAAATTAAACTATATACATTATATGTATTTATTATCTCTCCATCAAAGAGCAATCATATTATATATACTATGCTGAATCTTTATGAGGTATTTAGCTACTTCAAATAAAAAATAGATGTTTTTCACCATTAACTATAACGAACAAGATAAACAAACAAGACTCATGGACATGGACAACAGACTAGTGGTTATCAGAGGGGAGGGAGAAGTAGAAGGGGTAAAAAGGGTCAAATACGTGGTGACAGAAAGAAATTTAACTATCGGTGGTGAACACACAAAGCAATATATATATGCCTTACTGTTGAATTGTATACCTGAAACTTACTGGATTTCGTTAACCAACATCATCATTAAAAAAATTAATTAAAAAAATTTTAAATAGATTTGTTTAAATGACAAGGTTAAACTACATATAGCACTAAAACCATATCTTCATAGTGGTTTACAAAGTGAATAATAACCTTTTTTTTAAGTATGTGGAATATATAGAATATGTTAATCACCTTTAATAAAGTTTTTATGCGAATACCTAACACAAAATTTATCTGGTTCTTGAGCTTATCTTCAGATAGAACAGACAATGTTCAGGTAAGAAAAATGACCAGGAGGTGAAAACTTTAAAAGTGCAAAAAAAAATTAATAAATCTTGAGAAACAATCAGAAAGTCAGAAACAAAGTCAGGATGAGGCCTAGAAGCCAGGAACAGGGGAACTGAAGAAAGGGGACAGATGCCAATATTTATTGGCCACCCATTACATGTCAGGCACTTCAATATTCATTATCCCATGTAATCTTCCCAAATGTCCCATGAGGTTACCCCACTTTATACATGGCACTGTGTATCTTAGGCTGTCAGGCTAGGTAACTTAGCCAAGATCACCTATTTGGCTAAGAGAGTTTTGTCTCTTAAGTGCATGCTTTTCTAATATGCTATCTTGCTCTTGCTCCCTGTACTCTAACAAATAGTTATATAATTTAATAGTGGGTTATTAAACTCACTCCCCTAAGTCAAAGTGCATGTGTGTTTTGTTTTTTGTTTTTAAAAAGGCCCAAGAGACAACCTTGTGAACTCCTACGTGATTATTTCACTAGATAATCAATAGGTGCTCTCTGATAGAGGGAAGTTTTGTTTTGTTTTGTTTTTTAAACAGATGTTATGGTATACTTATATGGAGAAAACATTACATACAGACGAAAACATGCTGGTAAAGTTTTTCATGTCTGGGAATTTAACCTTATTTATTATTTATTTCCAAATAGTACTGTCATTAAATATACATGTCTGCTGACATATGGAGATGCTTAATACTGAAAGGTAGTGCCTATCTTCTCTGAACTGTGAAGACAGTAGCACATACAATTACCACAGAAAAGGAAATATACTTAGAAATGAACAGCAGCCCCTCATTTCCAGTTATTGTTACAGAAGTGCTTGTTTAGTTTACACATGGCTAACTTGAATAGGAACTAAAATGGATGATATAAATTAAAATGCATCTTGCTTTTTATTTAAAAAGTGTTAATAGAGGTATGGTTGCTTACTGTTCTCCATATTTTCCTTCTACCGTTTACTTAATAATACCTAGAGTGCTTTTTATTTTTACCACTCTGAGCAATTTAGGAAATCCAGAATAAATATGATCATATTTCATGTGTATTTGTGTGTGTGTATATATATATATATATATATATATATATATATATATAATTCCTAACTCCTTAAGTAGATAGATATAGAATTTCCTCAAATAGATTGAATGCTATATATGTAACCCTATGACAACAAGCAACAAAGGCAGAAATTACTACAGAAACAGATACCCTGAATATGAGGCTAGAAATAAACAAAATCCAAACTTAAATAGCCCAAATCAGAAAAGTAAGAAAGGTTTGGAGAAGCCAAGACTGAGTAATAAAGAAAAAAATCTGTCATTATAAACATTTGACTTTGGAAACTTTTTCAGATTTAGAAATTCTTTATAAGTTATTTTCTTTCTTCTTAAAACTGCATGTACAATAAAATTATCATTTATACTACGGATCTTTCATATTGATAACTGTAAAGCTAAAGAAACAACATAAACATCAATTTTTAAAAACATGGGAGATAGAGATAGCCACACCTAAACTATCCAACTTTGAGGCCTCATATTCACAGAAACTCAGTAGCAGTGCCCAATGCCTCTACCTGGAACTTTGGTCCCAGAAAAAAAGAGCAAACTGGTAGAGTCAGGTGTAAACCCCTTTGGCTTCTTTCATTCACCCCTGCTGCTATCCCATGCCATGGTACTAGCTTCCTTGACTGGAGTCTTCAGACACGACCCATTTCTTCTCTCTCCTCCCTCAGAAGAGCCATGTTAGAAGCCCAACCTTGCTTCCTTCCTTCCATCTGAGAAGCCCAGCCTTGCTTCAGGAATTAAACCTTCATAACAGCCAGAATCTGCTTTTCCTCCGACACTAGTCTTTTGAATACCTAAGGACTGTTATTGTCACATAAGAGTGATTTCACCTTCCCATACACATACTGAGAGTCATTTAAATGCATGTTTATTTCCTAATTTTCAGCAATAAAAAAAATCCTTTTACAAAACCTCAAATAAGCTGAGAAAAACTCTTGAAGGAAACAACAAGGGGTAGTTACTAGTGGAAAGAGGAACAAGGAATCATGTTTCTGACTTATCATAGTGGGCATTTGGAAGCCAGGAGCCAGCTGAGGATTGAATTTTCTCAAGAGAGGCAGGGTAGAGATGAGACAGAAATGAGTCTTTGGTATCCAATGCCCTTTACATCTGCTTCTTACTATCTAGTGAAGGGACACTGGTTCCAGATTAGGTTCAAATCCATATTTTCTACATAACAACTATAAAATCTCCAGCAAATTGTTTAAATTCTGCATGTGGCACAAGAAATACATTCAATAAATGTCAGCTGTTACTACCAACAGCATCACCTCCATCAGGAACCCTGTCTCTACTCTCACTCTCCCTTCTCAGGCCCCAAAGGTGCTTCTTGCCCTCTTCCATCAATGGACTGGATATTGGGGAAATCCTGTTGCCAATGATTAACAAATGATGAAAAAAGTTTCCTCAAAGTAACTCCTATTTATTTATATTTTTTCTAGCTAAGACCTTTGCTCTTTCTGCTCCTTCTTTTTATGACCAAACTTCTTGAAAGACTAGCCCATGTTCACTATTATTGCCATTTTCTCATTTTTCAACTCTGCAATTATACTCTCAGACACCTCTTTTTAGGGAACCTCTGGGTACTAAGGTCACCCACAACCTCCTAATAGCATTGACAATGGATGCTTCTTCCTGATCTTATTTGATTGTCAGCATTATACATTTCTGATGTCTTCTTTTGAAAATTCTTTCTTGAGTCCCACACAGTCACTCCCTCCTGGTTCTTTGCCTATCTCTGTCACATTTCCTGTGGTGTTCCCCAGAATTAGCCACCTTGTCCCCACCCGCACCTCAGTTTTGAGTACTTCAGTTCACTCCCTAATTTCAGTTACTACTTACATATGATTCTCAAATTGCTTGCTCTCATGTTCTCTTGCTCACAAGCATCCATGTGTCCTGCCTTCCTGCTAGCATAAGCCTATCTCAAATTCCAAAGCTGTGTTTTCAATAGCCAACTACATAATCTAAATAGGCATCTCAAACTCAACGTGTCCAAAAGCAGAATTCACGGTACTTATCCTATGCTCTATCTCGATGAATGACATTACCTTTTTTCACCCAATTATCAGAAGACAGAAATCCTGAAGTCATCTTTGTACTCTTCCTCCCTCCACATGTCTAACTAAGCCTACTTCCTAACACTTTCCCAGTTGTGCTCTTCTTTATGCCTGTCAATGACTTGGTTTGGGACTTCATGATTTCTCACATAAGTTACAACGTGAGCCTCTTAATTAGCATTCCTCGCTGCCCTTTCCAATCCATACTCTATAGTCCATAAGCATGATCTCTCTAAAATACAAACTGCATATCACTTTTCCACTTTAAAATCTTTAGTGATGCCACACTACCCACCTGAACTCCTTGGCCTGGTGTCCAAGGCCCTCTGGTTAGCTTTATGTCCTTATCTTCTTTCTTGACCAACTATCATTATGGATTCAGCCATAATCATCAGCTTCAGGTCCCCAAACATTCTGACCCTTATTGCCTTTGTAGAGGCTGATCCAAGAAAGACCTTCCCTCCCTTGTCAACACTACTAAACTAAACTACTATACATTATTTGAAACTCTGCTCAATTACCACCTTGGTAAAATTCTAGCACTAAGTTCCCAGGCAAACCATAGGACCTTGGCCAAATATACCCTTAAGGGAAAAAAAATGCATCAAATATTGGAAAGTACCTTCTGATAATCTTTCTTTACTCCTTAAATTTTGTGTGGATTTTCTCTTATGCAAATACTTACATTTAGAATGCTTTTTATGTCTATTAATCACTAGAATAACAGGATTAAGAAACCTTAAGTAATGGGACCAAACCAATACAATTCTGTGTATACAAAATACAACATAGGCTTTTGAAGATGTCCTCGGTCTCAATGACTACTGGTAATTAATACTTCTGATTTTTTAATTAAAATACCTTAAGGCTTACATACCAAAATATTAAGTGATTATATCCAGATAATCACTGTTACGGAATATAAGTAATTTTTAGATTTTACTCTTATCACTTATCCTTGCTCTCTAAATGTTCTACAAAAAAATCCAAATGCATTATTAAAAATATAAATGCTCCAACAAAGATAAACAACCTAGCCACTTTTCTGAACAGAACCAGCCATTCTAAATATTTAGATGTCCTTATAGAAAACAATTATTTAAGAGTAGATATCCTCAGTACCACAGGGGGGCAGAAATCTTTCAGAGAAGCTGACTCAGCAGAATATAATCTTAAACACATCTCTATGGCCCAAGCAGTTGACTAACAGAGACACATGGTATTTACTTCCATCTACAGTAGCCAGGGGCACTGTCTGTTCTGGTCAGACACTCCCCACACTTTAATCCTGCCTCCCACAGATCTCTGCTTAAAGACTTCTCTGTAACACTGCTTTTTCACTCTCTCACTTTCCTACTGTGCCCAACACACGCATAAAAGTTCTTTTCGAGCATCTCCCTTTCATTTAAAATGGTTTATTTGTTTTACAACTAATCACTACAAGAAAAGGGATGGTAAACGCTGGAGAATTTACAAAGGAAAACAAGATCTATAAGATCTCTAATTTTTAGTAGTAGCTGTGTCGGTTTTTATGCATATTTTAACCCCCTTTTGGGAACTTGCACTGTTACTAACCTGAGGGCTCTGCCCAGTTCCCTGATCATTTACCAACCAAAGATGGTTTGGCTGGCATGGTTGGGGTCCAATAGCATGAATAAACCCAGCTCTGTTGCCTTAGCTCCTCTATCATCCTTCTTGAGTCACCTTGATGACCCACGTAGGTTTCCCTCTCAATATCAGAACCACAGTTTCACAGTATTAAAAATACCTTAACCATATAATAAAAAACAACCCCCAAACAGAAAAAAAATAAATCATTCACTCATAAAAGTAAATGAGGTCTGACAGAAAATTCCCATTTGGGAACTAGTACTATGTCTTTTCCAGCAGCTTTAAAAATTATGTCTGGACAACTAACCCCAAACCAAATATACTAAAAGGATCTGTAGTTTTGATCCACTCCTCTCTGCCCCATTTCAAAACAGGGCTTAGAGATCTAAGATAAACATATTAAAGGAGAAGAAACTCTTCACATACCTTATAAAACACACATTAATTTGCACAGAATGTCTATCTTAAGGTTATTGAAAACTGGTAAAAATGTTACTGAGAAAAATTTCCCAAACACAGTTGTAAAGTTAAAGGATAGCTCTCTAATTTAAACCAAATACAAAAGTCCAGTAAAAATTGTTTATCGCTGTACCTAAATGACAGTGTCTTTTTTCTTTGCGTGCATGCTAAATTAAGAAAATCTAATTTAGTAGAATTGACATGGTTTTCCTACCCTGTTATATAATCATATGTCATAAGTACTCAGCCTAGAAAGAAAATCATAAAAATGCAAAAACAAGCTAGAAATCACAATTAGAATTTAGAAAGGCTTTAAGTGTTGTTTTTAAAATACATTTGTTTTCTACTTGCTACTTGCTGATCACAGATGCTTTGTACAAAATTCCCTTCAGTTTCATGGAGGTGCTTCCCGTGAAGACCTTTTTTTTTTTTTTTTTTTCCACAATCCCTACTCACAGCTGCCCACTTCAAAAGAACTAAGATTTTGGTCACAATATTATTAAAGAAGATGACCATTTCCAAAATTTTTAATATTTCCAGAAGAAAGTTCACACGAAAAGAAGCAACTTCAGTTGTTTCAAGTCAATTCATAATTCATCTAACGATACTGAGCTTTTAAAAGCCATTCAATTTTTAAACTACAGCATTTTTTTCTTATTGAATGACTTCTGTGCACTGACTTCCATTATGCTGTTTTAAAAAATCACAGCAGTTACTGCTATAATTTCCACAAAATATATTAAATGTATTACACAATATTTATTTAATGTTATACACAGTTCTGTGTCAAAAAAATACTTTTAATAAGCTTCATGTAATACCAGTGAAAATTACGTTATATTTCTCAAAGCTATAGGAAAAACTTTGGCAACACTTTTCATTACAAACTGGAGATCGAAATGATCAAGTTTAGCTTATAATAGAGTTGTTCCTTTTTTATTTTAAACCATTTTTACAGTAGAAATAACTAAAGACTGACCTCTCCCTGGTATCATAAAACAATATTTAGAAATCACTAATCAAATAATAGTGCCAACAATTTAAGTAATATTTAGAACAAAACAGGTTTTTTGCGATAACAGAAATGACTGGGATGTTTAGTATACAAAAGCTAACAAAGCAGACAATAAACTTCTTTAACCATACTTCAACTATAATATAAATAAATTTGTGGGGCGATTCCTACCTTTGGAAATATTCCTGAGAAACAAGTTGTTGCCGCATTTACCATTAAGGTGATTTAGGCTCCACTCGATATAGCCTTTCTCCTTTACCAGGATTAATACTGCCTTTCTGAAGAAAGCGCGCAACAACAAAGCCCATGTTGCCCAAGCAAGCCTGAATTTCTAGCAAATGGGGATGAAGCTATTTGCATTTGTTGGTTTAAGGGGGTGGGGATAGGAGGAGGGGACTAAGAGGGCTGCTAAAGTAATTCACATATTGTCTGTGGGCTGTATAGACAGTGATCATCAGTCACCTGTTCAAACTTCCTTCACTCCTGCCTTCAGAGAAGAGCAAAAGGTTATCCTGGGTCAGAGACTCTGGGAAGAAATGACAAGACATGCAAAATCTAACAGCCAACCCACTGCGTATGTAGGCAAAGTTATCCCCACTGGACCACATGTCCTAAAACCAAGACACTTTAATAGTCTCAGGAGAACTTGTTAAAATATATCATAGAACAGAAACAAGAAAAAGGCTACAGGCTCTGCTTGTTATCACTCCAGTATTTAGCTGAAATACCTAAAACAAAGAAAGGACATTTCTGTTTGGTTTTTAAGATACTTCTTTGTATCATAATAGCTGTCTCATTTGCACAAGCAAAACGTTTCATGCTGTTCATATGAATAAGAAAATATCAGCTGTTTTAAATTTCATGGCTCCTTAGTGAATAATTTGGGTTGATAGCATTCCTAACTATTTCATTTATATCAAACGAGAACAGTACTAAATATGTTAGGTATAGTGGTCTGTGTTTTATTATAAGCTACATTAAGGGCAAAAAATCTGAATGAATACTTGAGTATTTATTCAGAAGCTTTCTGATAGGAGTGACACCTTGAACTTTTTACAGCCTTAATTATATGTACCTCTGTTACTTTTGCCCTACTATAACACAGAGAAAAATGCTGCTTCATGTGGTTTTTACTGAACATATACAGTTGCATAAAAAAAAGGGGGGAAAGTTGGTAAAGATATGTCCTAAAACTATAAAATCTTAATCTTAAAATTTAGAGAGAAGTGATACACAAGTTATAGACACCACATACCCATCTGCACACATCTGAACAAAGAGAAAAAGAAGCCATAATTTCTGGTTTTGTTTTCTTAAAAAATAAGAATGAGGTGGGGATGGGGAGAAGAGCTACTTCTTGTTTGCTCAATAGAAGCTTTGAAATACTTCTCAAAAGACTTACTTTGAAACAGTTCAAAAGGAAAATGTTATATAGGAAAGGCTTTACAAAATAAGGCTATTATTTAAATTGATTAATTTTTTTAAAAAGATCAAAAGTTTAGATTTTAAAACCCACTCCCTTAAAACTTCAAGAAAAAATAAACCACACACACACACACACACACACACACACACGCACGCACGCACGGGCGCATGTGTGCATGTGCATGCATAACAAAATAAACCAGTATACAAAGAAGCCAATAGTGTCCAAGATAATTACATTTAAAATCCACTTAAACTTTTTATTTTAATCCTAAGAAGTTCCTATTCATGTAACTTGTCTAAATTAGCAATAAAGAAAATGTAATATGCCAGCTCTATCAAATATTCATTATCAGAAATGTTTTATAAAGTTGTGAAGAAAATGTTGTTACCACTGAGTTCTACTTGTAAATTAAAGCTGTTTCTGTGAGAGATGAAGGGGGTTGAGGAACCCAATAAAATGAAGGATTTTATCAAGAAAAGAGTTAAGATGGTCACTGACAGCTTAAGGTGTCACTAAACAGGAATGCTTGGCTACACCTTCCTGATTCTAGGTTTCCCCTCCTCCACAGTTCCTTTTGGACCAGAATTCCTCTAAACCCTTGGGATTCTGCAACTTTATACTCAAAACATCTGGAAGTTGCTTCCCTCAGTCCTGATCTGTATGGTCACAAATGCTTAAAGAATTAGGCTACAAGATGACAGACACTTCACACCAGTGTGGGTGATTAATTTACAATCAATGATGCATAAATCCAAAGCTAAGTTAAATAAAACCAGTAAGTTCAAAGTTTAATTTATATAGTTAACTTTAAAAGTATTTAAGTGCCTTCAAAGCCAGGCATAATGGCTTACAATGTGGCAATTTATTAAAAACAATTTTTGAATACTATATAATACTAGAAAAAATTAATACTGGGGTAAACTTTTTTTAAAAAAATCCTCTACTTCTGAATCTCTCCAATTGCTCAAAAGACAAGAAAACCCCTACATTTATTATGTTTACAAATAAAATTACAAAAACAAAATAGTTAACTTATTTGTTTATAAACTTGCCCAAATTAAGACAGGAAAAAGAAAAGATTTTTTTAAAATCACACATAGCCTTTAAAATAATGGTAGTCCCAGTTCTAATTCTAGGTTGCTGTATTCTAAGTCTTGATCCTTCATGTATGAGATATTTGGACTTCAATGAGATGACTGGCTATAAATTCCTGTAACTATATGCTGGAGACGAAAGAAGGGCAATAATGAGAGGAAACCAGTAACTTATCGGGCATTCCTAAATATCTATTATTTTTTTAGAGAGAACTAAGTAAGATACGAAAGTGGGGAGGGGGACAAGTTGAAACAGAAAACAGCAAGATCAAATAAATTCTTCAGGAAGAAAATCTGCAATGGACCTGGTTTCACTTTACTTGACTCTGTCTTGTTTAAGTTACCAAGGACACAGCAGCACATACTTTTGCCCTCTTTCTCACCAGACACCCTGTACAGGTCTCCAAAATATATCTGATGAGCTGTGACAGCACCAACCAAAAGCAAAGTGCTTTGAAAGGTTGTTGAGTCATAACAAAAACCAAGAAAGGAAAACCTAAATAAACAAGAGAAAAACCACACAGCTTGTTGAATTTTCTATTCAAGGTATGTTTCCCAGTGGGTTTTCCAACCAATGATAAGCCTGATAAAAAACTTAGCTGTTTCTGATTATAGAAGTGTTAACACAGGGAAAAATTTTCTGTTAGAAAAAGTTTTGAAGTAAATTAAACTTATTGCTATCCTTGAACAGAAAACCAGTAAAGCTTAAATAAGTGGCTTTTTAATGTACAGTCAAATCAAGTAGCATTCATGGATTCCTTATTACTTTTCTTAAAGAAATTACAATAGTGAATTGTCTTTAGTCATGAATTATTTGAAACAGTTTTAGGTGACATACCCCCTGCCCAAATGTTGAAAAACAATTACATAAAGGTTGAAAAAAACAAATATTTCCAAATGTTTAAGAAATATTCAAAATTAATGAAAACAACTGTGCCTTTTAAAATTATCTAGCTCTAAGGCCCTTAAAGTACTTAATATCAAGTTGATAAATTTAATATTTGTTTTTTAATGACCATAAATAACATTAAAAAGAAAATGAGAAAAATATTTCTACTTGTCTAATAAAGGGTTGGTATTTGCAATAAAGAAAGCACTCAAATCAATAAGGAAAGGAACACTGTAAGAAAAAAAAGTGGAAAAGGTATGTAGCAAAAAATTTATAAAGGAATATTAATGACCAACATATATGGAAAGAAAAAAGATTCAACCTTACTAGTTATCTAAAAAATAAAATGCTTAAAATAACATTTTAAATTAGCAAAAATAACAAGATAATGCCAAAAGTTAACCAGAGAAGGAAAAAAACACTTCCACCCACCCCTGTGCGGAGTGGAAATGGATATATATATAATTTTCTGAAAGACAAGTTGCCAGCCTCAGAAACATACCCACTGATTTAGCAAATTTATCCTATGGAAATAATTAGAGGAGTCAGCTAGTTTAATAACATGAATCTAGAAACATTCCAAATGTGAAACAAAATAGAAGTTTGATTAAGTGAATTATGGTATAGCTATATCATAGAATACACATAGAAATAAAATTGAACATAGGGATATATTTTACATGGGAATACAATCATGATATAGTATGAAAAAGTAGGCAAGAAAGTAGATTATGCAGGATAATCCTTTTTCAAACTAAAAGTTGTAATTAATTTAAAATACAAACATAATATACAAATATATTCTTGTTTGTTAAGAAAAGCCACTGATAAAAGCAAAAGGTCTCATTACCACTTCATCACTCTACACCCCTTTCCAGAAATAATCACTATTGCAGATTTGATATATGGCCTTTCGTACCTGTTTGTTTTGTTTTGACTTAATGGTATCATACTCTGTATTTTGGGAGACTGATTTTTTCACATACATCTTGGAAATCTTTCTTTCTTAGTAAATAAGAACACTTTTATTCTTCTAAATTGTTCCATATTATTCTAAAGAATAATTATAACTTATTTCAACATTTCTATATTGATTTGGCCATCTGTGTATGTTCTAAAGTTATATGTATAATACAAAAGGAAAAAAAAGCAGTATGAAGCCAAATATATATCAAACTGTTTGCCATAGTATCTCTGCATGTTTTCTCAAGTTTTCTTTCTAAGCACTTATTACTATTTCTATTAGAGAAAATTTTTATATTAAATATAATAAAAATAATTTACATTTTACTTTCAAGAATATATCATATTATATATAAGAAATGATACCTTTATATGACAGTTGCCATTTAATGAATTTATCTATTGGCTAAAGTAAATGTTTTCTCTACTCAGAGTATTTCACCTTGTGTAAGTACACTATTAACACTATTACTATATCCATAATTAATAAGCAATGCTTGAAAAAAAATAAATCTTATATTCAATGTCTTTAGATAATTACCAACTGACAAGTTTTAACCATACTTTCCCTCAAATCCTAAGGTTCTTCTGAAGACTTCTGTGAATCTTAACAAAACAGAATATGGCTCCAGTGGGCACATCTTAACTTCTATTCCTTTGCTTCCAAACTCCACTTTAACATGGTTTGGATGATTTTTATTCAAAAAGATATCATGAAAAGCACTTTACAACATCAAATTACTTGAGCCATTTGAAATCCTCAATAACAATAAAACAGTAAAATATAATATCAAACGTTTACATTTTTTTCACAAAGTACACAATGTATTTGTATATGTGTGGTTTTACTTAGATACCAAGATTCAAAGAAACCTACACAAGAATTATCAGAGTGAAACTGCAAAACAGCAAAGATGATGTAAAAAATTAGACTGGCTAGGGGGTGGTTCCATAGCGAAATGGTTAGCACATCTGCTTTACACACAGAAGGTCTTGGGTTTGCACCCCAGGCAGAGTCACGGACCACACCCACGTGCGCCAGGTCCCCCGAGTGCACCAGGGGTGCCAGGCCCTGGGTATGCCAGGCCCTGGGTGTGTGCTGCGAGTGCGATGGAGGAGTCCCCCTGCCTTCAGAGATCCAGTTCTTGAGGGGAGACGGCAACATCCATAGGTCAGGGGTGGGAGGGGGGGCGGAATTAAAGAGGAAAAAAATTAGAGTGGCTAGAGGAAAAAATTGACAGATTAGTCAGAAAAAATAGACTGACAGCAGAATTCTCATCAGTAATGGAAACCAAAAGGCAAAAGAATATGTTCAATGTGCTGAAAGAAAATAGAACTTAGAATTCAACAGCCAGAGAAAATGGCTTTCAAAGGAGTTAAAATAATGACATATTCAGATGAAAGAGTGTGCCACTAGCAGATCCTCACTAAAGAAATTCTGAAGGAGCCATCTCAGGCAGAAGAAAATAATCCAGATGAAAGGTTTGAAATGCTAAGATGGAATAAAGAACAAAGAATATGTTGAATATGTTGGTAAATCTCAACAAATACTGACTATATAAACAACAGTAATAATAGCTTATAGGACTCCCAAAGATATAATTAATTAAAATACATAACTGTAGCAACATGAATTGGAAGAGGATAAATGGATAGAATATTCTAAGTTCCTATTATTGTCTTAGTACAGAACAAAGGCATTGATTAATTTCAGACTTCCATTAAGAAAGCATGTTAAAATTCCTAGCATATTACAGGGATAGAAAATACAGTGTACAACTTCCAAGCAAGAAGATGGGGGGGGGGGATGAAATGAGAAAAAATAATCCAAAGGGGGAGGAACAAAACAGAAAAGGCAGGGCAAATAAAAAAGCACAAAATAAGGTGAGATACTGAAAAGCAAATATAGCTGCAGTTATAATAAATAGATTAACAGCTCCAGTTAAAAGACTGGCTGGTGAGCCAAAAAATCAAAAGGACAGAGGAGGTGAATCTCAGAAAGTATGGATGAAACCACATTTTTTAAGACACTTTGCACCTCTTTACTCCTCGACTCTCTAAAATCTGGCTTTTCAAAGAAGTCTAGCAACCACACTCTTGCTTAAGACCCCTAATAAGTTCTCCTCTTGATTTTCATGCTACATTTGACAGAGCTGAACACTTACCCTTAAAATACTTCCTCTCCTGTTGTTGGCAAACAAACCTAGTGACTCTCTTACATTTATGTAAACTTTTTGTCAGTGTCCTAAATTGACTTCTAGCTTCGCTCCATCCCTCATTTTTGTTTTTCAAAGCTTGGGCCCCAAACCATGTGCAATGGGAACACCTGAGCCCCACTCCAGATCTACTGATTCAGAACTCATAGATTTGAGTTCTAGGGC
The DNA here is from genome assembly GCA_030015415.1 of Cynopterus sphinx. Classification (NCBI taxonomy): domain Eukaryota; kingdom Metazoa; phylum Chordata; class Mammalia; order Chiroptera; family Pteropodidae; genus Cynopterus; species Cynopterus sphinx. Next base: position 8,796,501 of record CM057388.1, read on the forward strand.
ATTGGCCTTGTAACAAGCTCCCCCAGATGATTCAAGTGTGAGAGTTATTATTTTAAATGTTGACCCATAAGGTTCTGTCACTGCTCCTCTTCTACCTCCACCTATTATACATGTACAATTAAAATCACAGCCCAAACTTCCACCACTTACTACTATCAACAGGACATGTAAGCTGACCACCCCACCCCCTGCCAGCAAATAATCCCACCTGATGCAAAGAATATTTGTTTAAATGAATATGACAACTCCCAAACTTCCTTTGTCAACCAAAGTCTATCTCCTTTAGACTCTACACCTACAGGTGCAACTAGCCAATGGACACGTCCACCTGGATGTCCTAAAGTTACCTGAATGGGTTAGGATTAAGTTCAGCTAACAGTAACAGAAAAACCTAAAAGAATAGTGATTTATATAACACAGAAGTTTATTTCTTTCAAATAACAGTCTGTAACAGGCTAGTATAAAAATTCTGCTCCACAAAGTTCTCAGAGATTTTCTGCTTTCCACTCCACTATGCCTAGAATGTGGTCCCCATTTCAAGGCCCAAGGTGGCACTCCACCCAAAACAACCACATTCCTAGCATCAGGAAAGAAACAGGAAGAAGGAAGAGAGAATGGTACATTCATCTCTTTGTAATATACTTCCTGGAAGCAGAACACACTACTTTCATTCCACTGACCCGGACTTAGTCTCATGGCTATATCTAACTGCTAGAGAGGCTGGAAATGTAGCCTTTATGTTAGGCAGCCAAATTGCGTTACCAAGAACAAAAAGGGAGACCAGACAATGGAGGACAACAGCATTCTTGGACATACATTCCAAAGTCAGCCTACCCCACAATGAACTTATCAGTTTTCGGGATAAATTGTAATTTTAACCTTTGTGATATGCCCATCCTACCATTACCTCCATTCTGCCTGGCAAACTTCTCCTCTCTTAATACTCACATCATGTGTCTTTTGGGGAGGCTTTCCTTTACCCAACCACTTTTCCTTCCAACCTACACCGATTGGATGACTTTGGAACATCTTCATATCCAGCACACATCTCTATTTTTGCACTGCTATTTCTGTATCATATCTTTTTAAAATCTATCCCTCCATTCATCCCTGGGAGGTAAACTTCCTGAAGGCAGAGACTATGCCTCATTTATCCTAGCATCACATGCACATAGATTTGTATCATACTGAATTCTATGAAAATCAATCATTAATACCTGCTTCCTAAAATTATGGCAATAGAGACGTGGTAAAAGAGGTACTTAATAAAAAGAATATCATGGTATGTAGTATTGTAGTACAATGGTATGTGTTAAAGTCTCAGATTACAAAAGATTCTAACAGCAGTTACAAGAATACAGTAGTGCCCTCTTATCTGTGGTTTCACTTTCCATGGCTTCAGTTACCTATGATCAACTATACTCAGAAAATATTAAAGAGAAAATGAGAGAAATAAACAACTCGTAAGTTTTAAACCGCATGCCATCTGTGTAGCATGATGAAATCTCATGCTGTCACACTATATCCACCTAAAATAGATCATCCCTGTGTCCAGTGCCTCCATGCTGTATATACTACCTGCCTGTTAATCTCTTAGTAGCCATCTTGGTTATAAGATTGACTGTCAAAGTATCATAGTGTCACAGTGCTTGTATTCAAGTAACCCTTATTTTACTTAATAATGGCCCCAAAGTACAAGAATAGTGATGGTGACAATTCAGATAGCTAAAGAGAAGCCATAAAGTATATGTATGTGTAGGAAAAAAACATAGTATATACAGGGTTTGGCACTATCTAAGGTTTCAGGCATCTACTCTGGGGGTCTTGGAACATGTCACCTGCAGATAAGGGGGCAATACTATAATATGGCTCTAGGCTCTTACCTAACCACACACCTTACCTACTCATTTTCTATACCTATCTTTCTTTTTCCTGGTATAAACAATTTAGTGAGGTAAATTTTAAGTATGTTTACATTTGATTTTACCAATAGGTTTATATTTAAGTTAGGCCAATGACTAGACCCCTCTTAAATGTCAGCAGTTGTTCCACTGCAGAAGACCAGGTTAGGCATGTCTGAGTCCTTGGAGAAGTCATCAAGGAGCTTCAATGTTTTGATGACTTTTCTCTGAAAGAAAATATCTAGACAACCATAGTATTCAACTTAAAAAGCACAGCATTACAACTGATAAAGACAATAGTAAAATAACATATTAATCTACAACAGCTTCCAGAGAGTTGAAATTTTCAGATGTATAGATTTTACTTAAGACTATCAAAGTATCCATTTAACTTGAAAAAAATTACCAAAATCACGTAAAACATGTAACAGTTGTTATGCCCAATCATTTAAAAACTATCTTCTAGATATAAATAATGAAATATCATGGGTGATATTAAATTTATTATCAACTATAAAGGAAGTTGAACCCCAAAATGCTTATAGCAGCAAGGCTTCAATGGTCCAAGTGTGGCCTATAGCTTTTCCCACATTCTCCAATGTGGACTGTCAATTCAGACTATGATGCCGGGTTGGCTCTCAAGAATTCTAACCATAGCTTTCATTACCTCCAGTTCTCTAGCCTGGACAGTGCCCTTACTGTTCTGCCTGCTGCTCCAGTTGGGCATGAAGTCCTAACCACCATGCTAACAGCAGTGAGATATAACTTCAACAAAATAAAAGAACATGTAGTTAATTATTATCTTACCATGAGCTCCTGGTGGCTGTAATATATCTCCTGTCAGACGACACCACCCAACTGGGAAAATATCTCGACTATAGTACTTGCACCAATAATCAAAAATTCCACTCCAGCCATCGAAGGTAATAAACACTTCATCTCCTTTAACACTTCCGACTGTTGCAGGACAGATCAAATGTGGATTCTTTTTATCTACAGCTTCCAATTTCATTCCCACTTGAAAATTATTGAGAGGTGGCTTTGGTGGTTCCTATCAAAACATTAAAAAAAGTTTTCATTGTTTAGATGTATTAAGAAACATTTGCTCATGTGTATTCTCATAACCTATAACAATCAAAAATTAAGCTCCATGTTTATCAATTAAATACAGATTTCTCTGATACTCTGCATAACATCTCACTTACTATGGAGCAGAGACAAGAACCTGGAACAAAACAGAACCAGCTTGACAGTAATTCATTCATTCATTCATTCATTCATTCATTCAAGAAATATATATTATATCCTATGCACCAGAAATTTAGGATTCATTGGTGAACAAAACCATCAAAGATCCCTGCTCTGGTGGAGCTTGCATTCTAGTGGTGGTGATAATAGTGGTTGGGGGTTGGGTGTGGAAAAGGGGGAGAAGCAATCAACAAGAAATTTTAAAAGCAAGAATCAAACAAACCAATAAAAATGTAAATTATAGAGTATGCTGAAAAGTAATAAGTCCAAAGAGAAGGAAAAGTAGCAGGTAATATCCAAAAAGAAACTCAAAGTATAAAATGCAGACATAAGAACATGAAAGTCATATAGTTTGAGGTCACTTATGCTATCCAATCCAGACACCAATATTAAACAAATATTCCCTAGTTTCAAAAAGTTAAAACATACAAATGCTAACAGTATTCTTAGAAACCCCAAGTACTATATTAAAAACATCTTTTCTTTCCATTTGCTTTTTATTCTAAGAAATGGCACCATCAACAACCCAGTCACCCAAAACAGAAGCCTGGAAATAGTCCTATACCTGTGGTTCTTAGCCCAACTGAACATTAGAATCACCTAGGGCCACACCACCAGAGAAAATATTAAACTGGTCTTGGGAGGGGCCCATGCATAAGCACCTTTTAACTCCCCAGGTGATTCTAATATGCATCCAAGGCTGAGAACCACTACTCTAGAGGCATCCTTTTCCCTTAACACATTCAAAGATCACAATCTACCAAGTTTACTCACTATATCTCTACAGTAATAAGATTAAAAGCTAACCTTCAATTGGTTAGTATATGCCAGGCACTATTTTATATTTTCCATATATTCATTCAATTCTCACAATACCCTTTGAAGTCAGTGTAAATTATCATCCCTATTTTACAGATGAAAAAAGTTATATACAATTGCCTAAGAATACACCAATTTAAATTAGTTTCAAGTATACAGTACACTGATTAGACATCTACATAGTTCATAAAACGACCCCCCTCCAATTGTTCTTTCCTTCCCCTGGCCCTCCACCTAGCCATCATATTAATGTTAACTGCATTCCCTATCAGAGCTAGATTTTAAACCTAGACAGCCAACTCCTTGGAACACCCTAACCTGCCTGGCCAACCTCAACTCAGCCACTTCAACACCCAGCTCTCCTGGCCTCTTTAAGGGTTCTCCGACCAACTTGTGCTCACTCCCACCCACCTCAAACAGAGGCACTTTTGCCTGAAACTACTGTTGGAATATGTTCACTCCTCTATGAGACTAAGAGATTTTCAAAAGCAGGTACTACATCTTATTGTTATTTCCAGCATAGCGCCCAACAACAAGCATTTTTTAAAAAAATGAAATGAACCAAGGAATCACCTGAAGAACAGTAACAAGTTCTCAACTCATTCTTTCACCAAACTATAAATTTCCAGGGGAGGGAGGAAATTTTATGAACTACATAAATGGTTCATAAAATTGAGGGGATTATTTTATGAACTACATAGATGTCAAACCAATGTACTCTATACTTGAAACTAATGTAAACAAATTTTTAAAAAATAAAAATATTTTTAAAAAGATAGCTGGTTAGGTTGATTCCTTCTGCTAATGCCCCCTTTAACCCCATCTCATTGTCCTATACATTTCCACTATTATCCTTTACATCCTTGCAATTTGAAAGTTCTTAATTATTAGCCTTCAAAGGCCTTTTAATTACATATTAATTTGATGCTTTAAAACCACATTCAAAGTCAGCAAAGTATTTAATAACTAAATAGTAAGAAGCAGAGTTACATACTGCCACTTCATGAAGTGGTCAAAGATCAATTGTCTGTTACTACATATGTGGGGGAGGGGCATATTTAACAAAGGATAACCTTGGTAGCTGATAAATTCGTACCAGACATTCACAGAATACAGAAAACATTCAAGGCACACGTAAGGATCCCAGGACCTTACACTGACATATAACAGAGTAAGACTTTCTGAAGCAAAGCAAAAGTTCAAATGGCGTATACATTTTTCTGCTACAAAACAGAATTAGACAGAAATAGCAGAGAAAAAGTTTAAGATTCAAATGTATAACCAAAAAGATATCCCAATGTGACACAGTACATTATCAACACCACTATTAGCTGGTAAATCTCTCTCTCTCTCTCTCTCTCTCTCTCTCTCTCTCTCACACACACACACACACACACACACACACACACACACACCAGAAAATGATCTCAGACAAAATGCAATTTATTCTCTGAAGATTTTCATACTGTTTATTAATTCTTCTAAATTTCATGAATAGCCTATCAAATTTACTTACATCAGTATAGCCATATAAATAAATATTAACAGAGCTCTCTGTAAAAAAAAAAAGCCACAAGTTTTTATTTTAAAAATATTGAAAGAAACTGCTCTTTTTGCATAACGGTAAATGAAAAGGCTATTTCAAAACAAGCTACCTCCAGATTTAGATAATTGACAAAATGGTTCCCTCTGCTGTCCACAAACGGTAATGATATTTATGTTATATCAATGCATCTATCATTTATATCAAAGTAACTTTAGTGGCTTTTAAATATGTTTTTAAAGTATATGGTATGGTTTGTCAATATCAGCTCCTGAATGATTTCCTAAACACAAAGATAAAATTTGCAAAATAAATAGCTAAAATAAACAAGAGATTGTTCTTTTATTGTGAGAAAAAAAATGATGCTGTTCTAGGTGACTAGTAAAAAAAGCTCTTTGAACCTCCCTCCTTGCTTACCTACAATACCGTTCTTCTTAAAGAATATTTCTTCCAAAATCCTACCAACTCTGAAGCCAACCTCAGCATTATCTGCATTACCCCTCTGCCTGGAATATTCTTAACCGTGTAGCCTCATGATTCACTCTTTTCTTCAGATCGTCACGCAAATGGCACCATCTCAGCAAGAACTTCCTGGCCATCCTATCCAAAATCTCACCCTTCCTTTTCCTTAGTATACACACTATCAAACATAATATATACATACTTTATTTATTGACCATGGGTTATTTTACAAATCTACAGCTAGAAAGAAGCTTCATAAGAGGAGTTTTTTTTTTACTGTTTTGTTTACAGCTGTATTCCCAGTCTACTTCTGACCACAAACTCCTATCCTTAACTTCTACTTCCCTACTTTTAATCAACTACTTCTTTGACCTCATCAAGAATTCTAGTTCTTTAACCTTTATTCGTTTACAAATATTAACTGAGTACTACATGTCAGACACTACTAAAGGTTCTTGATATGTTAATTAGAAAAACAAACAAAAATTCCACCCCTGTGTTGCTCACGTGCTAGTAAAGAACATGAGAAACATGATAAAATAAGTAAAATATAAAAATAAGTAAAATAAAATATATTTTACTTATTTTATAAGTAAAATATATTAATTTATTTTATAAGTAAAATATATGTTAGAAAAGCTAAGTGCCATAAAAAAAAAAAGAGTAGATCAGAGTAAAAGAGATTCAAAGAGAACTGTGTGGGAGGAGTCATGCAATTTTAAAAGGATAATCAGGACAGCCCTCCTATGGAAGGTGAAACTGAGCAGAAACCTGAAGGAGGTGACTATTAACCATGCAGTCATCTAGAGGAAGAGTGTTCTAGGCAGGGAGAACAGCCAGGGCCTAAAGCAAGAGATGTGTCTGAAATATTTGAAAAACAACAAGGAAGCGACAGTGGCTAAAATGTAGTATGCAAGTGCAAGGGCAGTAGGAAACAAGGTCAGAGAGAAAATGAAGGGCCATATCATATAGTGCCATGAAGCTACTTTAAGTAAGGAGTCTGGCTTTTACTCGAGGTAAAATGGGAAGCCCCTGGAGAGTTTTGAACAGAGGACTAATATAATCTCACTTATGTTTTAAAAGGAATACTCTGGTTGACTAGATTGTAAAGTTATAAATAAAAAGACCAATGAGGAGGCTACTGCAGCAATCCAGGTGAGAGATAAAGGTAGTTTGTACCAGTAGGATAGCAATGGAGATAGCAGAAAGTATTTGGATTTTGAATATATTTTTGAGGGTAGAGCCAACAGGATTTCCTTATGGACTGGATATAGTGTGTGAAAGAAATAATTGCCAAAGTTTTTGGCCTGAGGAGCTAGAAGGATAGTTGCCATTCCATGAGATAGGAATGGCTGCAGGAGAAGCAGTTTGAGATGTATTAGATAACCAAATGGGGATGCTGAGTAGGTAGGCTGGATATACAAGTCTGAGTTGGAAGCAAAAGGTCTGGATTGGAAATAGAAACTTGAAAGTCATCTGAATATTAAATTGCATTTAAAGCCAGAAATTAGAAGATATTACCAAGGGATTAATACTGATCAGTTTCTCAACCTTTGCGCTATTGCCATTTGGGGCCAGAACATTCTGATGTGTGGGCTGTTCTGTGCATTGTAGTTTAGCAGCATCCTTGGTCTCTACCTGCTAGATTTAGGTAGCACCCCTCCACACACTCATAAATTATGACAACTAAAATCATCCCCAGACATTGCCAAATGCCCCTTGGGGGCAAATGACTCCCCTTCCCAGTTGAGAACCACTGATAAAGAATAGGACCAACACTCTAACATTCTATCACACCCCTTCACTTCTAGGTTACAGAACATCATGTCACCACTTTCTTCTCAGCACCCAAAACCAACTTAACCCCTTTTGCTTATCATAAAGTTCAGTATCATAGTCCACTTTAACTATTTACACTTAGTTGGTAAGTGCTGCTGAAGAAAAGTCCCACATGCTTACTACCTTCGGTGCCACACATATTTAGTCTTTATCTTCAGCTGAGCCCTCCAAAATACTGTTGTGTGTCCTTAGGCCATTCCATCTCCCATCTTATACAGTCTCTATTCCAAATCTTACCACTCACCTTAAGACTAATAACATATCCTCATTATTTATTATATTCTTTGTTAACTGACTTTCTCCCCACCCAGAAAATAAACTTTCTGCCTCATTATAACACAGCAGACATTCAGTCTACACATGAATTCTTCCCTCCAACCTTGGTCAGTTTCCTGTTTCGGAGTAGTAAATTGAGGCCATCAAGAGCAAACTCAATCAATATTCTGCCCCAACAACTACAAACTTAACTCAGTGAGGACATTGTTTACTTTGTCTTTAGTTCTCTCTAATGTAATTGAACTTCCTAACCACCAAAGCATAAAGAATTAGCTTTCTACTCTGCTAAAATAATAAACTGTCTACAAAATAATGTACCTCTTCCCCTTGGGCTGGGTCCTTTGAGCTCTAAATTGAAAAATGAATATTTAACACATGCAGAATAATACAGATTTTTTGCAAATTATTAGATATTGTAAGTGATTTATTTAAATAAATGTTTTTTAATCCTCTGTAATTAAAATAAAGAATCAGCTCTCCTCCTAACTGACCTTAAGTACCTGCTATGAGCACTTATACATTATAAAGGTGAGTGGGTATTTCTCAAGGTTCTAACCATGACACTCCATTCTTCTATATATTCTCTCTGAACTAGCTCATTCATGCTCAAGGCTTCCACCACTACCATTTAAGCTAGAAACTTAAAACCCAAATCCGAGTACCCAAGCAAAATCTTGTTTCTAAGTTCTAAACACTTTACTTCCAACTGTCTGGTGGTAGTCATCAATCCTCAAATTTCCCACAAGCATGCCAACATGTCCAAAACAAAACCCATATTCTCTCGCTAAATGTATTCATCTTCCTGTACTCCTCAATTTTTCTTCATTCATTTCACACGTCTGTACCAGGACCTATGATAGGCACTGAGAATATAAAGACATGTTAAGTGCTCAAAAGGAACTCACAGTCTAGAAAGCAAGAGACAGTGAAACTAATAGTATAATCCAATACCTACAAAGATTGAGATATGCACAAGGTATACAGAATAATAAGAATGGAGAGGGGGAATTAGGGAAGGTATCTTGGAAGATTTAATGCCTGACTTGAATTTAAAGGAAAACAGAAGTTAACCAGAGATAATCAGCTCTAAAAAGGAACATGGGTATGATGGGCTATTTTAAGCAATTTAGCACATAAAATCCAAAGCAAGGAGTGGCAGCCATAAAACAGATTATACATCCCCTTAAAGGCCATAACAAACATAATTCTTTTTGAGTGCAAGTGGTAACTTCAAAAGAGTTTCAGGGAAGGGAATGATGTGGTAAGCCTTCTACATCAGATATTTCTAGCAGTTATGTGGAAAGGTGAAGATTAGAGATAGTTTTAAGGCTAAACAATCCAGGCAAGAGGAAAGCTTTGTATGAGAGGCAGTGATGGTAGTAAGGTTAGAAAGAAGAGACATAACAAAGAAATAATTAGGAAGCTAAGTGGATGGGCCTTTATAATTAATTGGCTATCCAGAGGCCAGGGTTAAGGAGGAGTGACGAATTAATATGGCTCCTGGCCAAGTTTCAAGCTTGGCTAAAAACAGCACCTACAAATCAATAAAAGTAAGAAAATAATTCTAATAGAAAAACAGGCAAAGACAAGAATCAAGCAATTCACAGAAAAATAAAAGGCCATTAAGCACACTTAAAAAGCTCAATTTCAGTGGTAATAAGTTTAATGAAAATTACAACAAAGGGATACCTTCCTTATTCCCACTTCCCAAAAAAAGATTCACAAAAATTTAAAAGATTGATAATATTCAGTGTTAGTGAAGGTGTAGGAACACAAACATACCTCCACTAGTAGTAGGGCACAGCTTCGAACACCCTTTTGGGATGTAATTTAACAGTATATATCAACACTTAAAGCATATATTCCCTTTGAAGCAGCAATTCTGCTTCTAAGAATGTAGCTATTCACACACATACAAAAATGCTCACTGTAGATGATTTAAAAAAGAATATGAAGAGACCCTAAACACTCATCCTCAGGAAGAGATTAAATCAATATGGTAATCCATATCACAAAAGAATACAATACAACCTGAAATATGTATGAAATGAAATGGGAAGATTTCCAAAATATACATATTTTAAGGCAAAAACCAAATCACAGAACACCACATATGATATATTCCAAGTTATGTTTAAAAAAAATAAAAGTCCACATATGTTGGTGAATGCACAGAAAAAGGTCTGGAAGAAAACAAACTTCAATGTGGAGAGAAGAGTGAAACACAGGAATAGACAGGCTAAAGGGATACTTATTTTTCACTCTAAGTTTATAGTATGATTTTTTTCCCACCACGCAAACATGAACTACTTTTATAATTTTTATAATGAAAAACATAATGTATATGACATGTGGCATGTGACTAGCTGATACAACACTTTGATAAGTAAAAGAGATTCAATGGCTTTTTAAAAGCCACAGCCTAGCTTAATAAGACTACTGCTAAATGTCTCTCGTCATTAGCTATTCTCACATATGCTTTACACGTTGCCCAAAGGGCTTGCATTTGCCTGTATTCCTTGCTGGTAGTGCAAGCCCACTTTCAGCATTCATGCTGCTCAAAGCTGCACTCAAAGAATCTTTCTTTGCAATGCAGGAGTCATATTAATTGATGTGCCAAATCCTTGTCTTTAACCTTCTTCAAAAGTTTTAAAAAAATGTTTATCATTCCTGATATGAACACTTGGAGTAAAATTTAAGTGACTGAGAAAACAATTAGAACAAAGTGTAAGAAAGAAATATTTTGACTCATAATTTAACTAAAGTTGGCTTTTATTCATTATTTCTTAAAACAGTGTACTCTTTCAACATTTTATCAAGAGCATAAACTATTTTTGGAATTTTCCCTTTGTTATATAACAACTATTTCCTTTTTAACATTCCTTTACTTCTAAAACCAAATCTCTCCAAGTAACTTTCAAGTGTTGTTGTTTTTTTTTTCCCATCATCATTTTCTCCAATATCAAAGAGATAACATAGCAAAGTAAGGGGAAGCTTCTGAAGATAAATAAAATAGCAAGGAAAATATGCTTCCAGTAGAACACCCCTTTAATATCTAAGGTCAAGAAACAGGATATTAATTCATTTTGACTAATGGATGATTATAATTGAACTTTCTTTATGACTTGTTGTCATGGGCTGAATTGTGTCCTAGCAAAATTCATGTTTAAGTCCTAAACCCAGTACCTCAGAATAGTGATTATATTTGGAGATAGGCTCTTTAAAGAGGTAATTAAGTTAAAATGAAGTCATTAGAGTGAACCCTAATCCAATATGACTGGTGTCCTCATATAAGGGGGAAATCAGGATACAGACATCCAAATCCATGAGAAGACAGCTACCTACAAGCCAAAGAGAGAGGTCTCAAAAGAAACCAAACCTGCCAACACCTTGATCTCAAGCTTCTAGCCTCCAGAGCTCTGAGAAAATAAATTCGTTAAGTCATTGTTGTGGACAAACTATCTTCTCAAAACTCATAAATTGAAGCCCTAACCCCCAATGTGACTCTATATTTAGAGATAGGGCCTTTAAGAAGGTATTAAAGGTTAAGTGAGGTCATAAAAGCAGGAACCTGATCCAATCGGACTGTTGTTCATATAAGAGGAAGACAAACCAGAGATTCCTCTCCTTCCGTGTGTAGACAGTATCTGTACAGAGAAGAGGTCGAGGAGAGAAGCCTCACCAGAAACCAATCCTGATGGCACTTTAATCATACATTTCTAGCTCCTGGAACTATGAAAAAATAAATTTCTTTTGCTTAAGCCAGCTAGTCTGGGTACTTTGTTATATGGCAGTCCTAGCAAATTAATACATTTTCCCATCCAGTAATTTATTTTTTTAATTAAATGTATTTGGTTGACATTAGTTAATGAAACCATATCGGTTTCAAGTATAAAATTCAATAATACGTCATATGTGTATTGCACCATGTTCACCACCCAAAGTTAAATTTCCTTCTGTCACCATATATTTGAACCCCTCTATCCCTATCCAATCCAGTAATTTAAAAAGCATTTTTGCTTTTCCATGTCAGAGAAGACAAAGTATTTAAGTGCTCCCATTAACAAATAAAACAGCCCAGTTGATGGAAGCTTTTTATGACCTTTCTTACCTCCTTAAAGATGGTAGCAGGTGCCAGTTCAGATCCATTCAGTGTACGTAACAGGAACATTGGCCAAGATGATACATTCATCTTGTACCCTATTGTAGAAAATAAATTAGACATCATAAAATAGCCTATGGTATTATAACAAGTTGGTATTTAAAGTAGCTTTCATTTGCCATTCTTCTCCAGAGAATAACTTTCTTATCAAGGAACTCAGGAAGCAGTCCAGAGGAGCTGCATCCTCCAATCAGTACTACTGGAGGTACCCACTGTACGCCTTGATGACAATGCTATAGTGGAAGTAGAAACTCTCCTTTTTAGAGAAGCCACTAGCTAGAGTTCACCAATATACACATATATGTTGGGAACGGGACAAAATACTCAGGGTGATCCAAGCCAGAACACAGGACAGCTTCTATTTCTCACCAACAGCCACACAAACAGGGCAAAGGCTGCAAAAGACTTCCAGTCCCTCTTCTCCCTCAGAGCCTCTGCTTTATTTCCTTTCAGAGAAAGAAATTTTCCTGTCAAACTCAGCAAATATATACTTATGTGATACATTTCATTGTAAGTAAATTTTACCTCAAAAGAAAAACACTAAACTCTAGTTAATGATATGCATGTTATAGTATTTAGAGAAAATGTACTGATGCCAATTACTTACTCTGAAATGCTTTTAAAAATAAGATGGATTGATGAATTGCTAGAAGAGCAGATGGACAGAGAAGTGATAAAGCAAGTATAGTAAAACCATAATGGTAGAACCTAGGTAGTGGGTATGTGAGTGTTTGCTGTAAATTTCTTTCACTTTTTGTGTATGATTGAAATTTTTCATATATGTTAAAAGAAAAAGACAGCTCTCACTTTAGGAATCTTTACACACACTAAACAAGATCTCCTCTTAGAATTTTTATCAGATGCTATCAAAATAGACTCAACAGACATCTTTTCTAGAGATCTTATCAAATAATAGTAATGTCACAGCATCTGGAATGTGTATCAGGGGAGCAAAGGTCTGCTAGTTTCTCTGCTTTCTGGAGGCAATCTGTTTCAAGCAACACTTCCCTGCCTTGATGCCAGAAGTGGAGAGAACTTGGCATGCATCCCTGATGGATACAAGCATTAAGATAGGAAGGCACATGAATCACTTGCAAAAGGTCCATCAATGTGATAAAACATGCAAAAAGTTCAGGCAAAAAGTCACCCTATAATAACCCTGTACCAAAAGGGGGGAGGGATTTGTTACATACTCCTTTATAATAAATCTGTATTATTAGTAGTATCTAATAAATAGTTATCCACAGCATGTATTTCCCACACTGTAATTAAAATATTGCATGAGAATCATTCTCTGGTCCTTACGCCTTTCTCTTAACCCTCATCTTACCCTATTACATTGTGTACCATGATTTTTCTTAATTTAACATTTTTCTTAATTCTATAAATCCCTAAATTCAAACAGATTAAAAGGCTAAAAAAATAGGTGAAAGTGCATATAAAAAATTCAAACACAGATAAAACTAATCTATGATGTTAGGAAGTCTGGGCTGTGGTTACCTTTGGGAAGGGGGAGACTATGACTTGGAAGCAACAGGAGTGGGGCTTCTGGGGTGCTGATAGTGTTCTGTTTCTTGATTTGGGTAGTGGTTATATGAGTTTATTCATTTATAAGCTGTAAACTTATGATCTATACACTTTTATTTTTGTATATAACGCTTTTAAAAATCTTTTAAATAACAACCTTTAAGATTTAAATAAACTTTTTAAAAAATGAAATAAGTTGTGTTATATTAAAATAGAAACTTCAAAGTACCTAGTAACTTGAAGAAAATTGTGTATTTTTATATGTACTGTCAAAATATATATGAATCAGTATGTACTGCTTTGTATTTCATATTTTTAATTAAAATAAACTCTAAAAGTAATTTTAAAAAGGATGATCCTAAATCTAGCTATGTTTCAAATGCTGGCAATCACAATAGCTACATTTTCCTTTAAACAAAATATAAAAACATATTACCATATCATAAACAGAGAGATAAAATCCAAACAGGGAAGCACTAAGCCTCAGGTTTATACATATCTCTTACAGAATTCCGAATGATTTCAGAAATGTTTTAAAAATAAACAACAAAAAAACAGAAATAATATAAAGAAAGAAAAGAAGGCAAAAAATAAAAAAAACACACACATACTATAAACCATATTCTTGGAATAACACATCTCTGGTTAGTTTTTAAAAATATTTTAAAACAAATTAGAAATAATTAACAACTAGAAGACAGTATAAAAAGATATTGCTGAGAATAGTTCTTGTTAATATATTACATTTTGGTTCTCAGGGAATTTTTCACTAGTAGGAAACAAAAAATCCATTCTCTCTTTATGCCTTATAATAGAGAATTTTCATTTTCAGCACTATAAAGAAGAAACAAAAACCAAAACCCACCATTTACTCAGAATGTAAATGTAATAAACTAAATCATCTATTTTCTATAGAATATGGTAGTATGCCTAAGTCTTGAAAGAGAAAAATGTTGTCCCAAATTAGAGTCATGCACTTTTTACCTTTTAAAAAGGGGCCAAAATTGAGAGATTTGTATGTAAAAACATTTGCTGGTAAGTTTCATACATTTCCTCCTTTTCAAAGACCTAAATGTGCTGACTCTTACACCTCTGTGTTTCCTTTCCACTACAGAAGAAATGAAATTCCCACATTTGAAACTGGAGTCTGGATGTGGAATTACCTTTCTTCTGTGCTCATCCCAACACAGAAAATGTGGAATGGTTCTGTGGACAATAATGAGAGAGGCAGTGACTTGTATCAAATGCTATAAACTTCTCTCCCAGAAGGGTTTCTGAATCTGCATGTGTAATCTAGTAGAGCTGGCTTTTGATGCCAAATCTGAAGACAGCATGAGTCTTGCCCTGCAGTGGTGAACTATCAACACGCGAATGCCAAATGTGTACTTAAGCGAAACTCTTTAACATATGGTACTGATGAGTTCTTCTCTTATACATTCTCCATAGTAACCACCTAACCATCTATTTGCAAGAATACCTAGGAGAAGAGATTCTTGAAAAGCCAACTAAAACTATTTCTACTGAATATTACATTAGTAAGAATATGTTATTTTAAAACTGTTTATCCTTACCCAATGGAGGCTGAAGTAAGTCCCCTTGATTTTCACATGTCCCAATAGGCTGTATGTCTGTAGAATCAACAAGCCTCCAGAAATCGTTGCTGTTGTCACCACCATCCAGGCGTAAACACAGCCTGGCACCACTCATTCCAACAACAGTGGCAATGCACATTGAAGTCACACTGCGAGGGTCACGGGCTTCCAATTTCATACCAACTTTAAAGTCATTAGTTGGTGGAATCTCGGACTATATAAATATACACACATATTTATATGTGCACACACACACACACACAACAATTTTATTAAAATGCATCAACCTTAAACAAATGGTCAGTTATGTTACCAGAATACTTGAGGAACATTTTAAGTTAACAGTCACAGCAGATGGTAACCAAAGTAAGAATTACAAGGGTCAATAAAAAGATCTCCAAACCCTCTCCTTGGCTTGACATATGGTATAAAAACTGTCTACTGCTGGTCTTATTCATCTGCCCACTTTCAGGCAACTCAAATACAGTCTCTAAAATTCACCCTGAGTGGCTTTCTAATGGGAATCTGATTAGGCCACTCCCCTTGAAACAAATCAACTGGCAGCTCACCACTGCCTAAGATATAAAGTACAAGTGCTCGGTACAGTTTAAAATCCCCCACACCTTTAACCTCATTCCCACACTATTGCCTCTACCCACTCTATGCTCCAGCCATCTCATGCCATCCCTCAACACACAGGTTCTTATACACCCATGTGCCTTTGTTTTGGACGTTCTCTCTACCTGGAGTATCCTTCCCCTCATTCCAACCATCTCAACAGCACCTGTTCTGTGAGCTCCCCATATAGAGTTGTCACACTTCCCAATTATTTGCATGTCTGTCTTTTCCTTCAGACAGGCAGTCATAGGGGCTTAATATACTTGACACTGAGTAAATTCTTAATGAATGAATGCAAAGAGATTATCTGCCTCTTAAATGGCATTACCATAATCCCACTATCTCCTCTCACTATTTGAACCTAACAATAACAAAGACACCTTTCAACAAGTTAATAGTTTACATTAATATACCCAATATCTACAGAATTGTGGCAAACCTGTCTGAAACACTCGGAAGGAGCACTTAAAGATCCAGTCTCTTTCAAGTAAGTGTCCCACTGGAAATCATCTGGAAAAAATATATAAAATAGGTTGATTTTTCTCTTGTATTATTTAATATTTACAATATGTAAACTAACTTTCAGGAATAAAATGGGTTTTAGTTCAATATCTCTTTAAAAATACATTCTAAAGAGCAGATTCAAATTTCCTGATCTATATTTGATCATAAACATGAAATAAAAAATACAATAACTGCCTGATAATAATGGCTGTTATAAATTACAAGCTAGATCTTCTCAGTGTAATAAGGACTACAGCACAGTGATTCTAAAAATGTGGACTCTAGAAACACCTAAAGGACTTTTATAGAGTAACAGCAAATTCTACTCATTTGTCTCTAATATAAATTTACTCAAGACATGTGTTTTTGCCATTTTGTCCCATTAATGTGAAGCTGCTTTGTTTTCATGGGGAGTTAAAGGTGTTTAGGTGTGTGGTCTAACAAAATTTTACCCCTGCAATGCTTTATGGAAAGAAGAAAATCAGAGAATCAGAGTTGTTTCTCAATTCACTAGGTCTCCATCCAGGTGTCAAGAATATGGTGGCAGAACAAAACGTAAACCAGTCATTGGTACAGTCACTAATATGAATTATTTTAATGAACTACATACATCCTCTACAAACTCTTGCTGTCCTTTCTCTCTTAGTCTTAATAATACTTTATAATGCTAGTGGCGAAGGTCAGAAAGCAGTGTACTCTGCCTAGCTCAAACACTTCAATTCACTATGCCAGTCAGATGCCAAAGACACTAAGAGAAAGACTTGATAGCTATATTAAAGATACAATTAATTCACACAAATTTTAATTCTCATCAACCATGAGGTTTTTCTAAACTCTCATTTAACTTCCTCATGATAAAAATATTGATTTTGACAGTTCCTCTTCCTGGGGGAATCTGTGTTACTGGCCTATTAGATATCCTTTAAAGGCTATAACACACCACACACACACACACACACACACACACACACACACACACACACACACACACACACACACGTAAAGTGCTGATAATATTAAACAACCAGCTTTTCAGAAAACAAACAAACAAAAAGCCTGACTCATAGTGCTTGCAGATTTCTATGATATAAACATTACCACCATAGCTGATTGCAAGGTGCCAAGGTGAAGTCACCAACCATAAAGATGGAAAGAGATGTGCACGATTGGCTCTCCCAAGCTGGTGTGAACCAGCTTAATGTGATACCAACAATATGTGTGTATGTATTCATATGTATGTATACATATTATATATGGTATTAAGCATGTCATACATAACATTGTACACACTGCTTTTCTTAACAATAAATCTTAGGAGATTGTCCCATTTTAAAAAATACTGTGTTTAAGTCCACTTCCCGATAATGTGAAGCAAGTACTACCAGATGTTAAAAGGCATACAGCAGAATGTCAAGAATATAGGCTCTGGAGTTAAACCTGCCTTCTTCCCATCTGGCTCTGCCTCTTACTAGCTATGTGACCATGAGCAAGTCATTTCACCTGCTCAGCTTCAGGTCTTTCTTCTATAAAATTAAGAATGCAATAAATATGGTACAAGGTATTTTGAGAATTAAGTGAAGTAGCATACATGTAAGTCACTCAATAAATGGTTGTGTTATTATAAAACTAAATGTCATAGTTGTTCTTGAATTTATAAATATAGGATAGCTTTCTCAAATGTGAAAACTGAGACTGATAGCTCCAAAATTAAACTGACCGAGATATTTCAGTGACCTCCTAAGCACTAACCTGACAATCAGAAGATCTGAAATTCTAACTGAAGCTCTACTGCCATATGGTCTTGGAGAGTATTAAAAACAAAAAAGAACAACAAAACAAAACATGAATGGGAAAAAATCTGGCTAAGATGTCATTAAGGATCTGACATCCCAGGAAGAAGAAAGTATAAGTTAGAAATGATGACAGGAAAACTAAAATCACTTCACAATTATACCTCG
Organism: Cynopterus sphinx; assembly: GCA_030015415.1. Classification (NCBI taxonomy): domain Eukaryota; kingdom Metazoa; phylum Chordata; class Mammalia; order Chiroptera; family Pteropodidae; genus Cynopterus; species Cynopterus sphinx. Next base: position 8,814,950 of record CM057388.1, read on the forward strand.
AAGAACTAAAAGTCTTCCACAAACAAGATATATCCGTAAAAATTTTTCAGTGACATTGGAAAACACTTAATACATCTCTGTAACATAATTTTTAAAATATTCTATCACCACTTGTGTCTGAATGGGCTCTAATTTGAACTAGCAAATCCTTTATATCAGTGTGCTTTTATATAATCATTTTCTATTATGTTGCAAGCTAATGATCATATGTAGGATTTAACCATTGCAGCCTTAATTTTTTATTCAAAAGGCAAAACTTTTAGTCTGCAACACTGTTCAGCTTGGCTGTCCATGTGCTGAGACCCTACCAATAACACAGCAACAGGCTTTACTAATTTAGATTTGAACACATCTACAACAACACCACAGCTGGAATTCCTGACTGGGAGCCAAAATAGAAAATCTCAGCTAAGCCTGAGGTCTCAGTCTACCACTGCATCTTATCCTCATTGACATATGGAGTGGAGAGTGTTATTCCCTATCAGAAAAGAAGCCTGGGAACTGATACATCTGTTCATGAGGCAAGTCTACACACATAATCATGAGATCTGATTATTTGCACATATATGTCCATGGTTCCCTTCTTGTTTGACTTGTACTCTATTCTAGTCCATTATTTGTCCAAACACCTTTTGCCAAATTGAACATAATCTATATAAGCCCCCTGATCTTCTCCAGAGTAAATCAGAATGATGTCTTCCACCAGTGTGAGGCTTGGGTTCAGAGTCTATGGAAAGAAAATAGGCAAAATATCTAGAGCTGGAAGCTTCTCAGCTGAATGATCACAGCACCCACTTCTTCATAGCATTTTTAACAACTGTAACTGAGCATTTATTTAATGTCTATCTTGTCTCCTAAACTCAAAGAGGGCAGGAATCATGTTTGTCTTATTCATCACTAGATTCCCATAGAAAGTCACCAGTATGTGCCAAGGCACTGTCCTGGGTACTGGAGATGCAGCAATTAATACAAAAAAATCTTGGCTCTCTTGGAGCTTACTTTCCAGCAGTCACTCACTGATTTCTAAGGCCAAGGCCCTAAGAAATACCTGCAGATAGATGTCTGTCAATTTAATTAAGTAATCTCACTTTTTAAAACAATAGTTTGAGAATTTTGAAAAGTTACTAGTTTCAACCCTTAATAATATATTTTTTTTCAAATTTACTTTTATGAAATTGTTGGAATAGGCAAATCTATACAGATAAAAAGTAGGTAAGTGGTTTGTTAGAGCTGGGGAAGGACAGAGGCACTGGGGGAAAATAAATAAGAAGTGACTGCTAACTGGGTACAGAATTTTTTAGGGTGATGAAAATGTTCTAAAACTGAATGTGGTGGTGGTTGCACAATTATGTGTATATAATGAGAACCACTGAATCGCACACTTTAAATAGGTGAATTGTATTATGGTATGTAAATTATCTCTCAACAAAACTGTTATATTAAAAAAAAAAAACAGATGGGGAGGAATTTGTAGAGATGATTCTAACCTAAAGGCCTCCATTTCCTTGGAGGGATTTAGAGGTTGGAGGAAAGAACTAAGGAACAAATAAGGCCAATGGGAAAAATAAGGAAGCACTGAGGGCCCATCAGTCAGAGAGAATGGCCATGGGGATTACCTCTATAGGCAATGTTCCTGTAGAAACAAAAAGTCATGTGTGAACTGCTCCATGGATGGGACTGGCAGGGCAGGTACAACAGAAAGACAAGGGGCAAGAGGTTTGCCTGAAATCTCTGGTAAACACAATAAGTTTGCTATAGTACTTTTTGTTCAGCCTTTTGTATGCATATGACTTATTTTCTCATTTTCCTTAAAAATAGGTACAATGCGTCAGATTCTAATTCATGAGTCTCTGATGCAGTATTATATATGCACTGTTCACAATGAGGAACTTAAAATGTGAATTAATAACTCAGTATGAATAAAATTAACATTAACTGAACATTTATGATGTACCTAGGCATTATATTAGGTGCTCCATATTCATTTTCTTTATTTAAATTCCAATAATCCCATAAGGTAAGTAGTATTATCCCTGTGCTACAGAGAAGAAAAAAGAGACTGAGAATGTTGAGTATTTTGGCCAAAGTCACAGGGCCAATAAAGAATGAGGCCAGGATTCTGGAATAGTTCTGTCAGACTTCCCAATGCCTAACCCTTTATACACTGCACTGTCTTTTGATCATCAAAAAAGGACTTTCACATTGACTCTAATCTCAGAAGAAGGGGTTTTATTAATAATCATTTTAAACTGGAAATGTGGTAATAATTAGTTATCTTTAAATTTGGGGAAATTTACATTAAAATACATGGCTATCTTTTTATTTAATGTCATACCAATTTATTTCTAAGTAAAACAAAGTAAATTTTTCAAACTAAAATACCATTTTTTGACCTTCCTTATTGCTTACATTCTATATTTACAGAACTTTACTGTACACAGACTATATCAAAAGCAATGAGTTTATATTAACACTGAGTGAAGAAAAATATATTGTGTTGAACTGCTTTAAAACCTACCTTTTTTCACAGATGTGCCTGAGGGAGGAGCTTTCTCTTGATTCTCCTTCTTGACATCCATTGAACCTTAAAAAAAGAAAATCATGAGCAATACTGGAAGACCATAGCAATAGTCTGAAAGAGCACTTAGAAAAACTATAAACTAAAACTATTTCCTGATAGGAGCCAGTTTTAATTTTATAATTAATATTCTAATTTTCTACATAGGACTTCTTTTTTTAACATACTACGTACCTTATAATTTGATCATTTATTTTGTTTATTGTATGCCTGACTTCACTTAAATGTTATCTCCAAAAGGGCAGTGATTTATTTATTTTATTTAGTCTGTTTTGTTCACTGCTATATCTTCAGTGCCTAGAACTGGCATGCAATATCACCCTCAAGCATTTGTTAGATGAATAAATAAATACACCAAACAAGCTGAGTTGATCCTTACAATATTCAAATTAACATGCTCTAGAAATAGAGTGGACGCTTTTGAGAGTTTACAACATAACGAGGAAACAAGAATATAATGTAATTCAATGGACTAGGCAGAATTTTTTCTCTGTGCCAACGTGAGGAATTCAAACAAGTGCTAAACCTGACTTCATGGAATCTAAGATATTACATTATTTTGCCCACATATATTATAGTATATACTTCTTAAAGTACTCATTTTTAAAAATATTAATCATAATACTGTTTTGCTGAAAAAATTAATAAAAATTCCTTAATATCATCAAATAAGCAGTCAGTGTTCACGTTTCCCCAATTGTCCTAATTAAGTGTGTCTGTTTGAATCAGGACCCAAATAAAGTCCATACATAGTAATGGTTGATATATCTCATAAGTCTTTTGATCTATAGGCTCCACCTCTTTTTTCTTTCCCCCCCTTCCCCTAGCAATTTTTTTTTTACTGACGATACCAATCTATATTTTGCCAAACTGGATTTTGCTGACTGTCTCCTCATGGGTTCTTCTGGTCCTTATATTTTCTCTAAACTGGTATTGATATTTTGGTCAAGAGTTCAATCAGATTCAGCTTTGGCTTTTTTGGGGGGGAAAACAGGAGAGATGACTTCATAGGTCACGTCATGTTGGATACTTCTCATATGAGGCTCCTAGTATTTAGTTCTATAGAGCAAAACTTCCCCTCCTCAATCATTGTTACCCTGAGGTGCATGTCACATAGAGAAGTTGCATTCTCCACAGATTACCAGTAAGTTTTACTTTTTGGTATCATTACAAACTCATGAATTTAATCATATTTGATATGTTTCCATATACTGCTGTTTTACTCTATTGATGCACAAACTGTCAGGCAACAAGCTTCTTAAAGAAGGATCTATGAGTTATTCCAGGTATACCATTTAAGATAACAGATCTACTTTCTGGTTATGACTGAGTGACTCCTAAGATATGTAAACACTTGAAGGGGATATATGAGCTGCTTTCTATTTAAATGACTTGGCTAGTACAAAGAAAGTACATACTTATATTTACTAAATAGTTCTACACTAAGATTTTCTAGTAGGTAAGAAAACTGTAAAGCTAGAGTAAAGAATCTTGTTACAGAGACTACACTAAACTAATAATACACTTGACAAAGTGGAAACAGCAGAGGACAACATTCAGCATTCAGCCAGAGAAAGTCATGAGAAGACACGGGACTTGAAAAGGGTCTTAAAAGAAGAACAAGATTTAGGATAGTGAAGATGTGATGTGTGTAGTATGGGAGAGAAAATTCAATTCAAAATAGCACAAATCAGTGAGAACAGTGAGGAGGACAGTGAGAAGCCTTCTCACTAGAACAAAACAAAATGAAGCATTTTTAATCACTCATATTAGAGTTAGAAGATTTGTATTCTGATTTTGGTGTTGTCACAGACTGTTGTATGACCTGTTCACTTAACCTCCCTTTGTGTCAGTTTTCTCATGTACAAAATGAGGAAGACAAAATAATCTTTAATAGCTATTCATTTCTAAAATTCTGATTCTAAGCACCTAACATCTATTTAAAAGGTTTTTTCAAAAGTTCAGTCTACCAAAAGATACTCATTCCAAATGAATAACTAAAAATATTATCATCTTTAGACAAGTAAATCTTACCTCCATTCACTGTACGCCCCATTCTATCCCTTTCTGGTATTATTTCCTAAAAGGAGAAAAAGCAATCAATGACTCCTTTTAGCACAACACATTTCTAAAGGATGGTATTATTAGAAATCAGTTGTAGAGTTAGATCATTTTAATCTCTTTCCCTTGAATAAAAACAACATATTTTAGTAGTTGCTAAGGGCTTGGGGGAGGACTGGGGAGTGACTTGCTAATGGGTATGGGTATGAGTAAGGGGTTTCTTTTTTGAGGCAATGAAAATATTCTGGTATTAGGTAGTGGTGACTGATACACAATCTTGAAAACATACAAAAAATCACTGAATTGTGTACTTTAAAAGGGTAAATTTTGTGGTTAAATAAATAAAAAAGAGAAGATGGTAAGTTGGTAGAGCTGGGATTCAAACTGAGGGCTATTCTAAAAGCCCGCTCAAGCTCATTTTACAGAGAGGTAGAAGAATCACGACTGTGTTGGTGAAACTTATAGAACTGCAAAAGTCAAGTCTAACAAGACAATGACTGTTAGTGTATTTTGAGGCACTAATTCATTCATTAATTCAAACCTTTCCTGCATGTCCTCAGTATGACAGGTACTCTACAACAAATACATATACATATATATTCCAATATATATATTCCAATATATATGTATATATGAATATATGTACATATATACATATACATATACATATACATATACATATATATATATATATATATATATATTCCATAGCATCTAGAACAATACTAAGTATAAGGTAAATTCAAACTGAACACCTGAGTGAATATTCACCAACCTTAAAACAGAATTTGTTTTCAAATATTCTGAAATTTGTACATTTTACTGGAGATTTGTTTTCTCTCACCAATATTCTTGCTATCCAAGTTTTATATTTGGTATATGCAGATGTGCAAATTATAATTCAATCTAGGCACTAGATCTAAGATCAAAGTGAATGTTTAAGCTTACTTATGAGCATAAAGATTTCTGTATTAGAAGTATCACTAGTGGACTCTCAAACTATAAGAGCTAATCCATTTAAGCCAGTCCACAGAATAATGTGTTTTGTTTCACTTGAAAACAGGATTTTGTTTACAGACATTTATTTATAGACATTGGGTATAATCACATGTGTCAAGGGTTGGGTTTATGCCCACAAGAATCAAAAAGGCAGGCCTCTGGGAGCCCCCCTGCAGGGGTCCCAGGCTGTATTTCTACCCAATATTTCCACTCAACATCAAATATCAAAGCAAGTCTTGTATAATACAAGTTGTTTATTTGCTTACCTCTCCTCAGACTACACATTACTTTTCCTTGAGCTCTCCCACAGCTAGCATAAAGGCTTGCACTAAGAAGTACTCAACTGTTCATTGATAGTGACTAACAGTGACTAAAATTCACTCTAAGTATATATACATGTCTGTATAGAATTATATGATTATTTAAGTATGGGAAAGAAAGATTAAGTATGGAGAGAAACATAGGACACATACTAGCTGTGAATAAGGCTTACCTGGGAGGGTAAAGTTAATAGTGTGTGCTGGTTGGGGTGGGGATGTTTTTTTATAACTATACCCCCTATGTAATATAATCCTATTTCTATAAAACTGTGTGCGAGTTTACTTAAAGTACTGCAAAAATATTTCGATGATCCCCCTTTATTGCTTCACAGGTTGATGAGATTTTAGGTGACCTTTATTTTCTTCCTTATATTTTCATATTATTTGAATTCTTTACAATGCTATGTATTAAATAATCAGAGAAAGTTATTTTCATGGAGAAGGAATGCCCTGATAGCTTTTTTAATGATCCCTATATATTGTTATATTATTAAGAAGCTCTATATATGCAGAGTTGGTCTATCATATAAGTTAAACAAATTACAGTATTCTTCAACAAAAAAATTTATACTGTGATGATTACTGGTAGCTATACCAATTATGTGTAAATATTATGTCAAGTCCTTAAAGCCATGACAAATTATTTCATCTATGAGTCTTGGTTTTCCCATGTGTAAATTAAAGCTAATTCCATCTACACTTCATAGTATAGTCATGAAAATTAAAATAAGATAGTATAGGTAGAGCACCTAACATAGTATCATGAATAAGTGGAAGCTCTAAGACTGTTTTCTATCCCACCCCATCTGCCCTAATTAAAATTCCATGAGATGAGTGAGTTTTGTCGTTAACACTTAACGTTAAGTTGTAAAATAAAACTACGTTCTTACTTTGATTCATGAGCATTACTTAATTTGTCTTTCAAAGTATAGACCAAAAAGGTGTCTAAAGAAACAGAAATACTGCAAATATATGATAATGGAAGGAAACTAGACTTCAGGTTGTGAGCACACAATTAGGTATACAGATATTGTACCATAATGTTGCTACCTGAAATTTATATATATTATTAACCAATATTACCACAATAAATTTCATAAAAATTAAAATTAAAAAAGAAACAGAAATGCTAAGTTTTTCTTAAATTAAGCAGTAATAAAGATACCCATACATATATACCCATACATACATGTTTGTAATGCCCAGATATATAATTACCAAAGAAAGCAGCTACCTTCTACTAACAAGCATTATCAGAAAACTTACATATTCTAGCTAAAGCCAAAAGAAACTTGCTATCACCCTGTTTGAGGTATAATTACTCATGAATATATTATTTCCTTCAGAGACAGTATTTAAAATAGCTTTTATGGGTGCTGTAGTAATCAGAGGGATTACTTCATAAACTATATAAATGTCTAACCAATGTACTATATACCTGAAACTAATAAAATAAAAAAAATTTAAATAATAATATAGTAATAACTTTGTATAACTTTGCCAGGTGGGTACTAGACTAATTGGGGGTAATCACTTCATTAGGTATATGTCTAATCACTGTGCTGTACACTTGAAACTAATATAAAATGAATGTCAACTCTAATTGAAAAATAAAAATTAAACAAAGAAAATAGCTTTCGGCCCTTTGTGAACCAAAATAGTCTTTGTGGACGCCTAGAAACTAGACGTTTTTTTTTTCTTCTTTTTTACACATTCTTCACCCTGCCCCACACACATACACTCCCCCAAAAATATTACAGGTAGTTAAAAGGGAGAAAAAAATCACTTATAATCCCACCATCAAACAATAATACCTGTTATTAACCATCTGGTGTATATCCTCTCAATTTTTAAAAATCACATATGTAAATCCATATGTAATACACATCTGAACCACTCCTAAATGTTCATATTCCAAATTCCACAATTTTCAAAGAAAATTCTGCCTATATTATAAATACATAAAGCTAACATTTTTTTCTAAAATCAAAACTGGACAATAATAAATGCTTTTTAAAAGTTTGTGCAAAGTTAAGCCCCAGAGAAAACTGCAGAAAAAGCTTAGCTCTGCTCTCAATATACTTAGAACAGCTTCAGCCCTTTAAGAAAGACTCATATAAGACCCTCAAAGTTAGTACTCCATGCTACATGGGAGAAATAATTTTGTTGAGAAAAAAAATTTTTAAGCTTTGTTTTGTTTTTACCAGCATAAAACTGCTTCATTAAATGCATATAAGGGGTAACTCCACTGTGTAAAGCAAAAAATACAAATATAAATAAGTCCCAAAAAGGGGGTTCGGTTGGCACTATTTTATATTGTCTGACATTTAAATTTCCTTTACCAAAAGACCACGGTTACACTATTAAATTTAGCAGTTGTATCTAGCAGGCTTTGACCAAGCATAGATAAACAGTCTGGGATATTTTACAAAACCGTTTGTTTTGCTGATTGTACCTTGTCATAGAATTAAGAGCTGATAAGAGATCAAAAAAATGCTTTGAAAAGTCTTGCATTGTTTTAAACCATTTTCTCAATACGATTAAACAATGTAAATAGTAACTAATAGTGGAATTATTAAACCTAAAACTCCCATTGCTCTTATCTGATTCTGGAGTAAATTCTACTTTTTTTTTTTTTTTTTGAGGAAGACAGTTTTAAAGGACTATTTACCAAGTTAATGAGTCTATAATGCCAAGATTACAGAATCCCTCCCCCTTATTCATTTGTTTGGTGGTTTTTTGTTTTGCCCTTCCTTTTTTTGTTTTGTTTTGAAGATAAAGTAACATACCTTGAGTTTCTAATTAGAGACTACTAGCCAAAGAGTCAATAAGGGTGACAAGGACAGGAACTAAACAAGTCTGATAAGCAAGAAATCTCCCAGGGCTCTCTGTATTTCAGATGTTATAAAATGGATGAAATTATAGCATCCCAACCTGAGAGTATAAAAATAAAATATAGATGTTAAGTTTTAAAAAATAAAGTTGTTCCCATACCAACAGCAAGGTTTGCTTTCATATTTCTCAGACAGGCGTCCCATAGGTGGTAATAACGTTCCAACTTAAGTATTCATTATTAGATTTGTTCACTGAACCTCCTATTTGGCAGATACTAAAAACCACATTTTTTGAAAGGTAAAGTAACCTTAAATAGAGACATCATATTTTATTGGTATAGAGAAGTCTCAACTATATATTTATACAATATAGACTAACTAATCTGATGACCAGAGTTTTGGTAATAAGTGTAATAACAACACCCATAATACAAAGAGTTGCTGGGATACCTCACTTTCTACAACCTGGCCTTTACCTTCCCTCTTCTTCTGTAACTGCTTTCCAAGGCCTCAATTACCTCCTGAACATCAAACCCCATTTCAATGTTTTAGTCATTCTCCTCGACACCTCAGGAGCCCTATGTGATAGGTCACCTCTCATTCAAGACACCTCCTCTTTGAGCATCAGGCATGTGTTATTCCCTGATTGTCCTACCTCTATTATCCCTCTGTGTCTACTTCCTGCTTCTGTCCTAGCCATTGATATTCTCTAGTCAGTCAGTCTGTTCCTCTGAATTCCAGTATTTTAGAGTCTAGAATCTCATTCTATTCCATCACTGATGCAACAGCCCTATGTGGATAACTCCTATATCAGCATCTCCACTCCCAGTCTCTCTCCAAAATTTCTTCTCTAGCCAATGAATGGAACATCAGTTTGAATGCCTGCTGACTACATAAAACACTATATATTTTAAAAATCAAACTCTTTTGCCCTCAAAATGTGCTCCTCTTCCTTTGTTTCCTATTTTAATAGGCATTACAAAGTCCCAATCTTTCTGAATTAGTCCCACTTTGTCCAATATCTTATCAGTTACAAAGTTCTGTTTATTCTTGAATATCAGAAAGCTGGTAGTGAAAGAAAAATTATTCAAACCTAGGTTTGTCAGACACCAGAAGACTGGGCTCCAATACACTGTACATGCTTTGAAAAGGAAAAGAAAAGAGACACACAATGCACCCTACACAAAATGGATCCAGGAGGAAAGGAAAAAATAAAAATTTGGCCCCTGGGATCTAATGATGGTGGTGTTGGCAGTAGTAATAATAAATACTAAGAGCTGTCACTGAGCTATTGCTAAATATCTAGTACCCTACTAAGGCCTTATTATATATTTTTCTTATCTAAAGCCTACTACAATACAAGCCTGTAGGGTTTGACACTATCATTAATGCCCATCTGAAAGTTAGGGATACTGAGGCTCAAAGACTTGTGCAAGATCACCAATCTAGATTTGAACCTAAGTCCATGAATGCTTAACCATGATGCTAAAATTGCTTCTGTTGTGTTTGTGTACATGCCTTATCTCCTCTGCCAGACTATAAGCTGTTGGGGACTGTACCATGTCTGGTTCATCTTTGTATTCTCCAGTGTCTATCCACAGCGTTCATCACATATTAGGGCCCCCAAAATGTTTGCTAAATAAGTAACTAACATCTACTGTGCTACAGGCTTCTCATACCTAAACCACATAGTCCCAGAACACTGCGGTTTTAAAAATATTTTGGTGAGATTTTTCTTTTGGCTGTCATTGTTGCCTTCTCTGTTACTTTCTCCAAAGTCTAATCTGCTGTCTTAATTTACACAGAAGTCTAGGTTGACAGGCCAAAGAGAATATACTGTAAGATCTAAGACAGTCCCTTCACATCTTTCTCCTTCCCAACATCTGCTAGACCTTTATGCTTTTACCCTAAATTTGATAAACTTCTAGGATGTTTGAGGTTTCAAAAAGACAGGCTCCATACCTAGGAATAAACCTAATGAAGCATGTGAAGAACCTATACACTGAAAACTATAAGACATTATTTTAAAAAATTGAAGGTAACAGCACTCCTGGCTGGAAATCCACCCCTGCCTTTGGAGTGTACTATCTTACCTCTTCACCTCCTAAGTTCCACAGGGTTGCAGCTTTCCTTAGCAGGCCATCTCCTTCTAAAATATACTTTCAATAAATATTAATTTTTCTCAAAAAAATTAAAATAAAAAATTGAAGATGCAGAGAAATGAAAAGATATTCTGTGCTCATGGATTGGAAGAATCAATATAGTTAAAATGACCTTATTGTCTAAAGCATTACACAAATTTAATGCAATCCCCATCAAAATTACAAGGGCATTTTTTAAAGAAATAGAACAAAAAAAATCATCAGATTTGTATGGAAGGGCAAAAGACCCCAAATAGCCTTGTTCTTCCAGTCCTGACAAAAAAAGAACAAGGGTAGAGGTATCACTTTGCCTGATTTCAAATTATACTACAAAAGGACAACATGGTATTGACAGAAAAAGAGACATGCAGACCAGTGAAACAGAATTGAGATTCCAGAAATAAACCTCAATATATATGGGCAAATAATGTTTGGCAAAGAAGCCAAAATTATACAATGGAGAAAGGAGAGCCTCTTCAAAAAATATTGCTGAGAAAACTGGAAAGCCACATCATAAAAATGAAACTAGACTGCTATCATCATACACCAAAATTAACTCAAAATGAATATAAGAAACAATAAATTGCATAGGAGAAAACACAGGTACTAAACTCATGGATTTGGGATTTAGAGGATTTTATGAATTTGACCTCAAAGACAAGGGAACTAAAAGCAAAAATAAATGGGGCTATATCAAACTAAAATTCTTCTGCATAGCAAAAGAAACCATCAATAAGGCAAAGAGGCAACCATTTAAAAGGGAAAATATATTTGCAAGCAACATCTCCATTAAGGGCCTAATATTCAAAATATAGAAAGAACTCACACAACTCAATAACAACAAAAAAAATCCAATTTAAAAATTGTCACCTCTGAACAGACACTTCTCCCAAAAAAGACATACAAATGACCATGGACATATGAAAAGATGCTCAACTTCACTAGCTATTAGGGAAATGCAAATCAAAGCCACAATGAGAGACCACCTCACACCTGTTTGAATGGCTATCAACAACAGAGCAAGTAATGACAAGTGCTGGAGAGGTTGTAGGGAAAAAGGAACCCTGAGACACCACTAGCAGGAATATAAATTGGTACAGGCACTATGGAAAGCAGTATGGAGGTTCCTCAAAAAACTAAAAATAGAATTACCGTATGACCCAGAAAATCCCTCTTCTTGAGTATTTACCCAAAAAACACTTGAAAACATTTATCTGCAAAGATATATGCACCCCAGTGTTCATATTAGCATTATTCACAGTGGCCAGGATATGGAAGCAACTGAAGTGTCCTACGTTAGATGACTCAATAAATAAGATGTGATACACACACACACACACACACACACACACACACACACACACACACACAATGAACTATTACTCAGCCATAAGAGAAATACTGCCATTTGCGACAACGTGGATGGATCTTGAAATTATCATGCTAAGTGAAATAAGTCAGAAAAAGTTGAGAATCATATGATTTCACTCATATGTGAGAAATAAAACTTAAAGCAAAAAACAAACATGACAAACAGAGACTCAGGGACTTGGACAGTAGATTACCGATTACCACAGGGAAGGGAAAAGGGGGGAGGTAAGTAGGGGTTAAGGAGGTCTAATAATTGGTGAAGGAGGGAAATTTAACTTTGGGTGGTAAACACAAGGCAATATACATATGACATACTGTTGAACTCTATACTTGAAATCTATTTGATTTTATTAACCAATGTCACCCCAAAAGTTCTAATTTAAAAAAAAAGTCCCAACATAAGTGGATTATTATTACTGGTTTGTTTGTTTGTTTTTTTTCCAGAGAGTGAACAACTAGAAATACATGCTGTATGAGAGTTCAGTATATTCATTCTAATTACATAACAACTGGAACCAAAACATGTGCTTAAACTACAATTCACCAAAAAAAGGGAAAAGGGACAGTCCCTATACAAAAAATAATATAACTGCAAAAATATTTCTATCCCCTTGAGTATATCAATAGTTTAAGAAGTTTCAAGGCTAAGAGAGCTTCGTGAATATGTTTGCTGACAGTTTTCTTAAAAATGATGGAATAACTGATGGAAGTTATAATACACACACATAACTCACCAAAGACTATTAATGAAATCACAAGTAGAACTTTTTTCTATCTTGCTATACAGACACTGTTTTCAAACCTGAATAACAAAAAAATGCTTTATTGCCCAGTCAATGTTCAAAAGGATGACAAAGAAGTCTGAGTTAAATGCATAAAATAATACCTTTAAGTTTTTCACTTTGACTGGAAAATTGTTTGGTTTCAAGAATACTTTACACTTATACCTAAATGCAAAAACATATTTACTTCAAATACATTATAACTATATATTTTCCTTTGACAAAGAAAAACTAGCTCTCTTTTAACTAAAATTTTGCTTCTTGGTAAGGATGATTATCTGAATATGGGATAAAAAATGTGTGCATATCTACTGATTATGTACAGCCATATATAACTTGTTAAATTGGACAACATTCATAACTTAAGATTTCACAAGTATCTACTCAATACACTCAAGTAAATAATTAAATTTCCCATTTTCTGATATATCTATAAAAGTAATCAGGAAAAAAAACTAAATTTTAATGTTGTGATTACCTTTAAAAATATAATCTCATCTACAACTTGTGAATAATCAGTAAGAATGAACATTTTTGGTAGTGAGGATTTATCAAATCAAAGCTTCTGAAGGAAATTAAGGTTTCTAGAGGAGCAACTTTAATTATGCTTTAGTAAAGTCTACCCCCAACAAATCAGAAATTCATCCTTTTCTATGTCAAAACAAGACCAAGGAAAAACATCTATTTTCAAGAATTTTTAATTTAAGTTATCTAAAAATTTATAGCCTACAAGTTAAAATAACTAATCACTTGCTAGTTTAAAATAATTTATATGAAAACTATACATTTAGTTAAGTACATTATATCAGAAAATAGATAAATGAAAGGCAAGTCAAGGGTTGCCAAAATTCCAGTTTGTAGTTGTAAATTCCTAAGGTTTTAAAGCACAGCCTCAGGCTAATTGCCCAAAGACCTGCTGCCCACCGACATTTGCACATTTGCGGAGGACTGAAGTTAATAGCAGGGCATGTCAATTTACTACAGGCAGCTCTCCATGCGACATTTTGACAAAAGAACTGGGTCAGGTTACAGCCTGTTCCTATTATCACGGCAGTCTAAATTTATGGTTTCTAACACCAGCCCTACAAGAAATAATGGAAATGATGACAACGATCTCTGCTAGACAACAGACTACAGAAAAGCATGCAATAAACCACAATCTGAAGTGACCAGAAAACTAAACATCCCTGACAATGCTTAAAACAAGAGGCAGGTGTCAGTAAATTACCAACCTCGCAAAACCTCAATACAAAAAATCTCAAATCAGAGTTTCTAATCTAAAATCAAGCAGTATATAAATGTACTTACTATTATTGAGTACTGTTTTCTTTTAATAACCATCAAAGTGTTTCATTTGAACAGATTCATGAAACTCTACTAAGTTAAGAAAACAAGAAAAAATAAATACTATTACTTTTCAAATAACTTTAAAGTATATTTAAAAATACTCCAATACTTTATCAGAAGAAAAAAAAAGACACAAGTTTCACAGCAAAGGGCACATGTTTACAATGGTATTCAGAGGCAAGAGAATTGGAGAAGAAACACATTTGATTCACTCATGCTTAATTTAAAACTAAATATATAATCAAACCAGATAAAAAATGATGAAAGGTGGGAAAAATAACCAAATGTTAAAAAAAAATAAGAACTTTGTCAATACGTGTGCTTAAAATACTATGTCAAGGTTACAGGGTACATACCAAGTAAATGAAGCTGTTTATGTATGGAATTCAGCACCAGTAAATCCTTACAAGAAACAGAGGTTGAGAAAAATCAAGTATTCTAAAGACAAGAAGCAAAGAGAGTCCACCAACATGTGCCTGAGAAAAGAACGCATCCTCACGGTATGCCCTAGAATTGCAATATATCTGTCCCTTTTGAAGTTTACAATGGCATGTTACCACAAAAGGTGGGCATTCTCTTTCCGCTCTTACTACAATTTGCTCCTATAAACTTAGGAAGGGGCAGAGCCACAGCCATAAACACAAGTCACAAGTAGTAGGGAGTCAAATGCTCCCTATTTTCAAATGTTTCCCAGCTCTTTACTCATACAAAGCCTACTCTTTAACTCCTTGGTTAAATAAGGAATTCACATAGTGTAGATCATATAAGTATGAAATTAAGTTGAACAGCATCATTATGTAAACTGCTTGACAGGAGCCTCAAATCTTTCACTTTTAACATAATAAAATATCCCTATTTCTTACATTAAAACCTTTCCATGACATGCCTAAAAAATGCAAGTAAGAGAAGGGTTTAGACACATACATTTAGTAAACATCTTAGCAGAAAAATCACTATTATTATTATTTATAAGGTAGCCAAGGTTTACTTATATTAGACAACATAAAGACAAAATAAGCAAAAATGTCTTACTCTTGAAAACCAAAAACATATGCACATTTCAAATCCTAGATGATTTCTGAAATTTTCTCAAGTTACGCAGTTTTAAGAACTACCACCTCTGATATCTTTTTAAAAATGAGATTTTACCACTAAAATAAAGGCATTTCTATGCTCAGAGTAACCAAAGCCCAAACTAGTTAGAGCCTAGAAAACTTAACACTAAATTATACCAACCCTTTTTAATCTAAAATATACAACAGTGGTTTCTTTCATCTATTTCCCCAGGATCACAAACAGTTAAGATCCCAGGCCAAGAAAAGATAATTTTTTTTCTTTCAAAATCACCAACATTTGCCACTTTTCAAATTTCCAAGTTTTGGGCTCCTAAAACCAACAATCACTTCAAATTCCAAGAAATTATGTAGTAATTTTCAGACATTAATAATGTCCCTAAAATTTGTAGAAGTGCCTGACTTGCTCACTCCAAACTACAAAACATCAGACCAATATTCACACCATAGCCTCATGGCTCTAATGTTGATGGCTGGAAGAGCTTACTGTATTTATATCTTGTGTATCCTAAAAACCAGAAATATGACAAGAAGACAATAAGACTCCCAAGGAGAGAAGCTAATAGAGACCTCAGATTTCCATTCACAACTGGAATGAGAATAGAGCTGGCATAAAGGGGGAAAAGTTACAAACAGGGTACCTGGTAAAAAAAAAAAAAAAAAAAAAAAAAAAAAAGGACTAGTTCCTGAAATTAGAAGTCATTTCTATTAACCCAAAGAGAGGGGCAGTAAAATTTTCAAGTGAAGTTTTCCTCCTCTCTCTTCCCATTCTCCAAGAGCTCAAACTAAAGTTGAGATTTGGATTGTCTTTAAATGAAACACGGGGCTACGTCATTTTCATTCAAAAGACTTGGTATTTACTCAGCCTTTTCAATGCACTTTACTATCATCAATTATTTTTCTCAGTGAGGCAGCGCAGGATTATCCCGACCATCTCAATGATGCGGAAACAGACACCAACAGCAAAGGGAACGGGGGGCAGGAAGAGGAGCGATAGGAAGCATCTGGGAGGAACACGCAGGCAGCTAAAAAGAAACAAACCCAAAAGAAAATGAGAGTCACATCTGACTTATAGTTGACTGTCATAACCCTTATTTGTTATGTTTGAACTCAGAGAGATTTCTGAAACATTTTGAAAAAAGAAAGTACTCTAAACTATCAAGTAATATCTAGTTAATGTCTAACTACTTGGTCATAGGAGTAGTTTTTTAACATTAAAAATACCCAATCTCAAGAGCACATTTTGATTTCAATTTATACCATTCATTTTTCCCCTTAAGCCTAACCAGTATGTTATCTGTTTGACCCAAAGAATAATCTCTCATAAAAATGTACAGGTTTACATAACCATAACAAAAGCAGCAAAGCTATTATCACACAAGTCAGAAAATTCAGTTACACCCAGAATTTTGTTTAGAGAATTACGACTAAAATTCCTGCATTTGCCCTCGAAGTTAAAGGACCTATTCTACAATCATTGATTTTCTTAGCTATAACCTTGAACTTTTCAGGAATAAACTACTGATAGGAAGACTTAAACACCCAGAAACCAGCACACAGCAGCCTCCGAATAAATGTACATGGAACTGAAATCCATACTACAGACAGCACCAGACACTTAATAAAGATATGTTGATCGAAGCATAAATCAAAAGGATTGACAAACTGCTTCATGAGAAAAACTGATATCAACCATTTATGACTGACTCCAATGTTTTTGTACATATTATGATGTCATTAGTTTTAAAGCATCCTCACACATAATACAGTTCAGTTACATTAATCCGTTTTTCCAAATTATCCATTTCAAAACAAATTTGATTTTCTAGAGGAACCCTTAAGAAGTCTGTGTTTGTGTGATACATATTAAATTTATTCAAAAATTTCAAAGCCAGTTTAAATGATGTTTAAGGTTTTGAAAAAATTCTGTCAGACTGTTTTGAAAACTATGGAGAAAGCTACAGGCAAACAAATACAAGGCTTCAGGTGCACGCTCTTAAACTCACTCACTTCTCAAAATCCCAACTGAACTCATTTCCAAAAGCTTACTTTCACATTCCACCCATTAAATATACAAAACCACAGACTGAATGAACATTCATCCTAAGAAATGCGTTATTTAATGAGTAAAAAATATATATATCAGGAAAGGCAAAAACCGTCATTACTGAGGAACATTTTCAAGCAGTTATTGATAAAAATTAAATAAACGTCAATGAACTATTGTTATACAACTGCTTATCACTGGAAGCTGTACTCCATGAATGTTATATTATCTTATAATACCCTTTCCTCAAAACAGATATGTAAATAGCTATGGAATCATTAAAAATGCAGCCGTATCTGCAATTGCTTTGGAAAACTATCTCCAACAATTTTGTAAATCTTATAATGAAAACTTTTCGTGCCTCAGTTTCCCCCTACTAAGCGAACCATTCACTTTCTAGAGACTTCCCAAAGTCAATCTACAAGTAAGCCATAAATGATAATCTAAGTCTTCAAAAGAGACCAATTTCAAACTGTAATCACACTTTGTAATGAATGACAAATGGTTTACACAACCTTCTTTAAAATATCAATAGTTTTAAGTGGATCTGGTAAGTAAATACCTGTGCTGCCCTAACATTTAGGGAGAGAAGGAGCCCACTTACAGTTCGATCCTCAAAGCTACGTAGATTCACACTAGGATGCAGCAAAACCACTATCCAGGCGGAAAAAGTGAGGACGCTGTCTCTAAACGAAGGCAGCACCAAGCGATCCCTAGTACGTCACGCTGAGGGAGCACGCGGCCGGCTCTCCACTACTCCTCAGAGAAACGCCGCTCTCCGCGCTACTCCTCTCCGGTCCCAGAGTGGGCCGTGCCCCAACCCCGCCCCGATTCGCCCCTGAGAACAAGTCACCGGAGCCCCCCCCCAAACCTCGTCACGAGCGCCGAGCCGGGAGTCGGACGCGCGATTGACACCAACACCGAAGCCCGCGCGCTCCGTCACCGGCGCATCTTTCCGAGCTGACATTTCCCTCCCAAACTCGAAAAGTTAGTTCACAAGTTCCCGGAGAACAACCGGGTGGGTTTCAGCCCAAATCGTACACAGTCACCCCGTCACCCACCCTCACCGCCCCGGGACCGCGGCCCGAACCTACCCACCGCGGGAGAATGCTCTCGAGGGTTGCCGTCTGCGCTTCAGGCCAGGGGGCGACCGGGCGACGGAACCCCGGGGGAGTGTGAGGGGCGACACGACAGAGGCTGAGGAGACTACGTGAGGCAGGGGAGCCCTGGGCACGGGGACGAAACCGCTAAGGGTGGCCGACGGAGTTGCGGCGCTCAACTAAGACCGGATCGCGCCGGGTAGTGAGTGGGTGTTCTTCGAGCGGGACGCGCCGCGAAGGGCTCCCGATCGCCCGCCCGCCCGCGCGCGGACAATCGCCAGAGCCCAAAAGCCAGGGATCCGCCTCTCTAGTCCTCCCGGGACCCGGAATCCTCACACACCTCGAATTTCGCCAGTGAAAAGAGCTAAATTCGGTCCCACTCGTCACACTCGTCACAGAGCTCCCGCGAGCCGGTACCGGTCTTCACACCGCTGCCGCCATATTTGAGAAGCCGCGCGCTGAGCCGCGCATGCCCCGCAACTGCCAGTCGGGCCACGCCCCCCTCCCCAACAGTCCTCGTGCCCTGCGGTTGCCGCGAGCTCGCCCTTTGACCGCAGCCGCGTGCAGCGCCCGAGCCGGGGGCCCGCGCGCGCGGTGACGGGCGGTGACAGACTGCGAGCGCGCGAAAGCCACTGACAAGTTTTCTCTTCCCCTCCTCCCACCACCAGCCCTCCCGCCAAAAAATAAAAATCCAGTCACAAACCCCCTTACCCAAGACATTTATGGGCCCCCAAAGCGCGCGTCAAGTTTTGATCCCGGGAACTCGCTCCCCTTGGCTGTCGCCTTCGACTCTCGGCCGCCGCCCGCCCTGGCTACACACCGAAAAGGCAGACGCTTGCCGAGGAACTCAAGTTCGATGAAGAAGGAAAAAGCGTCTCGTCAGAGCGGCTCGAGTAAAGCCACTCCTCCGCGGGTAGCAACATATATACCTTAAGACAGCCTCCCCACCCCCACAGGTTTTTTACCAACCATTCCCCTCAGCTCCACCTTCTGGATTTAGTCGTTCCCCTAAACTCAGGCTTCAAGAAATGGAAACTAGATTAAACTGAGAGTAAAATAAAGTGCTCCCTGACTAGAAGGTGCTGAGAAGCATCCCCAAAAAGTGCGTTTTACCATCTCCTGTGCTCGATCCCGTCGCCGGTCCCGGTGAGAGCTGTTGCCCCGTTGAAGGTCGCGCCTAGAAGCCGGCAAGTGAAAAAAAAAAGAGCCGTAAGATGACGCACGAATCTCTCCTCATACAATGTAGCGAACGTAAAAAGTCCCGTGAACCTCTCCTCATAAATAGCGAACGTAAGATGGCCCGTGAATCTCTCCGCATAAAATGTGCCGAACGAAAAACCAGAGAAAATCATCTATTTCTCGTCGTCAGGCTGTAAGCAGATTTGAAACTTTTTGTTTGAAAAATAGTACAACGTGCTGTGTTAGTCAAAAGTAAACCGTCGGCAAACCCTCTCTCTCTTCATCTTTTTCAAAAGCTTGATGTAGGTTTTGCATCCGTGAGCGCCTTAATATAGAGATCGTGATGTATTTTTTAATCACAATGCGGAAATCGGAGGCTATCATTTAAAACCGCGGAATATATCTATTTAATACAATGCATAATAAAATTTTCTTCAGACGGAACTTTTGCAGTATTAAGCAAGAGCCAAATTAAAATATTTTTATTGTATCTAAACACCGGCAAATGGCAGAAAATCAGATTGCTCTGATCTTGAATTCTTTAAAAATTAATAAATGTTCATGCAAAATTCAAGAAAATTTTAATGCTAAAGTACAAAAACTAGGCCATGCTATCCAAATATTAAAGAGATATGGTCATATCAGTTGTACAATATATATCACATGGGAGTGAATGTTGAAATGGTCTAAGATGAAGTTTCAAAAATGTTTTCAAAAACCAGAAAGCTATCTTTAACAGAAAGGAATTAAACAGGTTCAAGTTAAGCAAATCTTAGTATGGACTACAGCAGGGCTAGGGGGAAGAGGGACTTAAATTCTTAATCATTGACCATTGGCTTTCTCATCCTGATGCAATGGAAATATTTGAAATTTATCTTTACATTCTATATAGGAAAGATTTGGGTTATCATTTAGCCTCTTTTATGTGTATGGACCCTTTATTAAGTTGTAGAAATGCTATTCTGTGAAATTGCGTCTCACGGATGCCTCACCTACTTCTCATATTTGTTTTTAACATGAAATTACTGGAGCCCTTACTCTAAAAAATGTAATACGCATTATTTATATTATGCCATCTTCATGATTATGTTCACCAAAGCATTTATGGAAGTGTGACTTTGTTATATTAAATGAGTTATTGATAATAACAGCTACTATCTATTGAGCACCTACACTGTACTGAAAATCATTCTAGCCTCTTTAGATATATAATTTTCAATATTCATAGTGTTCTTTCACAAAGTTCATATGAGGTGGGTACCCTTATTCCCATTTTACAGATGAGGAAATTGAATATTGCATAACAAATAAGTGGCAGAATCAGCTTCTGAACATATACTCAAACATTTCCTAATTATCCTTCTACCTTGTTATTGATCATAGGTTTTCATCATAGACTACGTATGTAAACATTCAATAACAATTCTTTTATTTACTTGTATCCTGCTTTTCCTTTTTCCCCTTTGCCAAAATAACCTTAAGACTGCTTCTCAACAATGTTCGCATAGGTTGGGACATCACTGTTTCTTTTAAGTTATATGGAAGTGCCTTGCACATAGTAGAAATTTGGTAAATAGTTGTTGAATGGATGAATGGATGAATGAATCCTCCTATTATGACATTTAATTAATTTTGCCTAGAAAATCTGAAAATAAGACTATTTGAACTGAAAGAATAAGAACCAATTCAGGTAAAATACAAGTTTTCATGATTATTTTTCAAGTTTCAGATTTGCTTCTGTCAATTTACCCCTACAGTTCTCCTGACTCAGCCCAAAATCTGTGACAATCTTAAAGATCTGTCATCTCCACCCAGCCCAAATCCAATGAAAATATTCCTGTATCTCAAGTGTTTGATTACTTCTTTTTGTACCTTTCTTTAGAATTTCATATTAGTCCATCAGAATGAAAAAAAAATATTTTTTAAATAAAATAATCTAGATTTTCATCAACACACATACTTATATTAAAGCAAAAATATTTGGACAGGTAAAGTTAACATTTAATGATGATTAGTGAGGACTCTGTCTAGTTTTCCCACTTCATATACTCCTTTCTCTGGAAAAACACAGATGTTTAACTAAGCGTAACAAAAGACTAGAGATCCAAGGTCTTCCTGGTAAACTCACCATTTATATTTTCATCTTAATGAAAAAGTCCATATAATAGGTATTATATGATTGACAAATTAATTAAAATAGTGACTGAGCTTACAAACATTTTCAAATCCTATTTTTAACAAATTGCTCCTTTTTCCTCATTAAACCAAAAGGAAGTTATCAGTAAGACATAAATTGCTTTTAGTACTGCTATTGCTGGTTATAATACACTTCTTTTTCTAACTTCAAAATGGTAACTTCTTAGAAAAATATCAAGGGGTGAAGTCTGTGGTATGAAGAGAGAGATGTTAGTCTAACAGAAAATTATGTCTTGTCAAAGGTCACAGCTGCATCAGGAGGTCTGAGCTCTTGTCTTGAATCTCGAGTCTGTCACCCACTGACTAGATTTCTTTAGAATTTTTCCACACCTCAGCTTTTTTCAGTTTAAAAATGGGGATATCTGCCATACTTACTTCACAGATAAGAAAGTGCTACTCAAATCTATCTGAAAACCAAATTGTCTTTGCTTAATGGATCCCCACACTTAAAAAAAAACATGAAAGTCTTTTACCAACAAAAAGTATAAGATCTAAGCTAACTTTGGCCACATCAACTATTTTATACACTGTGAAAACTGGCGTAAGCTCAATGAACATTATACATTAAACTTGGCCATTATTTTATTCACTCAATCCTTCAAACACCAAATATTTATTGAATGCTTGTTGTATGCAGATCTGCTAGAGATAGGGATACAAAAATGAATAAGACAAATTGAATACTCTGGTTTACACCAGTCCAAAGTGGGGTGGGAGGGGTAATATCTTCAAAAGAACTAGGATCTCTTATCATATGCTTCATCATATCAAACATTTTTAGATGTGCCCATATAATATTGTTTAACTAGATGAATAGAATTGCAGTGTACCAAGCAACATAATCTCCTATAGACATTTATAGAAAACATTTATTAATTTTGTTTTTATATTCTTTGTGCTGGTTATTCTCCATTTACACCAACTCCAAGCATTTTCACACTTCTTCCCCTTACTCTGTGCCATGGGGGACTTATCTTCAGTAGTGAATCACTCCTTACTCCCTTTCCTGCCTAGACCTCAGTTTAGCAGTGGCAGTGACTTCACAGTGACAGTTCCTGGCAGAGGCTGTCCTTTCAGGGGTTGGTTCTCACAGAGTCTTCAGGAAGTGAGAAGAGCAGGTACAGCTTCTAGCTTCCAATTTCCAGTTTTTCCTAATCCCTGGGCAACCTCTACATCCCTCATTAGTTTCCTTAAACCTACTCACACCTCTGGAAATAATTCACTCAATTCTTTTCAAAATCACACATGACTGTAACTTCTGTTCCTGCTGGGACCATTATCAAAATGGTTTTCTTTTCATATTCCAAGCCAACCAACTGAGAGGATGGGGTTGTGAGTGGCAAATATTTCTGCAAGCCCTTTGAGAAGTTACAGACCTGAGGCACTGTGTTTATAGCACCTAAGTGTTGCACAGCCGATGTGTAAACAGGTCACAATAAGACTGTGTACTAACAGTGGATAATATCAACTTGGAGATATTGTCTTAGAGTGAAGGTTAAAGAAGATAATGTGTAAAAAGCACCTAAATGTTTTTTTATTGGTAATAAATATTCCACAATTATTAGTTCCCTGTGTGCCTGTTTCTTAAGAGGGTAAAAGAGGTGACATTTGAACTGATAGCAGGGAAATGCAGTTTGACAAACGTGGAACTCACAGGAAACAACATGTACTCAAAGTGATGAAAAGTCACTACACAGTTGAAGGTTCATTGTGCCAAACAAGATGACAAGGGGTCAATTTAGAAAGGACTTTGAGCACCATGCTAAGGTGTTTAAACCTATTCGGTGGATGATGAGAAGTTACTAAAGGTTATTAAACAAAGAAGTTGTAGGAAGAGTTGCAGATCCCTACAACTACTTCAGCTGCTACGACAGCTTAGAGGGCTTTACTCACCTCTCCTAATTTAAGCCTGACCTTTGTGAGAGCAGCCTGAGATGGGGCAAATGCTGGCGGGCCACTGGTCATCCAGTAGCAGCCCTGGACACTGTGGGCTGGAGTGGGGACAGTCTGGGAACAATCAGAGCAGTTAGGGTTTGGTGGTCACAGGGAGGGAAGTGAGGATCAGAGCAGGCAGTGGGACAGCTGGACTGGCAACGTTACAAGGCCACTGCAACAAACATGGTCTCATTGTTATGGGTTTTTTTTCCCAATTTAGCTTTAACCTACATACAATAAAGTACACAAATCATAAATGTACAGCTCAATTTATTTTCACATATGCATGTACCTATGTACTCACATCAACATCAAGGTATAGGTATTTCCAGCACCCCAGAAAATCTTATGATTTCTCCCATTCAAGAACAGCAGCCCCCTCCTCCAAGCAACTATTATTCTAACTTCTACCACTGTGAATTAGTTTTGTCTCTTCTCGGGTATTTTATCGATAGATGTGTACAGTATGTCCTCTTTTGTATCTGGCTTCTTTCACTGAACATTGTGTCCCCAAGATGTATCTTTGTTGTTGAAGTATCACCTTCATTCTTAGCAGGTGTTGCAGACAACTTTGCTCTCCCCCTCTTTTCTCACAAGTTCTTCTTTTTGATTAAAGCTATTGTAATTTGTCTTCTAATTATTTCTCCTTATGATGAATTCTCTTTAATTAAGATGGTGGTTTGGACTTCAATTATATTAAACCTTAGTTATCTTGATAATGAAAGTTTTGCTTATTCAGACAAGGGGACGTGCCACTTCATACTTCTGTAGGGTACTGTGTAGGTAAACTATTGACCATTCTTCCATTTTGCATCCTCTGTCTAAATATAGATTTGTAAACTAACACGGTGGTTGAAAAGATGAATACTTAGAGGCCCTTTGCATTCCATGTATTCCATAGATTTGGGCTGCTTGGTTTTGTTTGTTACCTGCCTCTGCTTTGCTGAAAACAAACAAGTGAAAAATTAAGCAAACAACCAAGATAAATTGATTGGAAGACTAGAAAAACAAATTAAAATAGGCAATAATAGAAATGGCAGGCTACAGTACCTGACAAAAGGAAGACTATAATTAGGGGAGTGTGGAGTCAAGAGAACCAGGGAAATAATGGATAGAAGTGGTCGCATGCCTACACCTGAAGGCCAGGGTAACTTGGAGTCTAAGAGGTAGCACATAGCAATTTTTTGCCCTCTGAAGCATGGAATGTTTTTTGCTCCATGACTGTCTCCCAGTTCACTTGTGCATATCCATATTTTTGCTGGTTTACTTCTTTCATTTCCCTGGGGCCTCATCTATTTGTTTCCTTTCTAGCCTCTGTCTTTCAGGACTGGCCTCCTTACATCTTCTCATGTCCCAGTGCCAGCTTAATAAATGGCCCCTCTCATTTCTGGTCTTGCTAATACTTTCACTCTGGCAATGTTACCACCCCTACATGAGTCCAGCTTGAATTTCACCAACCTAGGTTTTTGGAAGTCTCCTAGGTCATAACATTTAGACTTAACTATTTTCTTGTGTGTGTTTAATTTTTAAAATACACAAAAGTAGAATATTGAATGGACCCAATGCACCCATCACTCAGCCCTAACGATTATGGCCAGTCCTGCCTCATCCATACCCCTCTCCAATCTTCCCTGTACCCTGTTATTGTGAAATGAATTCCAGGCATTATATCATTTATTTTGTAAATATTTCATTATGTATGTCTAAAAATGACTTTTTATAACATATTATATTTGTGTTCTATTGCTGCTATAACAAATAATCACAAATTTAGTGACTTAAAACAACAGAGTTTATTATCTTACAGTTCCAGAGTTCAGAAATCCAAAATGCATACACAGGGCTGCATTCTTTTCGGAGGCTGTAGAGGAGAATCTGTTTTCTTCCCTTTTCTGGCTTCTAGATACCATCTACATTCTTTGGTTTGTGACCACTTCCTCCATTTTCAAAGCCGGCTATATGGGATCTTCAAATTAATCTCAATCTCTCTCTCTACATCTGTCTGTCTGTCTGTCTGTCTGTCTGTCTGTCTCTCTCTCTCTCTCTCAACTTTTTTAGTTAAAAAATCCTGGTTTCCCGTGGTCTAGATTTTGCTAATTGCATCCCTTTGGTTTAATATGTTAATCTGTCCCCTACATTTCCTATAAATTGGTAATTTAGAACTTGGTAAGATTTAAGATTTTTTTTTTTCTGCAAGACTGCTTCTTGGGTAGTAGGTAATGTGTTCTTTCATCAGGAGGCACATAATGCTTGGTTGTGTCTCATTTTATGATTGTCAGCAGCTGTTGATGGGCAATGCCTAGATCCAGTAAGTCAGCGGTTCTTAAAGTATGGTCCCCAGACCAGCAGCATTTGCCTCACCTGGGAACTTGTCAGAAATGCAAAGTTATGGGCCTCACCCAAGACCCATTGAATTGGAAACACTTAGAAGGGGGCCACCAATCTGTTTTAACAAGTCCTCTGAAGCAGCAGTTCCCAACCTCTTTGGCACCAGGGACCACATCTCCTATGAGAATCTAATGCCTAATGATCCGAGGTTGAGCTGAAGCAGTAATGCTAGCGCTGGGGAGTGGCTACAAATATAGATTAAGCTTCACTGCTCACCTGCTGTGCTGCCCCATTCCTAACAGGCTGCAGATATGAGTTGGGGACCCCTGCTCTAGGGAATTGTGATGCAGGTTAAAGTTTGAGAAGCTCTCCTGTTAGTTCATCAAGGGTTGCCCATTGCTGATATTTCAAGATTGACATTAACTTAAAAGGATTTAGTCAAAATAAAGCAAGAAAAACCTCCCAAACAAAATAAGACCATGCTTAAAAGACGCAGCTAGAGGAGTAAACATTTTTAAGTGAGGAACTGACAAGGTGTAAAATAGGGAATCAACAGTGGTTCATTGAAAAACACAAATTAGAAAAACTGTGTCAGAGATACATAGAATGGATTGGTGATTGTCAAAGGCAGGGGCAGGTAGATGGGAGAGACGGAGCAAAACAAACACACATTAGAGAAATTTAAATACAAAAGCTTACCCCTTTTAAATATTGTAAATTCTTTAAAAAAAAAAACAGAGTAAGTTAAGAATGCTTTAGAATCCTTACAATCTCTTATCAAGATTTAGAAAGTATTTTAAAAAATTAAGAACAATAACAGCAATGTTAAGTTAATGAGCAAGTGGATGCAGATTTAAAGGCAATGCTTGAGGCATTTCGGCATTCAAAGACTTGAATCCAGAAAGATATAACCACAATGCATTCTGTATAGGTTTTGTAGCAGTACCTCTATTTCCAGTGTGCATGGTTTCTGAATAGGGTATATCATGAAAGTAATAGAGAAAGCATGAGAATTTGGGAGACCTGGGTAAATTTGGCTCTGCTCCTTTCTGGGACTGAGTTAAAGTGCCCTGGACTCTAAAGTGAGTGTGGAACAACCACACCAGCTAGCCATAAGCTCCTTTTGAGCCGGTCCAGACAACCTGTCTAAAGGCAGCAGCTAGCATTGTGATGCACCTGTGTGAAGCCTTGTGTGCATTCATTCTTCATTTAGCCAGGAAGTATTTACTGAGCCTCCCACCTGCTAGGTCTTGTTAGATGCATACAATCTGAAGGCAAATCTTAATGACAAGGACTATCAATGAAATGAACACATTGCTTATAGGAACTAATAGGTATTCACCTTTTGAGCAAATGGACTCTTTCATGTTTATGTGAACAAATAAAAATAACCTTTCATATGAAATCCCATAAACTTTGAATATAGGACACAGTGAAGTTAGACAAGTTAACATGAAACTCAAGGAACATTTTCCTCCTTTTAATGAAGTTCTTTACTTCCTGGCTTTTGGGAATTTCCACTAAACTCTCTTTCACATTTCAGCAAGTTGTCATTCCAAACCTTGTCTCTAGGCATCTAGAGGGAGTGAGTCATTCAGCCACAGGGTCTAAAGCCTGGGGTCCAGCAGGCCTTGGCTAGCACAGTACTCTCAATGGCCTTTCTTCTCCCCACTAGCACTGGTGAACTCAACCTAGATGCCTGAGAAAAGAAGATGGGAAGTTGTGGTTCTGTGGGATGTTTTGTGTAAATCTACAGTGTGCAAACCTTTTTTATTATATAACTTCAGCTAGGATGGGGAAAAATACAACAAGTCTAAGTCTGCAAACTTTCAAAGCATGACACAACATATTAAAGGTGTCATGAACAATCAGGTCCTTGTCATCCACCCATTTGCTAGCACAGTTTCCACAAATAACAGGCAAGCTCTAAATGTTCATAAAACGTTTTGACAGTGTTGGATGAGCCAGCTTTCTTGGCTGTCTCTCTAAGGAAATGACTGCAAAGATTTTTGGTGTGAACAGCCTTAAGTATTTTAAATCCTTGGTAAATACAGTTGCCAACAGTCCTAAATATGTTTTATTATTTCTGAATTGGACATTAAGGATTACATTAGGGAGGAGTTTTTTCAAAAACAATTTTAATAAATGAATTATCCTAATTTGCTTTCTTTAATGTTGATAACTTCCGAAAACTTCATAAATGAGAAACAAACTTTAGTAGCAAAATTGCAGAGGATGAGATAAATAAAAATTTCCCAGGAAGCATACTACAAAGACAACATGACTCTATTGAGGCTTCCAGGGAAAATACAGACCCACAGTTTTTACTATATGAAAATGATGATTTCTAAATCAAAGGTTAGAGAAACCAGCATAACCTACTAATCTGAAATGAGTCTAGAGTTCTTTCAGCAAGTTATCCTGAAGGATATGTGTTCTAAATCTGACTTCCAATGTAGTAGCCACTAGCCACATAGTTATTTGAATTTAAATTAATTGAAATGAAATAAAATTCAAAATTCAGACTCTCAGTCACATTAGCCTCATTTCAAGTGCTGTATTACTATGAGTGGCTAGTGACTATCACATTAGACAGTGCAGAACATTTCCATATCAAAGAAAGTTCTATTGAACAGAATTGTTCTAAATCCTTACTACTCAAAGAGTGGAGCAGCAACTGCTGTAGTGTCTGAGAATGTGTTAAAAAGACAGAATCTCATGCCCCACACCAAACCCGCTGAATCAGAATTTTCATTTTAACAAGATGCCTAGCTGATTTGTGTGCATGTTAAGTTTGAGAAGCACTGGTCTAAATCAGTGCTTCCTAGGCTGGCTTGATCATAAAGAATCACCTAGAGCACTCATTAATCATTTAGAGCCCAGGACCTTGCTCCACACCTACTAAGTCTAACTCTTCAGAGTAGGTGCTTGGGAATGTGTATGTTTACAAAGCACTCAAGGTGATTCTTATTACTCTGGAGCTGGGTGGGCACTGACATATTTTTAAAACTCCACAGGATTCTGATGGGCGGCCAAGGTTATGAACCATTGCTATAAATGATTTGATCTCAAAACCGCTTCTGGTCATAAAATTGAGTATTTGATTTTAAACAGAGTGCCATTTAATGTGAAATGGCACTGAAAATAAACCCAACAGTCTATGCAGTTTAGAAACACAGCTTAAGATCTTATTCTGTATTCCATGAGCTAAAACAAGAAGTATCAATGTAAGGTTTTGGCTATTTTGCCAATTTGAATGTCACATAATTAGACAAAATTCTATATGGTGTTTTTGTTTGTTTGTTTTGGTTTTGTTAAATTTTATCTACTTTTTTATGTCTTGGCTTTCTGAATAAAATGATTAGCTCCTTGAGGATGGAAATGAGGTTTTCTAATTTTTTGGACCCTATAACTCCGTAAAATATATACTTGTTGAGTCAAACTAATTGACAATGAGAACCAGATAAAACAAAATCACAGTATTTTAACAGCAAGGGCAGCAGGTAAGAAACCCCCAGACAGAAGACCACCCACCTATAAAGAAATAACAGTCCCATAGAAATAAGGAAAGGATAATAAAAAAAATGGCAAAATAAGCTATTAATTAAGGAAAATATGAAAAGAACTATTCCAAATCAGAAAAAATAGGCTGTTGGTTTCCAGATGTTAATTTTATTACTATGCTTTGTAACTTACCTTTATAGTCTTAGATACCTAAAGTAGAAAATAGGAAATGCTTAAAATTAGTTAATCATCCAACTTAGGAAGTTAAAAAAATAAAATAAATCCAAGGAAAGTAGAAGGTAAGAAAATAAAAACAAGTGAGAATGTCAATGAAATGAAAAATGAAGACTAGAAAAGCTTAAAGTTGGTTCTTGGGGAAAAAAAAACACTTAGAAATGATTCATATACACAATTTTCCCCAGATTAATCTGTAGGTTCAATGAAATTCCAATAAAAATTCCAGTGTTCTTTTTTTTCCCTAAAGATCTGGATAAATTAATTCTAAATTTCATATCAGAGTTCCTGACCCTTGACAGTGCTGACATCTGGGGCCAAATTTTTTTTTGTCCCGAGGAGTTGTCCTATATGCATTGTAGGATGTCTTGCAGTGACCCTGGCCTCTACCTATTGTATGCCAGTAGTAACCTACCCCCCCTTCTCCAAGTTGTGACAACCAAAAATAACTACGGACTTATGAAAATGACAGTTGTTCCTATATGAAAATGACAGCTTGATAACTTTAAAGGGAAGGGACCAAAAATAGCCAGAAGATATTTGGTCTCTAAGATCTCAGCACTAATTATGAAGCTATAGTAATTAAGACAATTATATGGTACTAGAATAGACTAGCAAACCCAGATATAGTCCTCCTCCCAAAATTACAAACTAAGAGAAGATTTTTGCAATACTCATAACTAGAATATATAAAGAGCTCCTACAAATAAATAAGAAAAGCGCAAGCAACCAGAAAGAAAAATGGGCAAAAGGCATTGTTATGGACTGGATGTTTAGGTCCCCTCAAATTCACATGTTGAAATCTTAATCCCCAGTGTGATGGTATTAGGAAGTGGAGTCTTTGGGAGGTGATTAGGACATGAGGGTGGATCCTTTATGAATGAGATTAGTGCCTTTATACAAGAGACCCCAGAGAACTTTTCACCATGTGAGCACACAGTGAGAAGATAGTCATTTATGAACCAGGAAGCAAGCTCTCACCAGACACCAAACCTGCCAGTGCCTTGATCTTGGACTTCTCAGCCTCCAGAACTATGATAAATACATTTTTGTTGTTTATAAGCCATCCAGTCTATGGTATTCTGTTATAGCAGCCTGAACAGACTGAGACAGGCATGAACAGGCATTTCACAAAAAAGCATGTATGACCGTAGAGTACAGCATAGGGAATATAGTTAATAGTATTGTAATGGCTGTGTGTAGAGCCAGATGGGTGTAGAGTAATCAGGGGATCACTTCATAAACTATATAAATGTCTAACCAATGTACTGTATACCTGAAACTAATTTAAGAAAAGCAAAAAAAAAACAAAAAACAAAAACGCACACATGATCAATGAATACATGAAAAGATGTTAAACAACATTGATAACCAGGGAAATTCAAATCAAGACCACAAAGAGAGGTTATTTTACACCTATCAATTGGCAAAAAAAATAATATCTGACAATACCAAATGTTGAAAAGGATATAGGTCAAGAGAATTTTTTACATATTGCTATTAGGAGTATATATTGATATAATCATTTTAGAAAATAGTTTTACCTTATATCATGAAGTTGAACAGTCACAAGCCCTATAATCTAGTAATTCTACTTCTAAATTTATGATAAAGAAATTCTTCTACATGTACCCTAGGAGATGTGTACATATGTAGTCACAGTAACATTGTTCACAGTAGCAAAAATCTGAGAATATCCCAAATACCCATTGACAGAAGAGTAGATTGATCAACTGCAGCATATTCATACAATAAAATATTATATCCAGTCAAAATGAATAATCTACAGCAACACATATCAACAAGAATGAATCTTAGCAGTATAATATTAAATAAAAAGAGTAAGTCTGCAACTATTCCATACAACTTGATATCATTTTTTAAAAGTTAAGAACTAAAATTAAAAATGGACGCTTAGGTCTGAATATAGATGAGATTAAGGAAAGTTCTAAGAAACTAACAGGAATCAGATGGTCATCTCATCTCAGGAGAAGCAGAGTGATGAAAATGGCTGAAGATCACACAGCTGGCTGTATAATGTTCTACAAGTCCTAACAAAGGATTATAATTAATCTAAATCTGTGCTCTTAAATCCATTAAGAACATGTTTCATATCAAATATTTAATAATTAAAGAAAATGAAAAAACTACACACTCACTTGAACTTGTGGATATATTTCTGAAAAACTGTATACAAATTTTGCTTTGTCAGTGGAATGAAATCAAATTTTGAATATTCTACTAGGCCTTGTCTTTTGGTGTTATTTTTGTTTTTAAAAGAAACCCTCTAACAATTCTTTTTTCTGTAGGATAAATAACCATTGTATCATGCATATAATTATCTCTTAATTTATGTATTTAGTAAGTTTCCACTTTCAGCCACTCCCTGAACTCTCTTTCCCTCTCATTCTTTCCCATTTTCTCTCTCATTCTATTATATATTATATTATATATACTAAATATACAATAATATATATTATATATAACACTTTATTTAACAATATATAACATTTTAATAAATATTACACCTATTATATATTATATTATATATAAATATATATGTATAAATATTATATATAATATACAAATTCTACACATATAATATGTTATATAACCTCTACATATAAAATCTTCATACAAATAGCTAGGAGGACCCCCCCCACACAACTCCCCTTCTCTCCTAACTTCACCAGAGTAGGGTTTCCATCTCCTTGACCCATCTTACCCTGTTCTAGCCTGGTATCTCTCTCACACTTCCCTGCTCTTGGCTTCTCATCTCATCTCATTGCCTGTGCAGGTCTTTGGGGCCAGAACTATGCTCCTTGAATCCACAGCTCCTTCTTTGTCCGCAACACCCCCATTCCCTATTTCTTTGCTCCAGAGAGCCGGGCCTATTCTCTTATTCACTCAAAAAATACTTGCCAGTCACTTTCACTATATTCAATGCACTGAATTCGGTACAATGGAAGATACAATAAGGTGAATCAGAAGGAGTCCTGACCTCAGGAACGTGCAGGCCAGCAGAGGAAGTTACGTATATACAGTAGAAATAATTATAAGGGGAAAGGAATGTGTCAGGTCTTGCCTACATCTCTAAAATTAACACTGATCCGGATCCCAGGACACATCTGATCTAAGGCAGGAAGCATTTAACACACTTCAGCCCCTGGAAGGTTGGATGTAAGCACCTAGCTGCCATTCTCATTTTGTTCTGACATGGGGCCTTAATTCTTACATCTAGAATTCTGACTGTCATTACACCCAAGATCCTGCTTTGAAAACTTGCTTACATTTTGGTCCCCTGCTGGGGGGCTCCAGAACTTATCATTGAATTATAAATTGGCCTCTGCCCCGTTGATTTTGGTTCCAGTAACTTTCATAGTTTTATTATTAATATTATTAATATTATGATTATTATTATCATCACCATCATCATTACTATTACTATTATTATTAATTATTATTATTTTGGCCTGGGGTCCTTGTGTGAACTGGAGAACTGCCTCCAAACTGTAGCTATAGGGTGGTGTCTTGTTCATTCTTCTCGATTATACCCTCTGATGCCTCATATTGCATTTTCAAACTTCACCTTCTTGGGATTACCATGACTTATTGAGAATAGCAGTTACTTCATCTTGGGTTCCCTATCCTGTTTCTGTCTGTGACTCAATGATGTTTTGCTCTTAAACCCCAAGCCCCTTCATATGTCTATGCCCATGGTCTTTCCAGCTCCCCTGAGCTGTTGTCTCAAACTAAGAAAGGGCCAGTTCCAGGTCCTGGCTCCCAGCCAACCAGGTATAAGTGACTCTCCCCACTGAATTCTGGGCTATGATTGTAGATGCTGGAACAGGTGTAGATCAAATGTTTATAGAGTAAAGCAAAGGAGAAGATGGATTTCTTTCTAGACAAAAGGATGCACTAAAACAACCTTGCGGGGAAGTTCTCACGGGCCTTTTCAAGCAAAAGCACTAAGGGTGAAGAAGTTTGAGAGATGCATAAGGAACAGCAAGTCTTTTGAATTGGTTGGAGCAAAGAGCATAGAGCAGAGTGATTTGGTAAAAGTGGGCTGATTCCATTTTGAGGAGGGCCTTGAAGGTCAAGCAAAACAGGAATATTATTTGCTGGAAAATTGAGAGCCACTATAGGTTTCTGAGGAGACTGATGTGATTAGAGCTTCACTTCTCCAGGTACAAAGCCATGCGTCTAGAGTATACGTAGAGTCTATATACTAGAGACTAATGATGAGTACCTGATTTAAGGCAATCCCAACAGGAAGGGGAAGGGAGAGACAATTACAAGATTTTATAGAAAAGAACAAATTAGTATTTTGTTAGAATAAGATTAAAAGATAGGGTGCCATAACTAATGTTTCCCTCTTCTCTGGCTTCAGTATTCAAAGAAGACAGCTTTGTGGTTTGCAAACCAAGAGGATTGAATTTAACAGAAATAAAGAATGCAGGTAATTGGGGTTCTGATCACCAATTCCAACATGTGTGGGGAAGTTCCTCACCACACACCAACAAACAACAGCTGGGTGTCCTACAATTTCACTTGATTCCCAAAGATAGTGTCAATTCCACAGGTTATGATTTCACTTGGATGCCTATTCCAAGTCCGGATTGTCACCTGACCTTCTGACTGACTGGCTATAGCTTGGAGGTTCCCAGGACTCCCCATCTTGGGTTCAATTAATATGCAGATTGCAGAACCCAAAGAAACATTTTACTTACTAGATTACTGGTTTATTATAAAAATATATAACTCAGAAACAGCGGGATGGAAGAAATGCATAGGGTCAAGTATGAGAAAAGGGTGCAGAGCTTCCATGCCTTCTCCAGGCACCACTCTCTCTGCATCCCCACATTACCACTGGGAAGCTCTCCAAGTTCTGTCCTTTGGGGGTTTTTAAGGAAGCTTCATTGCACAAGCACGATTGATTAAATCACTGGCCATTGGTGACTGATTCAACCTCCAGCCTCTCTCCCCTCTCTGGAGGTTTGGGGAGTGTGTAATGAAAGTTCCAACCCTCAAGGCACAGAGTTAGTGACACCTTTATGGCTGTTATCACGGGGTATTTCAAGGGTTTTAAGAGCTCTGCCAGGAATGAGTGGAAGACCAAATGTGTATTTTTTTTATTATAAATCACAATATCAAAGCAGGAAAAGGAGGTGGTGGAAGAAAAGAGAGCCAGCTTACAATTGATCATTCTAAACTGTAGCCTTAGAGAAAGGTACAGATGAAGATATAAATTTGAAAGTCAAGGATTTGGTGAGATTTATAAGAGACGGATATAGAGAAAAAAAGGAGGAGGATCAAAACAGAATCAGAGTCCAGTCAGGAAACACACCAGTGATTAGAACAGGGAAACTGAATATAAAGAATTAAAATAATTGTTACCTAGGCAAAGGATGGTTAACTACTGAAATGTAGAGAACTCAAACATGTGGCAGAAGTTAAGTATTGGAGAAAAAGACTGCCACTTCCAGGACTATAGGAAAAGTGAATTAAGCAGGAACTTGGAACTCCCTCCCACCCCTGCAAAACTGAGATTCGGACCTCTCTAGAGATTGCACGACTGCTGCACAAACACATCGACCGTCGCCAGAGTGAGGAGGAAACTGGAGGCGGCACAGCAGAACAGTCCTAGCAGCCCTGGGAACGGAGAAAGCCACAGGAACCAGCTGCCACCAAGCCAATCAAGCCAACCCCGGCAAGGAGAAGAAGAAACAAATAAGCAACCAGGAAGCAGGAAAGCCCTCTGGTGCCCTCTATGGGCAAAGCCTAACATCGACCCAGCTGCTAAAGGAGAAAATGTGGTTTGCAGAGAGACCCTATCAGGTATTACAATGCAGGGAGAAGGGTGGACATAAAGCCAAGAGTCAATAAATTAATAACTGGAGCATTGGTGTTCACCCAGGCTTAGAAAATGGGAAATGGGGAAGCTAAACAGGAAACAGGATATGCTTAGGATTGCAAGTAGGAGGTGTTGGCCACCATTCAAAGCCTGAGAAAACTCCACTATATTCTAACTAGGAGGTTATCAGAGACATCTGGGATTTTTATTTTTAGTCTTATTAGACAAAACTATCTATTCTTCCAGCAGTCAGAACAGTAGTTACCCTTGTGATACCGACTGGGGACATGAGAGGAACTTCTGAAGTGCTGAAAACATCCTATATATTGATCTGAGTCGTGATAACACAGGGTGTAGACATAGGTAAAAATTAGTCAAGCTATGCACTTAATATTTGTGTACTTTATGGAATGTATATGATATTTTATATCTCAATTTAAAAAATTTAGTAACAGTCATTTCTAAATTTGGAAGATAATTTTTGACTCCCTAGAGTAAATTTGGAAAATAAAGAAAAGAGGACTTGTAGTTTCTGCTGTTATAGACCATACTATTTGGAGCAATTCTTATGAAAACAACTACAAATTTTAGATTAAATATTGCTTTTAAAACTCCATAAAAGAATCAAAAAGCTGACAAGTTTGTAAGAAAATCAGGTGAAAATATAACAGAAATCAAGAAGTCAGGGAGGTAAGAAGGGTGCTTTTGGGTGCTTTTACCCCAAAAGCATTCTGAAAATCACTAAAGTTGCAAAATCAGGCTTTTGTTTTGAAAGCCAAAGGTGAGGAGTCTAATGGGAGACCCTTGCCACATTAAACTGAAAAAAAGAGTGAACCAGAGGTAAATCTGCCACTGCTTTTACCTCCAGGAATCTGCAGGAATGTTTGCCTTGAATCAGAAAGAACAGGAGGGAAAAGGAATAGAATTCTAACTTGATAAAGAAGTTTCATCCACAGGCGACCACGTGGGGAATTGTAGCCCAAACTCACATCACTGGGCTGTCCTCAAAGACCTCAAGTCATGAATATAGTAATGCCATCAGATACTAGACTCCTCGTCCCCTTCAGCCCCAGGCAAAATAAAAGCAAATCCTCTTTGGAGGAAGTCACCTTCATCTTAGGCCATCAGGGAATCCTCACAAATAAAAGTTCAGCGGCATCAATCAAGGGCCCAGTCAAAAGTAATCAAGCACACAAGGAAATAAGGCACCATGAACAAAAAGCAGCAGAAACAGACTTCAGATATTGTGGTCATCTGGTGTATATAAATACTCACTTTCCTTAAATAACAGATAAATTTGAAATTACCTCCAGAAAAAAAAAAGAAATTATTTAAAGAATAACATAGAAGATAATAAAATCAGCCTCTAATAATATAAAATATAGTAACTGCAACTAAAAGTTCAAATTGGACAGTAATTGGACACAGTAAATAAAGAGTTAGTGGGTGGAACAATGGTTGGCAAACTATGACCTGTGGGCAAAATCTGGCAACCCTGTCTGTTTTTGTAAATAAAGTTTTATTGTAACAAAGCCATGTTCATTCTTTACTTATAGTTTATGGCTGCTTTTGTGCTCAAATATACAGTTGAGAAGTTGTGACAGACACTGCATGGCCTATAAAGCCTAAAATATTTACTATTTGACCCTTTTCAGAAAACTTTGTTAATGTCTGGACTAGAACAAACAACAGAAAAATTTATCTGGATTTTAGCACAGAGAGACAAAAAATGAAAAATATAGAAGAAAGTCTAAGAAAGGTGGAGGATAAAGTGAGAAGATCTAATGTACATTTAATTATAGCTCTAAAAGGAGAGGAGAGAGAATGGAATAAACATACTTTTTAAAGAGATAATGGTTGAAAATCTTCCACACCTGGTAAAAAGATAATAACCTACAGATTCTAAAAGTTCAGTGATTCATAAGCAGGATAAATTTTTTTAAATTTTCAAAGTAGTCACGTTATAAGAAAACAAACAAACAAGACAAAGACAAAGAAAAGAAGATAGATCATTTCAAAGGAGTAATAGCTAGATTGACAGATGACTTTTCAACAAGGAAACAAACAAAAACCTGGTAGGCAGAGAATTTCAATGTGCTGAAATAAAATAACTGCCAATCTAAAGTTCTATATCCACTGAAAATATTCCTTAAGGTCAAAGATGAACAAAGACTAAAAGAATGAGTTTCCTGAACACCTGCACTACACAGCAATCCCTTTTCTGGGTATCTACACAAAACACTCGAAAACATTTATCCGTAAAGATGTTTGCACCCTGATGCTCATAGCAGCATTATTTATGGTGGCCAAGACATGGAAACAACCAATAGATGTCCTTCAAATGATGACTAGATAAAGAAGATGTGGTATACATTATGCAAAGGAGTATTATTCAGCCATAAAAAGAGGAAATACTGACATTTGTGACAACATGGATGGATCTTGAGATCAACGTGCAAGTGAAATAAGTCAGATGGAAAAAGTTGAGAACCATATGATTTCACTCATATATGGAATATAAAACTGAAAGCAGCAAATAAACAAGACAAAAACTCATAGACACAGACAATAGCTTAGTGTTTACCAGAGGGAAAGGTGGCAGGTGGGAAGTAGAAAAGGATGTCAAATATACAGTGATGGAAGGAGATTTGACTTTAGATGGTGAACACACAATGCAATAATATACAGATGATGTAGTATAGAACTTTACACTTGAAACCTATATTACTGTATTATCCAATGTCTCCCCCAATAAAGTTAATTAAAAAAAAACTAAAAAAGTAAAAAAATAAAATAAAATAAAAATTAGTTTTTCAGACAAGATAAATGATCACAGAGGGAAGACCAGTGATGCAAAAAGGATTGAAGGCTAACAGATTGTAAATAGGTGAGTAAATCTAAATGAATATTGACAGCATGAAATAATATCACAATGTCTTGTAGGAGATATATACCCATCTCAGTCAGCTTGGGCTGCCATAATAAAATAGCATAGGCTGGGTGGCTTACACTACAGACATTTATTTCTCATAGTTCTAGAGGCTGAAAGTCTGAGATCAGGGTGCCAACATGTTCGAGTTCTGGTTAGGTCTCTCTTCCTGGCTTGCAGACAGCTGCTTTCTTGCTGTGTGCTCACATGGTAGAGAAAGAAATCCCTGGTGTCTCTTCCTCTTCTTAAAAGAGTACTAATCACATATCATAGGGGCTCCACCCTTATAACTTCATCTAAACCTAATCACCTCCCAAAGGTCCCATCTCCTAATATTATCACATTAAGAGTTAGGGCTCCCATAGATGAATTTTGGGAGGACACAAAACATTCAACATATGTTATATATATAAATATAGAGAGAGACAGAAACACAAAGAATAAAAATATATAAAACAATGACCATATTATTGTATATATAATCCTGGACAGTTTGAGAGTGAAAGGAGGAAATATTAATGGTCACATGGGGACAATAGGCATAAACCAGGACTTTGCTGCAGAAACTGTGATATATACAATCACTCTGAATATAAACTAGGAGGTAAGTAAGTGGAGTTAAAGTGTCCTAAGGTCTAGGCACTTTCAGGAAAAAGGAAAAAGTACAAGATATTTTTGTTGATGTTGTAAATGACATATTTACTTAAATTCTACTTTCTGGTTTTGTTTTAAAATATAAACATATTAAACAGTCATTAACCTCATTAGCAATCAGAGAAATGCAAATTAAAGTCACAGTGGGGTACCACTACAAACTCAGCTGACTGACAAAAATTAAATTTACAGTCTTTTAAAAGAATGCTAATTATACATCAATTAAAAGGTGTTAAAAATACTGACTATATCAGGTTTTGATAATAATATAGAGCATAAGGACTTATACACTGTTGATGAGAGTATAGATTAGTATAAATGTTTTAGAAAATGGCTTGACATTATCTAATAAAGTTGAAGATAAACATAGCCTACAGACCAACAGTTCTACTTCTATGTATATGCCTTGGAAAAACTTGTGCATGCACACTGTAAACAAGATAAACATTTAAGAATGTTCATGGCAGCATGATCTGTAATAGGCTCCAAAACGACAACCCCAAGTCCATCTTTAGTAAAATAGAAATCCATATTGTGGCATATTCATT
The DNA here is from genome assembly GCA_030015415.1 of Cynopterus sphinx. NCBI lineage: Eukaryota > Metazoa > Chordata > Mammalia > Chiroptera > Pteropodidae > Cynopterus > Cynopterus sphinx. The sequence goes on from CM057388.1 coordinate 8,854,964, forward strand.
CAATGGAATTTGTACTCGATAGCAATGGTAATGCACAGCTACACACTGTGATGTGAATGAAATCTCAGAAATATAACGTTAAGTAAAAAAAAGAGAGGACAAGAATGAAAAAGAGGGAGAAAGAAAACCCAAACGGTGTAGTTACATTCAAATAATATTCAAACCTAGGATGCATATGGAGGGGTAAAACAAAAACAAAAAAAAGGATGTGATTATCTGGAGGATTATCTGAAGGATTTATCTCTGGAGAGAAGGTTGAAGGCCACGGTAAAGGAGACTGCATGTGAACCACTTCTGTAAGGTTCTATTTTATTGACATGGGGGGCATACTGTATTTGTTTTTGTTTTTAGCTTTAAAATAAAAAGTACACATGTTTGATATACATTTTTCTATGTGAGTTATATTTCGTAATTTTTAAAAAATAAATATGGGAAAGCATAAAAAAGAGAAATATTGTTGATAAGCCACCAGTTGGGAATACACACAGTTTGTGTTTTAATGGATATCCTTCTTGTCTTTTTCTCTTTTCTTGAACTTAAATATCCTTTTTGTTTTGTGTATTTTTACAAAATTGAGATTATACTGTAAAACTTATAAAACTGAGATCAAAACTGTTTTTTTTTCTTTATTAATATTTTGTTGTGATCTTATTGGAATTCTTTGAAAGACCAGTGTGCTATAGTGGTAGAGGCAGGACATTGTATGGGAGGTTCTTTGGGCAATTGGCAAGGTACCAGAGAAAGCAGTTTACTTTGTTCTTTCAAGAAGCTTAGTGTACCTAATGTCATTTAGGATGAGTATGACCAATACATCATGTATATTGGGTTAAACAAGACTTTGTGGGCAGACCTATTCATTGACCCAACAAAATCTGCTGAAGCCTGGTACATTTGGAGAACAGGGAAAAGCTCATCTAGAGTGGAGCATTGGATATGTAGACAGTGGCAGAAAATTAGTCTGAAGTGGTAAATGGGGCCAGAATGTGAAGGTTTTTCCAATATCAATAATATTCCTGTAGGTAACAGCAAGAGAGAGGTGGTTTTATGACCTTTTTACAAAAGTTAAATAAATTGTCTTTATTTTGGAATAGTTTTTGGATCTACATAAATGTTGCAAAGATAGTACAGAGAAATCCCGTATACCCCACACCCAGTGTTCCCTATTGTTAACACCTTACACTAGTACAGTACATTTGTCACAACTAACAAACCAATATTGATACATTACTACTTTTAACTAAAACCCATAGTTTATTCAGATTTCCATAGTTTTTACCCAATGGAACAGATCTTTTTTCTGTTTTTTTTTTTTCTGTTGTTTTTTTTTTAATAATCTTGACAGTTTTGAGAAGGACTGATCAGAGATTTTATAGAATGCCTCTGCATTGAAATTTTTCTTGTGTTTTTCTCATGATTGGACAGAGGTTATATGTTTTTGTGAAGAAAACCACAGAGGTGAAGTGCCATTGTTATCATATAGTAAGGGACCATGCTGTCAACATGACTTATCACTGGTGAAGTTGACCTTGATCACCTGGCTGAGACAGTGTTTGCCAGGTTTCTCCACTGTGGTTATTTTCTTTACCCCTGATGCCTCATAATACTCTAATATTTGGAAAGAAGTCACTAATGCAAACCAAACTCAAGAGGTGTGTGTGTGTGTGTGTGTGTGTGTGTGTGTGTGTGTGTGTGCGTGCGTGCATGTGCGCACGTGCGTGAGCGTGTGATGTGCCACCTCCTTGAGGGTAGAGTATCTACATAAATTATTCGGAATTCTACATGGTTGATTTGTTTCTTCTCTAGAGGAGATTTTTAAGCAAAGAAATTGAACTGTCAAATTTGTTTTTTGGAAGGGAACTCTTGACAGCATAGTGAAGAATGAGCTAGAGTAGAGGAAGACAGGTGACCAAAAGATCAGATAAGACACTCTTGGAACAAACTAGGCCAGAGATAAAGACTTTCATAAGGTAGTAGCCCTGGGAATAGAGAAGAGCGTTTACAGGATTTGTGGAGGGGGCAGGAGGGAGGAGACAGACAGCCAGTAGTGGAGAAAATAATGAATCCATGTTCAGCTTGATTTAGACATTAAAGGAGAAATATCAAGCAGCCTGAGAAAATTTTTAGTAAAGAATTTTGATCCCAGTTGGAGTTAAAATGTTGGCAGTTGTAAGCTGGCACCTAGAAGGTGAAGCTATAAGAGGGGCTGGGATCATCCAAGGAGAACACATAGTTGAAGAAGAGAATAGGAACAAGGGGAGAAATTTTGGAAACACCAGTTATGTGGAATAATATATGCCGAGTTCGAAATCAATGGATGAATAATTTTGGAACATTCACACATTCGCCTGTAGCAGTTTAAGAAATGGCTAATAGTCAAGAACATTTTGGTACTGCTTTCTCTATGTAATTTTAAAAACTTTTCATGTACATATTATGAAAGGACATAGTTCATCCAAAAATGTGTGAAGCATGCCAGTGTAATTTCTGTATGTGTTTTAGAGTACCAGTAAAAAAAACTTAACATTTTTTTTAAGATTAAAACAATACTAATATTTAAAGCAGGAATTAAAGAAAATAGAAAGTTGGAGATTTAAGAGTAGACTTTGCTTTTTAAACTACTCTTTTGATAAATTTTAAATTGAGCAATATTTAAGCATTGAAGAATAATGAATTAGAAGTGTTAATAATGGTCATTTTTGTTTTTTCCTCTATTCAAAGGAACATCTTTGAAGTTTCATATTAAGATGCCATTTGCTTTTAATTTGTTTTTATAGTTTAACTCAACTAAATCTCTAGAGAATGGAAGACATTATAGGCAAAGTGTCATATCCTGGAAGAAAATATTTAGACTAGTTGCCAGAAAACCTAGGATCTATTTCTGATTCTCTTACTAATTGGGCAATCTTAAGGTACTTGGCATTTCTCGGTATCTATTTCCTCACTGATAAAAATGGGAAGGATGGTGAATCTTCCAGGCCATTGAAAGATAGTTGAAAGCATGAAAAGAAACAGACAAATGAAACTACTCAAGAAAATGCAAAATACTATGAAAAACAAGACATTAGTATTATTGAAAAATTCTGAGAGCATATTAAGGACAAGAATAAAGACTGGAATATCAAGAAGAGAAAGATAAGAAAATTTCAACTTTTAATATTCCTTCCTTCATTCAATATATTCAACATAACTATTGTGGAATATTGTTTGGTGCTGAGGAATCCAGAGTTTTGAAAGGAAGGCAAGCAAGTAAACTGATACATACGGAGGTAAGAATGGTCCACTGTGAGAAAAGTGACTAATCTGCCTGGGAAAATAAAAGAAGGCTTCTTAGAGAAGATGACATTTGTCCTGGATCTTGATAGATGAATTGTCGAGAAAACCAGGCAAGAGACTGCCAAAAACCAAAATTCAACCAAGTAGACTTGAAGATCTAATTGGCTCTATTATGCAAGTCAGGAGGAACCGGGCCTCTAGCAACTAGAAGGGTGCACGGAGGTGTTGTGGAAAATGGAAAGACTTTTTTTATATATAAGAGGAAGGGTGGAGCAAAGGAGCTATTAACAAAAGAAAAGATAGTTTTGGCCAGGACACCTTTTGAAGGAGGGAGGAAGAGAAGGGATCAGCAAGGGTTTTGTCCTACAGATAGCTTCTTCTGCCTTTGGGGGATGGAGAGGGCCCATGGGGCAGATTACTTTACTGGTTCTAGACCAGAAAATTCCAGACAGGTTGAATAAGATTACATTTCTGATGAAGGAGGAAACTACAGTTAGATCAGTTAGATCAGGTATAAAGTCTAGGTTTGGTATTATGGACTTCGGTACAAGTGATGCCATTTGGGGCATGTGGCTTTCTCTTCAACAAATAGGATGAGTCACCAAAGACCCAATAAAGGACTAAGAGAAAATGTTAGACTGTATCTAGGAGTTTTATAAGGGAGGGCAAGGTGAGTTTGGAGATTTGCGGAACATTCAATGAACATGCAAACTTGTCTCATTAGTATGTAAATGGTGCTTTAAAAAAACTTTTGTAAAATGACTGAAGTCTAACAGTTTCAAACTTCTGTATATGTGGCAAACTCCAGGCTTGAAGAATTTCTGATAAAGGCCATTTTTATTCATTTCTATCGTATTTTTTCACATTAAAAAGCCTTATACTAGTCTAAATGATGGTGAAAACTTTTAATAGTCACATCTTGATCAGACAGTCATGCTATTTTTTCAAGTTCAAAGATATTACATTTTATTTGTCTAGTTTAAAAATGCATTACTCAAATTGTGATATCAATTGTGATTAGTCAAATTGTAATTTATAGTAATATGTATATCTGATCTTCGTCCCCATTTCTGTCACAGAGCTCCCCAAACCCTTTGAATTTCCTAAGTAACGAGAGCAACTACCATGTCTCTTATTAGGTTAATGAGGTGACTTGTGGACTCCACCCAAGGACGGGAGCCCAGTTGCCAACCTTGTGGTTAGAGGATTAGCACTTTCAGCCCCAGTCCAATTTCTGGGGATGAAGAGGGGCTTGAGGTTGAATCAACCGCCAATGGCCAATGACTTCGTTCATCATGAATATGTCATAAGGCCTCTGTAAAAACCCAGAAGGATGGCTTGTTGGTCCTTTCTTGGAGGGCTTCCAGGCTGGGGAACCAGATGCTTTTGTGTGCCACTGTGCTGGGCCCCAAGTTCCACAAGGACAAAAGCTCCTTCGTTCAGGACCTCAACCTTTGTATCTGTTCATCTGTCTGTTCCTTTAGTATTCTTTGTAATAAATCAGTAACCTAGTGAGAAAATGGGTTTTCCTGAGTTCTATGAACTGCTCTAGCAAATTAATTGAAGCCAAGGAGGTCGTGGAATCTCTGATTTATAACCAGTTAAGCTAGAAGCACAGGCAACAACTTGGACTTGTGAATGATGCCTTTGGGACTGAGCCTTTTACCTATGGAATCTAATACTATCTCCAGATAGATAGTGTCAGAATTGAGTTGAATTTTTGAATGCTCTGCTGGTGTCTGAGCATTGCTTCTTGATGTTGGAAAGCCTACACATACATTGGAATTGGATCCAAAGAACCTTTTCACAAGTCATAGCAATCAGTTCACCCCCTCTCTCCCAGCTACAAAGTTAGCTTCACATAAAGCTTTCACTCATAAAGATATCTTCTTAATGGTCTAGCAGCTCTAAAAAACTTTTTTTCTAAAAGCAACCCAAAGGTTGCTTAAAAGTCAGACATTCTCCTCGTTATTCTTTTACTGCTGAAATTCTAACAGTGGGGAAATATTTGCCCGTCTGCCAGAATAAAAGCAAAGCTAACATGTCATGACATTCAATTAAATACAAAAAGTCTGAGATACCTTGGTTCCTTAGTTTAATAGAGGTATTTAATAGGTGGCTAAAGATTAGTCAAAAATAACATGAAAAGACCTCCCCCCCAATCCAGACCCAAAATCAAAAAGAAATACTATTAGAAATTCACCAGACTCCATGGAAAGGGCTGGTTGATGGAAAGTGTCTCAGGATCCACCAGCACAGTGTGATTTAAGACAGACTGATACTAAAATGACAATCTGTTCTCAGCCCAAAATGTAAAGGAAAATTTCCAGTAAATCTGGGAACTGTCATATGTACATTGAGATTTTGTAAAAACAAATGCAGGCAAACCCAGTGGATCTTACGGATTCTTTAACAGAAAAGGAGGGATGAGTCTTAGAACCAGAACTTAGTAATACCCAATTAGAGATAAGGCTTCACCAGCCAGCAAAATATTCTCTAAAACTGTGTAAATAAAACAGTATGGTACTGATGAAGAAACCAAATCAATGAAACTGAATAGGAAGTTTGGAAATATACTCATACAGTATGAGAAGTTAGTGCATGATAAATGTAGTATTTCAAATAAGTTTGCAAAGAAAAGCCTGGCCAGTTAGAAGTGTTGAGACAATTGGCTTCCCATTAGAGAGAGAGAGAAAAAAAAAAACATGCTTCACGTGATACACAAAACGGAGTTCCAAATAGATTAAGGGTGCAACTGTAAAAAAAGAAAAATCTCTAAAAATATTAAAAGAATATGTATGGGAATGTGTTCATAAACGTGAGGCAGAGTCAGTCATCCTGAGCAAGAAGAAAGTTTATAAACCATCAAGGAAAATATTGACAATTTTGACTAAATATTAAAACCTTCCATCCCATTTTAAGACACAGTTTAAAGACAGGCAGTAGACTGGTAGAAAATGTTTATAATATACATTACAGCCAAAGAATTAATTTCCATAATATATAAAGAACCAGAGTTTATTAATAAAAAAGAGAAACAGTTGCTTAAGTATAGGTGACTTATGCACAAACTTGTCTCCTCAGACCAGGCCCCTCCTGGGAGTGTCAGACATCTGGATTGACCCTCTTATTGACATCACTTAGATGACTCAAAGATTGTTCCAAATCATTGGGCCCCAAAGTGAATTTATGATCTTTCCACATGTATCTGGTCCTCACCAACATTCTTTTTCCTTTATGAAAAAAAAAATCAATCTGCCATTGGTATTTTTTTAAATTGGAATTGACAGAATGAATCAGTTTTACCAGTGCTCTGGGAATCAGTCCTATCAACTGACTCCCAGAAATCAATCTACCAGAAAGCTATGAGTCAACCTTGGCACATCCCTCTCTGTCATGAACCATTTCCAATCCTTCTCCAAGCCCTGTCAATTGCATCTCCCTAATAGCTCTTAATTCTATCCACTTTATCTCATCTCTTTCACTACCTGCCTTATCCAAGCTTCCTGGCTGAGACTACTGCAGTAGCTTCCTATCTGGTCCACCAGTATCCACTCTGTCCTCCTATATTCTGTTCTCATTGTAGTCTAAGTGATCTATTCAAAAGCCAATGTACTCCTAGTACTGTAGTCTCTAAGTGCCAATCTCCATTAGAAGTAATCAGGGCTCCTTGGAGAAATAGCTGACTCTGGGTCTGAGCCATGAAATGTATGAGATGATCCTTTTCCTGCCAGATAACAAGGAAGCTATCAAAGATTTATGAGTTGTGTCAAAAGGAGATAGAAACTACCTTGAGGGGCCCTTATTGGCCTAAAAATGGGACAATTTGGGCATACAAAATAATAGCAGAATGGATTAATACACATTGACTATATAAAAATTCATAGGTTCAAGTTAGAAATATAAAAAGAGAATATAAAAAAACAGACTTACTGGTTGCCATTGGAAGTAGATAGGTCATCAGCACCCTACTTTAAAAATTGGTAATGAAGAGGAAAGAATTAGCCTTTAGTAAGCATAATCCTGTTTTAAGATTGCCAAATAATCCTAGTTAATGGAAACAAGTTATTTACAGAAGAATTCCAGCTAATAAGCACAAGAGAAATGATAGGATTTCGCAAAATCATCACTTTCAACATTGCTAATGAAGTAACTGATACAGATCATATAAAGGATTCTAAAACCATTAGAGGAAAGGCTGTAGTGGAACCAGACATTATTGGGGTGCCAAAGTATCACACCACTGATTATTCAGTGTTTGTAAAGGACAAACATCTTTACAATGGATTGATCAGACTGTAATCACCTGAACCCTGTGCTCAGTATGAAAGGGGAGGACAGATATTATATACCTCTCGATATGATCAGTATGAAGTGCATAGCATTGCCTATGAAATGCTGTATTCTCCAAAAATAACATTTAGTGAACCTGAATTCAATCAAGCCTTTAGATCTAACATTTAATTTAGTGGAAGTATGGCAGATAGCGGAACAAGTTAAACATGATCATGAGGAAGCATCCAGACTAATTCAGAGGGTGGAATATTCCACAAGATAACTCAACTGGTTTCTCCCCAAAACCAATGGTGTGGAACAAAGAGAGCGAGAGAAAGCTGCTGTAAGGTAAAAGAGATTTAAGAGACCAAATAAACACAATGTGTGGACTTTGTTTAGATTGTACTTCAAACAAATAATGGTTAAAAAAATAAGGCACTTTTGAAACTATTGAGAAACTTGAATATGAAGTAAGTATTGGATATTGTTAATGAATTATCAATTGTATTAGATGTGATAATGGTATTGTGGTGATGTAAGAAATTGTTCTTATTAGATATGCACACTAAAGGTTTTAGATGTAAAATGTCGTAATGTCTGGGATTTATTTTAAAATATTTCAATTTTAAAAGGAGAAGAAAAAGGATAAATTAAGTGTGATAAATGTTAGTAGATGTTAAAATTGGAGTAATGGGTATATGGTGATTTTTATACTTAACATCTATACTCTTGAGTATGTCAAATTTTTTAATTTAAAAGTTTTTTTAATAAAAAAAGAAACTCCATGTCTGATTCTGTCAAGTCTCTACCAAGAATCCCTCCATGGAGTTCCATTGTTTTTCAGATAAAGACAGAAGCCCTTACTGTGGTTTATAAGGTCTTTCATGAGGTGAGCCCTTCCTTCCTTTCCAGGCTCATCTTATACCACAAGCCTTGCCTTTTAGAAACTAAGAATTCAGTTGGAGAAATGAGAAAGAGACATTTGACATCACATAACCTATTTGGTTTTTCAAGACTACATATAGGAATTGGTTATATTCTTGGTGGCCCTAAGCCATTTATTTCAGCAGCTGCCATTGATAATAAGTGTGCTGTTAATAAATGTCCATTGGTTAGGTCACTCCAATGTGGATAAGTGAGAAGTGCATCAAAGCCCAAAATTCTACTTATATGATTTAAAAAACTGAAAATATTGTTATTTTTCAGAAAAATTCTACAAAAGGATGTCTTGAAGATCTCTCTTTGAAAGGTTTTTGAGTTCCTTCTGTTGCCATTTGTCACTGCCCTAACCTAGGCCATCATTTCTCACCCCTGGTCTATGGCAGCAGTCTCCCAGCTGGTTTCTCAACCTCTAGCTTCCTTCCCTGTGATCCATTTTTCACATGGCAGCCAGAATGAATTTCTACAATGCAAATGTAATTATGTCACTGCTTAAGTGACCTTCAGTTGCTCCTTAGAGAAATCCTGGATTCCTTAACAGGTTTGGAAAGCCTTTCAAGGCTTTCTTCTCTCTCTCTCCAACTTCCTCCCTCCTCATTTCTCCCTCTTCTTCTGCACCCTCCAACTCAGAGGTTCTAGACATATTGTACTTCTTTCAGTCCCTTGAGGAAACTTTCTCTCTTACCTCTGATCTGAGCCTTTGAACGTGTTCCTCCTCACTCTACCTAGTTGTCTCTTCCCACCACCTCACTTCATCCTTCAGTTGAGTATCTCCTGACTCATCTTTAAGTTGTCAGCTTAAATGTTGCTTTCTCTAGTTGTCCTTGCTGTGTTTTTAGAGTGTCCTCTATTTAGCATTTATTGCACCAGATTTTCATTTCTCGCTTAATTACTGTAAACTTCTGGAAGGCAGGGTCGGCCTTGCTTCAATTGTAGCCTCAATATCTGATGCAATGCCTGGGGAGTAATAACAGCTTGATAAGTATCTGTCAAATGAATGAATGCTTTACAAAAATAGTCCCCAGATAGCTTACCTGATTCCACTTTCTTCTGCTGTATGTCTTGCTAGGCTTATCTTTCTAAAGTGCCATTGTCATCATGGTAAAAATTTTTAAATGCTCTCATTTCTTACAGAGCAAGTACAACAGTTTTCAAGGGCCTTTGTATACTTTTTCTTTGCTATCTATTCAACTTTGTATTATGAGGAAGATATATATTTTTTCCTCCAGGAATGATGTGTAGTTTTTAGTTGTTTGTTTTGCAAGAAAAGAATTAAGTCTCCCAGGGCTCCCCACCGGCTTTCAAGTGCAGGGAGTACAGGAGGCAAGGTGAGCATAGAGCTCTGAATCCTCCAGTTCTCCTAGAGCAGCCCAGAGTAGCTGAAAGGGAGAGAGAGAAAGTCTTTGGTCACTTTTGTCTCAAAGGCCAGACAGCATAGTGTATGTAGTGAAGGAGAAAATAAATAGCAAGGGCTGCTACTAAATGATTGGATGTGCAGCGACAATCTAGTTTCCATGACTACAGTGGCTTCTTGACATCCACCAGGCTGACCAACCCCAGATCTTGGGTACATAAATCCCCATGCTTTCAGCATTGTACTTGCCAGCAGTGACACTGAAACAGCAAGAGGATGGCTTCCACCTCACTTTCACCTGGGAAATGTAGGTTATAGCTTTTTAGCCCCTGTTGTACAGCATACACAGGAGAAGGAGATTGAAATGCATGCCGAGTGCCAATCGACCATACCAACCAAGCTGGTGTGGGAGAAATAAATGGAAGAAGTAGAAGCTTACAGTGACAGCAGCAGCAGGAAAGTGGCAATGACCTTGAACCTTCTTTGTACTCATGAAAAAAACTGCTAAAATCTATGACGGTAACCTAATTGTCACAAGGTGATTTATATTTCCATCACTGAAGCTTTTGAGACCCCGTTTACTAACTCATAAAAATGAGATGGTTAGGCTAGACTTCTATTATTTTAGGAATAGTCAAATAATAATTACATTGAAGTAAGAACAGCACATTCATTTAGAGAACAGGAGGAATATTTTGATCTAAAGCAAATAAGGTTTTCACGCTTTCAAGAATATATAGCATCTGTAATTTGACTAATAATGCATTGCCCAGGAAACCAGTTTTAGCAAACAGATAAAAATTTTTCCATCAGCATACTGATTTAGTGCTTATATTTAGCATATCAAGTACTTACACGTATTCGTAAGTGGTTGCCTCTAAAGGGATTGAATACAGCCTCTCCACTCAGTAGTTTTGTCTACACAATTAATTTAACAGACTTTTCATTATAGAAAATACAACGAAATGCTTAAACTCAACTACAAAGTCAATGTCACTGGTATAGTCATTAAGGAAATTTAATTGTAATTATTAGATGTGGTAGCAGCTACAATGATTATTTGAGAAAATATTATTATATCGTTATAACAAACAACCTGCCGCTTTGCATTGCCTCTGACTTTTCTAATGAGTAATGGGTTACATGAATAAAACTGTGTCCCACCTCTCGGGCAGGCAAGGTGGCATAGTAGAAGGATCCAGTCGGCTTCAGGGACTCCCCTTTCCCCTTTGACCTATCAAGTCTCTGATTTCAAGCAGTTATCTTTACATGCTGTTTTGTTTTCAATTTAGAACAATCCAAACATGAACCCAAAGCAGAGTCAGCCACAAAAAGAGAAGTAAGCATGCATTTAGCCACAGATGAAAAGTCATAATAAAACTTCAATGTTCATTCCAAACACTGGCAATCACGGTTTGTAATTCGATGTTTAAAAGATGTCACATTCAGATCCCCTCACGCTTGTGAGCCTTGGCCTAGCCACCTACCACGTATGGTGTCTATGTATGGGCCATATGGGCTATGGTCCTCTCTCTTTTGCCTGCTGCTATTCTGCTAGATTTGTGCCTCTCACGACCATCTCTTTTATCATTATGTCACATGGTAGTGACAATTTTAAAAGAGTTCAATTACTGTGAAATCAGGATTTTGAAGCTCTGAAAATTTTGACATTTGCTCCATCATTTTATCATTAGCGGGAAGCCACAAAAGAAAAGGTAAAATCTGCTTCTATTTTTGGTATCCACACACAACAGTTAAATCAGTGAGCAGCGGGAGCTCTTGTCTCTGTGACTGTGCCATCTGGGTTGTTGTCTGTATATCACTCAGGCATCTGTGCCTGGCAGTTCTAACATACTTTGCCCTGGCACCCAGGATAGGCTAGTTTGGAAGGTGGCTTTGTAAGAACCAAGATATTAGAGCTACAGATCTCCCATTAATAAAGGCAACATTGGCTGGAAATAGTCACCTAGACAATATGAATTTTAAGGCACAAACTCTGATTTTCTACACCATGGAACTGCCTGCAAGTACTCAGGGGCACATAAGTATGATGCATATAAAGCAATCACTACCAGGCCCACCTTAGGAATATCAAGGCAAAAAGTGCAGGGAAGGACCACGAAGTAGGAATTTTAATTAGATAAAATTTGTAATTAATATAAAATTGAAATGGAATCCACAAAAGAGATTGGCCTGCGGAGATTATATCCAGTGAGAATTCAAACTGGTGTAGTCAATTTTAATTACATTCCTGAAATAGAAAGCTGCAAATAGGGTTTGAATAGATGGCTTAGATAAATCTTTGCTCCACTGACAAATTTCACTAGCATTATTCTCAGTCTACCAAAATTGGAAGGTGATAGCAAAGTGGTAAAGAAGCATTCTAAAGAAGATTGTCAGGGAAAAAAAAGATCTCAAATTAGCATGTTAATATAATTTAAAGATTTTCTAAGGAGAGTAGATATCACAGAAATGTATGCCATTGGTAGTGAAGAAGCATAAGTACCATTTTTTTTTAAATCTCTTTTTCTTTTTTTACTTTCAGGTCAAATTTTCTGCCAAGTTTTTTCTTATCTCTTTTCCTTGCAAAGTTAACTGCATTCCTGTAATATAGGCTATTTCTGTATATTTTGTAGGAAAATCAGGAACAGTGAAGAAATGTAACTAATTTCTAAACCACTCCCATTTCCACATCTTGTTTTATATTGCCTGCCATGGACTGGACAGCTACAGGGTTCTTTTTAGATAAGAATACTGTATTTGTTTCCTGTGGCTGTTGTAACAAATTACCACAAACTTAGTGGCTTAACACAACAGGAATTTATTCTCCTTTAGGTCTGGAGGCTGGATGTTTGAAATCAGTTTCAGTGAGTAGAAATCAAGGTGTGGACAGAACCATGCTCCCTTAGGAGGTTCGAGGGGAGAATCTATTCCTTGTCTCTTCCTTTTTCTTGCCATTGCTGACTCTCCTTGGCTCACAGCAGCATCATTCCAGGGTGTCTCATGAGGGAGCAGTCCAGATGCCAGCCAGGACTACAGTCATCTGAAGGCTTGATTGGAGCTGGAAGATCTGTTTCCAAGTTCACTCATATGGCTGTTAGCAGGCCTTGGACCCTTGCTCGCTGTTAAACAGAAGCCTTAGTTCCTCACCACATGGGCCTCTCCTCAGGCCATGCAAGTTGATCCACCCCAGAATACTCTTAGAGAAAGACCAAAAAGAAGCTGTGGAGCCTTTATAGCCTGGTGTTAGAAGTCACATATCATCGCATCTGCCTTTTTTAAAAAACTGGTTTCACAGATCAGTGTACAGGAGAAAAATTTTTTCTTCTACCTTTTTAAGCTCTTTGGCTGCTCTAACATTCAAATTAACATAAGACAGATTAATAGGGAAAAAAGCAAATTTAAGCATATATGTAAGGGACCCCATATATATGGGAGTCAAGGACAAGTCTGGCAACTGAAGCTTCTATGCCATCCTGAGCTAAGGAGTGAAACAGGGGCCTGATGTTTCAAAGGGAAGGAGGGCAACTTACAGAATGATAAGAGCAGATGTTTGGTTATTAGAAGTTTGTCCTGCCATATAGGTAGGTCATATAAACACAAGTTATTTCTGGTGATAGCTCTCTTTTTAAGTCAGGATCCTACCTAAACTCTTTTAGGTAGTTAAGGGAGAGGGGAAAGGTTTTCTTGAATGTACTGGGTCTTGATTTATGTTTGGCTAAGAATGAACCACATGTCATGTGTTTTGCTCCCTGTCACTAACCTGATACAGTACAGGCGAACATTACACAAAGGCATTGACACCAAAAAGTGGAGATCATTAGGGGCCATCTTGGAGGCAAGCTACCACAGCTCTAGACTCTACTACCCTATCCATCCCCTTGGCCACTGATTTGCTTAAGGGATAGGTATGTGACACCAATGAGGCCTGTCAGAGTGCACGTCTGAGAACCACATTTTCCTGAGATGAGAGCCACTCTTATTTTCCTTGGAGATTAAGCTATGATGTTATAAGCCAGAAGGTTTCACGTCATGTTCCTAAGTCCTTGGAGGAAGACCTTATAAAGTGGGAGAGAATGAAGCAAACAGAGGAAGAATCAGAGGTAAGAGTTGGAAGAAAAGAATGCCTTGCTAGCATCTTGTGGGTCCCTGGATCCCCCCATGATTGACGTTTACCTGTGGATTTCCCAATAACACAAGCCAATACATTTCTCTCTCTCTCTCTCTTTTTTTTTTTTTGCTTAAGCCAGTTGGATTTCTGACTCTTGCAACTGATAGGGCTTGGACCCAGGTACAGCTTGAAGAAACTCCTGGCAACGAATTTATCCCTCAGGACTAGAGAATCCAACCTGGTGCAGTGACAGAGTCTTAGCTATGTGAGCAGTAGCCCCCAGAAAGGAACTGGTCACTCAAATTTTTCTCATGGCCTCACTCCCTTAGAACAAGGCCTAAATTCTATAGGTAAAAGAGTAGGGTTTTTTAAAAAGTGGGAAAATAGTTTCATCATAAATTCTAGGAATTTGGAGCAAAAGCAGTCCCAACTTTGTGCCCTTGTGACAATGGGTCACACAAGTGGAGGGAGAGGTGTTTTTATAGTGCAAGCACAAAACACAATGGGGGCTTTGCATGTTGGAGAAGCCTGGCTAGAAGCCACAGCCAGAGCTGTGATGAGAGGGGCTTTCTGGTTGGTGCCCTGATACTGGGTGTGACTTGTAAATGTTCCTGCTAGAGCTGATTACTTTCATACCGCCTGCCCCCCACCCTGGGGAGACAGATAGCCCATCTCTGACATCTTTCCTTACATGGCATTGAGAAGCTACTCTGAGTTCACTCTCCCAGTTCTGCCCTGGAGCAGCTCCCTCATGCCACACCTGGATTTTGTACTGCTCCAGTCCTTTCCCTGGGGAGTTTTCATCGCATATGGGTCTTTGCAAAGGTCCACAGCTTTGCCCCCAGTAAGTGCTCCAAAAATATTGGTAAGGTGAAAGCCTTGAAGGGGAGCAGAATATATCACCCCCAAATTTGCCTCTTTGGCATAAGAACTATTTTAAATGGTTTATTTTAAAGAATCAGCAGACCTGGGAAAATCTCTGAAAACAGAAGTTACCCTTTTTGAAGAGACATTTACACTTATAAGGGAAATCTCCATTTGTAAGGGTGTCTCTATCTCCTTATCAGGAAGAGAAGGATGGACAAATCTCTAGAAAGTCTCATTAATGCTGAAGGCAAGGACTTAAATCTGCCTAGCAACCTTTCTAGTGTTTACTGTGCTTTCTCTGGTCACCTCCCAAGACTGAATCCCCCTCTCACTCATCTTTTTTTTATCTTTAGCTGGTATTTAAGGTGCTGTCTTGGGCCATTTCAGGGAGTTACTGTTTTCTTGGGCCTCTCCCATGAACACAGGGGGTACCAGGTTATGTGCTCATTTTTCTCCTGTTAATCTGTCTATTATTACAGAGAAGCCAAGAACTTTTAGAAGGGTAAAAAGAAAATGCTTTTTCCTCCCACAACAGCCTCATTGAATGAAACTATCAATTCTGGCACCATCAAAGGAAGACATAAGAAAAATCAAAATTGTAGATCCTTCGAGGGCTCAAAGAAATTCTAAAATCCTTATTTAAAGGCTCCTAAAGAACGTTTAGGCTTTTAAAAAGTTATCTCAAAACGTTGATCGGTGTGACTAAACGAAAGACAGCGAGGAAACAATCTTGGTTTCCTTCCAGAAAAGAAACTGCTCTGATGACACAGTCACTTCCAGGCGCCTGCCACTTTCAGACAGCAGATGGCACTGTGGGACAGCTCTAGGCGACTGCTGGCCGCGCAGCTAGGAGGAAGCCGGGGAAATGCAAAACGAAACCCAGCGATCTGGTGCTGGATGAGGACCTATTTAAAATCTACGCCTTCAAGAAAGGTTCTCTCCAGACCGAAAGTGCTGGAAAAGCCCTCAGTTACGCGAGAAGCGCAGATGCTCACCAGCCTTGCAAAACAAAGCCAAGCAATCCCAAATGGTGCGTGTCCCCTTTAAGAAAAAAACTGCGCTGGTCAAATATTCGCGAAAAGAACTTGTGGTGCCTCCTGCTTTCGGGCAGCAGATGGCACTGTGGGACAACGCTAAAGCTCCAGTTTTTCCTGCAGCTAGGAGAAAGCCAGGGAAACGCAGGATCCCACAAACCAAGCCTCGCTGGATCTGGACCTTTTTAAAATCCACATCTCCGAGGTCAGAAGATGAGGAACTCTTCTGGATGAGAGAAAATAAAAGAAGTTTGTGGAGCCAGGGGTGAAAAGGCAAGAACTTTCCTCCGCAGGAGGAAAAAGAAGTCACATTGCTATCTATGTAGTAAGTGTCAGAAAAGTCCTCTGAAATTGCCTCTTTAAGATCCATTGTTAGAACTCCAACCCTTCCTTTGAATTACTGTTTAAAACACAAATGCTCCTAGGAGGCAACACATTTCACCATCGTTAATGCCCTTCTGAACATTGATTTGTCACCTTGTTTTGTCACTCCCTGGTAGCAAAGAAACTCGTCTTAATAGGCAAGACTAGCTGGGCAGACAGGAAGAAAATTAAGTATGATGTTCAGGGATAGAAGGATAGGTGGGGGACCCCAGAGTCAGGCTTCTGGGCACTAGGTCTCAGGGATGGGGACTCTGGAAGGGAAGGGACCAGACTCCAAATATGAACTCCCATAGGCCTCATCAGAGGCATTTGCCTCTGGATGGGTTATAAGGGGAGATGGAGTCTAGACATCCAGGCTCTGAGACAGGTGCATGCTCCTCAGCCTCCTCCCAGGACAGGCCTCATATGTTGATCTTGCTCAACCCCAGCTGAGAGCCCTAGGTCTTCTTTGCCATGGCCTCATTCACTGTCAAGCCTTGTTAAAGGAAGACGCAGTATGGGATTACAGATGACTGAAAACTAGATTAACAAGTATCTGAAGAACATGAAACTGATTCATCATATATAATTTACAGAACCCAAACCATGTTGGAGACATTTTTTTTTTTTTAGGAAGAATATCCACACAGAAATTACAACGCTAGGAGTCTCCGTAGGTAGAATTGCCAGATTTAGCAAAAACAAAAACAAAACAGGAACTCCCAGTTACATTTTATTTTCAGATAAACAATGAATAATTTTTGTGTGTAAATATGTCCCATGCACTATTTAGGACAAACTTATACTAAAAAATTATTTGACATTTTTCTGAAATTCAAATTTAACCATACATCCTGCATTGGATTTGGCCACCCAACCGTGGGAGAAATTGTTACACGCAGATCAGGGAGACATGGGCAATGATGCTCATCACAGCCTTGTTATATAATAGAGAGAAAGCAGAAGCAAACTAACTAGGCCTCCTGTGAGGAGAGAAACACTGTCACCCCAAAACCACAGGCTGTTAGGGGGTTGCAGGTTTGAGAAGGGCTCTCTCATCAAACCACTCTTCTCCTGCTGTGTCTCCTATTGGCAAAGCCCATCAGAAAGCAAGAGGCCAAGGGAGCATGGAGATTCAGTCTTTGGAGGTCAGCCTCCAGGGGTGTGCGGGGCCGACTGGGAGCATACCCTCCCAACTCCATGATCAATGATGTCACATCAGAAAGTTGAAATTAGCCATGGTGGGAGTATTTACTCTATAGAAATCAACAAATACTACAAATCAGGGTCATTTTTCACCTAGTAGTGCTTGTGCTAACCACTTACCAGAACCCCATTGTCAGTTTCCCAGGCACAGAGCAGGATGGAGGATTGAGAATGCATGTGGAAGGGAAAATGGAGACTACCCAGTGTGACTGTTGTATTGTAGTCCATTGTATGAATAAACCTCCATTTAAGTATCTGTTCTCCTAAGAAGGCAGTCATTCTTCCATTAGAAATACATTGCTTTAGAGATGTTGGAAGAGGGAACAAACACTGCAAAGACCCTGAGAAAGCTTCACAGAAGAGAGGAACGGAATGGGATCTTGGCACTGGCTGGGATCTGTATAGTGGGTGGGAAGAGGGTTAGCATTCCAGACAGTGAAAATGGAATGTTGTGAAGCACAGTGGGCACAGAACAGGGCATCCTGGGTGGCCAGTGGAGTGTTGGGTGGGTCAGAGGCTCTGGCCCAGGAGGATGAAGCTGGTTGGAGCAGGACTCTGTTAAGCCCAAAGCTTCTCTCCATCTGGATCATTCTGCTCGTGACTCCACCTGCCAGGCAAAGAGCAGCCTGCAAAAGGCCTCCAAAGTCCTTTGAGGAGCCTGGATCTTTCTTTATAGAGCGTGGGCAGTCATAGCTTTTCTTAGCTAAGCAGTGACAGGATCCAAGCTGTGAATTTAGGCAGATCGGCTTGGCAACTCCACACATTGTGGACTGAAAGGGAGAGACAGAGGCAGAAGAAACTGATCGGAGGTCAAAGCCATTGTTGAATGACATGTGGAGGCAATGACCTGAAGTAGGACCATGACCCTAGGAAGAAATGAAAAAAAAAAAGAAAACCAGAAAATCACTAACAGAACTCGGTAAGTATTGCATTCAGAAGACTTGGGAGAAATTAGAGAGGGCTCCAAGGGTTGAGAGAAGAGTGATGTCCTTAAGCACAGTAAGTGAGTGTCACTGGGAGGGGCAGGAAGCTCTGGGAAGATTAAAAGTTCCCTTGTATAAATTTTGAGCCTGAACCAACACCTAAGTGGCCAGTGTGTTAAGCAGGAGATTTGAGACTGGGTGCTGCTGATTTGGACATGGGTGCTGTCTTAGAAGCCATGGGAGTGTACATGCTTTTCGAGATGAATAAGAGAACAAAAGGTACACCCAAGACCTTTTCTCAGAGAATAAAGATTAGGAAGATAGGTGGAACCTGGGAATGAGAAAGAAGGAGACCTGCATCAAAGGGAGAAGCAGACTGTGGAGAGAGTGTGGTCTCTGAGCAGCACAAGAGGAGAGTCAGGTTTCCATGAGCCTTGGCAATCACTTGCCCACCTCGCATCCTGTGAACCTAGTCCAGATGAGTGTCTCACGGTCTCTAGCTTTCTCTCAGCCCTGGCCATTCACAGAGCCTGGGATCTGGAATCTTGACCAGCCTTTAACTGTCTCGGCAAGCTGTCATTTCTCATCTATCTTGAAATGACATTAATAATTAAGTTTGTCTTCCTCTGCAATCCTGCAGCACATGTCTTGCCCCTCCATTGGCCATCAAATAAATCCCTCCACAGGAGATTCTGGAGTCACATGCCTGGGTTTAAATCTGGGCTCCACCATTTACTGTCTGTGACCTTGAGTCAATTACTGAACCTGCCATGTTGGATTCAGTTTATATACCGGGGGCCTAACACAGTGTCTAATGCAGTTAGTAGTTACTGAGTTTGATCAGATTTTGCAAAACCTCTGGCTCCCCATGTCACTCCTGCTTTGTCTTCATATTTTCATTCTGTCCACACCATGGTATTTTCAGCAGAAAAGAGAAATGGGATGGTAATTATAGGCAGTGAAAGGCTTTTCCAGGACTGGGAAGACCAGCATGTGATTGGAGGAATGAGGAAAGAATCAATGTAGGTTTGAGAGCTGAAAACAGAAGGAATCTTGTAGGGCTGATAACTGGGAAGAGGGTGGGAAGGATTTAAATCATGAGCACCTTGGGAAGGAGCTTGCCTTTCTTTTATTAAAAATATATTTATTTTTTTATTTTTTTATTTTTTGGAATAGAAATATTCTATTGTAGTAACTCTGACTAGATTTGTCCCTCTGACTCTCCATAACCCACAAGCTCCAAACAGGGACCTGGCTCAAACAGGTTTGAAACCTGTTTGCTCTTCTTTTCACCCAGCCTCTCAAGGCTCCAGACCCTTTACTGCCCACCACCGTCCAACTAAAGTCCCAGTGGGGGTGCCCAAGTGCATAGTATCTCAGAGATCAGACCCTTGCCCCGCAACGATGCTCTCTGATGTCTGATAAAGGAAAGAGTTGGAGATCTGGGAACTTGGCATCCAGGCAGACATATAGTCTTCAGCTGAGGCTTGGAGATGAAAGTAGGGAGTGACAAGTGAGAAAAGCCAAGTGGATAATCCTATTCCCAAGAAAAGTTACAGGCGATCTGGGGAGGCCTCAGCCAAGTACAGTGCTGCTTGGGTACGAGAAGGAACTGGAAATTGTTGTGTGGTTGGCTCTATTAGATGTGAGCCTCCTTGTCTCCCAAACGGAGGTTGTAACTCTTGGGAGGCATGGCCTCTTTGACAATCTGATGAAAAATATGGAACATCTCCTAAGAAAGGCAACAACTGATCCACATTTTGCATGTAATTTTGGGGAGCCATAGACTACCTCCCCCAGAAATAAATACATGGATCTCAGGGTCAAAGTTTCTTCTCTGAAAACATTTTTTTAATGATAAGGAGTCATCAGAGGGGTTTAAACATGTAAGTGGAGAGGTCTGATTTATATTAATATATTTTTAAATTTAAGTATCATTTTTAAAAGTTGAAGTATAATTAACATTTCATTATTCAGTTGTACAAAATCAGGATTCGATATTTGCATATACTGTCACAAAATGACCACCACAATAAGTCCACAGAACTGTTAACTTCGCCCCCCTTCATCATGGAAATCAAAGTATTTTATTTCCATAAATTAGAGAATTTTTCAATTACTGGTGTTATCAGCAACCTAGTGCTCCCCAGCCCCTCCATATCACAACTGAGAAAGCTGAGATACAGTGACAATATGCTCTCAAATCCTCTTTAATAATGGCCTTTCTACCACGGTGTTTTCTTTCATTTCTGCTCTTATTTTCAACTCCCTTGGAGAAGTAGAGGAGGAGCAGAGGAAATTAACATGCTCTGGGAACCTTCAGGTATGCTTTAGCATAAGGTAGGTTTTATGGGTTGAATTGTGCCCCCCCCCATTTGTATATTAAAGTTTAACCCCTGGGGATCTCAGTATGTGACCTTATTTGAAAACAAGCTCCTTATGAATGTGATCAGTTAAGATGAGGTCATGCTGGAGTAAGGTGGACCCTGAATCCAATGGGACTGGTGTCTTTATTAAAAGGAGAAATTTGGACATGGAGACATGCACACAGAGAGAATGCCATGTGAAGACGAAGGCAGATTGGGGTGATGCATCTACAAGCCCCAGACCACCAAAGGTTGCCAGCAAACCCCCAGAAGCTGGGCGAAAGACCTGGAACACACTCCCCCTCACAGCCCTCAGAAGGAACCGACTCTGCCGATGCCTTGATCTGGGGCTGCTGGTCTCCAGAACTGGGAGATGATGCATTTCTGTTGTTTAAGCGGCCAGGTTGATGGTACTTTTCCAGCAGCCCTAGCAAGTGTATCCAGTAGGGGAGGTATCTACCTCTCCTGTTTGATTACAGTGCCATAAGTACATATGCTGACTCCTGAGTCTTACAGGAAATGGCATAAGCATTTCTTTGAATAGTGGAGGCAGGAGGGAAGGGACATGAAGTATGCCAAGGCCCCATCACAGAGGCCAGTTGGTCAAAAGGAAGCAGGTTTGCTTGGTGAGGATCGAGCAGACTTCAGAGCTGGGAAATGATGAGAAGTTGGGTCACAGAGTAGAGCAGGATGCTCAAATAGCTCAAAGTAAAAGAGATGGGGTTTACGTGGATTTGGTCATGGGGCCTTTGTTTGGAGGGGGCTTGAATGCCATAAATAATTTCTTCAGCCCGCATCTTCATGAAAGCTACCTTAAATAAACATACAGTCTAAATAAAAACAGTGTGTTGACATAAACATATAGTCTTTAGGGGAGGTTGCCAAACCAATTTGTTGTCCTAAGCCCTTTGCATAAATCTGCTAGGGCTGCCATAGTAACATACCATAGACTCGGTGGCTTAATCAACAAAAATTGTTTTCTCATAGTTCTGGAAACTCCAAGATCAAGGTGTCAACAAGGTCTCAGTCCTCCTGAGGTCTCTCTCCTTGGCTTGCAGATAGCCACCTTTTCCCTGTGTCCTCACATGGCCTTTACTTTGCATGTGTGCATCCCCAGAGCCTCTTCCTCTTATCAAGTCATCTTGGATTAGAACCAACCCGAAAGGGTCTCATTTAACCTTAGTTACCTCTTTAAAGGCCCTATCTGCAAATACAGTTACATTGGGGGTCCAGGTTCCAACTTGTGAATTTGGGGATAACACAATTCCTTTTGTGATACCCCTTCTGTGAAATATGCCGAGGCTGTCTTGTAACGAAGAGAAATAGCTGGAGAATTGTAGGGTGCATGACTGATGTAATATCACTTTGGAAAGGAGAGCAGAGCTGCTAGTAGAGACAAGAGGAGGTTGAACTAGGGGAGCCAGTCAAAAAGAGAGACATCATGTAAGTTAGCTACAGTAAAAAAGGTTTTTTAAATCATAATTGGAGAATGAAGGATTGAGAAATTCATGGCACTTATATGATGGGAGAGATATTGTAAATGAGAGGAAGGGGAAAACTGTGTTGCAAGTATTGTGGTAATTGCCAATTGGGCTGGCCCTGGCACTCTCTCAGGGACCCCAGTGAAGTTCAGTTACCTGTGGAGGTGGGTCTGTGCCATTGTGTCAATCAGGATGTAGACTGGATCATGTGAGTGCTGAGTTTAATGTGAGTTATACAAGAAGCCAAGTGTACAAATCAGGAAACAGAGTATAATCAAGCTTTTGCCCATGATTTGCACGTTTTTGACTCAGGTAGGTGCCTGAGTAACAGACACCACTACAACTGGATGCTTTAAACAGGACAAAATGCAAAGCAAAAAAAGAAAAAGTGAGTAGATGAAACATTAAATATAGACAGAGGATTTCCCAGATGGTGTCAATTTGGCACCATTGCTCTCTCTCTCAAATTGTTTAACGATGACTAATTCTTTTCCCTAATTTGACATTTTGAAAGAAACCTTTTGGAACCATTTTAAATCTGAAATAGAGGCAAAGAAACCTTTGGGTTGCTGAGTAAATATAGGCCTGGTTGCAGTTGTTTTGTTTATTTTACCTAAAGGTAATGAAACATGATACTTTTTGAGTTTTAACTAATCTAAGGAAGGTACACCAGGAGTTAAAGAGGGGCAGTTACTTGTCTAGGCCCACCCTTGCCCTTGAACAGTAGGGCTCATGGCAAGCCGAGGGGATGCTAGGGGATGCGTGTGTAATGTAAGTGTGGTGCTACAGGGTGGGCCTGCACCCATGTCTCCTTTTTTATCTGTTATGTCTGTAGAAATTTGCCATAATTTAATGAATGAAGGGATTCAATCCATATAATATTTATTTGTTTGTTTGTTTGTTTGTTTGTTTGTTTGTTTGTTTTTAGGCAAGGCAACCCTTGGTTGACCTCACAGATTACAAGGACCTTGTCAGCTTACAATCCCCTTACTTTTTGAATTTTTTATGCCTACAGCACCTGGTATTCTAGATGGTCTCCCATCCAAGTACTAACCAGGCCCAACCCTGCTTAGCTTCTGAGATGAGATGAGATCAGGCTTGTTCAGGGTGGCATGGCCATAGACTAGAACTCATCTATTTAGAAAAGTGTAAGGGTTATTACCTTTGATTAATGCTTGATGTGTGTGTGTGTGTGTGTGTGTGTGTGTGTGTGTGTGTGTGTGAAGGAGAGGAGGAGAGGGAGAAGCAAAGGAGGAGAAGGAAGAGGTAGAGGAGGAGAGAGACTTCAACTTATAAAATTTTGCTTCAAAAGTTTACTTTTAAGTCGATGGCATTTTCTCTCAGAAACAGGGTTATAGTTAGAGGTTAGTTAAGGGCCCAGGTCAGGCTGCAAACGCATGTTTAACCAAAGTCCCAGAAGCACAGTAGTATTATAAAGCCAGAACACCATTTTATGACAGTGTTTCTGTGAAAAATTTATTGCAAATTCTGACTTAAAATGCCAGGGATCTTCCTCTGGACCCTTCTCTTCTTCCTTCTCCACCTGCGGGTCACCTCCCCAACACCAGGTGCAGATAGGAGCATCAGTGCTCAGGAGCAGAGGCATGCAATATGGTAAGTGGTCAGAGCTGGGCTGATAGATGGGGCTGAGAGCAGGCCTGGCCTCCTGGGGGACAGTGGGAAGTTGTGACAGGGCACTTTTATGGGGCCTGGGATGCTCCACCATCCTCTTTTTGTTTCTTCAGCCGTTCCTAGTGATGGCCACCTGTTTTCCTTTCTACTACTACTCACCCATGCTTCCAATAACTTTCTGTTTTCTTCATCTGTTCTGGAAAAGTACATGGCCTCCATGTTTCTTTGTTACATTCCTGTCCCTGGAGGAAGATTTCACGTTGTAAAAATTTAGTCTAGAAGAATGGTCAGACTTTGGCTGTCTTCACACTTTATTTTAAGAGCTATAAGGATTCCTTCCATCACGAGTTGGACAAAGCCTTAGAGCCACTGGGTAGGCAGATGGTTGAGAGATGGAGACATCACTGTGACCAGTACATGTTTCCTGAGGAAAATTATTTGAATGGCATAGAAGGGCCATTTAGCCCCAAAATATCCGCATTAGATGAACTTTTCTAGGGAAGGTGCAGGTTAGGAAGACTTTTCCATTTGCAGATTGCTCTGAGAGTCATGATACTTTGAATATTATCTTAGCCAGAGCTGTCTAGTGATAATGGAGCTTCTCAACTTAATGGAAAAACTAGCTATCTATATTGATATCTTGCTAAATTATAAAATGCCCTTCCATTTCTCATTTCCTATTGTAATATTCCACTTTCTCTATTGAATATGAGATGAATTTTTAGTAAAAATATAAAATAGGAATTGAGACTTGTCACTTGAGATTTGATTACCCAGGAAGCAAACTCTCAGATGAACACAGGATGTTTATTAGGAAGTGCCCTCAGGGTCAACCCCTGTGAAAAGGAGGGGCAGGAAGCAGGGCTGGGCAGGCTGAGAAGTCCATCTGTCATGCTGGCCCAACCATAGCCTTGAGACGTTGTGAAGCTTTGTTCTAGGTTGGACCAAGTTGGCCAGGCCTTTATAACTTCGCATCCATCTATCAGTCATTGGATACTGGCCACCTGTGCCAGGTGGCTCTGCAGATGAGACACCTTCTTAAGTGGCCAATGGCTCCAGGCTGCCAGTTGACAGTATTTCCAGCTGCTAGGACTACAAGCCCTTCACTGAAGGGGCTCAGTTGGTAAACCAAGGTGTCTACTGCAATACTCAAAATAGAAATAGGCAATAACTAGGAATTTATAATATAAAATCAAAAAGCACACCTGCTTAAATTGCCATTTCATTTGTATGGATTCATTCAGCAGGTGGAGCAACAGACTGCAATTCATGGGCCAGGAGGTTCATGCACCTGTGGCTGAGCACAGACACTGGGCTGAGACCAAGACATTTCGCTTTCTACAATGGCAACCTCCTACAGACATGCCACAGCAATCAGGAAAAAGAAAAGCCTCTTTTCAACATTTACTTTTTAATGAAAGGTGAATTTAATTACTTATTAACCCCGACTATAAAAGCAACTTATTTTTACTGTAAAAAATATGTATAGTATAAAAAAAGTATAAGAACAAGGGAAAAAATCACCTATATAAACCCACCCACTAGAAGTAATCAGAAAATCATTGTTAACCTTTTTGTATACTTTAACTAATCTTCTCTGAGATTATATATATATATATATATATAATTTCTCCTCCCCCCATAGTTGAGCTCATGTTGGACTTATGGGAGGCAGAAGTGTGTCATGATTAAGAATGAATTGAAGGCAGAAAGAACTGGCTTGAATTCTGTCTCTGCCACTTATTCTTCATGAAACTTTCATTCATTTATTCATTCATTCAAAAAATAACTATTATGTGGCATTGGGGATACGAGGGTGAAAAGAAATAAATCCTTTCCTTCATGAACTCATGTGATAATGGAAACTTAACCTTTCTTAAAGTCTCCACCTCTAAAGTGGAGATAATGATACCCACCCCTTAGGGTTTCCATGAGAATTACCATCTTGTGAGATGAGATAATGTATATAAAATGCCTGCATGTAATAATCATTCAAAAAATGGCAGTTATTATCATCACATAAGTTGCTTTCTTTCACTGAACAATATGTCAGTTTTCTCATGTCATAAAAAAACCACTTTTGTTGGGGTCACTGTGGGGTTCCTGCAGCATCAGTGGAAATACTGGTGCTTGGATCCCCATAAGGAGCACAGCCTTCAGAAGTCCAGCAACCCCACGGGACAGCCCTTGTTGGTTAAGAAGCCCATTCACCCTTCTGTTTTCCAACAGAGAAGGGGCTTCTGAATCTCTGATAACCTCATCTTCTCCCTTCCATCTCTTCAGCCCTTCCAACCCTTTGTAAGCAGTTTCTGCCAGTAAGTTCTTTCTGTTTGGTATATCTAGAGTGGGTTTTGTTTTTCTGCTTGGACCTAAGGGAGACAAACATTACATTTCATTCTGGCTGCCCATTTTAAAAGCAACTGTAAGAAATAAAGGTAAATTGGATAGTTGCAAAAAGAATTGAAGACTTGAAAAATGGGGCAGGTGAGGAAAAGTTGCAAAAGGGAACAGGAAAAAGGCTGCAGGTCATCAATAAATAAAGGATTTAGGCATCTGAAATGTCACTCTAAGAATCTGACCATTTGTTTGTCATCGCTAACAAGAAAAGAACCAGAGGAAATTTTCTCAAAGCCAGGGAATTAGACTCTTTTTAAGGAAAAGATTCCTTATAAAATGGAGTGGGTAGGGAGCAACTATTATTTGTCCCAGAGGACATTTGGTAATGGCTGCCTCTCTAATGGCATTTTTGGTTGTCACAACTAGGGGTGGGGGCCATCTAGTAGGTGGAGGCCAGGGGTGCTATTCAGCACCCTACAGTGCAAGGACAGGCCCACAGCAAAGAGTAATTCAGCCCAAAATATCAATAGTGCTGGTATAAATGAATTAAGTGGAATTTCTAGGCACTGCGGAGTACTATTATCAGCTCTACAAAATGCCTCTCCTGAGTATCTGGCTGACTTTTTAAAATAGCAACTTTATTGAAATACACGGCAATTCATATACCACAGCATTTATCCTTTTAAATCGTACAGTTCAGTGGCTTTATTCACAGAGTTGTGCATTGATCACCACTATCTCATTCCAGAACTTTTTCATTGTCCTCAACAGAAACACCATACTCATTAGTAGTCACCCTCTATTCCACGTCCCCAAAGTCTTATAGCGACATTGGGATTTTGAAAGCATCAGGCACTCATAAATTACTTTACCATGTACTTTATAACAACAATTCTTTTTCTTGAAGGAAACAATGATCGTTTCCTTGCTTTGCTTTGTTTTGTTTTGTAACATACCTGAGGACTTTTCAAACACTTTAGGCCAGCTAAGAAGACATTGCCCAAGAAGTGGATTCTGTCAAGGAGTCTAGATTTGAAATTCTGCATTTCTAACAAGCTCTTGAGTGGTACCAGTGTTGCTGGTTCGAAGGCCACATCTGAGTAGAGAGGAGATAGACAAGAGCAGCAAACAAGGAACTTTTATAGTGTAACCTGCTGTCTATTCTCTTGGAGTCATTTTTATTTTATTTATTTAATTATCAAAATTATTGGGGTGACATTGGTTAATAAAATCATACAGTTTTCAAGTGTACAGTTCAATAATATGTCATATATATATTGCATTGTATGTTCACCACCCAAAGTCAGATTTTCTTCCAAAGTCAGATTTTCTTCCATCACCAATTATTTGAACCCCTTAACCCCCACCTACTCCCTCCTTCCCTGTAATACCCAGTAATCCACTGTCCGTGTCCATGAGTCTCTGTTCATTTGTCATGTTTGTTTGTTGCTTTCAGTTTTATATACCACATATGAGTGAATCAAATGATTCTCAACTTCTTCTATCTGACTTATTTCACTTAGCAAGATCCTTCTGTGTTGTCTCAAATGGCAGTATTTCATCTTTTCTTATGGCTAAGTAATATTCCATTGTATACATGTACCACATCTTCTTTATCCAGTTATCTAACGTAAGACATTTCAGTTGCTTCCATGTCCTGGCCACCATGAATAACGCTAATATGAACATCGGAGTGCATATATCTTTGCAGATAAATGTTTTCAAGATTTTATGGGTAATAGAGAGATTGCTGGGTCATATGGTAATTCTATTTTTAGTTTTTTGAGGAACCTCCATACTGTTTTCCATAGTACCTGTACCAATTTGTATTCCCACCAGCAGTGTATGAGGATTTTTTCCTCCACAACCTCTCCAATACTTGTTATTACTTGTCCTGTTGATGATAGTCATTCTAACAGGTATGAGGTGGTCTCTCATTGTGGCTTTGATTTGCATTTCTCTGATAACTAATGAAGTTGAGCATCTTTTCATATGTCTGTTGGTCATTTGTATGTCTTCTTGGAAGAAGTGTCTGTTCAGGTCCTCTGCCCATTTTTAAATTGCATTGTTGTTGTTGTTTTTTTTTATTGTTGAGTTACATGAGTTCTTTGTATATTTTGGATATTAGGCCTTTATCAGAGACATTGGTTGCAAGTATATTCTCCCATTCAGATGGCTGCTTCTTTGCCTTATTGATGGTTTCTTTGGCTGTGCAGGAGCTTTTTGGTTTGTTGTAGTCCCATTCATTTATTTTTGCTTTTACTTCCCTTTCCTTTGAGGTCAAATTTATAAAATCCTCTAAATCCCAAACTCACGAATTTAGTACCTGTGTTTTCTTCTATGCAATTTATTGTTTCAGGTCTTATACTCAGGTCCTTGATCCATTCTGAAGTAATTTTGGTATATGGCGATAGATAGAGGTTCAGTTTCTTTCTTTTGCATGTGGCTTTCCTGGACCTGTTTTTAAAATAACAATGTTATTGAACTATATAATTCACAACCCATATATTCCCCCATTTAAAGTATACAATTCAATAGTTTTTAGCATATTGACAGAGCTTTGTGACTATTACCACAAACAATTTTTAAACATTTTCATCACCCCCAAAAGCAATCTCATATTCATTAGCAGTCACCTATCATTTCCCTCCAGTTCCCCACCCCTCATCTCAGCCCCAGGCAACCACCATCTACTTTCTGTCTCTATGAATTTGCCTATTCTAGATGTTTCATATAAATGGAATCACATAATGTGTGACCTCTTGTGTCTGGCTTCTTAGCATCATGTCTTCAATGCAGTATGGATTGGAGCTTCATTCCTTTTCATTGCCAAACAATATTCCATTTTATGGATATGCTGCATTTTGTTTACCCATTCATCAGCTAATGAATATTTGGCTTGTTTCCACTTTCGACTTAGAGCAATACTGGCAGTCTCACTGAATCTTAAAATTTTATGAGAAGTTTTGTTTCCGTGTTATTGACTGATTGATTACTTCACTGTTAAAATGCAAACTGTGGGGAAAGATGGCACACAACATATTAACAACCATTTATATGCTGGTTTCAATGAATTTATCAAGAGTTTTTCTCAGAGCTACTTTTGAATAGGAGAGGGTAGGAGAGCACTGGTGGTACCGAATCTGGCATGATGTGGAGGCTGGAAAAAGGGGCAGAAAGGGAAGCTGAGGCCTCTAAAACAAGCACCATTCCTCGATCTTGCCTTGTGTAAATGTATTCATTGCAAAATTTTCAAAGGAGACTGAGAAATTGCAACTATTTAATTGGTAGGTTTAATTAGATACACTTTTGTTTGGAAGCCAGTGATTGGACAAGATGCAATTGAAATCTTCTATCCTTAAAATCTTGAAGTTCTATCTTTTAGACTAATGAAGTTGTTTAGTGAGAAAAACTTAGGTTTTGTTTTGATTTGGTTGGTCTTATTTATGAATCAGTAAAGCAGCAGCCTTTTCCTTCCTCCCTTTCTCATGATTGCTCTTTGATTAGGTCCATGTTTATTAGCAGTTTGGAGGAGGGTAAGGAAATAGTAAGAAAAATATAGCTCGTGGTGATTGGCTGCTCCATTTGTGTTTCCCCACTGTGATAATAAGTATAGTGCTTTCTATCTTTGTTGGATGGATTAACTCAGGCCAACCTGGCCATTTGTAAGCATTCGCATGAAAAAAAAAAAGGTTTCATATGTGAGAGACCAACAACTTTAGTTTAAGGAAAATAGTTGTGCTATTGACAGATGTCAATTGGTTGCAAAATCTCTATCTCTTACTAATGTACTAATATAATTGTTCTCAATTTTAGAAGCCAGGGTGTGTAGATTCACCTGGCTTTTGTTTTAGGCGCAGTATCAGTTGTCTATGGCTGCTTAATAAACTACCTCTAAATGCAGTGGTTTCCAGTTATTTTCTTCCACCAGCAATCTCAATTTGAGCAGGGATTCCTACTTATTGGTTATCTCTATTTCAGGAGGCATCAGCTGGGGTGGCTCTTTTAGGGCTGTAGGATACACTTCTCAAAGTGACAAACTCATATACATGATAAATTGGGACTGGCTGTTGGCTCTTCTCCATGATGACCTCTCTATAGGGTAGCTTGGGCTTCCTCACAACAGAGTGGCTGGGTGAGAACAATGAGTATCCCAAAAGAACCAAGCAGAAATTATATTGCTTTTTATAACCTAGCTTGGAAAATCATACAATGTCACTTTCACCATAGTCATAAACCAGCCCAGATTCGAGGGGGAGGGAACGTAGACCCCCACCTCTGGATGGCAGGAGTGTCAAAGTCACAGTGTGAGAACACGTGGGATGAGAGATATTGTAGTGGCTATCTTTAAAAATCCGATCCTTCTTCACACCCCCAATTTCCCAAGTGTAAAGATTTTTTTTAATTTATCTTGATGATCATTTTCCCTCAACTGTCTCCTCTAAAACTGGTTGCTATTCTACCTCAGAAGTTAACATTCTTTAAAGTAATTTATGTATGAAAGATTGTCCCTCTAGTATACTTAAGGCATCTACTATGCATCTTTCTAGGATGAGGTGTGTCCATATAATTCTTACCTCTATCTGATTTGTAGAAAAGAATAACACACAAGTAGGCATAGCCCTAAATATAAGAAACAAAACAAATGCAAAACTATATATAGAGAGAGCCTGGGGCAGCTTTAAGTCAATTTTTGGAAGGTTCTATGGTGTAGGTGATAGGTAGATTCAGCGGAAAATCTTACGTACATGTGCTGAATAATGAGTAGTTTCAATTTTGTAATTATAATGGCAATGGAAGGTAATGATTTATGATGTGTGTGTGTGTGTGTGTGTGTGTGTGTGTGTGTGTGTGTGTGTATTTGTATTTGTTCCTAGCTAAGTTGGAATACTGAGGCTGGCTAGCAGTGATTTGGTTATGACTTTGTGTAAAATTCTGAATTTGAAATCATAAAGCAACATATATTTCCATCAAAGTAGCATTTTGCTTGATATTTCAATAAAATTTTTCACAATGCTAAAAGTTTCAAGAATTTCACAGTGAACATCTATACACACCCACCACCCAGATTCTACAATGAACATTTTACTCTATTTTCTTAGTTACATATTTACTCATTCATCCATTGCTCCATCCATCCATCAATCCATCTTGTTTTTTTATATACATCAAAGTAACTTATAGTCATCAGTACACAAAGTAGTGTATTTTAAGTTCTGTTTTAAAATGTGGACACTTTTTTCTTTTTCAATCTATCTTGTAAAACTTATATTTGACAACTATATGAAATCAGGTGGACTTGATCTTTTGTCATTTTATTAAAAATGAAATCTATGACAATTTAGTGGAGAAGTTGCTGGAGAAACAAACTAGAGATTGTGCTTTGTGATGCACATTATTTAATGTGCTTCAGATCATATCTTCAACCTCACTTGAGTATATAAAAATCTTATGCATTTTGAACTGCATGGTTGTGTCACCTATAGTGAAAAGGCTGACTAATGAATAAAACAAGCATAGTACCTTTTCATTTCCTTAAGCATGTCAGAAGCCATATTGGATTTTTATCTGTAAAACTGATGGAGAATTTTTTTTAGAGAAATTAAATCAAGACTCATGGCAGTTGTACAGATAGAACAGGTTCACTCTACAGCTCCCATACCTTTTCATTTCAACCCACTTCTTCCAAATGGTATAGCCTCAATATCTAGCCACTTTGTTTTTAGCTTTCTTTTCTTCTTCATTTTTTTTAAAATGTATATCCTTCAGGTAATTGTTTGAATCCTTAATTTTCCTCTATTATGTAGCAACACAGCACAAAATAATGTGGAGACTCATTGATCAGTTCATTAATTCATTCATTCTTTCAGCAAATGCTTATTGAGTGTCAGGTTCTATGCTAGGCATTGGGAAAACAAAAATGAATAGCACATAATCTTTATTTTCGACGCAAAGCAATTAACACAGTACATTGATCAATATCGACGAGAAAATGGGATAAAAGATTTTCTATCCACTTTCCAATGAGAGTAACTATTGCTCTTTACCCAATCTCTGCTTTTTTTTATGTTGTGTAGACACCAAACAGTAGTGTACACAGAACAATGTTATGCTAATGACTCATTATTATATCAGAACATTTTAAAAGAGCAAGGATTGTTTTATGGATTTGAGAAGAAGCAAGATCAATATGTTATCCACCCTGTGTGTTTTTATGTAACTAGCCCAGAATTCCAAGGTGTCTTATAATCTGTAAAATTGTATTAAACCTAGTAAATGCAAGGCACAGCCATTTTATTACTTTAAAAAAAAAGCCTACAGCACTTGGTCTTCCTTGGTGGTCTCCCACCTAAGTACTAACCAGGCCCAACCCTGCTTAGCTTCTGAGATCAGATGAGATCAGGCACATTTAGGGTGGCATGGCCATAGACCAATTTTATTACTTTTTAGTACTTAGACTCTATGAATTCATTTGTTTCCTTTACAAATTAAATGCTTTGTGTCTTAAACTTTCTGTTTTTAATTAAAATCTTGAGATAAAATATATATTACATATCAGCCTGTCTGCATGTATTCAAGGGAAGGGCATCATTTGGGGTTGTTTAAAACTTTCAAAACCTTTTGAGGGAAGAATATTAGAAAGGTGCTTATCAAATCACCTCATACTTGAGCTAAACAAGTACAAAGGATGAAAATAAAGTGGACAACCATGCCGCTTTACTCCTATACCTTAAAGACATCATTAGCATTGATTACCATGAGAAGATAGTAACTTTACTTTGACGGATTTGAAAGTCAGGAAAAAGTCTTCCTTTCAGAGCTGTTGTGAGATTAAATGAGACAGTTAAGGAAAGTCTTTGGCACAATGCACCATTACATAAATGGTTTCTGCTGCTGAGAGGGTGTAGTTTAGTGGTTCGGGATTAGGCTCTGGAGCCAGTCACCTGGATTTGCATTCTGGTTCTACCACCCACTGCCTGGATAAGCTTGGGTAAATAACTACAATGTTGTCTGTAAAGTGGAGATAGGATCCACTTATATTAAATATCTGTTGTTGCATAAAAAAAAATTATCCTAAAACTTAGTGGGGATATCTTAAAACTACTACATGACTTCATAGGAGGGCTAAATGAGACAATCCATGGAAATGTTCACCACAATGCCTGGAACACAGTAAGCACTCAATAAATGTTGACCAATATTATCTCTAAAGAAAGATAATATACTCTTATTTCCCTAGGAAAATCTAGTTTCTTCTGGATTAAGACATTAACATATAAAAATTAATTTATGGTATTTAAAAATTATGTAGAATTCTGAATGTTCAGTAGAAACAGGTATTTCTGACACACTCCCTGGCCTTAAATCTCTTTCATAATTTATTACGCAGGGTGTTGAGGAGAAAGGGGAGCTGGATATTGGGGACTACCTTTACACCTAAAATCATGAAGTCATGGGTGTACAGAGCTATTACATTATTTAGGCCAGAAGATGCTAGAATCATTCTCCATTGTGTGCCCCAGTTCTCACTATTATTTTCCTGCTGTTATCTATAAAATTAGCTGACTTGCTTCTTACAAAGCCAAAGATAGAGCATCTCCATTATCTTATTAGATACTCCTCTTGAAATAAAAAGCCCTTCTATATCAGTGACAGCATCTATTAGCACTGCCACACTCCAGTTTCCTGGATACCACTGAACTTGGATGATCTGGGCACACTAAAGTAGACCAGGGAGTCCACAGCCACATGATCAGACTGAAAATGGGGCAGAGAAGGGAGGGTTTGGGGAAGCTTATAGATGTGTTATCTCAGAGGATCCTCAAAATGGCCACATTTCAGGTTTCTTCCTCCAAGGTTTAAATTCCTCATCAGATGTGGAGTCCGTATTATTTTGCACTATTTTTGCTGCCAGCCTGTGTTGGAGAACATTTCCTAAGATGGCTACAATTCTATAAAATATGTGTTCTGTAAAAAGGGCATAATAATATTCTTACCTGGGGGCCATACTATTGTTGCCCCACCTGTGTTTCCATGGCATTCACCTTTACCTGTGCAAGGCCTCTGATTGTGATCACCTGGGACTCTGCCCAAGGGCTCTTTCCCAGATTGTGAAAGCACACTCTGCCTGCACAAAAGAAGAAACAGAAATGCTGGAGAGTTAATGGCCAGAAGGGCTTTCGATATAGTGGAGAAATATCCCAGCTTCCTCACTTTCTGGGAGGAGAGAAGATTCCACATCATGTCCCTGAGCTCCGTAGCAAATCCTGCTGAGCTCTAGTCACCCACAGCAGTAAGTGGCTTGATAACCCACCCATTATTGGCTTCCTTGTCTTCCCTGTCTCACTCACCCAGTTATCTTCTGGTGTTTCTTGGGATCAACTCTTAAGTAAAACTATTTATATTCAAATCCTTGTCTCAGGGTCTGCTTGTGGGGAAACTCAAACTAAGACATCACTCACAGTATGTATGTGAGGATTAAAAGAGATGACATATGCGCAATGCCTGGCATGTAATAGTAGCTAGCATTTATTGATCTGTTTCTTTGTGCCAGGATTGCCTTAAGCACTTTATATGTACTAACTCATCTAACCCTATATTACTCTTCATAACCTGTCATTATTTATTTCCCTACTACAAATGAGGAGACTGAGACACAGAGGGAGTAACTTGCCCAAGATCACACAGTATTCAAACCAATGAAACCATTATTCAGACCAAGGCAGTAAACATGGAAACATTTTTTCAGGGTGCTGGAGTGTTCCTTTGAGTTATTGGAGCTCTAACTTCATTGAGTTCATCTTGGGAGATTCTGGCTTATTTTCTCTATATTGTTGACACATGGGTGATAGTATTTTGAGGGAGATTTTTTTCCTGTTGCTCCCACTTAGGTAAGTTTCTGTCAGAGAAGTGTCACCAACAGCTGGAGGTTGTGGGTGGTGGCTCTGGAGAAGGCAACTATCATTCAGATGCCCTTTATAAAGGGGTCAACTACAGCCAAGATAGGGAGTGAGGAGAAGCGGGTGAGAATGAGGGGGTGATGTTTATGGGGTGTTGAGAGAAGAGCTGATGGTTCCTCCTCTTTATCTCCCATGAACCACTATGATCAGAGGAGTTAGGTTTGGTAAGGAAACTGACCACACCCTCCAAAGACTTGGAGTAGAAATGACAAGGCCAATCATACACCCTGGTCACTTTGGGTGCCTTGAGTTACAAGCCTGGCAAGTGACGACAGTGGGAAGAATGGTAGTGGGAGAGGACAAGATATAAATCAAATATAACATTTAATTTTTAAACTGGATTGGTTTTTAATAGCTGAAAAAGACCTAAAAGTTGTTAAAACTGTCCAAGGTGTGAAGGGACACAAAAGGCAAATTTGCCATAAAATCATGTTTCCAAGTAGTGATTGAAGAAAAAGAAAATGTTTATAGGCCATGGAGTTGAGCCTGCTCAGTAATGGCTAATTCTTACAAAGTTCTCACTGTGGCCCAGGTACTCTGCTAAGCATTTCACAAATAGTAACTGGTCTAGATCTAGAAAATGAGTGCTTTTATCATCATCATCATCCCCATTTTACAGAGAAGTTGAACAATTTTCTCAAGGACGAAACTAGAGCCGACATTTGAATGTAAGTGATCTGGATCCCAAGTCTATGGTTTTAGCCTCTAAGCTACAAAGCTTTGCCAACCATCCACTTTCATTCTATTCTGGTGTAGTTTTCCCTTTTGGGTCTTTTGAGGCTGACATTTCTGTTCTCTACACTGTTTGTGGTTAAACTTAGTGACTACAGGAGGGCGGGTAGAGGTTTTAATAGTTTAAAATAAGGTACTGGACTCACATTTCTCAAATGACATTTTCCCAAATGGTATGAACTTTAAATGAAAACATGTAAGATCTGACAGTCTGATTTAAGCTCTGAGCAGGGCCAAGGAATAACTAATGCTCACCTCTTTCTACAAACACTAGAAATTCACACAATGATTTGTCACTTAAGCTTTTCTCCTAGATCTTCATCGTATTTCAAGGTCTAGGCCCAGATGGGCATTTCATAAAGGCTTTTTGACAATGATTAGAAGGTTTATTTAGTATTCTAGACTTGTCTCACATATATCCAGGATAAAAATGTCTGACATTTCGATGACCACTTGCTTATTTATTATTGAGACCCATAATGCATAGCATGCATGGGCTGATATCTATAGTAGGGTAAGGGTACTTCTGTGGCATCTAATAGAAACTATGACTTAAACTGTTTTGAAAGCAAGGAAAAGGCAGAATTTGTTTAAGCAACTCAGAGGCATCATCAGGCACCCAGGTTTTTTGTTTCATCTATCTTTCTATTTTTTCCAGCTCTGCCCTATTTAGTGTATAGGTGTTGACCTAAGACTAATTTTCGTCCTAGACACAAAATGATGGCCAGTGGCAACTAGGGTATTTGTTTCCTTGTTCGTCTAACAGGATAGACAGGGAAAACCTCTCTCTCATACCACAGGATGTTAAATCCTTGCTTTTAGTTTTATTGGACCACACATTGATTAACCAAGACTAATCAGTACCCACCACCCTGGAAGTGTGAATACCTAAACACAAATAGGGTTCTATCAGAAAGAAGGTGCAAATAGATGCTGGGGAGGCTCTGAAGCTGTTTCTTCAAGTGGAAAATGGTGACCTAACAGAATCTTGCAGGAAACCATGACGCTCAGCAAGAATGTATGTACGGTTGCGAGATTTAGCATATAAAAATAGAGAATGCCCAGTGAAATTTGAATTTTGGATAAACAGCAAATAATTTTTTAGTATAAGTATGTGTACTTCTTTTTATGAACACTATAAATTTACACATTAATTTGGTTTGTGAGCTTTTCTTCCAGATCCTGGTTGCATTATGAGATCAGAGGGGCATTTCAAAAATGTTTTGTTTTTGATGAGGATTAGAAAGCTTATTTAGTCTTCTACCCTTCTCTCACATGTATACAGGATAAAAATACTCACTTATACTAAAAAAATTGATTTGTTGTTTATCTGAAATTCATATTTAATGGGCCTCTTGTATTTTATCTGGCAACTCTAAATGTATGTAACAATCTTGGCCATAGCAGGCATTCATTCAGTGGTATTAGTGTTCCTTCTACATAGGAGCTCAGTTAAAGGGCAGCATGGTATTTAACTCTTACTAACCTTCTAGAAAAGATATACTTTTGATCAAAATAGCAATTAACTGACCTGGATGTGGCTGGCTCCAATAAACCCTTAACCTGTACTCAAAACCAATCAAAGCAAATGTCCCTAAGTTGAAGGTCATATTCGTATATCTAGGATGGCACATTTATAAAGCATCTAATATTACCACTTAAACTAAATTGGACCTATATCAAAGGATATTCAGTTACTGGTTTGTCCTTATCTAGTTCTGATTCTATACAGATAAACCATTCTTCATTTAATATACAGGGATGAAAATGGAGCAACTGCCCCAGGAATTCTGCCTCCAGGGGATGAGGGAAGGTTGAGGTCATAGCACTGTTACTTTGCGACTAGAGGAGGCAGGAGACTTTGCAAAGCTCTGCTGTTGCTTCTGACTCCATTTTCCCTGACTGCTAATTCACTATTCCTACCTGTAAAAATTCTTAATATGTTTCCTACAAGCTGAGGAGAAAGCAGGCACCTTTATTTTCTCACTCAATGTTCGCCATGTTATGAAAAATAAAATTCTATTGGCTTGGCACAGAGAAGCCAAATCTAGAATATTGTTACATATTGTTACCAGATTCACCACGAGAACAGATTAAGTTAATTTTATCTAAGATATCTATTTCCATTGCAGTACAGTATTGCATATTTCTAATTTGGTGGCTGCTATGACCTCATACACTGCTTATTTTCTGTTCTTTTCTTTTTCTTTTCTCCTGTGCCTTTCTGGAAAAAAAAAACCAGAAAAAACAATTTTCCTTTTTGCTTCTTTCATGCAGTTTTGTTTAGATTTGTCTGCAATAGCTTTAAAAATGTTATTTTTATTCTGTTTTCAAAAAGTGGCACTGGAAATCTCTCCTTCCATTTCATCACCTCTTTATCCTCATTGGAAACGTGAACCATGGTGGGTATTAAGATCTTTACATTTCTACTGGTTGGGCGATGACTTCATTGCTTTCATGCCAGCTGGGGAATCTTGTGTGGCGGAGCATTGGACCAAAGCGGAGCTGTGGGTTGCTGCTGCTGACGCTGCTACAACAGCCGTTCGCATGTATCCAGCCGCTGTATAAGGGATTCTCATGCTAGTCGTTCTTTGCTCCTAATTCACCCACGGGATTGCAGGCTGCTGGATGAGTGTACATGTGAATGTGTGTGTATATGTGTGTGTGTGTGTGTGTGTGCATGTGTGTGCATGCATGGCTGCAACAGTTGGACAGCAGCAGCAATGGACTTCGATATTATTTTTACCAACGACAGGGACAAACCGTCTTTCATCTTTTATTTCCAGGCGGTGCCTGGGTTCCCGCTACAAATGTGCTCTTCCCGCTCTTCCTGTACCCCCCCATCCCCCGCACGTGTCCCTCCTGAGACCAGGATAGCTGCGCTGCAGGCAGGATTCCCCATTTTTTCCCGCAGTGACAGGCGGATTCCCGGGCCTCCTCTGCCCCCCGCCCCCGCAGCCACCCCTTTCCCAGTCACGATCCCTTCACCACGTTCCTCTCCCCGCTCTCCCCCCTCAACGCCCCGACAGCTCGCGGCTTGAGCCCCGCCCCTCTCAGGCACCCAGCCCAGGTTGCTAGGGCCTGGCGGGGCAACCAAACGTGGCGCGCGAGGCGGTGCGGTGCGCGCGTGCGCGCGCCCAGGCAGGTTCATACAAGGAACCAGTAGTCTTTGGCTTCGGGGGCCCGCGAACGAGCGGCGCGCGCAGGGCGCGCGAGCCTGAGCTCGAGCACGAGCGCTCTCTCCTCATTGGCTCCTCCTAGAAATAGGTGGGGCTGAGGAGCTTTCCCATTGGCCTGAACGGGACGGCCGGGGCGGGGCAGTTAGCATATTAGGCTGCGCATTCGCTTTTGCGAGAGGGCGGGGCCAGAGGTTTCGATTAGTTGTCCCTGCAGCTGGGGAAGGTAAAGCGGCGACGGCGGCTTCAGGAGCTGTGGGTTCCCCGGCTGGAAGCTGCGGGCTCGCGGGGTGAGTAGTCGCGCCGCCACCCTCCTGTCAGGCCTTCTTGCCTTCACATCGGCCCTGCGCCCACCCGATTTCTCCCTAGGGTGGGGACCCAGCTGGTCCCCCGAGCGGACTTGAGAAGGGGCGGCGGCGCGGGTACCCCCAGAACTGGGCGACGCGGCGAGGGGCGCCCCAGCCTGGAGTTGACCCCCTTGCAGCGCCCCATTGCGCCGCAGGAAGGGTTTCCCCGCCGAGGGGCTGGGGCTGTATTTTGGGGTGTGGGGAGATGAGAGGATATGAGGAGGGGCGGCGGGTCAAGGCCGCCCCGCGGGGCTCCCCTTAGCGGCGGGTCTGCGGCTTTCCCGCCGCCCCCGCGGCGCTAGCTCCCTCGGGCTTGCGGCGAGGGAAGCCCCTTCCCGCCGGGGAGGAGCCTTTGCACCCAAGCCCCGCTCCCGAGTTCCGAGAGAGCCCGGGACCCACCGAGGGCTGAGAGTCGCGGCCCTGGCCCAGCTGACCTTGGCCTCCCGCGAGGGTGGTCGAGAGACCCGCCGCCTGCCCCGCGGCTCCTCCAGCCTCTCCCAAACAAGTTTCAGGCATTGCCATGAAGTTCAAGACTGGCATAGTGAGGAGGAGCAAAATTGGCCCTTTCCCAGACGTCCGTACCCTTTGTACCCTCATAGAAATCAAATCCTGGGGTTCGGAAGCATCTAGCAGAACGAACAGGTTCTGCTCGCATTGACTCGTTTTGTGCCCACGTTGGGGAAAAAAATAACCGAACATATTTCCGTGTAAAGGCAGATCTTCCTTGAGGGTTTTGTTTTTCGCTTCACTTGAGTGCTAAAGCACAGATGCCCGAATAAGAAAAACCCGACCTTAGTTTCTTAGATTAGACGGACGCAGTGATATTTAAGTAGTTGCATATCCATGTTCTGTTTAACACAATCTATTTTAATTGGCTGAAATTTAAGCTGATTTTAGAAACTATCGCAGACACAGAATAATTTCTTTCCCGTGCATCTGAATTAGGTTGGTTTCGACGTAACGGTTATGTATGTAGATAATGTGAAAGATTACACAAATTATTTTGAGAGCATTTGACTGAAACAGGAGACGTAAATATGCACAGAATAGGATTATCGTTTTAGGTAACATCTGCTGGAACATTTCCAGCCTGTTCCTTTCTTGCCTTTAAGGTTACAAAAAAAAGGCATCTTTATGGAGGCTATTCTGATTTGTCTGAATGACATTAAATGTAAATTTGTTTTTAATTTTTTAAGAGTTTTCCAATGTTTTATAAAATGTATAGAAGCTATGTTTACTTGTCTCTGATGTTGAAGCGGGGGTAGTATCTTTAACCCATTTAGGGTTCATTAATAATAAATATTTTAAAGAGTGCACATCTTTTTGAGGACATAATAGTTGAGTACCTGAGCAATTTTTAATTTCTTTATTAAAAGTACTATTTTGGGTTTGAGCATTTTTGTCGTTGACATTGGAACAGGAGTAAGGAAGCCTGCAGCAGTATTACCACTTTGACACCACCAGTGGGTGTTTCTGTTGACAAATGCAGAGAAGAGAACATTTGGGAAGGAAATCTTTTTTTCTTTTTCTTTTTTTCGGGGGGTGGAGGGGGGTGAGGGGGGAAGGAGACAGAAGAGAGAAGCTGTAGAACTAAAGCTGCCAGCACAGTGTATGCTGAGCATTTCACAAGTACACGGAAACCTAATTAGGATAAAAAAAAATTCGGTTTGGTTGTATTAAATAATAGAACTCCAGAAGAGGCATACTAAATAAAGTTAATCATTTCTAGAGAGTTAAATAACCTATTTCAGAGGCGGTGGAGGGTCTTCAGTCGGAGAGGGTGTCAAATCCTTGAATTTGTCTTGCTTTTTAAAAACATAACGCAACACTTAATTTGATGTATATGCATATATAAGTTTAGTATTCTAATTTGCTTATTTAATATATTTCCTAAGCCTAATTGTTTTAAAAACAAAACTGGGTATATTTTTTAAAATAATGAGAAAGCCTTCTTTCTACAGAGGCTTCCTTTTTTCCTGCTCAGATTTGTAATTTATTCATGACTTTGGGGCTTGTGGTAGGGATGGATTTTTTTACTCCTTTATCTCAGGTTTTTGATGTTTACTTATGCAAGTTCCCTGGACGGAAGCTGCCATTATTTTCATTGTAATTTTCTTGGAGTTATTTAAACGAGTGTGGCATCTACAGTATTCCCTGGGGTTTCAAAAGAAAAGGCTCCTATTGAGGGAAATTGCAGGGCCATCTCGCATAGATGAGTAATAGAAGGTTGACTGATTGCGAATCAGATGTATTCTCTTCCAAATATGCTGCATGGGGTTAAGGCAGTCTCATTTAATGAGAACCAGATTTTAGGTGGTATTTCTATTTTGAAGGTGCTGTATTGTTAACATTACAAAGTGAAATACAGAGGTGGAGAAATTACTTCAAGTATGCCCCCCCCACCCACCCCCGACCAGCCTTGTTTCTCTGTGTCCAAGAATCTGACTCAACAATGGTTGCATTGTTGGAAATGACAGTGGCTTCTGTTGCAGGAATTTAACCTTTCGTTATGATTTATGTTTCAGTTTATCTTGTGATAGAAAATTCAGCTACATCTGAGAATATGGCTGTAGGAAATTTTAAGGAGGTAAGCAGAGAAAAAGCCGCCTTCAGAATGCCTATTAAAAGTTTCCCTTTTTCCCCTTCCATTTTGATAACTGATGGTTATCTCCTTTATTTTCTCTAGATAATAGAAGGTATGCTAACATGCTAGTTTGTTTTTGGCAGTTAGTTGGGGATATGACTTTTTCATGTAATAAGTTGATGTCAAATAATAACAGAAGGCATTTGAGAACATATGGAATTAACACATGCAGATCCAAAATGAGAGGGAAGTCCTTTAGGTAACCCTTAAAACTTGTGTACAAGAAGAGCAAAATTTGAAGTATTAAGTTGCTAGGTAGAAAAGGTTGTTTACTTAGCATTTGATAATTTTAGATTCTAAAGTTTCATTTATTGGCAACATCAAATTTCTTGCCAGAGGAGGAGAAAGAATCTCAAAGAATCTAAAAGATTATCATCTGGTGATGGTGTCAGTTGGATCACTTTTCAACTTAAGAAAATAATGTAATTAAAAGAATACATTTAAACTTTCCAGTTTGGGAAGCTTTTCCAATTTACTTTACATCTTAAACTCAACGTTAGAAATTTTTTGTTGGCAAAGCATCACTTCAGTGTATGGATTCCAATTCTTGATCGTTTCTAGAATGTTTTCTTGATATAGAGCAGTGCACAGATGACTATTACACAAAGGTCTGTCCTATTTCTCCTTCAGGTTTTTGTATACTTCTTAATACTGAGAAATGAACTTGAGTGTGATTATGTTGGTGGGTATGAGGACCTCCTCCTACCAGAAGAGACTGGTAACATTTAGACAATTTAGACTTGGGAATTAACAGAAAATTATTACATTAAAGGGAGCTAGCCCATTCAGGTCTTTGAGATTGATTGTCAGCACTTTGAATTAAGTAAGCTCTTTATGTATTTAGAAATATTTTTGTTTGAGATAGTTCTATTTGGGTCAAGTTTTGGGTGTTGTCTCTCTTTGGGGCAATCTTCTCTATAATAATTATTTATTGAGCCTTACCGAATACCAGATACTATGGCAAATAACTTATTTGCATGAATATATGTGCATACATATGTTGTATGAAGTAGGTGTTTTTTTTTTAATTCCTGTGTACACTTGGTCAAATGGGCTCAGAGAGAGAAAATAATTTGTCCAGATTACCCAGCTAGTCAGCAGCAGAGGCAAAACTTCCATCCAAACCGGTCTAACTTGAACCTGTGCTCTTCAAAACTGAGCTTTCTGCTTCTCTTAGGAATCCGATTCTGCTCTTGGAGTGGTACTTGAGGTAAAAATGTGCCTCCTCCAGTTCACAGGCTACACTGGCTGCCTAACCTTTAGTCACATGGGAGGTGGATTCAGATTCATCAGCACTGCTGGATAGGACAACTGGAAGTGCAGACTTTTCTAACAGGGTCATTTGTTTCCTCATAGATGAAGCTTGTACCTAATTATTTACACCCCAAAATGAGTAGCTGTTTCTAATTAACCACTTGGTATTTCATGTTTTTGCATGTTCCATTATAACTTTTGACTGACTGATTAAATTTGCTACACTAATAAAGGCTATGAAGATACTCTTTGAATTCAATTTTGTGGTTTGATGAACTCTTGAAGTAAAATGGCAGCCATTACAACTTGCAGATGGCATCTCTTCTGTAAATGTAATGACCTAAGTGAAATGAAATCTGGAGGTGAAGTCTGCAGAGGTATGTTAGTTGCTTATTAATACATAGAAATTGGACTCTGACAAAAATTCTTCTACTTGAGAGTAGAGTTCTCTGCTACTTAAAGCCTCTTGTGATTGTGTGTGTGTGTGTGTTTAAACAAGACCCATCTCTAAGAGGGCCAAACCATTGCTTAGCTGAAAAGGAATTCTCAGAAGTCTGTGTTAGGGAGGGAAAAGACTTAATATTTTATTTAGAAATTGATGAGAATCACTTTTGTCACTTATTAGAGTTAGAAAGCAGTGATGAATAATGTAAGACCTCAGGGCCAGAAATCATCTTGGCCAAAGTAGA
Organism: Cynopterus sphinx; assembly: GCA_030015415.1. Classification (NCBI taxonomy): domain Eukaryota; kingdom Metazoa; phylum Chordata; class Mammalia; order Chiroptera; family Pteropodidae; genus Cynopterus; species Cynopterus sphinx. The sequence goes on from CM057388.1 coordinate 8,898,927, forward strand.
ACAGTTATTCTACAAAGATATGGGACCTACACATAAATAGTTCTTGTGGATTTCTTTACCAAATACAGGTTTTCAATATGCATTTTTAACAGCTTTATCGGGGTGTAGTATACATACCATAAATTCACCTGTTTTAAGTGTATCATTTAATGATTTTTGTAGTAAATTTATGCAGTTGTATAGCCTTCACTACAAACCAATTTTAGAATGTTTCCATCACCACAAAAAGATCCCTCCTGCCAACATGCATTTTTTTTTACCTTTCTTACTTGCTTCTACCTAGATCCCTTTTATCATCAGACACTGATAAATCATGTAGATCTTAAAAGATACCTATTAAAAATATATTCTAACACATTATTACAATTTCTTAATACTTCATATATTTTCACCAATTTTTGCCTGAACATAACACATAGCAAAATATAAAGGACAGTACTGCAAATGGCATAAATTACCTTGTCTTGGTGGTTTTGATTTGATTTTTGTCTTGGTCTTTTTTAAACTAACAAATAAAATACAATGTTCTTAATATGTTGGAAATGCAGGAAAAAGAAGTCAAGGTAAAAGTCATGTAATTATTGAGCAAGAACTTTTTTTTTTTTTTGAAAGATTTAAGACCGTGGGCAAAATCATTGGTTTTCTTGATTTTAAGCCAATAACATTGTGCGTTTTACTGTTTGAGCTCTAATCCCCTTTGAGAGATCTATGCCTACTGTGCATGCTAGAGAGTGGTTCTCATAAAATTTCAGGTATTCAAACACGTCTGCTTTCTGCATTGCTTCAGACTGGATCATTGTGGGATTTAGAAACAGCTTAATCTGAGAGATCTGTAGCTGCCTGCATCATTTTCCTGCCTGCGTTATTTTCTTTTTAGTTACCCTCAAGCGTGGATATTGTGGGGGTGGGGTGGGGTGGGGCAGTAAAGCTACTTGGGAACGAGTTGTGCAGGATAGTCTGATGCCCATCAGTTCACAGGTGCTCTTTGCTCAGTGTACTGTGTGTGTAGATGGACGCTGCAGATAAGATAGCTTACAGATGCTAATTTTGGGGTTTGCCATATAGAGGTATGTGATGATTTGGTTGGCAGTAAAGTGTTTTTAAACCTGTCTAACCTTTCATTGCTTTTAGATGAACATTTTGGGATGAAAAGTGATCCTTACAAGTGCCAGGCAGGTAAATCAATAACTCCTTATGTGGTAGTTTGTGTCTGGATTCTCAATGACCAACAGAATGGACAGTACTGCTAATAGTTTACTGTAAATTCAATCATAACTGGTTTGAAAAAGGTTACCTTAAAAAAAAAACCTCAACAGCTATGGCTGTATATGATTCTGTCATTTTTATCCTTTGTAAGAGAAAGTTATGATATCAAATAGTAACATAGGAAGTGCCTTCTGACATTGTAACTTTTTTGACTTAAAGGGAAATAGTGATTTTGAAAGTAACAGCTTGGTTTCTGGAAGTTAAAGCGTGTGTGTGTGTGTGTGTGTGTGTGTGTATTTTAAGACTGCCTTAAATTATTTTAGGTAAGTTGCACTTTCAGATCTCAGTTTGTGTTATGCCTAAAGATTAGGTTCTTGGCAGTGCAAGATTGTATTATAATAATCAGATTAAGTGCACGCTCACTCATGTGAGGAAGATATGGCAGCTAACAATGGGGACATGTAATAGCTGAAGAATGACTTACTGACTTGGATTTGCCCAGTTACTCACTCCAATATTGGCCAAGAGTAGAAACTCGCTTCCTGATGGGTAGAATCCTTCAGAGATTACAAAGGCTGGTTCAGGTGTTACATATCCTAGCATTTATTCACATAACCCACCCTGGTTTGTCAGCCTGTTTTAGGACTTATTAGCTTTATTTGCTAGTAATTATGATTAGTAATATTGCCATTAAAATTGAAGATTAGCATTGCAAAGGAAAAGTTTTAATTGTTAACAATCAAAACTAAGTGAGGGAGACAAAGGCTAATTTTGTGCAAACTATCAGTTATCTTTCAAAAACAAGCTGTCCTACATCCTGAAGGATCTGTTCTTCATTTAGCAAATACTAATTGAGTGTCTACTATGTACCAGACTGTGACAGAGGCTGGACAGAGTGATACATGAAAGAGAAGTAGGCCCTGCCCTCAAATAATTTATAGTCTTGAGATGGAGGCAGAGGAGAAGTACAGGGCACTATGGGAGAATATAACAGGGATTCTGTCCTGAGGGGAGCAGGTAGGAAGGACATACTGAGGAGGTGCTGTTAAGTGAGACCTAAAGGATGAGAGGAAATGATCTAGTTAGGGAAATAAGTTTTCCGGGCAGAAGGTGCAAATGCCCTCCGGCAAAGTGAGAGAGAGGCAGCAGCTTTTGAAAAATGGAACCTTTTATTAAAGACCTGAAAGAAATCCAAATGGCTGGGAAGTAGAGAAACAGGTGATGAAGCAGAAGTAGGCTGGGGCCAGGTCTCGAAAAGGCTTAGTAAAGGCCAGCTGCTGGGCTTTTGAACTATCCTAAGTCTCCTGGGAAGCTATTGAAGGTTTTAAGCAGGGATGTGACATGAAATGAAATGCCACAAAACACAAGAGTTTCAGCTCAATGAAACCTCGATAACTTACCTAAAAAGTCAAATCTCTGCAGGGTAGCATTTTCTTCTCTAATCTCATTAAAGTTTTTGCAGTTGCTTCCTTGATTGATTGTCATCTGTGATACTCTTCATTGTTTTAGTTGAAATTACCTTTAATTTTCGAAAGGCTCTTCTTTTTCTTTTATCCTTCACCATTTTGTTAACCTTATATAGGAATGTCATTTCTATTTATAACTGAGTTAAAAATTTTTTCTAACAATTTTAGCTCTCTTCCATATTTAAACTTCAAATTCTGCTGTTTTTTTCCCCCCAGACACCTTTAATCAGCTCAAGGTATTTAATGTTTTAATAAAATGTTTTATTAACTGTCAACATTAAATTTGCTTTATCCCTGCCCCCAATACAATGTCTTAGGTCTAGTTTAATATTTTTTCAGCATTTGTGCTATTTCATAGTTGATAAAATCTCATTTGAGCAACTCCAGTGTTTTTAGAGAATTTTATTAATATTGTTTAGGCTTACTAATCATTAGCAGGAGTACCATTTTCAAATCTGGTTTACGTTCTGTCATTGTTTCATTTTTATATTAAACTGGTCTCTGTTGAGCTGCTTATGTTCAAGTGAGCTGCTGTATATAAGTGCTGTAAAGGTGTTATTTTATATATCCTAATTTGTTTTTTTTTTCTCCTTCTACTGTAAGTGTCCCTTTGCTCAGTTCTTTTTTGGATATCCTTAGCCATGCTAAGTTTTTGCTTGCCTTGATGATTGAATGAACAGTCATTCAGGTCTTCCTTGGTGTAAAGTTGTTAGTTGGTGCCTGTATGGAATGTCGTTGCCTGCTTTTCCCCTCCACATATACAAAGAAGTCACAGCATCACTTCCTTCTTCACATATTTCCTTTGAAATATGCATTTTGATACAGCCTCTAACTTAGCCTTAAGTTCTGAGGCTTTTCTAAACCATTCTGTACCTGCTCTGTATTCTCGTTGCTTTAATCTTTTTTCCTCTCTTTTTCTCTTTTTTTTCTGGTGCTGGTAACTTGAAGAGTTTGCAGTGGTTTGTGTCATTACTTTTTTTCATGTCCTCTCCAGACCAGGTCATTTATTTGAAAAGAATTGCCTCATTTCATATTTTTGAGTTTGAAACTGATGTTTTTGTGCTAGTGGTTTCTGTCGCATCCAAAGCAGCTGCCCTTGATTTAGAGTTGTGCTTTCAAGTCTGTCCTTTTGTGCAGGATTGGTAAAGGAAGGCCACACTTGTCTTTCTTTGGCTGACAGGGTAAAGGTTTGGGTATCTTGATGTCAGGTGTTGTTCAGGCAACTGAAAGGGTGTCAGCATCATGGCAAGTGATAGACAAAGCCAAGCTGCGGTGTTGTGTTATGTAGTTTGCAATCTGGCACAAGAGGTGGAAAACAATGACGAAGGTACAGGATGATATGTACGTGCAGATGAAAATACAGGGTGCTGGTACTCTAGGCCAGAACAGGCACACTTCACACAGACTTAAGGGGACTGGGAAAGGCAGTGATTCCTGAGAGTTTGTGAAGAGTCTTAAAGGAGACCGAGAATGTCAGGTGGGGGAAGGAGTTTCCTGGCAGACAGTGTATTCAAAGACATGGATTTAAGAATGAGCATATCAAGCCGGAAAGGTAGTAAGAAACAACATGGATTTAAGTATTACATTCCTCGCTTTGATGCTTTGATGTACCACAGCTACATCCCAGGATCTTGATTTTCTTTCTTTATGACTACCTTTTGGCTTTTTTTCCCTGCCCATTTTCTCTTTTACCTGAGAGTATAGGAGGGACATACTAAGACCAGGAGTTTAAATAGGAGTGGGCCTTTGGAAATATGGCTAAACAGATGGTATCAGTTTTCTACTGGAAGCTCTGTGGAGACAGGGAGTGCTGACTGTTGCCTCAGCATCTAGCGCATTGCCTGGCACATAGGAAATGCTCAATAAATATTCATTTCTCTTATGAAAGGCGCCTCTTTTCGGTCCCCTCCCCATCTCCTATCAGCACCTTCTTCCTTGTTTAGTAACTTCTCTTCCCTGCCAGATACCTGTCTCTTGGTTCTGCCTCTCTGCTTGCCCTACAGACATTCTTGTCCTGTATCTAGTCACTGGGCCTGTTACCATTGGATCCACATAGTGTCTGACTGTGCTGATGCCACACAGGTGCTAATGGCTCCCTGTGGGGCTCCCGAAACTTTTCTACTAACATTTACAGTATGGAAGATGAGGGGGAGGCCAAAGGGTGACACCTACCTATAAGAATGACATTTCTTTGAGCTTTTTTCTATGATTTACTGCAGGAATTCATTGAAGTGCTGAGCTCTATCCATAATAAACTCATGCGTGCCTGCGTATGTGTGTGTGTATATATCTGCATTTTACATTACTTTGCCATTAAGCAAAACAGACATTCTCTGGAGATGCTTGCTTATTTATCATGTGTGTGCCCCTCTCCCCGGAATACTGTTTATGTCCCTCAGATTAGGAAGCTGCTTTTAGAATGTGACCACATCGAGGTAAAATATTTGCCTTACAAAAAGGCCCTCTGGGGATGTAATGTCTTCACCAAAGAATCTACCTACAATAATAGCCGGTTAGTTAAATGGAGGTTGTTGTTTTGTTTTGTTTTGTTTTTAGTATGTGTAGTGGCCTTTTAAACACCCTCTCTCTCTATTTTTTTTTGTAATTTCTCATATTACAGGTCTCACTTTCCCAGAAAACTCACATCCCTAATCTTTTTACAGCTAGGATATGGGCTTGTGACCTAGGTTTGACCAGTTATTTACAGAGACTGAGACTTCTGAGCATTGTGAGGTGGCCATCATGTGTAGTTGACTGATGACCTGTTGAGTATGTTGACATGTGTTTGATTTTTAAGGAGGGGCAATGGCAGAGCTTATGAAATTATCTCTAGTGGCATTGGTGCTAAGTGGTGGCTTCTTCATATTCTCTGATCATCTGTGATTTGTTCTTAGATGTATTAATTGTGGAATATTTTCAACCATTATCTCCTCAAATATTTTTGTCCCATTCTCCTAATTCTGTGATTCCAATTACCAGTATGATTTTGTCCCACAGCTCTTGAATGTTCTGTTTTATTTTGTTTTCACTCTCTTAAAATGTTTCGGTTGGGGTAATTTCTATCGTCCTGTCTTCAAGTTCACTGATTCTTTCCTTGGCTGAATAGAGTCTACTGAAGAGCCCATTTAAAGCACTCTTATCTCTTAACTGTTTTTAATTTTTAGTATCTTCATTTTATTCTTATACTTTCTATCTCTACTGAAATACCCATCTCATTTTGCATGCTGTTCTCCTTTTGGGTTAGAGCCCTACACATGTTACTCAAAGAATTTAAAATTTCATTTTAGATATTTCCAATATTTGATTCTATGTTTAGTTCTGATACTTCTTTGACTTTTGAGTATTTTTTTCTTTTCCTTATCATATACCTTGTGATTTTTTTTGTCGCATTTTGTTGTGCGTTTTTATTGTTTGCATTTGTGTTGACCTATTTTGTAGAACAATAGAGACTAATGTGTATAATTTTGATGTCTGTAAGTGGACCTTTAAAGCAGGGATTTGAATTAGTCTAGTTAAATGTTGGGCTGGATTTGAGTTTGGTTGTTGCTGGGGTTACCCTTATTGTACCTCAGGCTTCAGATTCTCCAGGAGATACTTTGTGATTAGGGTGGGAATCGATTTATTTTATTCTGAAGTTCAGGTCTTCCTTTGGAACTGTGCTTTAGAGAGCATCTTTGTATTTACTCTTGTTCTTCTGACCCTCTACTGGTAGCATTCTGCTGTTTACTTGCTACTGGACTTTGGTTACCTTGGAGGTAGGGAGTGGTGGTGGGCTGTGGCTGTGTTCTTTTGTTCTGATTAAACTTCAGGTTTAGGCCTGCACCCTGTCCCAAGGTCTTGCTCCTCCCTGACCCTCCCCTGGCTATCCTGGTGGGCTCAGTTGTGGAATCTTGTCCCTCTCCCAGGAGTACCTGCCTGATTTCCCAGCTACAGCGAGTGTTCAATAATGCTTTAAGGGTAATAAGTGCTTATTGATCTTTCTTTCACAGATATGAAGGGTTTTCTTCTCTAGGGGAGATAGAGAGAGAAGGGTCTGGGTGGTGTTCTTGTTCCCAAGGCACTGCTGCAGCGCCCTTCCCCCAAGGCTTGCATCATAATGGACATTCCTAAGGGCTTTTGCCTCTGTATGAGTGCCTGGTGGGGTTGGTGGAGGAAGATCCTGCAGAAAGTAGGGGTTTCCCCAATTTCTCTACCCCCCCTCCCCCTCCCCCAGGGGTCTCATACTGTCCCTTCAGTAAATCACATAGGGCTTTTATCAATTTGCCAGTTATTCTAGCCAAACTCCTGTAATCGGTGTCCAGTTGCAGACTACCTCAGGTGAGTACATGGCTGTCTTCCTCCTTGAAGGCCCTGTCTCTATGAAGATACGGAGCCAGTTGTTGTTCCATGATATGTTTAGTTTAAAAAAGTCATGAATTTGAAATTAATCCAGAGCTTTTTCAGTGGAAGAAGGGCAGCTATGTTCCTTCTAACTTTCCTGTTTCAGGGTAAAAGACAAGTTTGGCTAACCTTAAAATTTTAACATTCGCATATAACTTAGTCTAAGCTTAATTATTATTCCCATCCACCTTAATAAGACAAAGATTTTAAAATGGTTTATCTTTTAATCCTCAGTCCCTCGTCCATGGTAGTCATTTTATATGCTTTAGTTTTGCCTTGTTTAAGCTACCTTAAACCTATAAAAATAGCAAATATTTTTACTCATCAAATTTCTTTGCTCACCATGCTTGATTTACCCCATTTCTTCCTTTTAGGTTGTTTCTTTCTTTATAATGTTCTTAAGTGGTTCTTTTACTAAAGACCTTTTAGTAAACTTGGTCTTGGCATTTCTGAAAGTCTTTATTTCATTTTTTTTCTTGATTAATTGTTGGGAGGGAGGGTAACAGGGTTTTATAGTGACAATTTTCTCTATTGTGTTTTGACAAGTCTTGTTAATGAGAAGTCTTTAGTCAGTTCAAATGTAATTTCTTTGTATAGAGGTAATTATATTTTTTCTAGGACTACCTTTGAGATTTTTGCCTTGTTTTTGATCTTCTGCAGTTTCTTCCTGATATCTTTGGATGTGGATTTCATTTTGTCACACTTATTTGGAGTACTCCCATCAGTCTGAAGACTCATGTTACCTTCAGTTGTGGAAAAATATCTTAGTCATTATCTTTTAAAACATTGCTCCTCTATTTTTCATTTCTGGAACCATTATTTAGATATATGTTGGAATTTTTCATTGCATTCTCCCCATGGCTTAAATTTTCTTTAATATTTCCTGTTTTTACTTCTAGGTGATTTTCTGTACTCATGTTAGAATATACTAATTTCTCTGTAGCTATGTCTAGTCTTATTTTCTAATCTATTTATTGAGAATTCTTACTAAAAACATTTGACTATATTTTTGTATGTAAAAATTTTTTTAACTGCTTTTTAATTTTCATAAAGGCATTTTCTGTGAACATTTTAAAATAAAATTTTGTTTGCCTCTTTTGGCTTATTTTCTTAGCTTTAGTTCTTAAGGAACAAATTCTCTCATTTTTATTCTCTTCCCTCTCTCCCTTTAAATTGTGTGTGTGTGTGTGTGTATGGTTTACAACATTTGACAATTTGGAAATTGCCTGTGCCTGGTTTGTGGGATGCTTCTTTGGATGGCTTTGCATTTGTCTCTGATGGGACCCTTTTGGTTCACTGCTTCTGGAGAGTTTTTGATCTATTCTCAGACAGGTTTCTTAAAAAAAAATTTTTTTTAATTAAAAAATTTTTATTTAAAAATTATTGGGGTGACATTGGTTAATAAAATCATAGATTTCAAGTGTACAATTCAACAATGTCGTATGTATATTGCATTGTGTGTTCACTGCCCAACATTAAATTTCCTGTCACCAATAATTTGACCCCCTTTATCCCTACCTACCTCCACCTGCTCCCCCTTCCCTCTGGTACCACTCATCTACTATCATGTGCATGAGTCTGTCTATCATGTTTATTTATTGCTTTCAGTTTTATATCCCAAATATAAGTGAAATCATATGGTTCTCAACTTTTTCTGACTTATTTTGCTTAGCATAATCTCAAGATCCATTCATGTTGTCGCAAATGGCAGTATTTTATCTTAAGGTTGAGTAATATTCCATTGAATATATGTACCTCATTTTCTATCGAAGGACACTTTAGTTGCTTCCATGCCCTGGCCACCATGAATAATGTTGCTATGAACATTGGTGTGCAAATATCTTTTTGGATAACTGTTTTCAAGATTTTTTTGGGGGGTGGGGTGGGGGGGTTAGTACCCCGAAGAGGGATTGTTGGGTCATATGGGAATTCTCTTCTTAGTTTTTTGCTCAGATGGGGTTGTGACATCGAAGAGTGGTGTGTATTTTGGGTGCCATAACTGTGATCTCAGAGCAAAGACCTGGGTTTTCCATTTTGCTTTGGTCACTCCTGTGCACAGCCCTAGGCTGCTGTGTGTAGCTTTTCTTTTATCTTATTTACCCAAGGGCAACCCTTTGTATCTCTTTGCTTCATGCTGGTGGTTCACTTCTGGCTTCTTTTCCATACACAGACCTGAGGCAGTGTCTTTGGTGTCCTGGTCCCTAACCATTTGTGTTTGCAGCCCTTGGTGTAGAGGGCAGGACTGAGCAGGTTTTTGTCCCATGAAGAAAGAATCTCATTTAACAAGCTTCTTGTGTTTGTAGCCACTCCTTTCTATTTTAGTTCACCTACCTGTTGGTAGGAAGTAGTTCATCCATTTAAGAACCAGAAAGTATTTGCAACGACAGCATCTTCCTGGTAAGTAAACTTGAACAGGTTACTTACCAAAAGTTCATTTAGATGTTGATTGTGTAGGACATAGTTCATATTGTCTGATAGGAATGATGTTATTGAAAAATGGGTTGGTTTCCAGGTAACTCTCAAGGGTCTGTTCTTTCCATTATGCGGTTGAAGTTTGTATAGACTCTTTGGGACTGTAATCAGTATGAAGGTGATTCCCACGGGGAGGGCATTTTAATATTCTCCGTGAGAGTAGGGAGTGTGGTGGTTTCCAGCCTCATTGGTCTTCTGTGGTATGACCTGCCAGCTACCAGTGCCTGTTAGTGTTATCAACCCTAGCCCCTGTTCTCATTCCTGCCTCTGAATCGTCATCACTCATGCTTCACACACAACCTTGCCTCACTCACTGAGAACTTTGAGGGCCTTCTGGCTGAGCTTCTGGCTCCATGTACAAATATATAGGTTCCTCTGTCCCCAGAGCTGTCCTTTCCTCCTTTCTTGGATGATGAGGTGCTTGAGGTCAGTCCTTTGCCCAGGGTCCTCGGCTGCACTGTTGCTGCTTCGACAGTCTTTTCCCATCAGTTATTCCCCCTCTAGTTCCCTCACTTGCCCCCCCCCCACACACATGTGTATCCCAGTGTTTCTCAACCGGGGTTGATTTTGCTCCCCAGGGGACACTTTGCAATGTCTGGAGACATTTTTGATTTTCATATCTGGGGGGGGGGGTGGTGGTGGTGGCGGTGGCGGTGGCGGTGGCGGTGGCGGTGGCGGCGGCGGCGGCGGCGGCGGCGGTGGCGGTGGCGGTGGCGGTGGTGGCGGCGGTGTGCATGCTACTGGCATCTGGTGGGGAGAGGATAGGGATGCTGCTAAACCTTATAATGCACAGTGCAGCCCCCACAGCAAAGACTTAATTACCTGGGCCAAAATGTTGGTAGTGCCGAGGTTCAATAACCTTGCAGCATCCTTAGTCTTGCTCACAGCTCCTTTGTTTTTCCCTGCCCATTATCTTATTCCTAGGGTTCTCATCCTAGAAAACCTTTCCTGAACCACTTGTCCACCTCTCTCCTAGCTACCTAACCTCATTCCCTTCTCATCTAAACTCCTGAGAGGGTGGTTCAGTGGTCTATACACAGTCTATTCATTTCTCATTCCTCATACTTCACCTCTTGCTCTCTGGCTTTGCTCCCCTCACTACTAAAACTGCTCCCATCCCCTCGAGATCACCTATCACCTGTTGTGTGCTCCATCTAGTGGTTTCAGTCAGCCCTAATTTTACTGAACTTTTCTGTTGCACCTGCCACTGTTAATGTTCCCCTGGCATCCTGATTGTCCATGTCCTTAAGTTTCTTTCTCTGCATCCTCCACAGGCTCATCTAGATCCACTTACTCCTTACTGCTGTTAACCTGGATTTGACTTCTTGGCCAAGTGTTATAGGTCATTGTCTTAATTACGCCCAGAGTTTCAGTTCTACTTATATGCAGATATTTTTCTAAATTTCTCAATTCTTCCCCACTTTTCCCCTACAAGCTTCAGACTCATTCTTAATAACCTGCTGGAAATCTACACCTGAGTATTTACTGGTACCTGAAACTCAGCATATCTAATGTGCAAGTGCAGCATCCTTTCCTCAGACTAATTATTCCTCCTCCTTAATTAAAAAGAAAAAGTCTCATTAATGTTTCCACCAACCACCCAGGCTGCTAAGGTAGAGATAGTTGGGTCTTGTCCAACTCAGATACATTATCTACAGTTGCTGATATGATATAAAAATCTGATTTTGATGTTGTCACTGACCTGCTTGACAGCTGGCAGTGGTGCTCTCAAGTTGATAGGAGAGGGAGATCAAATTAGGAGAAAGTCTCAATTCCCTTATTTGGTTGGCCCATCAGGCTCTCTGGTATGTTCCCTGCCTACCTACCTCGTCAGCCTTACATCCTTTCCCTGTCTGCCTTGAACACTGTGCTCCGGCATGTAGAGTTCCCCATAAAATTATTTCAAATTTGATGTCTTCACTCATGCTATATCCTTGTCCTGGAATGCAGTGTTTTTCCTGCAGAGTTTGCTGGGTGCTAGCTCCCTGGATGGTGGGACTCCCTATTTCTCATGGAAGCCAAAGTTAATTGGCACCTTTCTCCACTTCTCTGGCTCAACATTATTGAGTAGGAGTCCTCGTCTGAACTATCCTTTTAGAGAGCCGGGGCTGGGTAAATACTGGCATTAATCCCTGCTGAAAGAGGGCAGGCAGGTAGTGGGCATGGGTAAAGGTGTTGTACAGCTCTTGCATTATGTGGTTTATTATTAGCCCTTTCTTTTCTTAGTTCCTACTACCTATAGTTTAATTATCTGAAGGGTTCTTCTGGGGAAAAAAAAACATACCTTTTGGGGGGATCTCTTTTATTTGCCTATGTGAAGTTGTAGGTTCTCCAGCTCTGTTGCATTTTGCCATCTATTCAGTCTTAATCTGCTTCGTAGCTCCTTCAACTTCTCACTGATCTATCTGCTGGAGCATCTACATTCCCACAACTGCTTTGTCTGCACTTATTTTTATATTTCTTTGGCCTGTTTCAGTGGGTTTTAATGTGGGAGGAAAGGTAAGCACATGTGTTCGGTTAGCCATTTTAAAGCAGAACTTCAAATGCAATTCTCTATTTTATGATGTCTTTTAACATGAATCCTTGGGTATACTTTTGATCATCATCTTAGAACACTAGCTTATATACCCCTTGGGAATCACTGGGGGTGATGATACATGACATGAATGGGAGGGAGTGTACACCTGTGGAGAGTATAGAGGAAACATGTTGATTCGCCTGAAGGAAAGGTTACCAGCTAAAATTTTTTATTATTTTGGTCAGTTGGTCAGCATTATTGTTTTCTGTTGGATTTTAAAAAAATAATTCATTGTACAATTGAACATTTACAAAATTTATTTTTGGCCATTTGTATGCTTCTTTGTAGATTTTCATGTCAGTAATTTTTTTAACTGCTTTTTTGTAGGATTCACTTGAGTCTTTTAACATGAAATAAACAAATGCTGCCTGATGTAAGATCCATTACTCATTTTTGAAGTTTTGACTTATTATCTAATTCTTGGAAAATGAAACTCCAGTCCCATTTTTGTAATTATTAATACATACCTCACATGGCAGCTATGAAAATGAAATAACATAGATGAAGTGCTCAACACAGTACTTGGTACATAATAGGCAGCAGTAAATATTAGTTCCTTTTGTACATTCTTTCTCCTTTGCCAGAGCATTAAAGTAACTACACACAGTACTCCACACTCCACATGTATTTACTGAACCTTTGTTAAATGAAGGGCAGCATGCCAAATACCCCGAGGGGTACAGAGATGTTTAAGGCTGCTTCCTGTTCAGGGGTAAACATTAGCTTACTGTATATATTTTTACCTTTCTAGGCTTTTTTTTTTAACATGCTGTTCTGAGAACCTTTCAATCTTTAAACTGTTATTTTATTTGAGCACAGAACACTTTAGGGATGATGTGCTACATTTAGTCCATTACATTTCTATGAGAATAGTTATTAGCCCCACTTTATAGATGGGGACCCTGAAGGGTGATCTGCCCAACTTCTGGCTGGGATATATGGGGATGTAGAAGAATGCTAACCATTGTACGTCCAGCCTCAGTAGGTGCTGAGTAAATACTTGTTGAAAGAATGAATCTTTTATTAAATAGTATATTAAGACCATTCCTAAATGGCACCTCTTCTTCTTAGTATTTTTCTTTCTCCCTTTGTATTTTATGTTACTAAAGTGGTTAAAATACCTTTCAAATTCAGTGGTTGGTAGAAAATACGTCAGAAGTTGGAAGACAGATGCTATACTGTTTTAGTCATAATGAAAAAGATTTTTGTGCCAATACTGATTGTATTTGCGAATTAATTATGTTTTTGCCCTGGTGATGATTCTCTGCAAGGCCACCTTTCTGGTCCCTGTAACAGCTGCAAGGGCTTCCCAAGTTTGGGGCTGGGGTAAATGGCCCCACTTGTTGCACTCTAATGATGACTCTGTGGTTAATAGGTTTTTTATTTATTTTTATTTATTTATTTTTAATTTAATTCCTAGTAAAGTAGGAAATGATTATCAATTATTATTAGGCTCTGGAGATTCAAGGGGAAAACTTCAGTGGCCGAACTAGCAAATATACAATCTTTAATGGAATAAGTGATTGACATCTCAGAGTTTGCTCTATATTTAGCTTGTGGTTGGTTGCCTTTTTTTCTGAGTATGGATCAGTTGACTGAAGTTCAGTGTCATTTTTCTTGTTTGAACCATACTTGTAATCCATCCTATCTGTCCAGTAGGTCGTTTTGATTTCTTGAAAGTGGAGCAATAATAGACAATTTAGGAAACCATCTAGTGCAGAACTGTAGTTTTTTCCAGTGTTCTCCTGTCTTTTAACATTATCTAACCCATACCTAATTTGATAGCCACACTTTTATAGCGAGTCATTACCTTCCTCAAATCTTACCAAAACATGCAACATAATTTTCACAGAAACTGCACCTTTTAATTGGTTTATTATTTAGCTGAAAACCGTGTGATGGCTGTTACAAGAAGAGTTGACAAATAGTGTTTTGAAAGAAATGCACCTAACCTTTGGAAGCTAAGCATGCAGTTCAGGTTAAGGGAGCAGAAGTGTGAAGTTGAACTAAATAGTACCTATTAGCCAAAAACATTTGTACTGTTGGCATCAGCTGATCTGTTTTACAGAGATAGTGAGGAGATGGTAACTGTCAGGTCTGTTAAGAGACATGCTAGAGGGCCCGTCTGGCTTGAGTGCACAGTTGCAAAAAAAAACTTTTGTAATGCATTTTATACTTTTCAGGAAGTCCATTTTCTGTGAATAATATGCCTTTTTACAATGTAACAGAGATATCAGTTATTCAGAGTGCCTGGAGAAAATCACTCTGTTCAAATAAGGTCACTGTGAAGCCTTTTCCCCAAGTAGTTTCTTCCTTTTCCCAGATGTAGGTTGTTTCTGCCTATTCTGGGCATGTAAAATACCTGGTATAGACCTTTTGGGGTATGATTCAAATACCCAATAATTTGACTAGTGGCTCCATTTCCATTGTTGCAGAATGCTGTCAGACAGCACTGGTGTAGAACGTGGTTCCACAGTTACACTTGGAGAATTGGAAAAGATTTAATTGCTTTCTGGCATTACTATGACCTGTACTTCTTCCTTCAAGGAAGTCAGGGAACTTGTCTTTCCTTTCGTTTTACCCTGAGGGCCTGGGACAGTACTAGGTACTTAGTAAAAATCCAAGTCTTAAAAAGAGTTTGGATAAAAACGGGGCTAGCTCTGCATTTTCAAAATGGGGACTTAGCTGGTTTCATTGAATATATGTCCTCGTGTCCTTTTTAAAAGAGGGTTTCTTTTTAAGCAGTCATTCTTTTTTTTTCCTCCCAGTTCAATTGAGGTATAATTGATGACAAATGAAACTGTATATTTAAAGTGTACAATGTGATGATTTTTACACAGGACAGGGCAAGTGGAGGAGACCAACCCCTGCACCAAGAGAAGAGGGTCCTTTGGCGGAGAGTGTAGAAGGTATTTAAGTTAAAATCAAAAGGAAAGTGTATTAGGAAAGGGGTAACACTGCACAGGCAGTTGGTCTCCTCTCAGAGGTAGTGGGTAGGACAGTGAGAGAGTCAGTAAAGGCACTGAGAGGGACCCAGGAGTGTTCAGGGAATTCAGTTTATATGTCATTAGTTCCCATTTCCTTTGATGTGGACAGTGAGGAAGGGGAAGAGTATGTCATGGAAAAAGGTAAGAATATGTAGCGTGAGAGGCCAGCTGGCATTTCTCGGCCTTTAATCCATGGATTCCCCATGGATTTAGCCATAGGGAATGAATGATTTTATTTTGTGTAGGGCATCACTTAAGGGCTCTGTTTTTCCTCTTTCCCCTTCACAGGGGTAGGGAATGGGTCGTTAGCAATCCCAGCAGAAATCTTCCTTTGTTCTGAAATGTCCTCCTGCTCTGGCTGCAGAGCTGATCAGCATATTGCAGTCTTTGAATGTAGCTTGATTTAACATTTTTAATTCTCTTGCTGCTTCCCTCCATTAATTTAATACACGCGGGCATTGCAGAATGATTACCACAATCAAGTTAATTAACACATCCATTGCCTCATAGTTACCCCATCATCTCACATTTTTGAGGGGGGGGGGCAAAGACACTTAAGATTTATTCTTAGCAAATTTCAGGTATAGTAGTGGTATTAACTCCGGTCACCATGCTGTACATTGGATTCTCAGAACTTATTCATCTTATAACTGAAAGTTTTTACCCTTTGACCAACATCTTTCCATTTCTCTCCAGTCCCCGGCAACCAGCATTCTACTGTTTCTATCAGTTTCACTTTATAAAATTTTCGATTCCACATATAATTACATTATTTGTCTTTTTCCCTGGTTTATTTCACTTAGCACAATGCCCTACAGGTTCACCCATGTTGTCACAAATGGCAGAATTTTCCTTTTTATATAACCAACTAGTATTCCATTTTATATAACCCCTCCTCTGCCATTTTCTTTATTCATTCATCCATCAGCCATCACTGAGTTTCTGTAACTTGGTTACTGTGAATAATGCTGCAGGGTACCATGGGAGTGCAAATAGCTCTTCACGATATTGATTTGCTTTCTTCGGATAGAAACTCAGAAGTGGGATGCCTGGATCACATAGTAGCTGTATTTTTAAATTTTTGAGGCACTATGGAGGGCTTGTAAAACAAATTTCATCACACTGAAAACTTTTCTAGATTCTTATCACTTATCAAGGGGCGATTCAGCAGGTAGCCCATTATGTTAGAAGGCTATGGTTTGGTGGAATGTACCACAGTGAAATTTTCAGTTTCCAAATTTGATATTCACAGTACTATATGTAATGTCTCAGGGAAACTGTAATTGGACATTGTGAAAATATTTACATGAACCATTCGCTCTCATGGGTTTCACATTTAGTGAATGTGGTTTGCAGTGATTTGAGCAAGTTTCCTGCATTTTTTCCACTTTATTGTATGGTAAAACAGAATTTATCCATTCTTTTTTTAATGGATACCTAGGCTGATTCTTGTTTTTGACTGATAAAAATAAAACTACTATGTGCATGTCTCTTGGTGGGCAGGTGCTTTCATTTCTCTTGGGTTAAATAATTTTTATAGTGGCATAGGGAAAAGCAGGCAGGACATTCTCTCTGAATTCCCACGTGTTCACCACTTGGAAGCTCAGAATCCTGCCCTTGGGCCCTGCTCTCTTCCCATTGGCTACCCACCCCCATCCTTAGGTTACCTAAGTGCTTTCCACGAGTCATACCTTATTAATATAAAGAGAGACACCTTCCTCAACACAGAAAATTTCAAGCGTTTTAGGAGCTCTGTGTTAGGAACGGGAACAAAGACCAAAATATATTATGTATTATAATATCACATTAACATACTAAAGACATTCAATCTTTGTTTCATTTTTATTCTTTTGTAAAGAGGAAGTATATATAGTTACCCATTGACTTTTTAAACTTTCATAGTAAAGGATAGTAAACACTTAATAAGGTAAGGTATACAAAAACATCAGTGAACAGCTCATTAAATGGTCACACCAGCACTTAGTGTAACTTGACTCAGGTGAGACAAAACAAACATTGCAAATCTCCAAAAGTTATTGGTATATCAAGGGCTGGGAGTGATGGGTGTGATCTGCCCCAAGTTCAGACAATAAGCATGCATTTTCTATAGAGGATTTGAAATCAATAAAATTACTAATCGAGAGTTGGTCTGCTTTTTATCATCATCATGCATTGATTGACCATTTTTAAAATGTGGGTGTGTGTAATATCTACTCTTTGGCTTACCTGGTCACTCTTTTTGATTGATAGAAATTTTTAATTTTACTATAGTTTATCTGCACCATTTAGTGCTTGTTTCCACAGAGATATAATCTTCTATATTATCTTTTAGGAGCTTTATTGTTTTGACTTTTACACTGAAATATATAATTAACCTGAAGTTAATGTTTATGTATGGTATGAGTTAGAGGTCAAGTTAAATTTTGTTACATTATGCATATTCAAATGACTTAGCACCACTTATTGCGAAGATTTAACTTTCCTTGCTGGTCTGCAGTGCTAGCATTGTTGTCCAAGCATCCATTTCATATGTGATCCATTTCTTTTGTTTAAAAAAAAATATTTATTTAAATTTTATGGTGACATTGGTTAACAAAATCCAATAAGTTTCAGCTGTATATTTTAAATATAATCCATATCTGTACTTTTCTTTCCTTTCATTTGTTTGTCTAATATACTGTCTTAATGACTGCCTTTTAATAAGTCCTGATATCGAGAGAGAAAGTCTTTGTCAAGTGTCTTGTTTTCCTTGGTTTGTGTTTCTGTTGCATTTTTAAATCAGCCTGTAAATTTACATAAAACACTTGTTAGGATTGATTGTATTGGGAGTGCATTGGGCTCTAGTTAGTTCAATTTGGATGGAATTGACATTTTTACAATGTTAAAGCTCAAGGAAATGGGATAACCAGTAACTTATTAGGTGTCCTTTAACATTTTAAAAATACTGTTGTCCATAGTTTTCTATGTAGAGGTTTTATACTTTTCTTTTTATTTCTAGGAATTTGATATTTTTGCTGGTATTGTAGATGGTACTAGCAATTTGTTTTCTAACTTTACTCTTGGTATATAGAAGTACGATTGATTTTTAGTTAACTTTTATATCTCTCAGCTTTGATAAACTCATCTTTTCTGACAGTTTATTTCAGATTTTCTATATGTACAGTCTTTGAATAAAGGTATTTTTTTTTTACTTCACTCCCAGTTGTAAATTTTTGTACAGCTTTCTGCTTCTTTACAGTGGAAGACTACCCAGTCAGTATTATTGGAAGCAGAAATTTGTACTAAATGAATATTAAAACTTCATCCTATTCTCAATTTAGAGATATCTTTGAATTTAAATCCAAATCTCTGAGTGCCTGAACATCCATGAGACCCAGTGAAAGATAATAGTATGTTTTGAGAAATCATAAACATTTCTTAAGGAACAAATCTTATGAAGTCTTGATTTTTAATGTTTAAAATTTAATTTTGATGGTGAGAACTCTGAACGTGTATCCCAAGGACTTGAATGTGAAAGTTTCTTTTTTAGAGAATTCTTCAGAATAGTGGAATCACTGATATACTAATTTTTCTTAAGTATCATTGTTAGAAGTCTCTTACTGGAAGAAGCTCAGGGAGCTCCCCACTTTGCAGAGGGCATTGGCTTCCTGGGTAATGAATGCCATGTGGTGCTGGTAGAGGTGGACTACTGGAGGAACTCTGGAAACTGCTTAGGGAGAGAAGTGGCTTATGAGTGTCAGCGTGGGCAAGTGTCAGATAGTGTTTCATAGAGGAAGATTCCAACTGGACTGGTAACGTGGCAGGGTGCAGCTGAGGGATCTCAGTCATGTTGCAGCTTGTCCTGTGGTAATGTCAGGCTGTGAGCTGAGGAGTCTATGGGCTGCTGTCTGTCATCAAGAAAGTCAAAAGATGCTGAGCAGTCTCAAGAAAGTGACTGCAGCCTAAAACAACCTCTGCCAGGTCACCTCCATGAGGGGGAATTCTGTGCCATTTTGGTTGTGGAATTTCACTCAACTTAATGGAGCTGTAGAGAGGGACCAGCAAAAGGTGCTTATAATGGATGATCTGACAGGATTGGGGAATAAGGACATGATGAGGGATAGAAAGTACTGAAAATAGTTTTCATTTATCTCCTTTCTGCAGTCCATATTGGGGGTTCATTTGTCTCTTTCCCATTTAATTTTTACCCCATGAGTCAGAGAATCTCTTATTTCTTTGAAGAACACTCACTAATAATGACTGAAATACTCTGGAGAGTTAGATGTACCTTAGCCCTTTGATGTAGTCTTAGATTATTCAGTATATTCTAAGTTGGCTTCTAGTATCTGTTCACTTTTAGTAATCTGTTTTGCCATCCAGATAAAGGCAATATTTCCCAGTCTCCTTTGCAGCCAGGTATGGGTACAGGATTAAATCTTGGCCAACAGGATATGAATGAAAATGATGTGTACATCTTGAAAGGAATCTTGCCCTCCTTGTATCTCATTCTTTCCTCTTTGTGGCTGGGATGTAGGCAAAATGGTGAGAGCTGAAGCAGATCTACTTACCCAGACTTTTACCTGAGAGAGAAATAAATTTCTCCTTTATTTTTAAGCCAGTATTATTTTGGGTCTGTCTGTTAGAGGAACCAGGTTGATTACCTAACATATATATTAATATATTAGTGTGATGTACCTCATATTATAGTTAAGTAGTATCTAAGGAATGGAAACTTGCTTAACAAACTGTAAGTAAAATATGGTTTTATTGTAAGAACCAAGGATATATCTCCCAGACTCAACTGTAGGAAATAATCAGGTTTTTCTTGTCTCTTTTCTCAGAATTGCTTCTAAGTCATTTTCAGATTTCTCACTCATTTTTTTGTAGATAGTAGCCCCTGATTTCACAGGACCTTCTAATCAGCTCTCTGTAGCTAATTACTGTCTTGGTCTCTTAGTTTGAATTCCCATCTTCCAGATGGGAGAATATGATGGGTCCAGTTCTGGCCAGGGATTTTTCTCTAGTCCAATAAGCTACTGCCAAGGGGCAGTGTTGTTGCATAGTAGGTGCGATTGGCTTCTGGCGCCACGGGTGGAATCCTTTCCTTTTGTCTTTTTGAAAGAAATGTAGCTGGAGGGAAATGATTGGCATCTTGTATAGACAAAAACTTAAGACAGCCAAGGTTTTTCAAAATATGTTAATGCTTTCTCCTACTGTTTAGGTGGCTCCTTAATTTTTATGACATTTGAAAAGGTAAAAGATTTGAAATTTTGTAGTTCTCTTAGTGTAGACTAGGTCATAGGCCCTAAAATAAAATGCTAATGTTCTTCATGAAAATGTACAAGACATCATTTAAATTCATGAATCCTAATATATACCATGCACTTTGCAAAATGTAATTTGTTATTTGACATAGGAAAGGTGATGACACAAACTGAAAAATAAGGAGTTTGTTTCCTTTTATATTGTTTATCTCACTAGAACAATTTGAACGAAATTGACGATGAATTATCCTTCCATACTGTTTGTTTTCTGTATTTTGGAATGTTTCTTGGGCTTTTTGCCTGTCACATATGGCTGGGATTAGGAATGTTTATATTAGGAGGTATACATAATATTTGTGTATTAGATTATTAGAAAATTTTCTTTCAATGCAGATCAAAACTGAATTAATACGACAGATGCTTCTATGCTTTCATGGAAAAAGGAAAAATAAAGCTAACAGAGCACTTATTTTGTATGCTGCATTGTCTGCACAATTGAAGCCTCTTTATTAGAACACGTGAGGCAGGTAATTATTGTGAATTATATATTTTTAAAACAAAAGCTCTTGAGGCAGCCAGGATCCCTTGCTTAGTCACTGTGAAGGTGCTCTTATATTTGATGTTGCTGCCTCAAAGAAGACAGAATAAGATACTGTACAAAAGGGAATTGGCTTCAGGCAAAAGTTCTTTGGGATTTATTTTTCTTCCTCTTCCTCTCTTCCCCCATTTCATTTTGGTATCTTTCATTAGTGCTTCTTGAAAAATCCAAGTTAGAAGTGAGATGTGTGAAACTAACCCTTCTATTTCTGATTGACTGCAAAGATGATGCTTTATTTAAAACAAAATTTAAATTTTACTTCTTGCCTGATTTTGTCTCTGACATCCAATTTTATTTTAAGAATTATATTTTTAAATACTGGGGGGTGGGGTGGGGAAGGGATGGTATATAAAAAAAGAGGCCATCAAGGGAACTTTGATTCTAATGAAATAAAATCTCTACGGATGAAAATGATCATCTGTAGAGATTTTTTGTCCCCTTGATAGTATCAATCTAGGTTTTGTCCATTTTTATAAGCGTTTCTGGCAGTGATTATTCGCCTCATGGTCTAGTTTGGTAACAGAAAATTTGGGAGGACATTGATGCAGGTTCCCTGAGTGTGTGTGTGTGTGTGGGGGGCGTGTAGACCAAGCCCCACACTGAAAGAAGAGGAGGGTCCTTTGGCGAAGAGTTAAGGTCAAAGGAAAGTTGATTAGAAAAGGGGTAACAATGCAGACAGTGTGGTCTCCTCAGAGGCAAGAGAGTGAGAGGGACCCTGAGTGTTTATGGGAAATTAAGTTTACATATTAAAAGATTTTGTTAACCCGTTTCCTTTGATATGGAGATGCAGTGAGGAAGAGGTAGAGGATGTAGTGTGAAAAGGTGAGAATATGTAGGCCTGCTGACACCTCCGCCTTTATTCCATTGGTTCCCCAGGGTTTTAGCCCTAGGGAATGACTCTTGGTTCCTGTTTCCCCTCCACCGGTGTGGGAAACAGGTTGTTAGCAATCCCAACAGAAGTCTTCTTTTGTTCTGCAGGTGTCCTTCCTGCCAGGCTGGGTGGGGGGGAGGGGTTGCTGATCAGCACATTGCAGTCTCTGATTGTGGCTTTATTAATATTTTTAATTCTTCTCTTGCCTCTTCCCTACATTAGTATGACATGTGTTATTTTCCTGCCTATCCCATTTTCATCTCTGCTGCCACTACCTTAATTAAGGTCCATTTCATCTCTCACCAGGCCTTTTGCAATAATACCCTAATTGTTTTGCTAGTCTCTCTTTTAAGTTTCTACCTTTTCCAACTACTCCTCCCGCAAATCCCCTGCAACAGTGCTTTCTGATTTAAAAGTTTAGTGGTGTGACTAATTTAGAGAAACCTCTAATAATTTCTAATGCCCAAGAATGAAAATGTACACACTATAGTCGTACTATCCAGGCCTTTTTACAGCATATTGATTAAATTATTGAAATGACTTGCCCAAGGTCACGGAGTTAACAGAAGGTAAAGGTGGAAGTGTTTTGCTGCACAGAAGAAATACAGAACTGACAATGGAATCTCTGCTCTTAGAAATCTTAGTGGAAAGGGGGATTCACGATAATAGGCAATGTAGGACTTAGGTATTGACTAATTCAAATTTAGTTTGGAATGAACGTTAAGTGCATGAATTTTGGGGAACCTGTTGACCAACCTTGTTTAAAGAAGTTGAATAGCAGTTATCATAAACATTGAAACACAATTTCTCTGTGATATGTTGTTTTTATGTATTTTAAACCTTGTAATTAAAAAAAACAATTTAAGAAAATGATAATTGGAAAAATAACATCCCTACTTTTTTCTTCAAGTATTATGTACATCATTTGTAAAGCTTTTTATTAGTCAGTATTAATGCAAATAGGAATTGATTATGGTACTTTTAATGTTCCAAACTTGATCTGTTGCTTTTCTTGGAAAAGACAAAATAACTACTTTAATGTTTGTGGTTGTTTGTATTTTCTAATACCCAAATTAAGAAAATATGTATAGTTATGTTTATTCCTATAACAGATATTAGATTTTGTTCCTGCTATATATTAATAAAAGAGCAGCATTACTATTCCTTAGTAACTTGTATAATTCAAGACTAGAAAACTTAATCAGACAAAGCTTGAGATCAGAGTTAAGGTTTATGTATGAACAAAGGATGAGGCCCACCCACATTGGGGAGGGAAATCTGTTTTACTCGAATTAACAGATTCAAGTGTCAGTCTCATCCAGAAACACCCTCAGAGACAACACCCAGAATAATGTTTCACCAAATGTCTTGTGGCCCAGTCAAGGTGACATACAGAATTAACCATTACAGTGTGCTTCATGGTGTCCCACATTTCTCTGAGTCTTGCATAGCTTCCTTCATTCCCTTTTCTCTCTATTCAGATTGAATAATCTCTATCACTACCTTCAAGTTCATCAATTCTTCTGCCAACTGAAATTCACTGTAGAGCCTCTCTAATAAATTTCTTAAAATAAACTTTAGAATAGTTTTCAGTTAACAGAAAAATGACAAAGATAGTAGAGAACGTTCCCATGTACCCCACACTCAGTTTTCCTTATTAACAGCTTATATTCGTATGGTACAGTCATCACTAATTAATTAGTAAACCAGTATTGATACTGAATTTTGATTACTGATAGTATTATTAAAGTCTGTACTTTATTCAGATTGCCAGTTTTTATTTGATGTCTTCTTTCTGTTCCAGGAGCCCATCAAGGATACCATGTTACATTTAGTTGTCATGGCTCCTTAGGCTCCTCTTGGCTGTTACAGATTCTCAGACTGTATTTTCGATTACCTTAAAAGTTTTGAGTAGTACTGTTTAGGTGTTTTATTTAATGTCCCTCAGTTGGGATTTGTCTATGTTTTTCTTGTGATTAGACTGATGGTATATGTTTTGGGGAGGAAGGCTACGGAGGTAAGTGCTGTTTTTCATCACTGTTAATGTTAGTCTTGGTCGTCTGGCTGAGGCAGTGATTGTCAAGTTTCTCCACTATAAAGCTGTTCCTTTCCCAACTTTCTATACTGTCTCTTTGGAAGAAAGTCACTATGTCTAGCCTACACTTAAAAAAGTTATTTATACTCTACCTCCTTGAGGGTAGAGTATCTACATAAATTATTTGAAATTCTTCTGCATGGGAATTTTTTCCAGTCTTTATTCAATAATTTATATTATTATGGACTTAATGGAATATTTATTTTATGCTCTGAGTTATAATCCAAATTCAATACTACTTTATTTTGTTGCTCAAATTGTTCTTGCTTTGACTGTTGGGAACTCTTTCAGTTGCCACCTGTGCCACTTTAACATAAGCCATCATTTTTGTTTTGAACACTTTCTCTTTTGCATTATAATATGCTCATCTTGTACATTAAGAATCAACCATTTCTCCAAAGAGCCCTGGTTCTTTTTTTTTAGAGAATGATATTAGAAACCAGGATTTGGATGCTAGGTATATGCTCATAAATTTTTCATTTTGATTATTGTACTTTTCTACTCTAGACTTTTCATGGTTCCATTTCCAGTATTTTCAGTCTACCTTCAGTCTGCTTGGGATAGAGCTGCTTCTGCCCTGTGAGTGAGGGTTGGGTGAAAGCAGGGAACCCTGGTCACTTCAGCCATGTTTTCCTATAGCAGAGTGTCTACAGCATGGAGCTGTGGGCTGGGAATAAGAAATGCTGGCAACCTGCTGCTCCCAATGAGAATCCTTTACCCTAGACTGGGATCTGGGATGAGATGATGCCTTGTCATTTTGGCTCAAACCTGCTGGAGAAGAGCTGAGGATAGGGTGAAGTAAGGAAGTGGGTCATGGCTCAAATGTCACAGATTCGATGTTCTTACCAAGATTCAGTAGATTTTCTTGAATAAATGTTTCTGTATTTGCCATATGCCCTTATGTAATTTTGAGAAACTGTAAATAGTTGTGTTTTTTAAAAATAATTTTTGCTGATTAATATTTTTTTGCTGGAGAAGGAGGTCCATGTGGAGCTCCTCACAGCACTGTACTGGAAGTGTTTCGCCTGTTGGTTTAATTTTTTTGAAATAAAGTGTCATTTATTGAAACTTAGGAAAAGGTATTTCATCAATTCTAATATAGTTTATTGCACCCATCATGTTTTATTTATTCTTTGATAATAATTAATTGGTAGCACATTTCTTTAGAGTTTATTTTTTCTTTAGAGTTTAGACTTTGTAACTCTTCTTTCTGTATTTTGTCTTTTAAAAATAAAGACTCATTTTATTTCCTATAGCTCCGGCAGAGTATTTCCATTTGTAGTCCTCTAATCTTAGATCTATCTTGTTTCTCTGGTTTCTTTCACGTAATCTTTTACTGCTAAAGTCATTGATGTGCATTTGTTTTTCCTCCAAATGAAATGCTTTACAAATATACTCAGTAATTCTTACAGATGCTCTTTGATTTGTCAATTGTTTTCATCTTGGTTCAACATATGTTTTACTTTGTACAGTTAGTTGAAGGTATCTTATATGACTCTAAGAAACAGTACAGCAGTCTCCCCATCCACGGTTTCATTTTTCATCATTTCAGTTACCCACAGTCTGAAATATTAAATGGAAAAGTCCAGAAATAAACAATTTATAAGTTTTAAATTGCACACCGTTCTGAGTGATGAAATCTCATGCCATTCCACCTGGGGTCCCTTCAGTCATCCCTTTGTCCACCATCTATCTCTATGCCATATGTGTCACCTGCCTGTTAGTCAGTTAGTAGCCATCTCAGTTAGCAGATCGACTGTTGCTATATCACAGTGCTTCTGTTTAAGTAACCTTTATTTTACTTAATGGCCCCAAAGCTCAAGAGTAGTGATGTTGGTAATTCATATATGCCAAAGAGAAGCCACAAAGTACTTCCTTTAAATGAAAAGGTGGGTATAGCATCATATTTTGAGAGATACCACATTCACATAACTTTTATTATAGTATATTATTCTATTATTATTGTTCATCTCTTACTCTGCCTAAGTTATAAGTTAAGCTATTATAGCTGTGTATGTGTAGGAAAAAAACATAGTATATACGGGGTTTGGCATCCACTGGGGGTCTTGGGACATGTCCCCCTTGGATAAGTGGGGACTACTGTAATGTTGATCACAATGAATTTTTCAGAAGTGGTTCTGGGTTTATCATAGTTCTAAACAACTTTGGCTGAGTAGAAAAATTTTCAATGGTATCGTTCAGCTAAGTAAAATAACATTGCTTTGCAAATACTCTGTCATTGGATCTGGCAAGACTATGATATTGCTTGCTTTAAGATGTTTTGTTTACTTTAATAAAAATATTACTCTTAAAAATGCTAATGATGTTTCATAAAACCTTTTGGGTCTTGACAAATTATTTGTCTCAGTCGGGGGATCTTTTTAAGTGCAGGCTCATAATTGAGATAATTTCCATTTTGTAGAGGTAATAGCCTTCTTATTTCCACCTATTGTGTTAAATTAGTGTTATTTAATTACTAATAATAGTTTTATATTATGTGGCTACTATGCATCAGAGGCTTTATTCATATAACCTCTAATCCTTACCAATAACTGATAAGTAGGTAGTCTCAGTCCCTCTTAGTCAATGACAAAATAGGCTTAAAGTGTTTAAATAACTTGTTCATGGTCACATAATTAGTGAGGGTTGACACCAGATGTGTCAGTGTTCACAGAAGAATGGAAAGAGGGTTCCAGGTAGAGGAAGGGTTTGTGTCGACAGTGCACTGGGCCTGATTGTTTGTCATCTTAATTGGTCTTAAATTGTTGAAGTAATGATTTTTAAAAAATATTCTAAGGAGGGCGTATTAAAGTGTAGAAACAAAGAAAATTTACTTCTGATTTTTAAAATTTTAGGATGTTAGTCTGTGTTAACATGGACAAGCCTATGTTTGATTATTTCAAAATAGCAGGTAATAGACAATATTTAAATTTGGAATGTGTGGGTTTCTTTAAAATATTGAATCCTGTGTTTGTGATTAAGTAAACTGGGAGTTATTTCAAAGAAAGTGATGATACCTTGCTGACAAGCAGGCACAGAAGCTCTGGGACGCTGCCTGGTGTCCCCACTTTCTCTGTTGAGGTGGCGGGGATGGTGTTGAGAATAGTGAGAGGGCCCTTGAGTCAAGCCAGGGCAGAGCTCCTCCATCTGCTCCTCTGTGTCCCCAAGTGTCACTTAGCAGTGCCCAGATATAACCAGTAGCCAAGGCAGAAATTTTGTAATCATCTAGACTTCTCCATTTCTCATTTTGTCAGCTATTTTTAATTTGTCACTGTGTCTTGAGTACTCCTCCTAAATATCTCAGCTGTATCTGCATTTCTGTGTTCTCAGTGTTGCTGCTTTGAGATTTTCATCATTTTGTGGCTGGCCTCTATCAGTAGTAGCTTTCTGATTAATGTATCTGCCCTAAC
Organism: Cynopterus sphinx; assembly: GCA_030015415.1. Taxonomy (NCBI): domain Eukaryota; kingdom Metazoa; phylum Chordata; class Mammalia; order Chiroptera; family Pteropodidae; genus Cynopterus; species Cynopterus sphinx. Next base: position 8,926,233 of record CM057388.1, read on the forward strand.
CCTCTTCTCCCCGCCCGCCATGGTGATTTTTCTGAAACATAACACTGATAAGTACTCACCTAAAAAGCTGCTTTTGATTTACTGTTGTCTGTGGCAGTAGCCTTCAGACTTCTTATAAAGCAGTTGAACTCTTTCTTCAAATACAGGGGACTCATACCTGAGGCGTGGCACACAAGGCCTTTTATGATTTAGTTTAGGCCCTGCCTCATTTCGGATTCCTGGACCTGTGTCCCGGATTTCAGAGAAGCTGAATTGTTTGAGATCTACAAACACTCCCTGGTGGGTTCTTTTTGTTTGTTTGTTTGTTTGTTTGTTTTTTGTTTTTGCCCGGTTCAGCACAAACTCTTCCTAGTCTTTCTAGAATGACTAGAATGCTTTTACCCTTTTGTTTGTCTGATATTCAGTTCTTATTTCACGAAAGTCACCTGAATCTCTCGAGTGATAAGAGTGTCTTTTGTATACTAATGAGTTGGTTCCTGACAGAGGCCCCTAGATAACTGCAGGATTCGGCCTGGTCACCAGAAGGATCAAGTCATGATTAGGTTAGAACTGTCTGTCCCATCCTCCCATCCCTAACCCTGGGGAAGGGAGCAGGGGCTGGAGTCTGAGTTCAGTTACCAATGGCTAATGATTTAATCAGTTATGCCTACATAATGACACTTCCATAAAAACCCCTAAGTGGCAAGGTTTGGGGGGTTTCTGGTCTAGTGAACACATTGAGGTGCTAGGAGGGTGGTGTACCTAAGAGGACATGGAAGCTCTGTACCCCTAAGCCCCCATACCTTACGCTGTGCATCTCTTCCATTTGGCTATTGCTGTGTTTGTATCCTTTATAATAAACCAATAATGGTAAGTAAAGCATTTTCCTGAGTTCTGTAAGCCATTCTAGGGAATTAAACCTGAGGACGAGGTTGTGGGAACTCCGAATTATTCAGCCAAGTCAGACAGAAGTGCAAGTGGCCTGGGGACCCAGGACTTGTGACTGGCCTCAAAAGTGAGAGAAGTTTTTTGAGCCTGAGCCCTTAAACCTGTGGAATCTGATGTTAACTCTGGGTAGTGTTAGGATAGATCATAGGAAAACCAGTTGGTGTCAGAGGATTGGTGCTGGAAAAGAGGCCATGGATTTTGGTGTCAGGGACACATAACCCTGGTTTACAAATGGCAACAAACCAGAGCTTCAAGAGACTGCTTAACTCAACATTAAGTTAGTACTTGGGAGAGCTGTGACTCAAAAGTCCTCTTAACCATATCTTTTTTTTTCAATTATAATCTTCAGGAAAAGAATTTAGTTATCATTTATTTTAACATATTATTATAATTATTTGTTAGTCCTATGCTCAGGTCTTTTGAATTTAATTGAATGCTTCCACCAATTAATGGCCTTCATAAAATTGCTTGTACTTTGGCTGCTGTTTGTTCAAGGTGATGTTACTTATCCTTCTAAACTTAGCAGGACAAATAGCTGAGGAAGTGCAAAGATCCTCAGCTTGATTTTCTTCAGTTCCTTCTATATTTTAAATAGGATGCAAATATCTCTGTAAATAAAAATAACTTCCAACCCATTTGGAAAATATCCCAGAATTCCTCTTTATGCCTTGCAAAGTTGCTGCTGTCTAGTCATTATTACAATTTTTTTTTCCTTCAACATAAGTGATCCTCCCCAGAATAGCTGAATCACGAGATGTTTGGCCAGCAGTATTTCCTTTATTCTGGTTTTGCAGGTTTTCTGAAATAGGCTAAAAGGTAATCACTTCATTCCTTCACTTGTTCTAAGATGATTTTACTCAATTATTCTTGAAACTTACTTTGGTAAGTGATATGGAACCATAATGGAAAGAGCACGGGTAGGATATGTATATTTTATAGCAGTCCCCTATGAATGGACATTTGTTAGCTGAGGATTTTAACACTTGGTTCAATTGAGAGGTTTTGAGTGTTTAGAAATGAAATTTTGTGGGACTTGAAAGCTACGAGATACCTCAGAGATCCTCCAGCAGAGGAGCCTTATTTTTAACTGAGGAAATGAAAGTTGTCAACCATAAATCTGATGCTTTAGCTTGGTGAGAAAAAGCCAAGTTTCAGAATCTCTCTGATGTAAATCTGGAGATATGACGAGGTCAATTTGTGACAGCATTAACACTGTTTAGCCTGGAAGTAGCCTTTGTGAAATTTTCAGATTGTTGACAGTGTTTTTAAGATCTCTTGACATCTTCAGGACCAATAAACTCTATCTACCATGTCCTTTTATACTTTTCAGTTAGTGGATTTCAAATTTCCACAAAATAGCAATGAACATTTTTCAAATATAGTCTTACTGTGGAACCACAGGCTACAAAACAGATAAGTTGTATTTAATTAGAATTCAGTTTTAAGTATAATTTTGATTTATTGGAAAATGAGAAAAATTAAAATTGTGAAATGCTATGTTAGAGTATATACATATTTCACTTCCAATTCTAGCTTCCAATTCTAGGCCCTTATTGATGTGTATTTAGATTGTTTCTATTCTTTTGCTTTTACAAATAGTACTGCAGTGAATAATATATGCTTACCATATGTGTATGTGTGCGCGCATGCACACGTGTTAGGATAAATTTCTAGAAATGAAATTACTGTGTCATTAGAGTATCTTTGGTTTTAGTTTTGAAAGATGTTTTCAAATTGGTCTCCAAAAGTTGTATTAGTGTACATCACCATTAGCCATGTATGAGCAAGCCTAATTCCTTCATGCTCTCCTCAACATGATATGTTAATTTTTGTCTTTGCTACTCTGACAAATTATATCTCAGTGTAGTTTTAATCTTCAGTTTTTTATTATATGTAAAGTTGAGTAACTATATGTGTGTAAGAGCCTTTTGTGTTTCCTTTTCTGTGAACCGTTTGTTCTTATCACTTTGCCCATTTAAAAAATTGGGTCTCTGCCCCTCTTATCGAGCAGTAGAAACCTATTATATGTTAGGATGTGAACACTTAGTGATATGAGTTGCAGATTCTTTTCAGTTTATTTCCCTTTTCCCTTTATTTTATGCTTTTTCATTTTTATGGATATCTAAGCTCAAACTTAAAACATGGTTAAAATGGAGTCCTGGATTTCCTCTCTTCCGTTAACTGATCCCTCTCATAGTCTTCATTACATCAAGATGCAGCAGCCTAACCCTACTCATCGCCCAAGCCCCAACCCAAGAAGCTTCCCTTGATTTCTCTCTCCCTCACTTCCCATCTCTAATCCATCCCCAGTCATATTGGCTTTCCTTCCAAATGTATCCTGATTATCAGTTTTCTCTTCGTATCTACCAGTTTAGTCCAGCCTGCCCTTATCCTTCCTTTGGGTGGCTGAGGTGGCTTCCTAGTTGTTAAACCCTCAAACTAACATCTCCCCTTCCAGACATCGAGTGATTCTCTATTCTAACTTATATGATCTTTTCTATCTTTCTTAATTTTTATTTTTCAATTACAGTTGACATTCAATATTATATTAGTTTTAGGTGTACAGCATAGTGGTTAGACATTTATATAACTTATGAAGTGATCCCCCCAATAAGTCTAGTATTCACCTGGCATCATACATAGTTATTACAATATTATTGACTATGTTATAAAAGCTTAGGTGATCTTTTCAAAATGCACATCATCTGATTTTCTTACCACCCTCTGGCTCCTCCATTGGCTCCTGTATCTTATGATAGAGACAGAGTTACTTAAAATATCTCAACCTGCTAAAATATCTCAACCTGCTGTTTCTCCAGCTTCACCTTGTATTTGGTTATTAACCACCTTCATCCTGGCTACCTTTGATTGTCTTGTGTCTGCCCTATTCCCTCCCGACTAGGAACTTTCACATTAATTATTCTCTCCTGGAGCATTCCTCCACCTCCATAAATTTATGTCTAATTGTCCTACAGATCTCATTCACTCACTACTTTCTTTGGAAGAACAAACCCTGCCTAATTAGGTGGAAAACCTCTTGTTATACATGCCTTTGACAAAGCACCTTCTGTCTCTTTTGCATAGCACTTATATTTATTTGTACTTCGATAAACTCCATGAGATAAGGGGTCTTGTCTATTTCCTTTACTGATAAGTCTCCAGTGTCTGTCACAGTGCCTGCATGGTGTATAGTTACCTCTCAAAGCACTTTTATTGAATGATTGCTTAATTATAAGTTAGAAGGTTGACAGAATGTACTCTTTTCCAAAAAAATGACTAGATTTGTTTTGGCCAGTCTTTGTTTTCATCTTCTTTTTCCTGTGGCTTTGCTGAGACCACTGAGGTTCAGCAGTCTCATCTGCAAAGTCACAGTACATTATGGGGTGACATTTATCTAGGTCAATAGATAAATTCATTTAATGCCTGTAGGTGTTCTTCAGTAGTCTTGGACTTCAGTTCCTTCTGTCCTTTTTCAATTGAAGATTATTTTATTTGGACCAAAGGATAATAACTTAGACCACATTTTCTGACCCACATCAACCCAGCAAAATATTAGGTGGTCTCCAGCTTCTGTTAAATTTATTTTAAATTCAGTTATTTAGAATTTGGAGATGAGAACAAATTGTTTTAGAGAAGCTATGAAAAAGTTGATACTTAATTTTCATGCAAGTGCCTTCAAAACTTTTTAAACCAATAGCGTAGCTCAAATAGTAGAGTATTAATATGAATCCTGAATTTCCCTGATCCCAGTTTTGCACTAAAGAAAAGCAGAGTTTGCTACCCCAAAATATGCCTTTTGGGATAAGGATTTTAAACTGGTCTTTACAGAACAAAAGACTCAGGAAAAACCTTTGACCTCCTCCTAATTAACTGCTTAAAAGGAACAAAGATAACTATAGTTTAATATAAACTAGCATGTGGTAGGTCCATTTGATCAAAGTCCGCCCTGTATCCCATTGTTAAAGATGGCCCAGCAAACATTTATTTACCAAACATTTGCTTTTCCTTCTCCATGTGAATTGTCTTCCTTCCCCCAACCACAATCCCTCTTTCTTCTTAGCTCCAGAATAACATATATGCCTCAACTACCTGATCTATCCGGGGGTCTCATTTTGGCACCCCAAAATAACCATTCATATAATAAGCTTTAGACCTTTTCTTCTGTTAATCTGTCTCTGTTAATTTGATTATTAGCCAAGTTAGAAGAACTTAGAAGGTAGGACGAAAATAATTTTCTTTAGCTTCCACAGCGTTTTTCTAATTTAAAACCTGAGACACTCAGATTCTCAGGAAGGGCAGGGGATTGAATGGAGTTGGCAGTGCTGGGAGAAATAGCAAGTATCTGGGTAGGAGATACATTAAGTTAATGTTAGAATTTTTTCCTTGTGGAAACATTCTAAAGTTAATGGGAAGGCATGTTTGGTAGTTTGAAATTTTGTGCTATTAAACTGTGTGTGCATGTTTCTCATGATAGTCAAATATCAGTTTTATTTAATAATGGGAACCTAATTATAGACAATGGATTTATAAATCAAATTATTCTCCACCATTGGGGGAATACAGCATAATGAAGATCCTATTAATAATGGGTCAGGTGGTCCCATCTAGGAAGAAAACTAGGTAGAGTGTATATATCTTCTTGATTAGATTCAGTATAGAGAATTCTCTGCAAGAGAGTAATTAGGATTTTTTCCCCCCACAAGGCTATGCTTTCCATAGGAATGATTGCCTTCCATACTGGATCACAAGTTTTAAGATGCTTTCAAACCATTTGAACTCTCTTATAACAGAAATTTTGTCATGTACCAAATTCTTTCCTGTGCAATTTTCAGTGACAAAATGGTTCTCTCATTTGTATGTATAAAAACAATGCCAGAAGTGAAAACAAAATTCACAATTCTGCTGATTTTGTACTCTCTTTGGGAAGAAGAAAAAATCTGTTGAGATGAAGATTATAATTTCATCAGCAAAGGAAACATTCAAAGCCCAAGCAACTCTTTAATTCAATACTAATAATATATGAAATAAATTATAAGCCTTGCATTTCTGTCAGTGCTTGTAGGTACCTGCTTGCTTGCCAATGCAGAGACACAATTGCTTAATTCTAGGTGTATTTCTTAGTGCAAGACAAATCCACTTTAAAATGTATGCTATTAGTTTATGAAGTTAATGGTTAGTAATGAAAAACTCAAATAATTTGAGATTCTTAGATCTTCACATTGGCCAGGGACCTTAGGGAATATGTAGCTTGGTATATAGGACTCTTCTGCCATGGCCCAACTGCTTCTAGGGATCTCTTCCTGCTCCTCATTGGTCCTCCCCTTTTCGTCTGTTATGCTTCAGATTACAGATCTTCTCTGTGCTTGAATTTATCAAGTACCATGAGCCTTTGTGCTGCCTTGAATGCTCTTCTCACATCCTTGTTCCCATGGCTTCTTTACATTAAACAGATTTAACTCAAACCTTACCCCCTCAGACAGGCCTTTCCCAGACCACCCTATCTAAAGGACCCCTTGTTCTCAATTGCTGTAACTCTTATCATAAGGCTCCCCGCCACTCCCCGCTATATAATCCTTGTCACTGTTGTAGGGGTGGACAATTTTTCTCTTCTTCCCTTCTAGGTTCTTTGGCTGGTCTAATAATTAAACTGACATAAGCAGATGAACAGGAGAAAAAACATTTAATTTCATAGGTACAGGCTCCATAAGACTAAGATCCGAAGAACAGCCAGGTAACTGAAGTTTGTACAACATCCTGCACTAAGGAAAGGGGCAGGGATCTGGAGATACAAAGAAGATGAAGGCCTTTCATAGGAAGGCCAGAGGAGGTGTTTGAAAAACAAAAGTGTATTGTTACACAGATAAGAAGGAATCTCTGGTGATAAATAGCACTCTTCCTGGTACAGGCCCTACTTCCAATGTTAATTTAAGCAGTTGAATGGGGAGATGATGAGGAGCTTCTGAATCTACTGGGATTCGATTGCCTTTAGCTCAGAATATCCTTGTGCCAGAGTCATATTTTGGGGTCACAAATCTACTCCCCTTCACTGTCTGAAATGATCACGTTGGTTTATTGCCTGTCTCCCCTTAGTAAGTTCCATGAGAGCAGGGTCCATATCTGTGTTCACTGCTACATCCGGCAGCATCTGTAAGTGAGCTGGGCCACAGCAGGTATCTGACAGATATTTATAGAATGAGTGAGTAACCATTAATGGTTCCTTGTTCCAAGTACTACTGAGATGAAATCTGTCCCTTTTTACTTCTACCACTCATCTTAGTTCTTGCTCTGAAATAATTCAGATCACCTGCTCTACCCCCTCTTTTTCAAAGAGTCTTCAGACATTTAAATGTCAGATGTCTCTCACTGAGGCCAAACTGACCCAGTTTCTTCACCCCCTCTTTAACTGGCATGGGCATGGTCAGCACCTGGTTATCCATCACAGGAGGTTTTTGGTTTTGTTGATAATACCCAGCACTAGACACAGTACTGGGTGGAGTCTGAGCCTCAGAGAGAGACTCTGTTCAGTTAAACCTTTTTGGTCAGTGTTTATATTTGATAAAAATTACCTTTTATCCCCATATAAATGACCAAGGATATCAGACATCAGAATTACTCTTTGAGTTCTTAAAAACGTATTTTATTGTGGAATATAACAACGTAGAAATCATAGAAATACAAAAAAAGTAAGCATGTACTCTAATGTCTATTTAACTATCACTCAAGTCAAGAAATAGACATTAAAGTGTATGTTTTTTGTATTTCTACAGCCCTCCTAATGTATCTCTTCTTAATCTCAGCTCCTCCCTGGAAGTAATTAATATCCTGATTTTTATTAAAAAACACTTCCTTGGTCACTTATTTTTTATAGTTTCACCATTTACATATGTATATCAGCTTTGCCTGTTTTAAAACTATAAATAAGTGATTCTGTGTATTAGCTTTCTGTTGTTTCATAATTAATTACCATAAGCTCAGCTTAAGGCGGCACCCATATGATTAGCTCACAGTTCTTTCTAGAGGTCATGGCATGGGTGGGTTCTCTGCTCAGGATACTATAAGCCTGAAATTAATGTGTTGTCTGGGCTGAGTTCTCTTTTTTCCTTGATTTATTCCAAAGTTGATTTCTAAGATCGATCTCTTTGCTCTTTTTATCTCTTCATCATCCATGTTGGGAGGATGGGGAGGGGAGAGAAAATTTCCTCTACCCTTCTAGGTTCTTTCGGTGGTCTAATTAAATTGACTCAGGACAGATTAACAAGAGAAAATAACCAAATTTAATCATATGTATGTGCATGAACCCCATATACAAGAGAGTTTTTGAGACAGAAAGGTAAAATGAAGTATATATGGCATTCCTGAGCAGAAGACTGAGGTAAGATGCTTTGGGGCTTCAGAGGGGTGGAGGGTAATTTCCATGAGAAGAACAAATTTTTAGTATTTAAAAAATTGCCCAGCCCTATAGATATGTCATAAAGTTATTTATAGTGATAGCTCTAAGTATGGGCAAGGTCCAAAATTTAATTCTTTAAGGGAGAGGTAGAAGTGTCTCTGGAGCCTGCAGGGTTTCGATTGCCTTTAGCTCAAAATAATCACACATTTTGGGGAGGCCTATTCTGAACCCCTGAATGTGTTTTCTAATTCATGAATTTCTGCCTTTAATTATATTTTTGTTTTACTTGAATTTATTTTGCTGGGTTTTTTTGAACCTCTTGAGATTGATGCTTAGTTTATTAACTTTTGTTTTTTAAAATGTTTTCTAATATATACACATATAAGCCTCTCAGTTCCCCAAAGCATTGCCTTAGATTCTTCCCATAAACTTGTATTTTTAAAAGCCTTTTATGATTTCTTCCCTGATTTGAGGATTATTTTAAGAACATATAAATTTCCAAACATATGAATATTTTTGAATTATTTCTCATGATTGATTTATTTTTTTACATACTTGCTTGCATTATGGAGAGAGAACATGCTTCGGCTTGAATCCTTGTAATTTGTTTTGAATTGTGTTATGACCTAGAACATGATCAGTTTTTGTAAATGTTCCATGTGTACGTGGGTGAAAAAAAGATATTCTGCAGTTCTGTGCTTCAGTTTATATGTTAATTTGGTCACATTTTAAAAATATTTTAAAAATATTCTATATCCTGATATTTTTTCTTTAAACTGTCTACTGAGTTACTTTGCTGTTATTCTCTTCTAATTCTAGAATTCTAATTTATTTTTTCAAATTTTATTTTTCACCTTTTGGATCTTCCAGTTCTGTTAAAATGTCCAACCCTTGGATTTTTATTAATCCACCCCTAAAGTTTTATAGGCTCTTTCTGATAATCCTAATATTACAAGTCTTTCTGGGTCATTTTCTGTTTCAGTTGTTTCTATTCATGATATCTTATTACCATGTGTATCTGGTTATTATATGCTGCACAGTATAAAGGAGAAATCATCTATCTGTAGCAGTATTGTGAGGCCTAGATTGATGCTATCTTCCTGCAGAGACTTGCTTTTCCCTTTTTTTGACACCCCACCCACTTGCTTCAACCAGACAGACAGCTGGTGGCACTGCTAATCTGAAGGTCGGACCACATCGTCCAAGAGGCACTTCGAAGTTTATTTAGGTCACCCAGATGATATAAAGCTATAATTCAAAGGCTGATTTCTTTTTGGTTTCCTTTTTCTTGGGAATATAGCTCTTTGGGGTTTCAGCTTTGAGTGTTGGCTTGTTAAATTTCTTCTTTTTGCCTTTGACTTTTTGCCCATGGGTTTGTAAGGGTTTCAAGAGCAAGCCTGTTTTTGTCCAGTTTTTCCTGGATCTTCAAGTGCCTGAGGGCTTAAACCATTTTGGGTGGTTTGGACTAGCTCTCCCAGTTCTATTCTTTTGCCTTGATTTCAGCCAGGTAATTAATTCTTCACAATCTTGTTAAAGTCTTTGGGGGTTCTTAGGCTGTTTTAAAAAAGTGTTCCCTCCAGCATTTGTATTTGTCCTCAAAGGTACATTTTATCCAAGTTATATAATTATTTGAAGCTGAAATGTCTGCATTTTTATGCCTTAAAAATTAATGTTATTCACATAAAATTGTAGTTGTTGACATAAGAATTTCAAAACCTATAGAAGAATTTTATATGAATTTATTTGAGCCATATTTTTTACCCTTTAAAAAAAATTTTTTTTAAAGAGACTTCTTGCGCTGCTGCATCCTCCATCTCACTCTGCTGCTGGAAACCAGGCAGTCCTCGCCCGTCCAACCTTCTGTGCTGTTGCAGGGTGCTTTCTTGGATTTCTCCCTAGTTGTATGGCTTGTTCCTCTAGATTCCAGGCGATTTTTCCTTGCTGCTGCTCCTTGTTTCTGTCACAACTTTGATTTGGTCGCCGGAGGGATGGATGAACAGAGCCTCTATCATCTACGCCATTTTGGTTCCAGCTCTATCTGAGCTGTATTTTTGAGGACCTGCTTGGAAGCAAGATCTCAGTGGTTTGAGGAAATGCTCCAGAAAATGGCAGTTTTGCAGCTCATTTTATACATTTAGACTCAGATGGAAACGTAAAGTAGGTTGTATGAAATCCATCGGTAGGAGATGAAGGAGGCAGGAGAAAGCAAAGTGGAGAAAGCTCTAGGCTTGGATAAAAAGCAAGATGTAGAAACACATGCTTCTTTCACCCTGATGGGTACAGGAGAGTTAACATTCAACATTTACAGCACTTAGAAATGCTATGTGGGCAACAAGAGAACAGTGAGGAGTTCTGTGGCCTTGGGCTCTGGCGCTGGCCATTGTGCTGTGGAGGGATCTGGGAAAGAAAATTACTCTGACATTTCAAAGGTATGTTACCTGGATGCATAAGAACAATGAACAGGGCTCATCGAAGTTAAAGATTGACCTTCGTTAAGCTGTAGGCCCAGAATGTCCCTGAGCTTGTCAGGTCTGCCAAGGAGCTCCCTAAGCTTGCCCCCTTTCATTGATATAGTTGAATTCAATTTGGCATACTTTTCTTTCCTCAGTCAGAATACTGGTAGTTAAAAGAGTGTTCTTGACACCTATATTAGGTATTTACTCAAACATTGAAATTCCGAGTCCCAATTTTCATTACTCAATTTTGATTTCCACAGGGAATAGGTGGCACCAAATGTTCTTTCTATTTGTTTCCATACAGAACTTTTGGGGTGCCTAGTCTTCATAGTGGGAATGATTAAGTTTTTCTTTCCCATTTCCTTTGAAATGAGCCATACCATTATTGGTGGAGAGTGGAATATTTAAATATTTCCTGGGAGTTCTTCCAAGTCAGCCATAGAAAATGAAAGGATGATTCATTCTCAGAAAACTGAGCGTCTTTTACCTGGAATGTGCCTGACTTTAGATCTTCATATGGGTGGCCCCTTGTTATTTAATATTTCACCTCAGATACCACCATTTTAGAGAGGCCTCTCAGTCTGGGTAATCACTCTTTGTCTCCCCCACCCCTTCATAACAAGAATCAGTATCTTGTATTTTAAGTATAATAATTTTAAATATAATAATCTTGTATTTTTTCTTCACTTAGCAAAATGTAAAGCTCTGCGAAGACAAGGATCTTGGCCTATCATGTTCACCACTGTTGTGTGTGTGTGTCTTATTTACCTATTTCTGGAAACGTTTTAGGCAGTCAGTAATTACTTGTTTAAGAAATGAGTGAATAGAATAAATATTTACTAATTCCTTCTGAAATTGTAACCATTTTCTCTGAAACTCATAGTCATCCTTTTAAAATTTGTGATTCCATTAAGATTTTCTAAAGTAGTGTCTGTTTTCTCTTGCCTGTTTTTCAAAAACATTTTTTATAAATGAATGAAAAATCAATAAGGATCTGACGTAAACTAAATTTTAGAGTGACAAAGAATTATTTAAGATTAGGGACAACTGTGATGTTCTTGTTATATATCAAACTGAAAGGAGGTCAGTGTGGCTGGAGTGAAGCAAGCCAGCGTAGAAACTATTCAGAGATGATATTGGAGGAGAGGAGGTCAAGGCCTTGGGGCTTGCATGGACTTTGTACTCTTAATGATAAGGGAGGCCATTGGAGAGTTTTGAGCAGAGAAGTGGCATGATCTGTCTTATCCTAAGGACTCCGGTGTGGAGAACAGACTAGACTACAGGGGAGGTGAGTGTGGAGCTGTAGGCATATTTAAGTCTGTTCTACTTTTAGGCTCTCATGTCAGTTCCACTGGCTAGTTTTTCTATCTCTGTGCCAAGAGCACACTGTTTTCATTTCTGTAGCTCAGTTCTAACCCTTGGTATATTTGGTAGGGTATTCTGCCAGATCCTACCCTCAAGGCTGAACTTTCTTACTTTTATTATTCAGGAGAATGTGAGGTGTGCTTGGAACTCTGTTCTTCCTTATGAATTTTAGAATCAGCTTATCTTAATTCCTCAAAAACCCTGTTAGGATTTTGATTGGAATTGCATTGACTATATAGGTTGATATGGAGAGAACTGATGTCTTTATAGTACTGAATCTTCCTAGCCTTACAATTGGAATAATTTCATTTATGTATATTAATGCCTTTGGATAAAGGTACATATAAAATTATATATTATTTGAATAGAGGTATTGAATATCTTTTATTATGTTAAATCCTAAGTGACTTTTCGTTATAAGTGTGACTTTAAAAAATCGTATTTTGATTTTTGTATATTAAACATATTCAACTACCTTGCTAACACTTAAAATTCTGATAATTTATAAATTCCTTTGAATTTTCTATATAGACAATAATATTTGTAAATTCTATTTTGTTTCCCTATTTCCAATGCTATATATTGTTTTACTGAGCTTGCTAGAAACCACCAGGGTGTAATGTCTAATACTAGTTGATAAGTATTAATATTAGGACTTCTTGTCATGTTCTTAATATTTGAAGAGACTGCCTAATACTTTACATTTAAGAATGATGTTGTATCAGGATATAAACATTTTAAAAGCATTTAATTATAGACATAATGCTTTTTTAGAAAGCTTGTACCAGTTTACCTTCCTACCATCAGTGTACAAAAAGGCACACTTCTTCATGTTAATTCTTATCCACACCACAGGGGTACTCATATTTGTTAAAAATTGCAAATTTCATAAACAGCAAAGGAAATTTCTTTACTGGTTTTTATTTATTTTTTAAACCAATGTTTTGTGTTGATACAGATATTCTTAGAGACAAGATAGGGTTTTGAGACAAAATAACTTATTTTGAAATAATTTCAGATTTAGAGAAAAGTTTGAAAGATTGGTAGACTTTCCTGTTTCATAGACCCTTGACCCAGGTTTGCAACTTTTGAATATACAATACAGTATTACTAGCTATAGTCACCATACTGTACATTATATTCCCACAACTTATTTATTTTATAACTAGACATTTGTACCATTTGACTACCTTCATCCATTTCACCATTTCTTAAAAAGCATTGTTTTATATAGCCACCACACCATTATCAAAATAAAATGATTGTTCATACAATATTATCTTGTCTGTAGATACTGAAATTTTATCAGCTATCCTTTGTACCCAAAAACAAACAAACAAACAAACAAAAACATTGTTTTCTTGTCCAGAATCCAATCTGGGATTATGCATTACATTTAGTTATCATTGGCTCTTCATCTTCTTTTGAGAAATGGTTATTCTGTTGTTCCTTGCTTTTCATGACCTAGACATTTTTAAAGAGTACAGGCCAGTTACATAGTAGAATGTCCCTCAATTTGGGCTCCTCTGCTGCTGCCTATGGTTAGATTCAGGTCTTACCTTTTTTGGATGGAATGCCACAGAAGTATGTTGTGATGCATCCATCCTATCAGGAGGCATAGGGTGTTGACTTGTCCTGTTATTGACGATGTTAATGTTGCTCACTTAAGGTAGTATCTGGCAGGATTCTTCACTGTGAAATTACTGTTTTTCCCTTTGTAATTGATAGGTATTTTATAGAGAGCTATGTTGAGACTAGATAATATCCTGTTTTCTATCAAACTTTCAACCACTAGTTTTATAATGTTTTGATGACACTTGCCTGAAATAATTATTACCAGGGCTGTTGCCAAAGGGTGATTTTCTAATTTCTTTACCACATTTATTATTTGGAATTATATTCTAACAAAGAGCTTTTATTTCTCTACTACTTATTTATGTCGCTAAGGACTGGTGTGTTTTAATTTTATAAGATTGTAATCTACTATTCTTGTTTATTTTGTTGCTCAAATGTTCCTCATGTGACCAGTGGGAGTCTCTGTAAGCTGCCTCCTATGTCCTTTAGACATGCCTCCATCATTCTTAGAGCATTCCCTTACTTTCTGGCACCAATAAAATACATTCTAGTTCCTAGCCTGGGGATCAAGCCATCTCTTCAAGGAACACTGGTTCCTTTTATTGGAGCACTAGCTATCGGAGTGTCATTGCATCTTGGTCCCCTCTGCAGACAGAGCTAAGGAATATACGTGTGTATATATATTTACACACACATCTGTTTCTGCATCTCTCTATATTAAAGAACTGAGTTTATACAGTTAACTCTAATTCCAAGCCTTTCCCCTTTTCATATTTGTAACTTCTTTTTATGAGAATGACCAAACTGTTATCATCCATAATATATTTACTTATTTGGTCAATCCTAGTATATACATAAAGAAGCTTCATATTTTTATATAAAAACAAATATCTAAGTAAAGCATAATATTTATATATTTACTTTGTCTTTAGGTCAAAGAGAGCATATAGTTAAAGTGCTGTTTTTCAAGAGTTGCTTAGGGTTAATCCTTTTCCTCTGGTCCTCTTCAGTGTGTTTATGTTACTCATTTCAAATATGGTTAGGTACATTTGTTCGTGTTTCATTTTGGGTTCTTTTCTCCTATTATTATTTTTTCATCTTCCTCGAAACATGGTTTTAAAAGAATGGTACAAAAATATAGGATAGATTATTAGAGTATTGAGACATAAAACTTATGGCTTTTAATTGTGTTTGATTTTTCAGGAAATCATATACTATGTCACAGTAGAATAAATATGTGAAATTTCCTGCCAATTTGTGAACAAGGTGCTCAGAAGTTCTTCGATGCCATGTTCTGTGGCTTGCATCAAAAAAGGAGTTTGTCTTCATGAAGATTCCTAACATTGGTAATGTGATGAATAAATTTGAGATCCTTGGGGTTGTAGGTGAAGGTAAGTTCAACATTCCTTGAGTTTTTGAGCAATGTACAATTATACCTACCATCAAAAAAGTTAGTAATTCAGGTCCTGTTAATTTAATATATATAAATTCTGACATGTGCCAAGAGTAAACTATTAAAAATAAAATTACTCCTAAACTATTGAGTCTTATTCTCCAGTCAAAGTTAATATTTTAAATCTGTTAAAGTCAAATAAATCAGGGATTTCTTAAGGTTGCTTTCATTTCATTCTTTTCATGAGGAATCGTTCGTTCTTTAGTCTACACTGGTTTGATTACATTTTATTTTTATATCAGCTAGGCTTATTTTGAATAACTTGAGATTTTTTTGCATAGATTTTATTTAATACATGGTACATAAATGAATAAATAACTTCTATTTGTCTTCAAGAATGACAAACTATTTTATAAAATCTGAGGCATACAACTTGGTCATATTTTAACATCTTTGAAATCAAGATGTGTGTTATAATCAGTAGCATGTCATGGTTTAATTGGCAGCAATTTTCCTAGTAGTACTTAAAATCATGCTCATAATCAATGACATCATTGATTTGATGAAATATGGTAATTCATTTTTCATAAGCCATCCTCATTTTTCTTAGTAATTTTTGCTCTTGACTTAAAGATAACTTTATGGACATTTTGATAAATGGTCCTGGTAATGAGATAAATGATTATAATTGTAGTTTCTTAGCATTTATGTCTTTAAAGCAAAAGTTACAAACATTTCTTATTTCAGAATTTTCAAGTAAGTATTGAATTTCAAAGGAAGTTTTAAAAATTTACCATTGTGAACAGCAAAGCTATTTCAGATTTTGATATTACGTTGTTCAATCCTTTTCAAATAAATAGAAACAATTAAAATGCAGTCTAATCATTGGGTGTTTGCTTCAAGGTCTGAAGTCGAAACCATATAGAAAGAAAAAATCTTTTTCTTCACCAGTCAGCTCCTTTTTTCTTCATTGATATTAATTATGCAAATAAAAATTATCCTTAATATTTTATCTACTATCTGTTTTATAATAGTTGCCTTATATTTTTATTTGTCCTCCCTCTAAATATTACAATTAGAGACTTATGTAATAAAGCTGCTGACTGGAAGAGGTCAGCTCATAGGATAATGACAGGGTTAGAATATTCCAGATTTTGGGCCTAAGAATTTTTGGATCATAACCTTGTTTTTCATAGTATACTCATAAGTGATCGATCATCTTTTCAGGAATTGGCTCGGGTTAACTAAAACTACCAGACTGTTATAAATAAATCGGAATATGTCAATTTAAGTTATAGTCAGAACCATCATTGTTATGATTTTTTTTTTGTAAACTATCTCAGGTGCTTTTTGGCTAAGAAATACATATATATTAAGGAAATTAAAAACTGTCAAGCAATCTCTATTTTCCAGTAGCCTAGAGAATGCATTTTCACCCCCTAGAAAAACTGGCCTGGGCGGTTACATAAGGATTGCATGATTGCCTGGTGATTGTGGAGCTAAGTTGGATGGCTGTAATGGCTGGTCCCTTCTTCACTATGATAAGATTCATCCATCTCCACCAAAGTTGGGGAGACTTGTCTGGTTCCCTAGACACTATTGGAGATCAATTTCCCAATTTCATGTCCCCGAAGTCCCTTTCTGATGGATGCATGCAGACTTTGCCTGTCTGTTAGTGTAAACTGTACTTGGCATTTCTATAGACTTCGGTTATCATACATTACCTTTTGATTCTCCTAATTAGATTTTTCATAGCATAACTTTAACCTAGGTTTCCTGGGCACTTTACTGTCAACTCTGTGTCCTGCCTCTAAGGAAGTAGTTTATCGCCTAGATAGTAGGATCGATAGATAGGACAGATAGTAACCCAAAAGGTAGTGATGTATCTCATCAAAATATAATAAGGACAGTAGGAGTGCTTAGCTATATATAAATGGACAGCTTCGAGAGCTCATGGTTGTGCCCTTAGGAACTGAGTCTTTATGGCAAAAGATGTAGCAACTCTACTAATTATTAACTGGAATGCTGAGGCCTGTACTATTTTGTCAGTCAGGAAAGACATTCCAGTGTCCCCAAAGAGGATTTAACTGTCTCCTAGGACAGAGAGCATATTTGGTAGGCTCCATGCTTGAGTTTACTATTGGGAAATCATTAGCTCTTAAGTTTTACATTCCTTAGAATCTTTTGAATTAATTTTCATTTACTTTTTTTTCCCTCTGTGGTAGTTCTTTGTGCATGCTCAGACATGCTGGTGTGCATTTTGGGTGTTTTTTTTTTTGTTTGAGTTTTCATGTTCAGCTTATTTTAGTTTCAAAGGGAGAGATCTGGGGACGTCTCTCACTCTGCCATGTTTCTGATGTCCTCCTCATTTACTCTTAAAGTTCTTATGTCTAAATCTTTCCCCCAGAAAATTTTAAGCTTAAATTTAAAAATATCTCAAGTGGAATTTTCTGTAAAAAGAAATATTTAAAAATGTGTTGAGGAAACAGGTTACTTATACTCTTGCTCTGTTTGTATGTGGCCCATTGCATTATCACTGCCAAATAGTATCATTTTAGAAATTATTATTGTAATGTATACTGATAACCAATGTAAATATATATAATAGAACTTCAATTTCTACAAGAGCTATAGTTTGTATACCTGCTACTAACTGTTTACTTCTTTTTATTGTAGGAGCCTATGGAGTTGTCCTTAAATGCAGACACAAGGCAAGTACATGTTTTTAAAAAAGAAGAAAATAATTTTATATGTTTAACTGTTTTGGAATTAATGTAGTTTGTGGGGGAATATTATTAAATTGTCTGGTTATGATGATGCTGCTTAGTGAGTAGATTCAATATGTGA
The DNA here is from genome assembly GCA_030015415.1 of Cynopterus sphinx. Classification (NCBI taxonomy): domain Eukaryota; kingdom Metazoa; phylum Chordata; class Mammalia; order Chiroptera; family Pteropodidae; genus Cynopterus; species Cynopterus sphinx. The sequence goes on from CM057388.1 coordinate 8,944,186, forward strand.
ACCCAGAGAAAGAAGGCTACTTTTGGACATCAAGTTTTAGCATGATAAGGTAGGTAATCATTAGTTCTTTGCAATTATGTGGTATTTTTTCAGCAGACCTACTTATAGGTAAAAAGCTGCCTAATGGGAAGAGAATAGGTGATAGAGAGGAAATCAAGGTAGTGATGTATTTAATTTATGTTCAGGTACTTAATGAGCAATAAGGAATTTCAGTCAGTCAGTATTTTTCATGAAGACCCAATAATTTAAATTGCTTGATGGATCTGAATCCATATTTTGAAGGTTATAGTGGATAAGTGTTTCATTATGAAATAGGACTTGAAATAATAGTATATGATTATGATTATTGACTATAGTTGATCACCCTTGAGCAACCTTGAAATGAATCTTATATAGATTATTTGACTGTGATAATAATCACCATTTATTCAGGTAAGTTACTTTACCTTTCCATAGCTGTTGCTCAGTGGTGAGCATGTTTTACTCATTAATTTAATATTTTTTTATATTAGTTTCAGGTATACAGCATAGTCGTTAGATATTTATATAGTTTACAAAGTGATCCCCCTGATAAGTACCCACCTGGCACTATAATTACTACAATATTATTGACTACATTCCTTATGCTGTACTTCACAAATCTCTTCTTTAATTCGGGAGATTTTCTATTCTTGAAATTGGGTATTCCTATTATTTTATCTTGGTAATAGTTATCTGAAGATCTCTGCCAATAAATCCTCAAAAAATGTTTGAGTACTATTGATTCTTGATTCAAGATAATTAAGAATTTATGATATAGTAAAAATAAATTTTGTATCTTGAATACCTCATTAAGAAATATTACTGCAGTTTGAAATTAAGCAAATGGGAAGTTCCCTAATGAAATGCTATACTATTAATGAGTTGTCTTGAGTTACAGTAAATTTCTGAAGCTTAAAAAAATGAAATTCCTAGGCGGATACTACTCAGGGGAAATGGATTGTTAGTGTCCAAGTTAAATTTAACTCTTTTATAAACATCATACCTCTTTTTGTACTATGGTTCTGTTTATACAGCATAGCAAATGGCAGCTTCAATTCTTTATCTTAATCCTTGAGTTTTAAAACCCAAGGATTTCTGATACATAATGCAAATCTTCCAACAGTATTTTCTCTGTCTTTGTCACACTTCTTCTGGTGACCTTTTCCCCCTACTTTTTTTGACATTATTTAAACTCTCTGCCTCATATGTAAAAAATAGTTTCTTAGTTGAATATTTGATTTTATCTTTCCATATATTTGGTTTACTCTTTTATTAAAAGATAACTGAGGTCTGGTTTGCACTGTACACATTAATGCTATAAATGAGATTGCATCTAAAAGACATCTCTTTACTGCCCTTCACTAAATGAGGGACTCAGAGACCAGCTTTCTCAGTATTGTTGCTTTTTCCTTTCATGCATCTAAAAAGATATTGCTGGATGGAAAATTTAAAGCATAAATTAGTACCTAACTCAAAGTAATAAAAATTCGTTTTAGAACCTGCAGCTGTTTAGGCATTAGACTTGTTATAGTATATCCTTTTTTCAGCCAGAATCAGACCTTCAGATCTTTGCCCTATTACCCCAAAATAGCGAATGCTTGTGGTAAGATATACCCTTCAGGATCAAATAAATGGAATACCATGAAATTTTATGTTGTTGTTAAAAGTGGATATAATCCTTTCTATGTACCCATTATATGTAAAATAATCACACCCATGTATTTTACATCTTTTAAAAATTTAATGCTTATAAAAATGGTTGAATTCTTTAAAAATGTATGATCACTTATGCATGGGTCTGTGTGATCATTTACACATAAGTTTGATCTCTGAGAGGGTTGGCTATAGGTGTATGTATAATTAAATAATTCCTAGAATATTGAATATTTGAGCAAATATGAAAGAAAGTTTCTGTTTTTCTATGTGTACTATTATAAGAAATTTAGGAGTCACATTTATAAAAAGATACATCTTGTTTTTTCGTGAACACAGTGCAGTGTTGTTTATTCCAGGCCATAGACCATACTTCTTAATTTACGGTAATGAAAATTCATTTTAAAAATTAAAAAAGAATGTAATGGTACTCTGTTTGACAACTTCTGTTTATTGTTATATTTACTCTTTGGTATGTATATGAAAACTCTTAGCAATGACTTTAGCTATTGATGGCGCCTTATGACTGCTCACATTTGGAAGAAATTCTGGCTTGGGCCTTTACCCTGCACATGTACATTGCTGACTTTTTTATTGGCAGGTCTGCTTTGAAGTGCTTACGAGGGGTAGGCATGCTTTCCCACACACTTCTTTGTAGAAGCTTAAAGAGGTCGTTATTACAAAGTAGGGAGAATGGAATGGAGTTAAATAGGGAGATGAGATTAGAACTTGAGACAAGAGGTTATGCAGCCAAGTAGAGAGAGGTTGTGGGGTGGTGCTTGTGAGCCTCAGACAAGGAACTCCTGTTTCATGTAGCTCCTTTCCCATGGCTGGGGTTGATCTGTGAGAGGTTTCTGTTTGTTTTAAAGTAATAACTGACAGATGCTCTTGAGATAGACCTAGTTATACAAATCCATGAACAACCCAATATTGGAGAGCAGCCTCTGAGTATTCAATAAATAGTAAAGTCATCTTAAATTATAGAACCACAGATGTGGGACACTTTAGAGAGCTTTTGCAGTGTAGTGGGTACCTTAGAGGATTAAAGATGATCCCAGGGATTTGTGGCAAATGGGAAAAGTGTGTGGTATCATTTATCTGATTGAAAACTTATAAAAGGTGTATAGGTTTGGGGGGAGAAGTAATCAGTTTGGCTTTCATTATAAAGAATAAAATGGCATCAGAATACCAAATCTGATGTTAACACCATATATTGAGCATCTACTCTGTGCTGGGCACTCTACTGGATGTTCTACATTTTATGCCCACCACATCCCCTCTCTTATTTCCATTTTCCAGATGGGAAAACTGAGTCACAGAGAGGTTATGCAACAGGGCGGCCAAAATTATGCAGCTGATAATGTGGTTGGAATCAGGCTTTGATCTGACTCTGAAATAGTGAACTTGAGCATGAGATGGAACTGTGAAATGATGTGAACCTTCCAAGAGGGAGTGCGGAGCAGAGCAAAGGGCTTATTTAAAATGGTCAGACTGAAAGGAAAGGGAGGCCCACCCCTCAAAAGCAAGGAAGAAAGATTTTTAAAAGCAGTATTCACCAATAGTATAAAAACCCATTTTTTAACAACACCATTTATTAATGCCTCCTTTAAGTGAAACAGTACATTAACACCAAATTGCAAGAGATTAAAGAGTGAGAGTAGATAGAGAACATCTGGATTGTGTCATTTTTTCTTTTTTGAAATTTGGGAGATTTAGATTAGGATTAGGAGTGGTAGGAAGAGCAGATCTGAAATATTTGATAGTGAGGTATACCCATATTTTCCCCTATTAAAAGGCATTCTTTGGCTGTTTGCTATTACTTAATATTCACAATTTGTCTTTTGCTATAAAGCTTTGTTTTTAGCAAGCATCACACATTTTAAATTAGCAATTCCTTTTTTCTTCAGATTAATTTTGTTTTTCCACCAAAAATCTGAATGACAATTTGGTTACTTTTCAAAAACTGAACTCTTTTAAGGAAATACTTGATGAAAAAACAATGAACAAATCATCACCAATTTAACAGATTATTTGTAGTCTTCCATCTCAGACCATATAGTTATTTTCTACTAAAACAAAATTAACTTTCACTTTTTCAGGGTTTTTTTGCCACATTAAACAAATGGTTTTCTTTAATTTTTAGTTTTAGGTTTTATACGTGAATTGAGTTTTTAAAACAAAGCTTAGAGATGAATCAACAATGAGAAACTGAATATATGGGATTAATTATATTATTTATTTTATCATTACTTTAATTTTTATTTAAATAACAATAACATGTAGTTTTTGCTTCTTGTATGCAAAATTTCCAGCATCTGAAGAAAATTAAAGAGAGGCTTGGGGCTTTTCATAAAGATTGTCAAAAGCCAGAAATATTTCAGTATTGATTATTTCATCATAATAATTTTTTAAGTAAATACTCTCTCCCAAATGACATTATTGTACTGTAGATTATAGAGATCGATGAGACATCAAAGTGAAATGACTCCTGGTCTGGAGCAAAGATAGTAGTAATCATTCATGGAGGAAACCTCTCTCTCCTCTTACAGAAGCATTCACATAGAATGTTGCTTTTATATCATTTCTTCTCTTGACCCAGTTTTTGTTGCTGATCCAGTTAATTGTGGAACAGTCTCTGGAGCACTAGAGAAGTCTCACCAAAATGATACTTCTTTGTTTTATAATATTTTGTATTTTCAATTCTGCTAGTCTGTTGATATAGGAAAAATGACCTATGTTTCTGTTGTTATCAATAAGAAATAATGGCTCATGTGTCAATGTCCAGGTGAATCTGACTTGTTTAGGGAACTAGAAGAATTTGGGACTTTTGCGGGCTTCCTGGTTGCTTTTCTCCTACTCTGGATTTGTTTCTTTGTTTTTTAGTCAATGAGATAATGGAATGGTCATATTAGAACTAACAGTACTAGCTCTGCATGCATTGTCTACACAGAAGACTTTACCTCATTCATTCTTCTTATGGTGACAATTCTCAGTTCTTAAATGATCATCTCCCCCCTCACTCTATCCCCTCACCCACTGCCCACTGCCCAGTCTAGAGGTTGAGTTGGCTTGGATACTAGATAGATTTTAATGTCCCCTTTTCTGCTAATCATAAAAACATAATTAGTCAAAGAAGATAATGTTCTTTCTATACCTTCTTAAGATGAGTAATTTCATTAGTCTCTAACAATGTCTGTGCCTAAGAGATTTATACTAGTTCTTTAATGTGACTTACTCTCAAAACTTCAGGAGTGAAAATGAATGTGAATCATTTTTTTTATACAGGTCTGAAATATGTATTTACTGGTAATAAAAGAAAAAGAACTGATCATCAAATGCCCGTATAGTGGACACTTTAAAATTTAGTGTTTTTTATTTTTCAATTACAGTTGACATTCAACATTACATTAGTTTCAGGTGTACAGCATAGTGGTTAGGCATTTATATAACTTATGACATGATTCCCTAATAAGTCTAGTACACACCTGACACCACATGTAGTTCTTACAATATTATGGACTGTATTCTCTAAGTTGTACTTTACATCCCCACGACTGTTTATAACTGCCAATTTGTACTTCATAATCCCTTCACCTTTTTCACCTAGCCCCCCAACTCACCTCCCATCTGGCAACCGTCAGTTTGTTCTTAATTTATGAGTTTGCTTCTGTCTTGCTTGTTCATTTATTTTGTATTTTAGATTCCACATATAAGTGATATCATATGGTATTTGTCTTTCTCTTTCTGACCTATTTCACTTAGTGTAATACCCTCTAGGTCCATCTATATTGTTGCAAATAGTAAGACTTCATTCTTTTTTTATGGCCGAGTAATATTCCATTTGAATATTTATATAACCTTCATTCATTTATCTTTTGATTGGAGCATTCAGTCCATTTACATTTGAAATAATTATTGATAGGTATGTAGTTATTGCCATTTTATTCTGATTGTTTTTGTACTCTGTTCCTTTTTCTCTTGCTCTTGTCTCTTATATGTTAATGACTTTCTGTACTGTTGTGTTTAGAAAACTTTCTCTTTATTTCTTATATATCTCTTATAGATTTTTAGTTTGTGGTTACCATGTGCTTCATACATACCAAGTTGTGTTTAGAGCAGTCTGTTTTAAGTTGATGATCTACTTAAGTTCAAACACATTCTAAAAATACTATTATTTTAACTCACCCCCCTCCACATTTATGCTTTTGTCATTATTTTTTACTTTTTTGTGTGTTATAATTTCACATGACCTTATTTTTGCCTTTTAACCTTCGTACTAACTTTAGTGTTGGCTGATCCACTGCTTTTATTAGTGTTTGCCTTTGTCAGTGAGAAAATTTGTTTCCTTTGTGGTATTTTCTTATTTGTATTTTTTATTTTGTTTTTTCCTTCTTAAAGAAGTCCCTTTAACATTTCTTGGAATACTGATTTAGTGGTGATGGGCTTTACTATTTCTTTCAAGTTTGTTTCATAAGTTAAAGCATTTTAATTAAAGACTAAAATTAATCTTTTTCTATCTTTATTTAAAACACTTGACATTATAAAGTGAAATTCAACAAGTATCTGTTAAAGAAAAATCTATTGTCTACAAAATGTCGGGCACTCAGCTAGGCATGTAAAAATTAGAAGTAATTCCTATTTTTGAGGAATATAGTGTAGCATATATAAATTAACAAATAAAAGATCATATTTTTATTTGTCAGGAAGCTTAAAATATAGTTTGGGAGAGGTAAATTCGGGAAAAAATTTTAGTTGAAATGATAATGTGAAACCTTTCCCATTTTTTTCAATAAATTCTCCATTAAAGTTTGCTTAGGAACAAACTCATGTCAGTAATAAAGAAAAATAGCTTTTCATTATTATCTTTAAAATTAGTTTGTTGATATCCACAAAATAGCTTTCTGGGATTGGGATCACATTGAATCTGGAGATCAAGTGAGAATTGACATCTTAACAAGATTGAGTCTTCCAATCCAAGAATACAGAATCTCTCTCCATTTATTTACATCTTTTATTTCTTTTAAGAGTTAGTTTTCGCATACAGAATTTGCAGATATTTTGTTAGATTTATACCTGAGTACTTCTTTTTTTTATTTTTCTTTTGGTGATAATATAAATAGAATTGTGTTTGTTTTAAATTCTAATCGTTCATTGCTGGTATATAGGAAAGCGATTGACTTTTGCATATTAATCTTGTATCCATCCTGTGACCTTGTTAGAATTGCTTATTAGTTCCAGGTGTCTTTGTTTTGTAGGTTTTGGGAGGATTTTCTTGATAGACAATCATGTCATCTGCAAACAAAATAGTTTTCTTTCTTCTTTCGGAAATTTTATTCCTTTTATTTCCTTTTCTTGTCTTATTAGTTATGGCTTCCAGTACAATATTGAATACAAGTGTGAGAGGGGACCTCCTTGTCTTGTTCTTGAGCTTAGTGGGCAGACATACAGTTTCTCAGCATTAATTATGATTTTAGCTGTAGGTGTTGTGTAGATGTTATTTATCAACTTGAGTAAGTTCTCTCTATTCCTAGGTTGCTGAGGGTTTTTATCACAAATGGGTGTTGGATTTCATCTTGCCTTTCTACAGCAGTTGATACGGTCATGTGATGTTTCTACTTTAGTCTTGATGGTGGTAGATTACATAAATTGATTTCAGAATGTTGAACCAGCCTTGTACACTTAGGATAAATCCCACTTGGTCACTATTTGTATGTTGCTGGATTTGATTTGCTAATATTTGTTGAGGATTTTTACATCTGTTTCATGAGAGATATTTGTCTGTAGTTTGCCTTTCTTTTATTGTCTTTGTTCGGTTTGGTATTAGGGTAATACTGGCTTCATAGTGTGAGTTGGAAAGTGTTCCTCTGCTTCTACTGTCTGGAAGAGAGTATAGAGAATTGGTATAATTTCTGCCTTAACTGTTTGGTAGAATTCACCAGTGAAACCATCTGGGTGTGGGACTTTATTTTTTTAAAGCTTATTATTAATTATTGATTGAGCTTTTCCCCATAGATACAGGCCTATTCCGATTATCTATTATTATTTCTTGTGTAAATTTTCGTAGTTTGTACCTTTCAAGGAATTGGTATATTTAATTATGTTGTCAAATTTGTAGGCATATCTCTGTTCATAATATTCCTTTATTATCCTTTTAATGTCCATGTGATTGGTAGTCATGACTTTTCTTTCATTTCTGATAATTGGTCCCTTCTCTCTTTTTTTCTTAGTCTGGCTAGAAGTTTATCAATTTTATCAGTCTTTCAAAGCAGCTTTAGTTTTCATTGATTTTCACTATTGAGTTCCTATTTTCAATTTCATTGATTAATGCTATAATTTTTATTATCCTTTCCTTCTCTTTGCTTTAGGCTTAAGTTATCCTTTTTTTATTTCCTAAGATAGAAGCTTAAGCTATTGGTTTTAGGCTAATATATGCATCCAGTGCTATGAGCTTTTCTGTAAGCTTTTATGAGCTTTTTTGCTGCATCATAGAAATTTTGATTTATTTTTTCATTTAGTTCAAAATATTTTTAAATTCCTCTTGATTTCATCTTTTACTTATGTGATATTTAGAAGTGTGTTGTTTAATCTCTTCACATTTTGAGATTTTCCAGCTATCTTTTTGTTATTGATTCTTAGTTTAATTTTCATTTTGGTGTCACAGTATACTTTGTTTAATTTTTATTCTTTAAAATTTGTTGTGTTTTAAGGCCCAGAATTTGGTCTGTCTTGATGAATGTTCCATGTGAGTTTGAGGAGAATGTGTATTCTGCTGTTGTTAGATGAAGTATTATATAAATGTCAGGTAGATCCATTTGATTTATGATGCCATTCAGTTCACCTAAATCCTTACTCTTTTTTCTTTTTTTTGCCTGCTGGCTCTGTCAGTAGCTGAAGAGGGGGAGGGGTGTTGAAGTCTCTAACTATAATAGTGGATTTATCTATTTCTTTTTGTAGGCCTATCATTATTTGCTCTCTTGTTTGGTACATATGTATTCGAGATTGTTATGTTTTCTGGGAGAATGTATCATTTGGTAATGCCCCCCTCTTTATTCCTGATGATGATTTTCCTTGTCATTTATTTCACTTATCCAGGTGTTATAATCAGTGACTATATTGTGACTGTTATTTTTTATTTGGGTAGATCTGACTTTCTGATGTATATCATTTTCCTTCTCTGAAGAACTTTTTAAAAGAGTTTTTAGTACACAGGTCTACTGGTTACAGAGTCTCTTAGTTTTTGTTTGAGAAAGTCTATCTCTCCTTTACTTTTGAAGGATAATTTCACTGAATACCTTCTAGGTTTTTCTTTCTTTCAGCAGTAAACTTGTCAATTCATGGCATCTGACAAGGAGTTGGATGTACTTATCCTTGTTGTCTATAGGTAAGGTGTTTCTCCCTTTGGCTTTCATGATTTTCTCTTTGTGTTTGGTTTTTCTGTAGTTTGAATAGGATGTGTTTAGGTGTACTTTTTTTTTTTTTTTTTGTATCTATCTTGCTTGGTTTACTCTGAGCTTCCTGGATGTGTGGTTTAGTATCTGTCATTAATTTTGGAAGATTCTTGGCCATCATTCCTTCAACTATTTTCTCTCCTTTGTCTCATTTTTCTCCTGGTATTCCAGTTACGCCTTTTGTAGTTTGTACCATAGTTCTTGGATATTCTGTTCTCCTTTTTAAAATTCTCTTTTCTCTTTGCATTTTAGTTTGGCAAGTTTGTATTGACACATCTTTAAGTTCACTAATTCCTTCCTTTGCCATAAGCAGTGTATAAAGCATTATTATTTTTTTCGTTATGTTGTTTTTGATTTCTGGCATTTTCTTTTAATTCTTCCTTAGAGTTGTATATGCTTACATTACTCATCTGTTTTTGCATGTTGTCTACTTTTTCCATTAGTGCTCTTAACATAGTAATTCTAGTTATTTTAAACTCCCTACCTGAAAGTATCCCTGATAATCCCCAAATCTGTGTCATAGCTCAGTCTAGTTATGATGCTTGCTTTATCTTTTCAGACTGTGTTTTTCTTGCCTTTTAGAATGCTTTTTAATGTTTTATAAAGAGCCTGATAGGAACTGAGGTAAATAGTCCTTTTGTGTAAGGTTTTATGTTAATTTGTTTAGGAGCTGGGATTTGTTTAATGTTTGTTGTAGGTGTAGGTGCCGGAGGCTTCGGTTTCTTTCCTCCAGTGTCTTAATTTTACTTTTTATTTTTCTCTCCAGTTGTCTTTGGGTTTCCCTAAGAACTCCTTTTGAAATAGAATCTGTTCCCTGCAACTCTTTCACTTGTAATTCACTGTTACTATACTGGAACCCTGGTGGCATGTGGTGGAGCGTGGGGAAGAGGAAGTGTTCTTTACTTCTTAGCTAACCCCCACCACCCCATATCCCCTTCCTTTTAGGTGAAATAAGAAGGGAGGGCTTTAGTTGGCTAATTTTCCCTGTTCCAGGACAACGTATAAGGCTTTGGTAAATTTTACCTTGGAGTGTTGGCCTTTGTTATAGAGAGCATTCTGGGCTTATTTCAAAACTGTTATTTTCCTCTGGGCGTATTTCAAAAATGGTTACTTTCCCCTTTCTTTTACTCAAAAAGGAGAAGACTTTTATTGCATCTTCATCCTGAAAGTATTTCAAAATTGCTATTTTTTTCTTTTGTTCTTGTCCCAAAGGGGAGGAGGTCATTCTTGGACCTTCACAGTCAGAACCTGGTGAGGTTTCTGGAGGTAAAGCCACAGGAGTGTAGAGGCTTTTCTAAGATCTGGCCCCCAGCAGTTCTTACTTGCAAGCCTTTATCAAAATTACCATTTCAGTTTTCTTTCTAGCATATCCCTCCAGCACCTTCTTTTCCAAGTAAGCTGATCTTGGATGTGAATCTCTATATTTGCCTCTTTCCAGATTTCAGGAGTTCAGTTTGTCCTGTCATCAATTCTCTGATAAGCCTAGGAAGAGTTATTAATTTTCTGTTCTTTCAGGATTTTTTCTTGTCGTAAGGGCCAGAATGGTGATATCATCCAAGCCCTTTACCTGTTGGAGCTGAAACCTGAAGTCTTATATTTGTATTTTAAAATTGGAAATATCTTGTCCAGTTTAAAAATATTTTGCAAGAGGCTTTACTGTTTCCTATGAACCATTTGCTTAGCTGAGATGACTCATTCTCAGTTATTTTCATCCATTTGAATCTCAAATATGTATATTTTCAAACTGCTTAGTAAGAGCTTTTTTAGAACAAAATGAAGGAAAACTTAAGAATTCATGTCGTTCTGTAAAAGTGCTAATAACTTTATTCTAAATTAACTAGAATTATTGATTTTTCTCCCCGCCACCACCAGAAATATTTTTTTGCTTTATCAGATACTGTTAAAGAAATTTTGGGGATTATTTTCTTTAATCTTCACTTGTTATTTTACCCCACTTACTTTCAAAGTAACTCAGTTTTCTGAGGTGCTTTGAAATCCCTGGAGACTAAGCACTGTTTAAATTTGAAAAGCTAGTGAGACTGAATGCCTAAGTCTTATGCTGTCAAATGGCTTATTTTCAATTAACCTTGGAGAATGTAGTAATTATAAACTATAGATCTTGGTGACTTTAGCTAAATAGTATTGCTTTAAGAATACTATGTTGTAGAGGACAATTTGGCTTAACTATGGTACTAAAGCAACTGAGAAACTGTGTACTTTAAACCCTTATAATTTGATTTCTTGCTAAAATATTGCATGTGGGGAGACTTCAGTTCTTATCCTTGGAGAACAGTTGTAACCAACCTTGGGAGATGGTGACACTGCAAATTGCATTAACCTTGCCCCCTTTTATGTTTTATTTTAAGTTTTCTCTTTTTCGCTGAATCCACTATGAGGAACAGCCATTAAACCAAAAAAACAAATTAGCCGCACGGCATTTAAAATGGCTTATTAATTGGCAAACTCACATTTTTATTTTAAGAAATATTTTTCTCTCTCAATTTTCCTAGTTTAAAATGAATGTCTTTGGGAATTAAAGATTTTTCATTGAAGAGGGAGAATTAAAATATTAAATATTATGAATGTTAATATACTAAATAAAATTTGTTTTTTAAAAAATGGAGTCACTGTATTGAAAGGATTTAGTTGAAATGATTATATTTTGGCATGAAATAACAAAGTAGCCATGATTCATTTTAAGGTAAGATCCACCTGTCTAGCATGATCTGAATTTGAGGCAGAAACCTTTCCATAGGCTTTTGCTTAGAGATATTTCTTATAAAGAAATGGAGCTGCCAAAGGAAATAAAGAAGAGGGAGTCTTCAGCAGTGGTGCAGTTATGTGTTGTGTTAGGTTCTACCCACTCTCAACAGAGAGGTGAATCAGATCAGTGTTGCTTCTCCTGAAATTAAAAACAAACAAACCTACCTCTAAATATAATGACATCCTAGAAGAAACACACAAGAATGGACAGTGTGTCAATATTTTAGCCTTAACAGAAAAGCTTCTGTGTGCTAACAATTTTAACAAGATAATGGTCCATATTCAGTACATATCTATTTAACTTGAGGTCCCTGTTGGCAAGGACCTGACTTCCAGTTGCCAGATGAAGAGGGAGCACCAGCTCTTTTTTTGTTCTGATCTTGCTACTTCCTGCTAAATACGATGGCAGCTACCCTGCAAAATTCCCTTTCATTTGCCATAGTGTTCAGGACCATGGTGCCAGTACTGACTGCTCATTCTCCTCTCCAGGGACCCTCAGGACCAGTCCAATGATTTCTTGACATCTTCTCTTATTTTCTGTTACCTCCTGCTGTGCAGCCCAGTTTCGAACAGGCCACGGACTGGTACCAGTCTGTGGTCCAGGACCCCTTACTTAGGCCAACTCCTTGACAGGGTTCAAGCTTACTCCACCACTGGAGGGAAGGTGTGGCTCTCAGTCCTTTTCATTTTCTGAGTCCTATTGGGGACAGAGGTTGAGTTAGCTTAGGATGATGAGCATTTTGCCACTTGACAGCTTGGTTGTGAACATGTCTGCTATGTTAAGTCCTTCCTAGTCTCTCATGTGGTCTGGGTCTTGCAGATCATATCTATGTCTGTTCCCATACTCTTGAACTGAGTGAATGTGTTCAATGTGATGTGAAAGGAAGAGGAGGAACTCAAAGTAGCCTAAACTGAAGGTGTTAGGGTGGAGATGCACTTTGCAAGAAATGGAAGTGAAGTTCAAGTAGGGCATTGAAAAAGATGGCAAGATGAAAACAGGATGGAGCCTGCTGCAAATCTATACCGTTAGTATCTTCAAATCTGTTTTCAAGGTGGCCTGTCTGCTGATCCAGTGGTACATGTATGGGTTCAGCCCGAATGCAGTTTACACTTGCAAATAAGACCTCTGCTGCATCAGATAGAGTGCTTCCTCTCTCATCCCACAGAGAAAAACATCTTTACATGCTGGTGGTTTCCTTGGCATCTCTTGCCTTGAACATCATTGAGCTATTCTCTGTTTTATTCAAGGGTATTAAGGACCATGTGAAGGATCTGGAGAGTGAGTCTTACCATGATACATCTGATCAGCTGAGCCCCTCCAATGGCTCCTCATCAACTCTTTCTCTCTCTACTATGTCCTCTCCCAGCGACAAGCTGGTTCCTGGGGACAGAAACATTTTTTCCTGCTGCAGTTACAACAAATAAGGAAGCGAACAAAACCATGCTAATTACAGTGCATAGCAAGACTGAATGAGGCAGGCAGGAAGCATCATTTCTAAGTCAGATGCACAGCTTTTTGATTTCCCTTATGATATAAGTTAAGTTCTAAACACACACACACACACACACACACACACACACACACACACACACACACACACACACACACACACACACACACTCACACACCCTACCCCCCAGCTACTGGGCATTAGCCATTGTAGACCAGTAACCATCCTGCAGAGCCAGCAGTCATGCTGGCAACAGTGTAATGACTTAGAGATGTAGACTCATGCTCAATTGTTAAAGGAAGGTGCAGTAGAAAATGCATGTTTGTTCCAGTAGAGGCGGTACTCAACAAGCTAAGTTGTGAGACTTAGAAGCCATTAGGCTACCAGGGTTCTTTTGGTGTGCCTGGGATAGGAAGACTGGGAGAGAGGGGTTAACAGAGGTACATGTTAGTATTTAAAGAACTTACATTCTAAATAAAACTTGCACTAGGTGATATGTAAGGAAGGCCTTTTTCTTTCCGATACTCTCCTAGAATGGTTCAGTGTGTGTGAAAGTGACAGATATTTGCCATGTTTTGGTACAAGCGGATGCAGTATAAACTTGAACATAGATTTGTAAATAATGCACACACACTGTTCAAATCTGAACCTTTCTCATGGAGTTTGTGAAAGTGGGCCCAAATGATGTCTACATTACATAATTCCTACTGTGAAAGTAAAGTACTTTTTTTTTTCCTAAACCCCCTACCCCATGTTTCCTTTTATGGATACTGGCTCTGTTCATTATGATTTTTGCTGTTTTGTAGAAAGATGTCACAAATGATTTCCTTTTTTGAAATGTAACCATTTTGAAATGATAGAATTTTATAGAACAATAAACAGCACTCAGCATGAGAAACTTAAAAGAAGTGCTCAGAGCTAGACTATTAAGTGTTCTTACATGAATTTTGCAGTAAGTGATAGTTTTGGGCTTTATCCTACTTAATAAACCTACTTAAACAGTATTTCAGAATTTGTTCATTCTGTTATGAATTTGGCAGTCTCTTGGGGTGACCAACATTTTTGGTATTTGTAATAAGATTTTATTTGGAATGCAGGCTAGGTTAAAAGAGGTTTGAGTGCCCACATAACTAATTTGTTTGAAATATATATAAAAGAAATCTAGCCATTTCTTCAAATGCCTTTTTTAAAGCTCTTCACAGATGATTGGTAAAAATCCTGAGCTTAATACTTGCTATTGTATGAGAGCTAGCTACACAAGCAGTTTTGTACAATGAGGAATACTAATTTAACATTTCACATTACGAGATTGTCACGTTCAGCTTTATTGCATGCGGTGTAGACCTCGTCCATCATATATTCTGAAGAGTGTTCTTTATTCAGTGAAGTCTAAGAGAGCAACCCGCATGTCGGCCTCCTCTGAGAGCTTCTGGCTGCACTGATCTTTCCTGGTCTTCTGAACTCTTCTTAATGGGTATGTCGTAATCTAAGCAAGACACTAGAATCGAGTTCATAGAAATGGAATTGTGACTGTGTTGCAAAAGATTTTAGTATTAGCGCTTTTAATTATATTTAGCAGGATCACAGATAGACCCACTACTTTCAGATGTGCAAATCGCATAGGTTCTTTTTTTCTTTTAACTGAGCTGCTCTTCATCAGAAGCTTCCTCCAACCCCACAGGGGCACCAGGGGAAGGAGAAGACGGGGACAACTTAAATAAACCATAACCTGCCGATCTACAGCATCCTGCTCTGACAGTTTAAACAGTCTCATTTGGGAAACCTGATCTCTTCATTGAATGAGGAATCTTGCAGATTTCCTTGTCACAAGCCATTTTGTGAGGAATAATCACAATTTGACTAATTAGAGGTGTTTTTCTTTGGAGCACTGCAAAATTTCTGAAACTTAGGAATCATTGGATGCTACTACCCTCACTTGCTGTTTCACATTCATAATATTTGGAATGCAGGATAGGTTGAAAGAGGTTTGAGTATTGCTTTCTTTACTTTTAAAAAATTTGTATCTTGATAATTGTATTCACATGCTCGTTGAGGAAATTATCTTCTATTCCTAGAGAGGTTTTTTTTTTTTTTAATTACAAATGGGTGATGAAGTTTGTCAAATTCTTTTACCACATCAGTTGATACAATCATGTGATTTTCTGGACCTTGTTGATAACAGTTTTCAGATGTTGAATCAGCTTTGCATATCTGGAATAAATCTAACCATGTCATGGGATATAGTTCTTTTTATACATCATTGTATTTGATTTGCTAATATTTTGTTGAGAATTTTTGTACCTGAGTTTCTGAGAGATAATAGTCCATAGTGTGTGTGTGTGTGCTGTTTTTGTCAGGGTTTGATATCAGCATATTAGTGGCCTCATAAATGAGGAGGTATTTATTTCCTCCTAATTTCTGGAAGAGATTGTATAAAATTGGTGTTAATTCTTCTTTAAGTGTTTGGTAGAATTCTCTGTGAACCCATCCAAACATGAAGATTTCTCTTTTATTGGAAACTCTTAAATTGTTAATTCAATTTACTTAATAATTATACAACTACTTAAGTTGTTTATTTCATCTTGGTTAAGTTTGGGTGGTTTGTGGTTTTCAAGGAATTTACCTATTTAAGTTGTCAGATTTGTGAATGTAAAGTGTGTAGCATTTCCTTATTCTTTTAATGGTTATAGGATTGTAGAGGTCTCCCGTTTTGTTCCTGGTATCGATGATTTTTGTCTTCTCTTTTTCTTTTTCAGTCTTGCTAGAGGTTTATCAATTCTATTCATCTTTTTGTAGAACCCGTTTTGCTTCATCGATTTTCTCTATTTGAAATTTCATTGATTTCGTCTTTTATGTTTATTATTCCCCTTTGAGTTGATTTCTTTTTGTAGTACTGAGGTTAAGAATTTAGATAATTGATCCGAGACCTTCCCTCTTTTCTAATATATGCATCCAGTGCTGTAAGTACCTCTTAGTACTGCTTTATCTGCATCCCACATATTGTAATATCATGTATGTTTGTTACATTCTATGAAATTAAAATTTCCTTTGAGACTTGCTCTTTGTATGATGGCTGCTTTGAAACCTTTGTCAGATAAT
Source organism: Cynopterus sphinx (assembly GCA_030015415.1). NCBI lineage: Eukaryota > Metazoa > Chordata > Mammalia > Chiroptera > Pteropodidae > Cynopterus > Cynopterus sphinx. Next base: position 8,960,621 of record CM057388.1, read on the forward strand.
TCGAAGATGTCTTTGTTAGCCTCTGTTGATAGTCTTCTCATTCATGTTGAGGTTTTCCTGGTTCTCCGTATAAGCGATTTTCTATTGAAACCCAGACATTTGGGATATTATTTCATTAGACTTGGGGTCTTATTTAATCTTTTGTTTTATCTGGCCCCTTTGACACTAGAGGATGGTGCCAGATGGGGATGGTAGTTCAATTTTCTCACTCTGCGTTCATTGAAGCTTACTGGGGAGTGACTCTTTGTTACTGGTATGGATGGGGATTTGGCTTCCCTAAGGACTTTGCTGACCATCCTGGTTACGAGGAGCATGAGTGCCTGGTTATTACTCTTCAGTGCCCTCCACTGACACTATTTGGCAGAGAGTTAGACATGCTCCCTACTCTGCCTTCGCTGGTGTGAGTGGAGCCACAGTTTCCACTATTTCATTTGGCTGGAGTAGAATGGTTCCTGTCAAGTTTCCATCTTGCTACATTGCTCCTTTCCAAGAGACCAGGCTTTTATTAGGGCTGTTTTTTTCCCTCTGCTGATGGGTATTTCTGAGTTGCTTGATGAAGTAGTTTTATTAGGATTGCTTTAAAATCCTTGTCAGATAATTCCAACATCTGATTCATATTGGTGTTAATGTCTCTTTCTTTTCTCATTCAAGTTGTGACTTTCGTGGTCCCTGGTATGATGAGTGATTTTTGATCATATCCTGGTCATTTTGGATATTGGGAGAGTCTGGAGCCTTTTTACTCTTTTTACTCTTGTGTTTAGCCTGTCTGTTGAGGGATAGGTGAGGGCCAGGTGGGTGTGTGTGTTCAGCCTCCCACTTGGTCCCCGTGACAGCACCTCCACAGAAAAGTTGCTCCCTTGCTCTCACTGCCTCCTTGCAGACGGGCAGCATGGATGTTCAGCTTCTTGTTTGACCCTGCTCACACCTTCCCAGCGAAAGTGGACCACTGATTCACACTGCCTTGTTGTCTCTGCTCTATCCTGTAAACACAACCCTGGCAGAGGGGCTGAAGCACTGTGACCTGCTTCTGTGTGGGGTGGGGGAGCGGGGGTGGACGATCGGCTCCTGAGCGGACCTGTCAATACTACAGTCTGGGAATGGGCCCACTGCCTGCTTCTGCTAGGCAGGGGGTGGACAATTAGCTCTCTGCTCAGCCCCACTGATAAGGACAGTTTGGAGACAGGGACAGTACCAAGTGGAGGAGTTGGAGTGCTCTTGGGGGGCGGTAGGGAGGGGAGAGAGGGAGAGGGAGGAGAAGAAGAAGGAGAAGGAGAGAGAGAGAGAGAGAGAGAGAGAGAGAGAGAGAGTGTGTGTGTGTGTGTGTGTGTGTGTGTGTGTGTGTGTGAGCTTGTCTACCCACTTAGCCTCCTGAAACCTCAGTGCGGTGGTAGTATAGTTCTTCCATGGATGTTTGCCTGGGGTGAGGTGAGTGTTGCCTAAAAGATTTCCTGTTGTTCACCCATCCCTTTTTCTGGCCTTTCGGCTGTGCCCACAGCCTTTCTTGGCACTTTTTAGTATTTGCCTCTTGTTTCCGGGGTGGAGGCTTCGGTAGCACCCTATTGGGAATACATGGGAGATAGTGAGGAAACCCAGGGACCTCACTGCCGTGGTGCTGCTCAAGTCCCAGAGTCCCGGGGCAGTTGTCCTCCTGTCCATTCTGTCTGCCTGCACTTTCTTGTGTGTTTTGTACAGGGTTTTTTAGTGTTAAGAGGAAGGATCTGGGAGGACTGGGGCTACTTCATCTTTATCAAAACTTGAAGTCTCCGTGTGTCTGTGAAAATTCTGTAAACAGCCATTTATATGATGACAACGTCAGTTCATTCTTCAAATATGCTATGTGTCAGGTACGGTGGTTGAGCCTGGGAACTGCAGATAGGACTGAGACAGTCCTCATGTTCAGAGACCTCACAGTTTTGTAAAGTTCACAGACCTGGGGAATCGATTTTAATTTGCCCATGATGCTCGGGTAGAAAACACAATTTTTTAATTTTAGAAATAAAAGGAAATCTAGCTCCATATCCCCCTGGCTCCTGGAGCCCTTTGCCGCCTGCTGACAGACCAAAGACTCCTTCATTTTGAGAGGTACCAGGCAGATGAGCAGACAGGCCAACGGGCCAGAGGCGTAGCCCTGGGTGCCATTGTCATTACCATAGTTACCATGACTCTAAGGGTTACCATGAAGCTTTTGCCACGGGTGCCGGCCATGGGCACTGTTTTTCATGCAGCAGCCGGGGCCTCGGGACCCACTCAGTCCTGGAGAACCATCAGCTCTTCTTGACAGCCTATTGGATGGGAAGTTCAAGTCTATTCCCTCTGTGAGTCTGGACTTTATACTAGGGAGGATTGTTAGTTCTCCCCAGGGGTGGGAGAAGTCCCTCAGGGACAAATCCCATGCTCCCTGAGTTCCTCTGGAAACTCACTTTGGGGATTCGGGAACACCCCGAAGGAGGCAGAGCACGTGGAACTTCCTTGGTATGAATGAGGGCAGTGACATGTAGCACACGTGCTCTTGGGAACTTTTCACTTGTATCCTCTCATTCAATCCTAATAGCAACCCGGGGATTAGGTGCTATCACTAGACCCAATTTTCCAAAAACAAAAATTGAAGCACCGAGAAGTTAAGAAACGTGCCTGAGGGTACTTAGCTAGTTGGCAGTGGAGCCAGGATTCAAATTCAGGCAGTTTGGCTCTAGATCTGCCATTCTTACCCTACTTCTGAATGCTTGCCAGTCTTTGGGTTTCATTTTGCTTTGTTATTTGTTTGAAATCATGATTGTGTCTGAAAGAAGTGCTTCTGGCCTTCGAAAAGGTACCACAAAACTAAATGTCATTACAGACTGTTTCCAATTAGAAACACATTTTGTTTCTTAGGAAATCACAGATTTGCTAACAGGAGTATGAAAAAGAACTTTACCAGTACATATCTTACATTTTAAAGTGTTTGGAGTATACTCCTTTAATAATCAGATTTTTAAATGTGTTTTTGAAAGTAGTAAATAATAATTTTGTTAGAAATTCTTGCCTTTTCAGTTGTTTATGGCTCAAGAGAAAATCTAACCTGATTATTTTTATTAGATCTATTTGTCATATTTCTTTGCACATTTGTGATATTTTTCTATTGCTTTAGGTGCCTTCTGTTCAAGTTCAGGTGGTAGAATAACTAGAAAGATGTGATTCACAAATCATTATCTGAATATTATCCATATCATTAGATTTAAATTCCACTTTCAGGGCTTCTTGGAACACAGTTACAATATGGCCAGGTTCCTCAGTTCAGAAAAGATTTATGCTGCCCTTTACCTTGGTTTTTCAATGAAAACATTTAAGTTTTTCCATTCATTTAAAATGTGGAATCAAGTTTCATTTACATACATATTTTACAGGCTTGGTAGTATAATCTAACAGTTTGTTCTGTTCCTTAAAAACACAGTGTTGAAGGTATAATTTTGTCATGTTATAGAATAATGTATAATTTCTCTCAAAGTCATTCATTAATTTTCATTTTTGTGCCATGGTTCTTAAGTTTCCACAGGCACTTACCCAACTATGTGATTTATCTGAATCAGGTATATTTTTCAAATTCATATTGATTATCATCCATGCCACTTAGATACATTTTGTTGATATAGAAAGACTGTTAGTTCTAGCTCAAGGGAAACCATAGGAGTGAACTTTAAAACTTAAAATTCATTAAGCAGACATTTGTTAAAGCACCTGTGCAGTGAGTCCTGGATGTTTAGGGTAAAGAGTGAGAAGGGCATGACTGATGATTATATTGAGCCTGCATTCTAGAAGGGAAAGCCATATGACAGCATAGTGACTGCAGAGTGGTCTCTGCTTTTGAGGAGTTCACAGATGGTCAGAAAAATGAAAAATGTCAAAAACCAGTTAATTCATTTCAAAACTCATGTGGTTGATCTGTTTAACAAGATAATTATCTTTATTTTCTGTGATGTTTTTAGTTATAATAAAATGTATTTAGCTCATTTCTATGCCCTGTGTCCTTTGCCTCGTTTCTTCTTGGTCCCTGTAAGATCCTTAAGAGATATTTAGAGCAGCCTACCCTCTTGGAGAACCTTTCTGCTAGATCTTTGGGGGCACAGAGGTACATGAAGAACCTACATTCACAGATCTTAATTATGGTCTGAGTTGGGAAGTGAGGCTGAATGGCACATTGCAAATTCCAGTGCATATGTGTCGAGAGCCTGGTTGGAGGTGTGGATTGGGTAGGAGGGACCACAGAAGAGGAGCATGCAAAGCAGGTTGGGGGATCCTGCAGTGCTTCCCAAAGGAAGGTTTTGAAAGGGGAAAAAAAGGAATTAAGTAGAAGTAGCAGGGTTGACATTTAAGTAACAGTTAAAATATCACTTCCATGGGTACTCAGTCACCCAAAGAAATACTCTACTGAATTGGCCCCATTCTGCTTTCTCTGTAGCAGTTACCATTATCTTCTTGTCTGTCATTCGTTTACTTACTACATGTCTCTTCCATCCAGAATATAATTGCCATAAGAACAGAGACTCCCTTGTCTTGTTCCCTGTGTAAACCTAGTGCTTCAGCACAGTGCCTGCCACACATGAGCTTAGAAAGTGTTTGTTGATTGAGTAAATGAGTGAATGAAGAAAGAATGAATGCTGGAGGCAGAGTCTGAGCCGATAAATGCAAGTGTGTGTGTGAAGATTCAGTTAAGAGACTGCCAATAATTAGGTGTGACAGGAGCAGGATTACTTTTTCTTAAAGTTAGGAGATGAAGCATGGAATCAAAACTTTATCCTGGAAGCCTTGGAGAGCCGTCAGGCTGCATAATATGTGATATAGTTTTTTTCCCCCTCAATTTGGTGATTCACCGCTGAGTATGTTTTGAAATATCTATTATGTGCAAAATTGATGACCTCATTGAGGCCCTGGGAGAATATTATAAGAGGGTTTTTAACTACAGTGTTTCAGTGATACATTTTTTTTTTACGCCTACAGCACCTGGTGTTCCTAGATGATCTCCCATCCAAGGACTAACCAGGCCCGACCCTGCTTAGCTTCTGAGATCTGACGAGTTCAGTGATATTCTTAACTCTAGTAACCAGACAATAATTTTGTTAGGTTATGGTATTTGGCTAATTCTCTTGAAACATTGAACTGCTTGAGAGATTATATTCTATGGTTCTTTCAAAGGCCTGGCAACTTTGGAGATTGTCCCTTCCTCCTTCTACTCCTCTTTTTTGCGTGGCCAGTCAAGCTGGCATATATGAGGTGATCCAAATTCCTTTGATGATGGTAAACAGTCCTTCTTCTTTGCCAATATAACAGTGTGGTACAGTTTACTTCGGCACACATATTATTATGCACCAATCATATATAAGATAAAGTGCTAGGTTCTTGGGTATAGCGATAAACCAGACTTAGCTCTTTCAGAAATATTACAGACGACTGATTCATGTTGGATATTCATCTCTTTCTATGGTGGAGAAAGTGAATCTAGTGTGTTCTAGTTTCCCCCATAGTGTATAATATAAAATGTAATGAGTTTTTCTTAAATTAACATGATACTTTGAAGATGTTATTTAAGAAAGGAAAAATTGTTGCTCCCTATGGTTAAGGCAAAACAAAACAAAACAAAACAGTGACTTGGAACCGTTTTCAGATTTTGTTTGTACCATTCTCTTTCTTTGTCTGCTTACGTGTGAACATACCTGTCAGAAAGCGTGATCACAGTGTCCCTGGAAGTAGTAGCCCACTTCAATTATCTGAACAGTGAGCTTCTAAGTTTCTCTTGCTATATAACCTATCTGTGTTTCACGTCTTAGCGCTGTTGTAGTAACCATGCACTGAAGACCTTAGGCCTTAGTAACCTAAAAGTATTACAGAGGACATAATTTCTGTTGCTTTTGAACTTTGGAGTTTCATGAATGATATTTCTGTCCTAAAACCTAGTTATATTTCTCACGAGTCAGACATTCATAAGCAGTGATTGTAAAACCATCTTAGCTATTCCTTCTCTAACTTCAGCAGAAGGGATGAGTATGTACTCATGTACTGGTTGTTGTTAGGACTCCCAACAAGCAGTGAGCAACTTGCCTGTAGTAGCTCTGCTACTATTAGCTTTCTGCACATTGTTTACCCAACAATATCTGCAAAATGTAAGTATGCTGACATTGATGGGATCTGCATAATTTACTGAAAAAATTGGCCCTGAGAAAGGAACAGTCAGTCAGTCAAAGGAATCTATAGTAAGCTGTCTCTCCATCACTAGTCCAACAGAACAGTAGATTTTTGTCTCCATTTGAACAATGTTTTTATGTCAATCATCAATTTATTTTAATTTTAAGCTTTTCTTTGCTTTTTTTCCTTCTATCGTTATCCCTGAATATTTAACAAGGGTAATATTTCTGGAATACCTGGTGGTTTATTTTTGATCAGTAAGTCGGTTTTCCTCGCCTGATGTTTTTTCTATCATGGTTCCAGGTAAGAGAGTATGGTGAATGCCTCTCTGTAGGGGAAATTCCTTTGAGACTTAAAGGAGAAATGAAAGAAATGTGGGCAGAGGAGTTAGAGCAAGCAAGTTTTGATATTCCCTTCCCTTGCCACCGAAAAATGCAGGATAGCTTATGCCCCATTCCCCTTTTGGAACTCAGAAGAAACTGCCTTACCAGGTTGCTTCATCACAACATGAGCAGCGACGGCAGAGTGAAATGTGGCAGGATGTGGTTAGGTGGAGAGAGAATTCCTGGGCTTCCTTTAGCTTGCGAGTGGCTTCCAAGGAATCCCAAGATACCACACACCTGGGCGAACCTGTCAGTCAAATGCTGTGTTGAAAGGCAGGCTGATACCAACAACGGAGTTGGCGGCCAGGTCTCAGGTGTAAAGGAGACTGTAGAGCCTATTTGTCTTGAGTGGAGCCTGTCTTCAGCACCAAATAAAGCTGAGAATGAAAGGAGCCTAGCAACCAGGCCAGACCCCTGGGCTTTAAGCCAAGATTGCGTACCTGAGTCCACAACCCCCATGGGGTCCAATAACACCATCAGGCAGTGTCCCCGGCCCTGGTCTATAAGGAACATTGTCTTAAAAGACCAAAGAGCCCAAGAGGACAGCACATGGGCTTGTGTGTGTTTATCTGAGAGCCCTTCCCTCACTACAGTTCTATGAACTTCACACCACCTACACCTGCCATCTTGGTAAAAAGAAGGAGAAAATCTGAGGGGAAAAAGTAAGCATTTACCTGAAAGAGGCCATAATCCAGAAAGGATTGAGCTAATCTAGAATGCAAGTTGGAGTCAGAGTCAGAGTTTGAAAAGCAAGGATCAATCGGTTATAGAAAAAAAAGCAACACTTTCTTGGCACACCTTAGATTTGGTCTTTGAGGATATATTTCTAATGTTTAAATTTTGCCTGATTGAGGTTGCAGATTGCCTGCATTTGGCATACCTAATTAATGCTATTTTGTCTCAATTCCTTGATCACTAAAAGTGGAATTTTCATTTTCTCATTATCTGCTCATTGTTGCAAACCAAGGGCAAAATGAAATAAAATTATCACACAATTGCCCAACTACTGCAGCACAGACATGATGGCTAATATTACTAACTTCAGAAGTATCTATTCATTTGCTGACAGTCCATAGTCTGAGCCAGGGGGGTTGTGAGCATCTGTATCTAATGTCTGAAAGTGTGTGATATGTGAAAATCAAGTGTGACTCAGTTTTCTATTATTTATAAATATGAGTCTAAATTGTTTTGAAAGTTTGCCTGTCTTTCTCTTTCTATTGAAAAGAGTTGCTATTTGCTCTGCCAGAGGGGCAAGTGAAAATTGTTCTTTGAAGGCCTCATTTTTCATCCTGATGACTTCATTTGAGTTTGTGAACTTTTTAGTAATTACCTAATCTATAATATTAATATAGGGTAGTAAATTTATATTTGTCTGTAACTATGAGGTGAATTATTTTTGAAGGATTCATTTTAAATCGTCTTTATAGAGGCATGATTTGCATATAAGAATATACTGTGTATACAATAAGAAGTACCCATTTTAAGTGTCCAGTTCTATATGAACTAGCTGCCTCCGTTTCTCACAGGTACGTGCTTTGATATTATCAGCCAGTGTCCCTTCAGCTTGATATTGATCCACTAACAGTTATACTGGGCTATATATATCAGAAGTATTTACAAAGGCTTTCTAGGTTTGTTTGCATTATCAACTAAATGGTCCTAGACTTTTAATGTTTATTATTCTTATATTTGTGGCACTCGAAAGTCAGCCATCTGGCGTTCTCCATGTCTTACAGTCTTACTGGGTATGTTCCCTTTTAATGTACAAATAAAAAATAGTTTAAATAAAGGCTGGAAATTCTAGTGGCCTCCTTAAGAATGTGGCTTACATTCTCAAGAGAGCCTCTCCCTTTGATTTTTCTCTTCCCACCAAACTCATGGTCTTATGTCTCACTTCTAGAGGCTCGTTCCTTTCTGTTCCACAGCAACCCAGGCTTTACCCCTTTTCCTTCATTTCCCCCAAGCCCTGCTGCTAACACAAAATGACTATCTTTGTAGCATGTTTACTCTGAGGATTTGGAGATCATGTGACTTTACAGCACTGTAAGCAATGTAAGTTATTAGCCGGTTCTCAGGTCTCCAACTATTTCTGTCACTAAGAATGTCCCAGCACAAATGTTAGATGTTAGTAGTTATGTGACATCTCTGTTTTCATAGTACATTTTACCAGGCTAGATGAAATCTTACTAGTTTTGTCACAGAATGGAGTAGAGGTGACAGTGAAGGACAATAGTCATTGTTTCACGTGGAGAATATAATATATAATAATTTTTAATTTAGTAAGTCTTCTGATGTAACTTAGTGAATATTGGCAACCTGGTAACTACAACCATTTCATAGTAATGCTGCGGAAATGAAATTTTAACAGAAAGAAAGCAACGTTGGTTTTGCAATACATTTTTAAGGATATTCAGGAGGCCAGAATAGCCAAATAGCAAAATAGGTATTTATTTAATTAAGACAGTTATAATTCCTTCTGAAGTTTAAAGAGCTTATTCAAATTCCTGCCTATTAAAAGACTTTCAGAGAGGGCCAGATGAAGTTTTGAAGGCTCTTACGTTTCTTTCATCATCTTCATTTTTTGAAACTTTCTAAAGAAAGAAGAAAACAGATCTATCTTAATTTGTCTCCTAGTGATACACTGTCCTTAAAAAACCCTTAATGTGTATATTTCTCTTCTGTGTTCTTATTTTTTTTTAATTCCTTGTATGTCAAGGAATGTCTTTTTTTCTTCTTTAAAATTATGGTAGGAAAAGGTGTTTTTCTGCTAAGCTGTAGTGGAATTAGTAAATGATATCCAAAAAGGAGGAGGACTCGGACCAGCAGGAGGTAAGTTTTGAATTGGTAATGCAGTCCAGTGATCTTCCTCTAGTGCTCAGCACACTTTTGGACCAAACATTTATTTCTTACTCATATGCTTTTATGCAGTCCCGTGGTAGATCAGACCTTTATCAAGTGATCATATAAATATGTGAAGGTATGGGTTTTTTTTTTGAAGGTCCTTTTAATAAGGCTATGAAGAAGATATAGGAGGCAGAAATCAGCAGCACTTCCTGATAGACTGGATGGGTTTGGAGGTGCAAAATGTCAAGAGTGATCCTAAATTTCTGCCTAGAGTTCGTGAGATACAGGGACAGAAGGAGACAGGACCAGGTTCTGAGGGGAAGATGAGTTAATGGTTAAACATTTGATCTAAATAGTTTACACTCTTTTACTCTGATTTTACATCTCAATAGAGATTTGAGGAGGGCAGATTTAGCCCAGGGGAGGTAGAGGGATTTGATGCTCTGGTGGAGATAAATGAGAAGATAGATTTTGTTGCATAGGAATTTTATTACTGACTTGGCTTCAAGGCAGTTGTTTTCTACATGAGTCTTCATAGGATCCCTCTATCTGAACTGTATCTTCCATTTTTTGGCTCCGTGCTCTCTCATGTCTTGATAATATATTAATATTTTCATAAGACTATCCTCTTTTTAGAAGCTGAGCATAAATTCATTATGAGTTTTCCTTGTAATCCTTTTTAACATGTAAGAGTTTTCTTGAAGTACCCTTAGCATACAAATTATGAACAGTTTAGAGTTAACACCAGTATTTCCTGTGACAGTATCCTTGTGATGTGAACCTTTGTAGCAGTTTAGCTAGCTGTTGGTGTAGACTTTGGTTGACTCTGCTAAATTGTTTTTGGCTAAATGCACTGAATTTTTAAAGAGTAATTCATTTTTTTACTATATCTTTTGATATATTTCATTATATCATTTTAAAGGAGCCATGTTACAAAAGTTATAAAAGTAATTGTTTTGCGATAATGACAGAACAGACAGTTTAATGCCATGATTAATAGTTTTAATAATTTATGAAGAATTAGTCTTTTAATCATTTTATTTTCCAACTCAAATTTCTTTTCACAGTATATTAGTCTTTTCAAAAGTCTTTTCCTGATCTCAAGTAGTCAGTCTAGGCTCCCTTTCAAGGGGTAGTGTTTACAACAGAATACCACGAAATGGTTAAAATTAATAACTAGAGCAAGGTTTTTTTGACATCAGCACTTTTGACATTTGGGGCTAGGTCATTCTTTGTCCTGTGCACTGTACGATGTTCAGTATCCCTAGCCTCTACTCACCAAATGCCAGTAGACCCCCACCCCATTGTGACAACCAAAAGTGTCTCCAGACATTGCCAGACTTCCCTTTGGGGAAAGTGGGGGTAGAAGTGGGGCTGGCGAGCATCCCCAGTTGAGTACCACTGAACTAGATTTATGTTTAAATCTCAGATATACAATGTCATGCTTAAAAAAAAGCTGTCGCAGAAAGATGTGTACAATAACATGCCAATATACATGATTTTCAATGTACAGAGCAGTAGTAAAATTGCTTACGGGTCATTCATAGTAATAAAAATGTGTATGGGAATGGAACATACCATTACCTCTGGGGAGAGAAAGAATGGGGATGAAGGTAGATATATTTATGACATTTTACATTTCAAAAAGAAGGATCATATGCAAATAAATCAACATATTATCAACTTAAATCTGAGAGGGGTGTACATTTTTTCTGTATATTTACACAATCTATTTTGAACTCCTATGGCATATCATATAACATTTGTTGTACTTTTTAAACTTTGTCATTTTAATTTACTGTCATGCATTATTATATGCCAGGGTACAAGTATCTGTGTGTATGAGACACTTCATTTACTCATGTCAAACCCAGGATATCTCACAACATCACATAAAGCAGGGGGGGACCAATGGACAGTTTTTAGCTGAATGATTGAAATACTCTCTTCCTTTGCTATACATTGTTTCCTTTCTGAATTTGTCTGAAGTACTTAAATTTAGTAGTTAATCTAAATTTTGGTCTTGACAGACTATGATAGTTTACAAGTAATAAGCAACACAAGTCAAGATCTCTAAGAGATTTCTTAGAAAATAATTTAATTTTTATTACTGCATATCCTGGATAATGTTTTGTAATTCTGTGGTACATAGTAAACACGTACTAGCTCCATTGTATCTACAATGGAATATATCTGTGCCTGAACTTACTCCCATTTTGTAATTTTGCTCATCATGTAAAAATAATAATTTATCTAAGTTATTTTAGCTTTCTGTGAAAAAGTCAGAATAAAGATGGGAACATTGAAATATTTGCACACGCTTTTAGGTGTATAACTATTATAACAGATGTTATTAAGGAAACTAGTTGAAAATTTTTGTTGGTGGCTAACATGTACTTTTGAGAAAAACACAGAAGAGAAATAATGATGCTTCTCCAGTGGAGCATGTATGTGTTTCAGAATATAATTATTTCAACATATATAGCTCTATTACTTCTTAGCTGTATTATCTTGGGGCAAATTATGGGCATAGTGTGAAAGCACTTAGACACTTGGGATATTTGTATACAAAACATGGATTGAAATATTTTAAAATATTTTAGTTGTCAAATTGTATTCCCTGCTACTTAGATGAAGAAATAAAGAATTTCTCCCCAGGAAGGGCCTCCTCAGAATAATTCAAGAATGAACTATAGAGTGTAACCTTTGGAATGGTTTAATCCATGAACAGTAGAGTAAAATAAAATCAATAAGTTTGTTTCTGTTCTGTTTTATAAATGCATGTTGGGTATTTAAAATTACAGAGCAGAACATTTGAAACAATGACTCCTGCTACTTATATTGCGTATGATCAGTTTAGAGAATTCACTGTTCCAGAGCATAATTAAATCAGGTTATGTAACTGCATTTTCAATAATTTAGTGAATTTTTTTATGTTTAATACGAACTAGTTGCTTTGCCAACATCTTAAGAAGGGTCAGTTGATTCTGGGAATAAACCAAAGACTCAGGAGCTTTAGACAGAGGCAGGAGTGAGTTTGGGTTACAAGTCTCTGTGTCCAGTATAGTTTTTCAGTGGTTGAGGCATGATTTTTACGGAGTGGAGATCTTGAGACTACTGGAAGAAATGCTATAGGCCCTCCAGATATTTTTCTAATTTTTACTACTCATAAAATTTATTCATTTCTTTTCTATTTTTTTCCCCCAGCTGGAAAATTTATTCTGGGAAATGCTAAATGCTTTGATATAGCTTGTTCACTCATGGAGATAACAGTACATTTCAGGAACCTCTTTTTAAATTTCACAGTAATATAATTCCAATTTTGAGGCAAAATTAAGGGTGAGGTATAGAATTATCATTAATAGTTTACTTATGTATTTTTTCACGTTCTTAGTTTGTTGTTTAAAGTGTCACCTTTTAACTAGTTGTTTAAATAAAGTAAGACTGAACAAGTAGCATATTCATAACAACTACAGCTGGTGGCATTCTGTTGCAGACATTGCAAGGGCAATGGCATGCTTTCCTGAATACATTGCATTTAAAACACAGTTCTTCAGAGTTATTTTTCATATATTTTCCTTCTTTTTCTACACCTGTGTTATGTGTAGCATCTCAGAGTGGTGGTAGTGCAAGTAATAAAACTTGAATGTATCACCTCCTACCTCTACATTAAATACCCATGAAGATGTTCACAAATAAAAATTCATAAATGTTCTGTAAATTAAGAAACTAGTTGTCAAAGATCTTTGGTGAAGTCCAGGGAAGTGGGTTGAAAAATACAGCCTTGAACATCATGCTATTTATTCTACTTTCTGAGCTAGCATAGGGCAGAGTATTCAAAGGCAGGAAAAGACTTGGGCCCATGCCTACAGGGACTGGAAACAGGCAGTGGTAACTGTCACCTCACCCTGTGGGAGCTGGAGTTCTCTGCACTAGTCCATATCAGTACCTGTATTGCCAGATATTTTCAGAGACCAAATGCCCCAAATACAGTAAGGAAGGACGTAGAGGATTGGGAACGGTGTGCTGCATCCCAGGGTTCACAGACCCCCATGGCCAAGGAGTAGGTGGGAACAGGATGTGCTGGAACTGTGGGTTCAGCAAACAGCTTCTGCAGGAAACCCTGCGCAGGCAGTCCAGCCTCAGACTAGCTAACCCAATGAGCAATGTTTGCTAAGAATCCAGGTTTTGAAATCAGGCTCGAGGGCATCCATCTGACTTTGAAATTCAAGTGGCTGAAAACTTCTTTCTGCTACCAAATGCCAGGCCTGGTAGATCTTTTCCTGTGTTAGTATGAGTTTAAAAGGATTGGGAGTGGGGCAGAAGACCTTATGAAAAATCAGTGAGAAGATAAAGAAAGCATTGCTCTGAAGATTTAGAAGCAACACATCAGTACCTGTTTTAAAAATGATTTTTTGTATTAAGCAGATGAAGTTAAGTCTCCTGGAGGAGAGCCAGGAGGATATGACCTGTATAGCCAGAACAAGCTGAAACAAGGCCAAAATTGCAGAAGTCGCCTTAGATAAGGAAAGAATGTAAAGAAACCTAAAATGGAGGAAGTAAAAGAATAAAATTGATGCAGCAGTTTTGATCAATTCACTCATGAAATAGTTATTCATTATTTATTGAACACCTACTATGTGCCCTTTTTTCTAGACATTTATGATGTAGTAGTGAACAAAACATGTAGATCAATTATGAAAGATCTAACCTAAAAGTTATAAGGTTTCTGGCAGAAAATATTAGATAAATAGTAGCAGAAACAACATTCAAAGTTTCTAGAAGAAAAATTTAAGTTCATTGATTTCCAGTTAATATTAGTTCAGAATACACATATACTTCTTGATATGTTCTGATCATTAAAAATTTTTATTCCAAGAGAAAGAAAAAGCCCCAACAGAATCTAGGCAGAGAAAAAGTTATCTGCATAGGAACAAATACCGACTTGGCCCCGGGCTTCTATTCTGTAACACAAAATACCAGGAGACTATCAGAACATTACTAGCCCATTTGGAGCCTTACGTGGATGGATTAGCAAATGGCAATCCTTCTTTTAAGATCCTTCATTTTCTTCTCAGAAAAGTTCTAAGTGTATGGATTTTGTTACAAGACATTTACTCTTATCTGCTGGAAGGTTGCTTTAAGAAACATGCACACTTGCAATGTTTATCATGGGAATGGCACTTTCCATGGCTTAGCAGTTCACACAACCTTACTTTGAAGGTAGGTGGTAGAGAATGTAAGGTTGCCTTCCCAAGAATTCTGGGGCTTCTAAGTTTCCATTCGTGTGTGAGGACTTTCAGATGTGTAAAGACTTGGAAAATAGATACTTCCTCAGAAAGCCATTCAAGGATGCACACTGGCTGAGCAAAACCTCAGTGTAAATCAAGAACTCAGATATGTGAAAACCACAGTAGGAAAGGGCTGGTGGTAAACAGTGAAGCCAATTAAATATGTAAAGAAATATAGACTAAATATAATAGCTCATGTGTATATAATTACAAATTAAATATAGCAGCCCAAACCTATTCTCAGTAATACATTTATTTAACAAAATGGTATAAAAAGAATCAGGGTCTATAACCCCAGACTGATATAAAACAATTTAAGGTCACAATAATTTAAACTGGTTCTGGCATAAGAATGAATAGTATAGACTAGAGTAGAAAGACTGTATATGTTAGAGTACCCAAGATATTATAAAGAATTAAAAAGAAAGGGTATTGGGAAGATTGGTTCAATATTTAGAAATTATTTTAAAATTGAGATTCCCATGCCCTTATCAACATTTAAAATGAAAACGAATGAGGACTTGAGGAAATCGTTAAAATATCAAGATAGATAAAGATGGATGAATATTAATTATACTCAAGCTCAGTAAGGACCGAGCAGGAAAGTAGTGGATGTAATAAAGGCATACATCAATACATTTGAATACATAATAATAAGTCATATTCACCAACAATGAGTAACAACACCACCCTAAATAATTCAATCTGGGAGAAATATTTGTAACAAAATTTGCCAATAAGTTCATATCCATGAATAAGTAAGAATTATTAACCTTAGTAGAATTTATTATTTCACTTGCCAGGTGGTAGAAGAAAACTTCTCATTGAGACCTAAAGATTTTTTTAAATGATCATATTAAGTGTTGACTGACCGTAGAGTGAGTTCTCATATATTGCTGAAGGAACTCGTGAAATGACATCAGTTTAGCAGTATTAGGAGTCTTTGCTGTTTATACCCTTTGACCAGTGACATCACTTACAGAATTTACTTTGTGGAAATAAAGGTGCAGATGTTGAAGTATGTTCATTGATAGATTGGTTAAATAACCATCCATTGATAACTGGTGGTTTTAAAAATTATTTAATGACAGATCGAAATGTTCCTTATACAATATTAAGTGAAATAAAAACAGCATCTAACAATATACATATTACTATTCTAATTTGAGAAAAATTTACTGGAAGAAAGTATACCCAAATGTTAACAAGGATTATATAAATAGATTTTGATTTTGTCTTTATATTCTTTTTAAATTCTTATAGTCTTTTATACCATTTATATTCTCTTATATTTTCTGTAATAAGTTTTTGTACTTTTATAAGTAGGATGAATAATAATGAAATGTTAAGTTCTTTCCAGCATCTTATGCCCTTAATTACATGTGTTTTCCACCAAAACTTGAATAATGTTATGCATAAAACTTTGTCTATTTGGCTTTATTCTTTAAATATATAAACCTTATTGAGTGTATATGTTTTGAGGAGAAAGAAGATTTCCATGATGTTGGTAGGATAAATAATAAACATTTCACTTTGTTTTACTCTCTTTTGGGGTACTGTTTTGTGTAGTAAATTCTATTTCTGAGGTGCTAAGGGGAAAAAAAACTAATGAATTTCTTCAGGATAGTGTAAATGTACTAATTATAAATCTGTAGTCATATCAGTGGACAACTTTGAAAAAAGCAAGAATTTTATAAAAACAGACAAACTTTTTAACACTTAGGATGCAGTAAAAAATGTATATGTGGGACTCTGAGTTGAGATTGCAATATAGACGAATACTACCTGGAACAACTCCCTATTGAGATGTGAGCAGTCTTACTCTGAACATCTGTGACCAGACAGAGTTTCCTGATAGTTTCTCTTGTGCCATGGGCAGGTGGTAGCTAGAGCCATTTGAAAAGGAGCAAGGTAAGAAAACAGTATTCTGTCCAGTGTATTGAGAGAGAATAGCATCCTGGGAGAGTCACCTGGTGGTACTAAATGTACTAATATTCTAGCCAGTCATCCCCCGCATCACTCTGACTTTGCAGTTATTCCTTCTCAGTAATGAAATGTTAAAATTTCAGAAAATACCTGGAAGGCTGAGTTGCTTTAAGTCAGAAGGGCTGCTAATATACAAATCCATTGTATTCCAAAAGTTGTCTGTATTTACAATTCTATTCCTCCATTAAGAACAAAAATGTAATACCCTTAATCTTTCTCCTCAGTAGCCTATAGCACTTTCAGTTAATTTTTTCCCCTGTAACAAATTTGAAAGCTTGTATTTTCTTTTTTCAATGGGCAAAAGAGAAACAGAAAGGGTTTGATTTATAGACATCCTTATGACTCAGGGTTTATCTTTCAGCATAATGATTAAAATGGTCTCTTTTCTCCCCCCTCCCCCATGTTCATGATTCCTCTTGCTTTTATAAGGAACTTAAAGGGAAACGCACATATTTTTAATGTCAGTGATTTATACCTGTTGGTTATTGCCTGGTATTGTGTCCATTTTTAAGGTCTTTATTTTGATGCAGGGACAATGTCTTATTAAGACTTGCTCATAAGGATTTGTAAGTGTACTCAGTGAAAAAGAGCAGCCCTGAGTCATTCAGAAGACCTTTCTATATATATGACACGTTGGCTTTGAAGAATATATTATTTTACCTAAAGTGTTTTTATTCCTTTTATAGACCAGAATTAGACATGACTTATTTAGCCTAGTGGCACTTAGTTCTGATCGTTTCCATTTCCTTTCCAGCTTTATTTTTTTTTTTTTTGTCTTCCAACCCGAACAAGGAAAAACGGAGATGAGCAGTGTTTCAAGTTAAAGAAGGATTCTGCTCACAAACTACTTCTTAGTCCGAGAGAGCTAAATAAGGGCAGAATAAGATAGCAATGGGTATTTGATACAAATGTTTATCCCACTTTGGATTTGACTGTCCATGGGGAAGAGCTGGCGAACAATTAGATGGGTTTGTGAGGAAAAGTTAAATGGAGGAGACTTCGAAGAGCAACTGCCAAAGTATTATAGAAGCCTCTTCTCTTGTTTTAGGAGCCCAATGAAAATGTGTCCATGGGTTTCAGAGGGCAGTGCAGTTGATGCTCTATTGTCAGTCATCCTGGCACTTTTGTGTAGCTTCAAGCCATTGACGATGTTCTGGGCCCTCTGTGTTCTATCACCATCTCTGTGCTATGCTCGCCCCCAGCTCCCCCTTCTCCTTTTCCTTCCCTGCAAGGTTGTGAGAAAGAGAATTGTGGAACAAAGAAATGAGGGACTGGGGAGGAGAAGGAGGTGGAGAAGGATCTATTTTTCACCCTCTGGGTCCTTGCTACTGTGTTCCAGGATATATACCCCCAGGCGACTTGGATTTCCAGTTTGGGAAATTGGAGAATGACTTTTCTTCTGTCTTTTTTCCTTTGCAGGAAACACATGAAATTGTGGCAATCAAGAAATTCAAGGACAGTGAAGGTATGTATGTTCATTCTCATTCTCATTCTCATTCTCTCTCTCTCTCTCTCTCTCTCTCTCTCTCTCTCTCTCTCTCTCTCAGTGTGTGTGTGTATGTGTGTGTGTGTGTGTGTGTGTGTGTGTGTGTATGTGTGAATAAAGCTTATTAATTATGCTTTGCTTTGAAACTTAATTCTTTGTGAATTTTCTCAAATCTCATGATACCAGAAAATTCATCTTGTATTTTAAGGTACAGTCAACACTGGAAATCTTGCTTCATATGCTGTACAGAAGGCATGCTGGTTATGTTTTTTCTAAATATTTAAATGAGAAAACTGATTTGAAATAAATAACTTCCGTAGGTTCCCACAAGTAGTGAGTACTGTGTGAAAGGCTTCAGTACTGGTTACTGTGATCTCCAGTTCCTGATCAGTTAGAAATACAAGGATAAGTGGTATGTAGACAGTATCAAGGGAGTTATTTTATATTTAGAATAAGTCATTGAGAGAATAAAAGCTTTTCAATGAGAAATACTGTAGTTGGAGGCCTTGGTCACATGTCCAGACCATTTCAAATGGAGTATTAAAATTACCCTATACTGGACAGTAAAGTTTAAAATAAAGCATCTTTTTTTTTTTAAAGTAGTATACAAAGTGGGTAATGTACCAAAAAAAATAATTTTAGTAGTTCATTTTGTTTTAAATCTAGACAATTGGCCATCTAAAGATAGTCGAGTAGGAAAACTGAACACGAAGATACAGCCTTTAAGAAGCTCTAGGCAGCATTTTCTCAATTTTTTTTGACAAAGCACCACAGTAGAAATATTTTTTACATTCTAAACCAATATCCACATACATAATGTTCTATATATAATGGAGCAAGTGTCACAGAACGACTTTATTTTACTACTGTGAAGTTCTTCATTTACTCTTCTTTCCTGCTCATATAAATTCATCGAAATGCCTATTGTGGCATGAAATACATTGTTTTTGTTTTGTTTTGTTTTGTTTTGTTTTGTTTTTTACCACTAATGAGTCACAGTCTGCCATTTTAAAAATAGTGCTCCAGGGGTAAGAGGCACCAGCGTAGCATCAGCCTTCATATCAAATTAGGAGCGTGACAGTAAGAGTCGTAGGCTACCTTCATCAGCACGCATGGACTGACTACCTCAGACACCAGCCTCTGTTTGTGAACAGTTTCATCACCCTCACCTGGGAGACTTAGCAAACATTACATACCAAAGAGCACTCACCAACAAAGTTCCGGAGTGCAGAACTGGTGAGGTTTGATGTCACATGCCTCTGACGTGCTGGTTATGTGGGACGCATGCACATTAGCCAGGAACTTTAACAACCATTGTCTCAGCAGCCTTAAAGAGAAGGCAGTACAAAAAATGTTTTTTAGCTTGTTCTAAAAAAAAAAGAAAGAAAGAAAAAGAAACTGCTTCAAAAGATGTACCTGTAGTCCTACAGGAAGCACTAGCCCCAGGCCAACCCACTATGGGACCATTGGAAATGAGCTCTTTGAGCAGTGGCTTTGGGATAACCACAGGCAGCCAAGAGACAAATGGTATCTGCTAAAA
This sequence comes from Cynopterus sphinx, assembly GCA_030015415.1. Lineage (NCBI taxonomy): Eukaryota > Metazoa > Chordata > Mammalia > Chiroptera > Pteropodidae > Cynopterus > Cynopterus sphinx. The sequence goes on from CM057388.1 coordinate 8,980,307, forward strand.
AGAGCGGTTGCAACAGTAGATCAAAGCATAACCTTTGTGTGCATGTAAAGACTCTGACTGTGCATCGATCTTGTAAGGCAGGCACATTGTCAAGCATCAGTTTCCACCAAAAATAATTGTCATCAAAAAATTGGAAAGCATTACTATCTAGGGCAATATGCCATTGCTTTTTCAAAAAACTAAGTACTATATTCTTTTTTTTTTAAGTACCATATTCTTGAGTCTATCCTCGGTAAACCAGTTCTTAGCTTCAATTAAACAATACATTTGTACCTGTTACACCTTCAGAGTGGCAATCAATGGTGTATCTATTGAAATTCATTGAGCACTGGACAAGGTGCTCTAAGAGCTATGAAGGTAAATCGGGTACAGATACTTTCAAGAGCTATGACCTGTGAGTAGAATTAAGACCTGTAAGTAAATAGCAGTAAAACAGAGTAGAAAGCAGTCAGTGCCTGAATGAACTCATGTAATTGAGGCCAGAGAGTTTGTTTCTAGCTATGGTATCTAGAGAGTGTACGAATAGTGTAGACATTATAGGAAACATTTGATCAGCCCTTATTTCACTGAGCTGACAAAACATGAATCCAGCTCTGCCCTCATCTCTGCCAGACCATAATCAGTTGCTGTACCCCAGGCATGCAGCCTTATCACCCACCCCACCCACCTTGTAGATGCATACCTTGGTAGGTATACATATACATACTTAATGGGATACTTTCTAAACATTTACATGATAAAATCTGAAGACATATACAATTATTTATAACTTTTTTAGTTCAATCCTATTTTAGGAATATTTTTCTACTGTTTTAGTTCCCCCTGGGAGATCTCATACTCTTTTCTGTCTTTACCTTTCTCCTGCCAGAGTAGTATCTTGCTTAATGCAAAGTGTGGGAGCATGTGTGGGGAACAGCCCTTGTGGTCCAGTACAGATGAGGATGTCTCTTCAACCCCTATGTAAACCACTTCATTCTGAAACAGTTTATTATCTTAAATTTCAGTCAGATCAATTATGACAAAATAGAGTTTCATAATATTGCCCATATTGCCACATAGCTCTCATTAATCTCTTTTATTAGTTACTCTGAAAATATTCTTCTGATATTGGTGGCGACTTTTCTAAATCCAGTATTTAAAAATCTTTGTGAATATAATGTAATAATCCCATAAAAACATTGTTGAACCATAATAGGATCTGAACTTGGTCTGACCTATGAGCAAGCTAATCAAGTATTCTCATGCTAATGATATCAGGAGATATTTTATGAGCGTATATATTACCTTCTGTTAGCTTTGAAAGATCATGACTGTGTCCTATTTTCTTGTTAAATATATATATATTTTTTTCCACAAATTTGTATAAAATGTTTTTGAAACTACTTTTTAAGATAGACCACTAGTTAGTTCAAGAGGTCCTTATTATACCAGGATAATAGATCATTACTTAAAATGGGAACCAAAATTTCCTGGTAAATAAAAGATTAGATGGGGACTTTAAGTTGGGGAAATGAAACTGAAATTACAAAAATAAGTTTAGTTTATCTTATAGGTAGCACAATTGAGATTATAGTAGCAACTATGCACAGTTTCTTAGGAGATAAAGTTATTATCTTTTTAGGTGGAGGGGCAGTTTTTACAGTAACATTGTCAGCCAGGTCAGTGCATGGCTTTCACAATAAAGAAGTGAGTCATTAAAAAGTATGCAGAAGGCTTTGTCAGATTTTATTCATTTTTCTATGCTTCTGTCTTTCTTCATCCTTGTCAGTTTTTTATTGTTATAACTCTATCAGATCATTTATCGGTGTCTTTGCCTATGATTTTCCCTGAAAGACTTTGACACACTGGGTGGGGATAAAAACTCTTTTTAAAGGAGAGGAATGTTCGAGCGATGGCATTTTTATCTGACATCACTTTATTAGTTAATCTTTTCTTGTTTTGATGACTTTTGCTTCTTTATACATCATCATAAATGTGGAGTCTCAGATAATGAATTCTTAATGATTCCCTGAAGGATAATATTATAAATTTGTCTATTCATGTAAGTTCCCACAGAGAAACATTAACTAATAAACACCTAACCAACCAGAAGTCTCTATAGAATTAGTTCTATTCAGTATTTGGATTTTCAGAGAAGAGAAGAATGACCACAAACCAAAAAGACAGCAGAGATTATTTAGCAAAAATGTACTTTTGAGACTCTGTACAATGATAAATTTAGCCTATAACGCCAGTCTTGTACAGTGAGATTTAATGTTCAGATGATAATCTATCACTATTGGATCATCATTCTCACACACAAAGACAAGTGACAGCCACCTTTAGTTTACTAATAACCAAGAGCACTGATTCGGGCTAGATAGCTTTGGACCAGCAAGAACTAAAAACATTGTTTAGCGTTTACTTGAGATCCCAAGGCCTAGAATTTATTTTTGACATACATTTAGATCCTCTGATGTGACAACACCTTTTGTTTCTTTGGACTTTTCAGTTTTCCTCTGAATATACAGGTAATGGGTGAGGAGGGATCCTTTCTCCTTGTCACTGGGCCTTAGCACATAACGAGGCTGACTCTCAGGGAGCTGTGTGGCAGTCTTCGATTAACATGGAATTTAGGTTGTGTCTCTGCTGTTACTTCAAATAAAATGCTTGCATTCACATTCTGCCACTGTTTATGTTTTCTGTAGGTATTTAGTTTTCCCTTGGAGTGGACACATTCTTTTTAATCATTAAGAATTATTTAATTGATCATTCATTCTTTCCTCCAATTTATTTCATTTTTATTTTTACCCAGACACTTCAAAGCTCTATTCTGATCTCTGGATCAAGGGAACTCTGGTCTCTTGTTTTACCTACTGGAACAAAACAAGAGTTCATAATCTATGGTCCTTAAATTCAAGAACTTGATTTCTCTGTAAGAGAGGCCTTGAAACAAATGTTCCAACCCTTGGTTAAACAGAGAGTTCAGTTGACTAAACTGGAGCATTCTGACTAGTCCTGTTTTCACCACTCTTGCTTTAATGTCCAAAATAGATCTCTTTCAAACTTCAGGGATTCTTCTAGGATTTGGTGAACATTTTGCACCTTTCATGATTTAATAATTTTCCCTTATGCTTTTTCCCTGGGCTTCGTGTCTGAAGATTTAAGTGTTGTCATCCCTTTTGGTATCTATGACAGCACCACTATCCAAAGCTTCCTGGCCACGTGAATTGCCCTTCTATTGATGTTCCTTCTTCATCAGGGCAACCAGACTCAAACATGGTACTTTTTTTGGTTTTGTACAAGGACGGATTGACTTTTTCCCCCTCCAGTGTACCTGTTTAAAGTTCCATCTTGGTGGTGGTGGTGGGGCTCTTTGGCTATACAGGAATGTCAGGGTTGTGATTTCATAAAGTAGGTTACAGCTATTTCTGGATTTCTTTTCCAAGCCCACAGTTCTTTAAAAATAGAGTTACAATAGAGTCTCGGCTCATCTTTAGGTGTTTCTCTTCTCATCACTTATCTTTGCATTTCTTAGGCTCCTGTGATCTTCTTAAAAATTGTTTTCTTCTACTTTAGTGAATCTCCCTTCTTGAGGATTAGATACGTTAACTTGTCTTGTTGGTAAGCTTAGAAGTAGGTTTGTTTGTTTGTTTGTTTGTTTGTTTTACTAAACAGCCTTTTTCTACCCTCCATTCAGTCACCACTCAGGATTTATACAGCTTTGTCAGAGTCGAGGCTCATCCTAAGCTCAGCACCCTCAGCAGTGATCAGGCTGGGTCCATCGGGATGCATGTCCACAGGAATTGGGCCTTCAGAATCATCTAGTAGGACCCCAAACCTCAGTTTATAGCCAAGGGGCCAAAGGCTCAAAGCTGCACAGCTGGTCTATGGGTAACTGAGATGAAGATGCAGACCCCAGGGTCTTCCCTGAGTTTTCCAACCCCCAAAACATGATGCTTTGCCGCTCTGCTGAGTAGTAGCAGAATCCAGACCTGAACCTTGCAGTTCTGACTCACTGTCCGAAGCTTGCTCACTCTCATGCATCATGGTACCTATGTCCCTGTGTTCTACTTAGTGTCATGTTCCCTTCACTCACGCTGAGAAAGTTCTTCTTTCTAGACTTGGTTTTCTCATTTGTGAACCGGCGACTAGCTTCAATTAAGAATCCATGAGGTTCTGTCAACTGGAAGGCAGAGAATTCTGTGCTCACTTCAGTGGGTTCTGCGCCCACCTTTAAAAACCTGCCTCACTAAAGAGTGTTGCTACTTTCTGAACCTCTGAGGAGAGAAACACTTATAAATGAAATGGGCATTCCTTTTCTCTGTCACCTGATCATTTAGTGCTTTAATTTTCATCATAAAGTAGAGGGAACCTGAAAAGTACTCAGAAAAACAAAAATGATAGGATATATCCAGTAATGAAGAGTATACATTTGCTTATACTTAGGGGATTAATAACTCCACTTCCTGCCTATTCCCTTTTATTACATTCTCAGTGCTGGAGTGCTTACCTCTACTTTTAATACCTATGACTGGCATAAATTAGGGAAGCCTTCATTTCCCAAAAAAGATAGGCTGCTCAAAGGAAGTGATTTTGGGACTACATGCAAACTGATTTTCTGAGCTTCTTTTTAAAGAGTCTCTTCTCTGTATAACTAGTCTTAAGTAGAGTCAGTGTAGACTTTTATGGTGTACACAAAACAATACCAAAATTCAGTGAGGTCCAGGTATATAATCAATGAAATTTTAATGAAAAGCAATCGTAAGTTATTAGATTTGGAAAGGGCCATGGGATTTTTTAGGGTATGTATGTGTAGGGGGAGGGTGTGCCCCTTTATTTATTTTCTGAATAGAAAAGTTAAGTGGCTTGCCCAAAGTCACATCTCAACAGTGTAAGTTAGTTAAAAGCAGACAATCTAGGTCTCGTGTTGCTGCTGCCCATGCCTTAAGGGAATAAGAGTGAGCCACAGAGGAGCAGAGATTTCCTCCTGGCACCCGCAAAAGCATTCCTGTATGGAGTATTGATCCGCTTTGTGCTAGCTAGGTCCAGTCCTGGGTGGGTAGGTATACATGGTTGAACAGAAGAACCAAGACCTGACCTCCTAGAGCCCTCAGTTTGTCGGGTGTGGCCACACAGATTGTAAACCAGTAAGCAGACGAATACATAAGATGGTGAGAAGGTCTGGGACAGGAACATGGGGAGTGCTGTCATAAGGAATTAGAGGGACAGAGGCCTCCTTAGGTTTAATGCTATAGGCAAGGCTTGTGAGGAGTGACATTTAAACTGAAACCTGAGGGAGCCAGCCCTGTAGTAGAATGAGAGTTCAAGACGGAACAAGTTCAAAGGCCTTAAGGTTGAAAAATAAAGTTTGGGGAGATTTTGGGAACTGAAAGACTAATGAATGAGGGGGAAGGGAATATGAGATGGGGACGTAAAAGGAGACAGGGATAGGTCATGACTAATCAATGTATTTACCCCTTGCTGAATTACCTCCTCATTAAGTGATCACTTGCTGCTGACTCTGTCTGATCTATGTGGCATTCTATGTCTTCGATAGATGGGTTTTTCTTTGAATACCCCAACCTTGAGAGTAACTCAGATGGAGTAGCAGAGAAGCAGGTTAGCCTTCTTCTTAAGACTAAAGACTTTAGCAGCTCTGACAGTCCCAAACACCATTTCTCTGGCTCAGCCCTAAGTTTAAGGACAGCTGGACCTTTGTCTTTCCCCCTCCCTCATTCTCTAAGCCACTTTGAGAAGTCCCCTGATCACATCACACATGTTCCCCCTACTACAGGGTGGTCCCCACTGTTCCATGCTCTTTTCCTCTGATGTGAGCTGGGCTGGTTTGCTGTTGGCCTTAGCTATTGCTGGTTCTTGCCTTCTTTCCCCTTGCCTGCCTTCTGATGGGCAGTACCTCTCTCTGCCCTTTCCTAATCTGAGCTCCAGACTTCTCCAACAGTTTTCTTGCTGGAGTAGGGAGAGTATTTCAATTGTGTAATTAGTTTGCAAAGGATACTCTGGTGCCACAAAGCCCCTGCTTTTATAGAAAATAATCCGAGAAGTACTCCTGGCATACATTTAGAATCTCCCCTCACCCTTTGGTCACATTCAGGCCTTTTCCTCTTCTGTATCTTGCTTGGGAAATATTTCTTCCTAGAAGCCACCTTAAGATTTCTCAGCCCATCCCCAAACTCCATTTCCTCCTCCCCAGATATGCCTGAATCTGAGGGTTGTACAACCTTGAACCCTCAAGCTAGGATTCTGACCCTGACCCCAAACCATAGGGCCAGATAGGTCTCAGAATTCATGTTTGAACTTTAGAATGGAATTATGGCATGCTACTATAGCAGCTGGTAATCAGGTACTGCTTCTAAAGCACACATATGAATATTCATACTAAGTCAGATACACAGAAAGTACAAGTGGGCTCATGTCGGTACAGGTTTTGTCTTTAAAGAGATTTACCATAAACAAAAAAAAAGAGTTTAGACTGAGTTTTGGATTCTTGGAATCATAGATAAGGGCTTATGAACCCATGTCCTGGTATATGCCTATGTAGTTAGAATTTCCCAGCTAAGTCATAAAGCCTCACTTAAAATGAAGCGTTACCTTCTCTGCCACCCCTGTTAATTAATCCATTAGGGTTAATGCGACTTCTGTCCTTCCTCCACGTCTGGGGGTTGTGAGTGATGTCGATGATATGGAAGGGTATGTTACTTCAGCATAAGTTCTCCAGCTCAGGGCAGCTACACCATCTGGGATGGACAGATGGAAATGTCACAGATGGACGGCAGGAACCTGCAGCAGCTGCTGCTCAAAGAGATCACTCTTAGAATCCCCTGCGCCTTGACTGTGAGCTGCCTTGTGGATGCCTGGCGTGTGACCTATGCTCACTGAGGTGTGACTCGTGTGTGGCCTGGGGAATAAAATGCTCTGTTAAGCCAAAGCTTCAGGCCGAGCTTAAAAACATCAGCTGCTACAGATGCTGCATAGAGGCTCCTCTGCGCACTGATATAGTTAGTTGACTCCCTTTAACCCTTTTAAACTCCTTCCTCATAATATAGTGTTGAAGTTAAAATTACAGTGGATTCATATGTCATATCTGAAAGTCTGTGTTTTACACATACTCTTTGCAATAAGGAGTATAAGAAAATTCAAGAAGAAAATTTGGTTCATGCTAGTCAAGTCCTTCTTTAAGGTTCTTATTCTTGATCCTTTGAACAAGAAAAAAGTGTTTAATGTGTCATCCTTGGACTTCTTATGCAGACATTTTCAAAGTGCAAAGTGGAATGAGTGTTTTCGGTGTTCTTAGACTTTTTTAAACAGTAGTTTAAAACTTTAATTTTACTTTGTTCCCCACTGTTTGCTTTCTAGAAAATGAAGAAGTCAAGGAAACGACTTTACGAGAGCTTAAAATGCTTCGTACTCTCAAACAGGAAAATATCGTGGAACTGAAAGAAGCCTTTCGTCGGCGGGGGAAACTATACTTGGTATTTGAGTATGTTGAAAAAGTAAGTTACTAATTGATGCTGTGGAGATGTGCCTGTTTTTTACTTTGAGGACCGTTTCTGACACTACTGAAGGAAGTATGATCTAGTATGACCTGTTAAATGTACTTGTAATCTGAAGACTTTAAAAATGCAAGTATTACTCATAATCATTAAAAAAATCCGGAAATGTATTGAAAGATTTTGTATAATTTAGCTGTACAGAGATAATCTTGAGTATATTGATTTGGCTTCTGAAGTATTATAATCTGTGCTCAACAGGTAATTTTTAGATTTGGTTTATTTTAATTAAACCTAAGCAGAGCCTCTGAGAGAGAGGCAAATAAATTGGCAGTGATGATATAGGATGATAGAGGTTGGTGTAAGTTACTTCACCAGCATAGGATGGGTGTCTGGATCAGACCTAGGGTGGTGAGTGAGGGGGCCCATGAAGCAGCCTTTTGTGAACTGACAGTGCTTTGGTTTTATTTGAGGGAAGATGATGTGCCAGGAGGCAGAAGGTGAGGCTTGAGGAGCTAGATGACACCACAAGTAAGGAATTGGAGCTATGGGAGAAAAGAAGAAAAGCACACATTGTTCGAGTTGTCTAAATACTTGCTTTAGTATATTTCAAAAAAAAATTGTTAACTGTTAGTGACAGTTTTAACAATGTGACCTAAGGGCAAATGTATGCTACAGTAATCACTATTAAGTGCCTATATGATTTTCTTGGTGAGCAGCTGACCTACAGCAGTTGGTTGTTGTCAAGAACTTAAATCAGTGCCTAAACAAGAGTAAAATAAACTGAAGCCAGAAGGACCTTTAGAGGTATCCTTGATCAGTAAGTAGGTGGCTCCTGCTGATGTCCTGTTATTATCTAAAGCAAGGGTCCCCAACCCCCAGGCCAGGAACCAGGCCGCACAGCAGGAGGTGAGTGGCAGTTGAGAGAGCTAGCAAAGATTCATCTGTATTTGCAGCCGCTCCCAGCGCTAGCATCACCACCTCAGCTCCACCTCAGATCATCAGGCATTAGATTCCCATAGGAGCACCGGTCCCTCGTGCCATAAAGATTGGGGACTCCTCATCTAAAGAAGATAAAGACTGGAAAGGTTTATGTTTGCTTTTGATCAATTCCCAGGTGCTCTCTATGTTATCATGATCACAAAATAGAAAGCAGTGTTGCCAAGACGACTGAGCAGTAATGTGGCTTTTGAATTAATTCAGCCTTTACAAATTCTTTTTCTATTTAAAAAAATATAGTAATTTTATTACAAACAAAAGTTGAAAAATATTATAAGGCTCTTTGTCATTTTAAGCCCTGTTTTATGTTTTTTCCAAAAATTTGTTTTAAGGTTTCTTTTTCTGCATCAATTTAGGTATTTTCCTAAGGGACCTTCACCACCAAAATAAAACTAAAATCTGATATATTTTTTAAAAGTTTTAAAAGAAAGATTGCTGTATATTATTAAAGTTTTAAAAGAAAGCTCTTTATATTATTTTTTGGTTGTCAAAAATAATCATGCCATTTTCAGTTTTCACTGCCAAATCATAAAATTCTGACAGCTCTATTTCAATTTATCCTTTTTATTTCTGTTCTACTCATGGTGATTGTTCACAATTAGTAACAATTTAGTAGGAACAAATGGACAAATCACCTCTGTGGATCAGACGATCTGTCGTGTCTGAGGTCTCTCTGCTGGCAAGTGGCAGCCAGAACTCTTGTCTTCTGACCTCCAAGCCTGAGATTCTTGCTCTGGCCCTGTGGTTTTTCTGTGTGAGGTGACCATCATACCCTCCCATCAGTAGCAGTGCTTAACGATTGATAATAAGTTTCAAGAGGGCAAGGAGAAGGATGCTCTTAAGGGGCAGAGGGTTGTAACAGAGATGCAGGATCACAGGGGCTTAAACAAGCTAGAAATTGCTTTCTCATGGACAAATGCACAGCCAGGCAGTACAGGGCTGGTGTTGTGACTCTGCTCCATAGCCGTAGGAGACCCAGGTTGCTTCTGCCTATCTGCTGTGCCACCCCTGAGATGTGGCCCTGTCCTCAAGATCATGATAGAGCTCCAACTATCACATCCCATTGGACAGGACTTAGTTGCATGGCCACACTTGCTGCACGGCAGAGGGGAAATGTACTCTTCACTTGGCCACCTATGCATCCACTTACAGATTGTATTCCTGTGGAGTGAGAGAAGAATGGATATCGGGGGATAGTCCTCTCTGCCACTGTGGGATTGAGAATCGACTATGAAATGAGACACAATTTATTTTCTCTATTACAAAGCTCTTATTCCTCCTGTGCATTTGGGACCTCCTATGCATTCGTTAATTGAAAAAGGCAATTCAAGCAGAGATTTGTTAAGAAATGGTGCATCCATGCTTTAAACATTTTATTTTAACTGAAAACATATCAATATATATTTGCCATTATTTGGATGTAGGTCAAGGCCTTTTGAATAGCGTTCAATCATACATCATACCCATAATGCATTAACTATGATATCCCATGCCAGCTTCATTAAAGTGAAGCAAAAACTTAAAAACATTGCAGAGCAATCTCGGTGCAGAATCCTGACCACTACTACCACCTGTCCTTGCCAGTGTTTTATGGTGGTTGCACTCACATTTGATTAGACGGCAGTATGTTTGGTGGCTTTCCTTTATTAAGTCTTTCCAAAATATTAATTGTTTTATAAACAGAAACTCTCATTTTTGAAAACATTATTTCATTGGCTTATATGGTATTATACTAAAATAAGTACATCGGTTAAACTATGTATGGGAGCATTATAAACAACTGACTTGTTTATATGTATACAACTTGATTGGTGGGAACAAAAGTGTGGAGTTGTGTGAGTAGTGATTTTCTGACTTTTTGGTCTTAGGACTCCTTTACACTTAATAGCATTGGGAACCCTAAGAGCTTTTTATTTATGTGGGTTTTATCTATTTAATATTTCTCTTATTAGAAGTCAAACTGAGTGACATCAAAGTATGTATTGAGACATTTAAAAATAATAAACCCATTGTGTGTTAATGTAAACACATTTGGGTGTCAGTCATTCTTCAAGTAAAAAATGGTGTTCCACAAGAAAAGTGGCTGGTTCAGTTTGTAACTCGATTGCCCAAGTGCTAAAGACAACTGCCATACTTGGGTGTGCAGCAGAAAGAAGTACTGTACATGTATTCCTCATTTCATCATGTAGACTCCTAAAAGGACGCGCGTACTCAAGAACTGACTTTTAATAAAAGTAATAATTTTTACTACTTCCTCAAAGACATCCATCCTTAACTAAAACTAATCTGTTTTTATTTTAACTGCAAGGGTGTGGCATCGAAGAATCCAATGCCTTGATTCATGCTAAGATGCCATCAGTGTTAATGTCAACACAGTGAAAAAGTCTGAGTGTTTATATGAGTATAGTGTCTGAGAACCCCTTTCAGATATCCACAGATCACACTTTGAGAACTGCTTTCCTAGATGGTCACCTACAAACAAGAAACTCTAATTGTGTTGTGGGTCTTAGTCTTGTGCTTTACAGAGGGAATGGAGAATGTTCATTATTCTGGAAATTCAGTGAGACGGGTTAGGTCAAGTTTCTACTGGAAAAAATTTAAATGAATTTTAGAATGATCTCTAAGATTTTTGAATAGTGATTTGTTTGGAGTCTTGTAAATTTTTATTTCAATGGTATTTTTTAGTTTGTTTTAATTTTCGTACTGATTGTGTTGATCACTGATAATCTTATGGATCATTTCTTGTAAGAGTATTACTCAGGTCTCCCAGGAGTATTTTCAAGGCTAGATTTTATTGCAAAATTACATTAAAGATGCACAATGCACTGTGCTGAAATGACTGTTTCTCCCCCTTCTTTATACATTATAGAGTCTATCTGTACTTTGTATTGCTTTTCCTTTGAAAAATGCTAAAATGATGCCTGAAAGGTTTTAGGGAGAGTGAAAAGTACACAGGGTTATTATTTGGGACAGCACTGGGGAGCAGTAAAAATGGAATTTCTCTTAAAAGAGAACCTTGATTTAATAGAACATCCTGCTTTAGCTTTAAAAGGGTTATAGATAGAAAGCAAAAAACTTAAAAAATGCAGGCTGTGTATGGGATGAATTATTATCCAAGATGCTTTTTTAAGTTGTTAATATATGATTTATGGGCCTACCTAATTTTGGAGATTAATGGCTCCCTATTTAATTTTTAGAATATGCTTGAATTACTGGAAGAAATGCCAAATGGAGTTCCACCTGAAAAAGTAAAAAGTTACATCTATCAGCTAATCAAAGCTATTCACTGGTGCCATAAGAATGACATTGTTCATAGAGGTAAGTCTAGAATTTTTGAACTGGAAGATATTAAACATAAAGTTAACAAAATATTTCACATAATACTGTCAATAAGAATATTCTCATAGGCACTGACATTCCATTTAAATTAAATACAGTTTGAAAATATGGGATACAAAACATTGTTTGCCTTCCAAGGCTCCTTTTGCATCACCCAAAGAGTGGACAACAAATTTATTTGGATATTATGGTGAGATCTCTGTGTTTATTTCACCATATCCACTCTCAGCTGTAGAAACATACTGTAATGCAAAGAACTCAGCAGATGCAAACTTTAAAGCTTACTTGGGGGCAGGGGAGACCTCTCCCTTGCCTTTTCATCCTGTAGGTAGACCAGGTAACATGAAACAAACCCAGAATCTGGCTTTAGAAATGGCCCCTCAGTCACTGATCCCACCATCCACAGTCACTGCTCATTCCCATCTCCAGTCTGTATCTTCACCTCCTGATTTTCCCCCAGCTGTCACTGAAAAGTGCCCAGTGTTGCAGGTTGTAGGCATGATCAACCTGGCATAAAAGGCCATGGTTGTACTTCCATAAACTTTTGTTTTGTCCTTTATTGCCGTAAGGTGGGTAGTTTATAGTAATAAAAGGGAAATTACTTTCTTAGTGCCATCTTTAACTCTACACCATTTATCTTATAATCTCCCTTGCATTCCAGAGTTTTACAGTAATGGGACACAAATTAATACAATAATACAGCTAAAAGGTGTTTATCAGAAAATCTTGCTATATCCACTTATCTGAATTATCAAGTAACTGAATATTACATTTTAATCAATCTATACAGACACACAAGAATACCACTTTTAAAATAGTCTTACTTTAAGAATAGCTTAAAGGTCTTGTGAAGAATGCCAACTCCTAATATTTCTAGAAAGAGACAGCTTGTATTTCTGTTGCATTTGACTTTCATAGCAGATACCTTCTCAAGGGTGGCACGGATAGATCTCTAAGTCAGCTGCCTATCTAGTGTCTAGGGTAAAATAGCAGTATATATTACAGCTCGAGGATATTTGTAAGAAACGGATTTAGCTGCATCTCCATGGTAATACTGTAATTATTAGCAGTGGAAACCATGATAATGAAATCTACAGTCCTGCTTTTCTTTCTCCATTTTCACCTCTACCATATGATGTAGATGACTGGTACTCTAAAAATAGAATTGTGCGATGCTTCCCAAGAGGGGAATTAAACTGCATTTTCTGCATGTTTGCATTCCTCAACTCCCACCACATCGTCGAAAGACTTGTGGAAAAAATGAGAAATTTTATTTTAAGTCATCCAATTACAGCTTCAGCATTAGACATTCGTAATTGTGAACCACACAAGTTTGAAATATGTAAATACAGAAATTATATAGAAAACCACTACAAAAATGCATCTTTTACATATTTTGTCTCCAGTAAATATAATGGTATCTACTTCCTTTCATATGTGTTTTTAAGGTATCTTGTGTAGGTGTGAGCATTTTATAGTCTATCTTCAGGAATTTGTATTAGTATTTTATAAAGTAAAAATAGTTCCTTGAAATGTGATGGCCTAGGTTTAATCATTCTTACATTCCTCTCAGATGCAATTAATGCCTTTGAGATTTAAAGAGAAAAAAAATTTTTGAAATTGTGGCCTGCATGTTTCTCAAAAAGAAATTAATCAAAACTTTTATGTACCAGTATAGAATGTGTTACTACTCTGCTTTTGCTGCTGCAGATTTCCATTCAAATAACTGGATATTTCTAGTTAGGTGCTATTATGGTGATCTAATGGTGTCAATCAACAGTACTTGGGGCATTTTTTAATAATTGTTTTTTAATCTTGATATTCCAGATATAAAACCAGAAAATCTCTTAATCAGCCACAATGATGTTTTGAAACTGTGTGACTTTGGTAAGTTAAAAAGAAATTGAGCCCTTGAAGTATAGGAGTCCTCCCTGAACCACAGTATCACTTTCTTAGGTTTCAGTTAGCCATAGTCAACTGAGGTCCAAAATATTAAATGGAAAATTCCAGCAATAAACAATTTTTAAGTTTTAAATTGTGTGATGAAATCTCATGCCTTCCTGCTCTGTCCCACCCGGGGTGTGAAGCACCAATATCTGTCTCAGTTAATCAGATCGACTTCAAGGTATCCTAGAGCTTGGGTTCAAGTAACCTGTATTTTACTTAATAATGGCTCGAAGTACAGAGAAGCCATAAAATGCTTTTAAGTGAAAAAGTGTGTATATGTAACACAGCATATAGGGTTCAGTACTGTTTTCTGTTTCTGGCATTCGCTGGAGTGATCTTGGAACATAGCCCCTGTTATAAGGGGGGACAACTGTACAGAATTAATTTAAGTAGCTTTTAAAGACATATTAAAAGTATTTTTTTATGTTTTGACTTAAAGTAGCACAGGAACATTCTATTGCATCATGTTGCAAAGTTGATTGCTAGAAGAGTACTATCTTTTCTCTACATAATCTATTTTGTATATTTTCCATAGTGTCTGCTATTTTTAAAAATTCATCATGCAGTATTTAATGAGAATTAAAAGGAAATACATACATACACGTGCATATATTCATAAACCCGGCACTTAATGACTCTGAAAAAATAATTTCTAGGAAATATGTGGCCTTCTGATTTGAGTAGGATAAAAAAGTTTTTTGTAATATTTTAAATGTTTATAGAAATTATTTCAGGCATAATCATAAACACTAAAAATATGCCTTTGTAATAAATATACACGTGTGTATGGTGTATATGCAAAAGTTTATATATATATATGTATATATACATATATATATGTATATATAAAAGGTCAAAAGGTATTTTAGAACAATTCCTTCTCTTTAAATAAAAGTTCAGTGAATGAAATTAGTAAGTGATGTACAATATTCCAGCTCCTGGTTGAATGTGTAAGGAAGTTTTTGAGTTGTATTCTGTTTTAGTAGAAAATTGTGTATTGTTTTCCATATATAAAACTCTGTATTAAGCGCTATTAAACATTTAAATTTAAATGTTCGGTATAGTTTTAAAACCATAGTTATAGAGTTTTTAAATCATGAGTCACTTTTTAAAACTACTTTTCTGGAATATGCTGAAAAACAATGACTTTTTTTAAATGATATTTTTCCAGATATTCAAATATAATCACAAATACGATGTAAACGTCCACATATAGATGGGAATACATCTCTTTTCATAAACGAAGGTTAGATTAGTACTTAGGAGATGGGGCACAAGTAAGAAATGGAAGCATTCCAAGAATTCACTTTAGAATGACTGATTCTTTCCAGTATAAGTTAGAAGTGTGTGTAGCTAAATGTTACAGACCTGCTTGCTTGAGGAAAACTTTTACAGCCCTTAGTTTTCTTCCAACTTTATGATAAATATTGCAAAGAGTCCTGCTGTATCTACTAAACATCTTAAGAAGTACTCAGATGAATAAAAAGAAAATACTGAATGCTGCATTTAAAAGATTTTGATCTTGGCATTTTAAGCATTTCCTAAGCATATGGTTTTCAGGAGTGATAGCTATTCTTGACTTCCTATCCATCACGTGATTACCACCAAGTACTGAGACTTCATGCACCTCTTAGACCCTTTACCACGTATGCATCTGTAAATTATGAGTCGACTGATCTGCTTAAGTGCCAAAGTTACCGAAATTTGTAAAGCAAGTTGGAAATAAAAAGATGCCTGTAGAATGGCTAATAATAGGAAAAGAGTGTCCCTGCTCTAGCATCATTTAAAGAAAAGACCGTTTTAAATGGTCAGGAAGTTCTGTGTGGCAGCACTGTGCAGGGTTCTGTGCCTTGGGCACCCCAGTGACAACTTCCTAATTGCTTTCACTCCCAGAGTCTGTAGCTCCTTTGTTTAGCTTGAAGAACCCCATTCAAAACAAACATTTCTTCAGAATGTGTCTTACAAAGAAGTATTGATGAACTGAAGTTAGGGTTTTGTTTTTTGCTGCAATTGTTTTTATTTTTTACTGTTCCATTTTAAGAAACACTATTTTCCACTCTTCAAACCTGACATACACCTCAATTTTTATTCCTAATTTTAATTGTTCTGGTTCTCTATAACTATTCACAATGAATCCATATGACTTTTGGTGAGTTACATGGGTAATTAACTTACCTGCTGGTTTATTTTGTGACCCTAAATCCTTTTGAAAGGGTTTTTGGGGAAAACAGTAATGGAGTCTAGAAAATTTCTCTAATCTGCTTCTCAGTCACATTAGGAGATGAAACTAATTTTGGCCTGCTTTGTTGCCAGCATTGCCAACTGTTAGTAGTTTATGTAATGACTTGAACTAATCAGCTAAATCCCACATTAACAGAATATGATAACTGTTTATGATAACGTTAGTTTAGCTTTGACTTCTGGCTCTTGTGGGACTTCATTTTGTTCCTAAGATTTGCATTTATTGGGAGAACTAATTTAAAAATATGCTCTGTATTTAAGGCCATGCCACCTTGAACAAGCCGGATCCCATCTGATCTTGGAAGCTAAGCAGGGTCGGGCCTGGTTAGTACTTGGATGGGAGACCACCTCGGAAGACCAGGTGCTGTAGGCACAAAAAATAAAAAATAAGGGATTGTAAGCTGGCAAGGTCTTTGCAATATGTGAGGTTAACCAAGGGTTTCCTCGCCTAAAAAATAAATAAATAATAAATAATAATGAAAGTAAAAATATGCTCTGAATGTTTATAAAAGCAGGTGATGATTTCAAAAACATGGATTTCTTTAGCATAGGGTAGACTGGTTTTTTAGTGAGTACATATTTTAATTGACATATGAACGGTGACCTTTTAAAATAACAAACTATTAATAAACAGCCTATCGATACCAGTCATATTCTTTTTACGTTCCTTTAAAATATTGCTAGCCCTGAAATATTTTGCCAACGTGAAATTATTATTTCTTTTTTCAAAGTTACACTTTTCGGCTTTTGCTGTCTTTCAGGGTTTGCTCGGAATCTGTCAGAAGGCAATAATGCTAATTATACAGAATATGTGGCCACCAGGTGGTATCGGTCCCCAGAACTCTTACTTGGGTGAGTTACCTTCCCCCAGTAGAATGACATGGATATATCTGCTGATCCTAATCATTAGCTCCGGGGTCATGTATGGAAGATAAGAACTTCCAGTAAATGCTAGCGACCTGTTACCTAGTCCAATGTAACAAACCATCCAAAAACTTAATGGCATAAAACAAACACCGTTTTATTTGTTCATGATTCTGGCTGCCAGTGATTTAGGGGAGTCAGCGATTTGAGTTCAGCTGGATGGTTCTGCTGGTCTCAACTGGAGTTGCTCGTGTAGCTATAGCCTGTGGGTGATCTGGAAACTAGTTGATTTACAGGGCCTCAGTTGAGACAGACCATCTCTGTTCTGTGGGGACTCCTCCTCTTGGCTAGTCCAAGTTTCTTTGTGTGATGACAGAAAACTTCCTGCATCGTAAGTGGTTTTCATTCCTCTGTTTGCATGGTTTTTGTGTCATTGGCCAAAGCAAATTAGATGGCCAAGTTCTGATTCAAGGTATGGAGAGATAAACTCCAACTCTTGATGACAAGAGTGGCAAAGTCAAATTACAAAGTGACAGATGTGCAGAAATGGGACGATTGTTGCCGCCTTCCTTGTTAATAATCACCCACATTAATTCTAGAATGGGGATACCCACAGTTTGTTTTTGTCTGTGTTTCTTTTTCTGTGTGTACCTTTCTCTGGACTCACTGGGATGCATAGTACATTTTCTTTTGGGAGAGATTGTAATTTTCCTGGACAGTGTTTTCCAAGGAAGAAATCAGTATAAATTAGATCATTCATAGAACCCCATCTGAGGATTCAAGTATGGTAGAAGGACTCAGTATATGGTTTTGTATGTAAGATGGCCCCAGTGAGAGAATTCTGGGGACAGCCTTATTGTAAAAGTTCAGAGAGGATTTGCTATGTACTTTTAACTATCAGAAAACTGTGGTTATATGTGGGAGCTACCAAAAGTAGAGGTGACTCCAGCTGATTTTGATCCAAATTGAATATTGCTAATTAAGTGCAACTTAAAGAACCTTATTATTATTTGTGTAAAAATCCCATTGATATCAATTGATATTTGATTAACATTAAGAATTTACATTTTTGTACATTCTCAAGACTTTATCTTTGATATTCAAAATAGTTCCAGCTGTATAAATTATTCAAATCAGTTGACAGAAGAAAAATAATGTGTAGTGGGTATGTGGAGATATTAGGTTTTTTCATCTAGCACTCGTTTTTTTTTTCTCTAGTATAGGTATTAAAGAAAGATTAGTTTATTTCTCTCCCCAACAAGCTTTCTCAGAAAAATCTACTTGATGTTTCCTAATATGGTTCTTAGGTTTTTGTGGGAAGGAAATGAGATAAATAAAATGTTGACTTATTATACAGTGATTTATTGTCCTGGAAAACTACTCTGTATAGTGTTAACAGTGTTTTAATTTTAACAATTTGTTAAAAGTTTTATATTACTACTATATTACTACTATTTTCCCTTTAAAAATAAAGAAAATATGGTTTGTCAATCTGCTACATATAATTTGCCTTAAAGCATTAGATATTGAGGTATATGTATAATATTTTGAGAGTAATACCTAGACTTTTGTGTATGGCTTCCATTTTTTAATAAAAGTAACATCCTAAAGTCCTCTGGTAAATAAACTCAGATCCTAGAAGAGAGTTAAATCCCTAAGTAAATGGGAAAAAAAATGCTTCGAGGGGAATAGCTATCATAAATCCCCATATATAGGGTACAAATAGATTCAGGTGAATAATAAAGTAGTGCATAGCACAATCTTAGTTATTAAAAATTGTGACTGCAATCAGAGGTTAAATAATGTTCAGTGTTTGTTGTTTAAGAAGAAGTATAAGTCAGTAGCACATTTTAATAGACTGAACTCAAAAAAATGGATAAGATGTAACTTTTGACATTTAGAGAGCTAAAGAATAATTTCTAGAGAATGAATTTCTTGGGAGCATTTCATTCCCCAAGTGAGGCATTATCAGACATGTGCACTGTATTAAGGTTTATTAAGCCATTCATGTTCAAAATATACTTGGATGTGAGAAGATTTCAACTTAGTGTATGTTTCTAAATTGGTATTAAACTGTTGGTTTTATTAGCATAGATTTATTCACTTATGTTCTGAATTTTTACTTGGCTATCCATAATTCCTTTTTTTATCCTTGCTTTTTTCCACATGGTACTTTTTAATTCCTGAAATACAGAAATGTACTTTAAATCATGAATCTGTTCAAAATAATTTGGAAATTACTTCTTCAGTTGCCAAGATAATCTTTCCCTTTGCTTTTCAGAGCACCCTATGGAAAGTCTGTAGATATGTGGTCAGTGGGCTGTATTCTTGGAGAGCTTAGTGACGGACAGCCTTTATTTCCTGGAGAAAGTGAAATTGACCAGCTTTTTACTATTCAGAAGGTGCTAGGACCACTTCCATCTGAGCAGATGAAGCTCTTCTACAGTAATCCTCGCTTCCATGGCCTCCGGGTAAGAGGCTTTGCTAAAACCCAAAATAGAATCACTACAGCAGTATTTAAATCTTTGTTCATTACACAATGGTATGCTAAGCTATTCCTTTTCCCATTACACTGTTTATAATCCCCATTATAATATTTTATTTTTGAATCTCATATAGTATTTGTAAATTCTAAAAAGTGGTCTGATTTGAAAGTGGGAGCTGCTAATGTTTTTCCTAATTTGAAAGTTGATGTTTTTTCAGTCTTTTCTAGTATATGCATTATTATATTCTAAACTTTGGTTGTCTCAGACTGTTTCTTTCTCCAAAAAGCATCCCCAAAAGATGTAAAGATGTATAAATGGCTGTTGCTTATTTGAGCAAACATATTTGTAGTAATTTGAAGAAGACTATGAATACTTGCATTCTGCAGATTTAAAGGTGCTGTTCAAGCAGCTATTTCTTGTTCGTCTGTTGACATGAAACATCAGTTCTTTTCAAACTAGTGTGTTGTCTTGGGAAGCCTTTTCTAGACTTGCGAATTTTTTATGAAACTTGTTTTCAGAGAATATACTTAAAAAATCTTAAAATATAAACTTTCCCCAAATGAGGGACAACCATCCTGCATAGGTATTTTATTGGAGTGGCCAGTTATAGGCTGTTTCTTACATCTACCCCAAAAGCTATTTCCATCCACCCCTGTTTGAGCCAACGTGCCAATTGGTGGCCATTGTGGGAACTATAAAATAAGCTCACCACCACTTCCTTTTTTACTCTTAAATGTATAATTCTCAAACCATGTTTTCTTGACATTTGCAAAGCACTTCGTTTCTTCCTCTGACTTTCTGGATCTCAGTTCATTTCACTTTGAAGAGCACCCCTTTCCTCATGAGAGTACCCAACACAGTATCTGCTCCTGAATGTGGAAGAAACAAGTGAACTGAAGTTCATACAGTTTCGGGTTCATCTCCTTCCAGCTTTCTCTCTCTTCTAAATCTGAGTTACCCCTGATATTTCTCTCATCTCCTTTTAATTTTTCTTTTTTTTTTAAGTCAAAATTAGTCAAATCACGATCATTAATTAGGGTACAAATAGTTCAACAGTTTTTGAGCATTTGTCCTACTAGATGCTGAAAATGTGATAATAGGATTCACTCTCAGTCTAGCAGAAGGGAAAACCTGTTCAGAAATAAAGTTAATCATGATTCACAAATTCCTGTTTTACTGACCTCAGCTCCATTCCCCTCCCTCTTCAAACTCTTACCACACTTGCCTTTCTATATCTGTGATTTCATAAACATGCCAGGGTTTTTCCAACTTCATGGATTTGGGACTTGCGACTTAACCACTGACCCCTTCTCATTCTGGAAATCCCGGCTCCAAGAATGCCCCATCTCTCTGACCCCCCACAACATACCATTCCTGCCTCCTTCCACTGCACCCTTTTTTCCATCAAAGCACTGATACTGATCACAGTATGTAATTACTTTATATATTTACTTGTTAAGTTTTAACTGCCTGGTTCTCAACCACTAGAATTTAAGCTCCCCAAGGGCAGAAGCCATCTCTTTTATCACTGTATTTCCAGAATCTAACAGAGCCCTGCACATCTACTAGGGACTCAGTGAATATTCAAATAAGCACTTGAACCAGCCTGTGTTCTCACTCAAGCTCAAATATGTTTCCCTTTTCTTCTTTAATGCTTTCACTCTTAGCACCTTTTATCTGAACTATTGACAACTGCTCTCAAACTGATCTTTCCAATTTTCTCTTTTCACTTCTGTCTTTTCACATTGACTTAAGTATGTTCTTCCTTAAACTGCACATTTAATTCTATTTTGTGTGTGTGTGTTTAAAGCCCCTACCGATCTCTGATTAAGTTTAAACTCCTTAGGGTAGTAGCAGTAAGAGCCCCTCGCTCCGAGCCCCCGCAACCTTGTCTCCTCCCTTGCCCCATCCCCTGTCCCTACTCTGCAGCCCTATGGACCTTCTCACCATTTCCTTGACATGTTCTATAGTGCTGTATTTTCATTCCTATAATGCTTCCAGTCCTCACCCCACTTCCTAGACAGCTCTTTCTCTTCCCTTCCTCAGACTCATGTCATATGTCCTCCCTCTGAGAACCCCTTCTAGACTCCTCCAAGGGAATTGATAGCTTCCCCTTCTGTGTTCCAATAGCTCTAGGGTCATCTCTCTTGCAGCACTCACTGCAGTCTGTTTTAAATAGCTGTTTGCAAAATATGTATCCTCACTGGACTAACAAATTCCATGAGGAAATGAACTATCATGTTCAGCATTATATTTGCAACACACATAGAATAGTGCGCACTACGTCGAATGGTATTAAATGATTGAGTATCTGACCTCAGGATTTTCACACTGACTGCTAGAACATCAAGCTTGGCCTGCTGGCTGCCTTGCTCTTTGCCTGGTTAAAGAGGCTCTATGCTGGATTCACTGGAGTGAGTGTAAACATATCTGTCATGGTACCTGGCTACTTAATAACTTACAGATTAGCTGAAGAGTTAAAATTGTGCATGAAATGATTAGGAAATAATACAGTTTATAATAAAGCATGGTATATAATAAAGTACCACATTCTTAACTACATTGCACTGTTGTCTAATACATCTCAGCATGGTTGAGACCATGAGAGTGTGAAACATTCTGGAAAGTTAGAAATCATATTTGGCTGGATTCACTAGAGAAACATTTGTGGAGGCTTTGAAATTTGAAATGGATATTGAAGAATGGGTAGCTTTTGTGTTAGACAGGCTGCATGAAGGTTATCTTTTCCTCATTTGTCCTGTTTGTTCACAGACATCACTGTGCAGTATTATCTGTAAAATGCTTGAGAGCACATAATGCTTCTTATAAATGTTCTTCTGAGAAATTGCTGTTTCCAACACTTTGATTTTCATAGACCTTAATATTTTTACATTATAGTATGTGTTTCTGGTGTTTTAGCTAAATTAGTATAATCTTTTTGGAGGTTTAACATCTTTTGTTGAAAAGTCTTCCTTTATCATTTTACTTGAGAATGCCTGCAGCAGATAGTTAAGCACGTAAGGTTTGTAACCTACAACTGCCGTGACACACAGCCTCACCAATAACCAGTCCAGTGTTGTTTGTGTTTCACTTCAGTTATGTAGAGATTGGAAAATAAACAAGATGTTGCTCTAGTGGTGTGCATTATTTCCAAAAAGGAACAATTGCTGTCCCATATATAGGGCATAGATTCTGGAGTTAAACCAGTGGGGTTCAGATCCTGGCTCCATATTTACTACTAAAACGACCTTGGCAAGTTTCTTGTGTCTGTTTCTTCACATATAAAATGATGATACAGAAGTCCCACCTGATGGGGTTGTTGTGAAGATTAAATGCTATATCTCAGATACCCAGACCAGGGCCTGACATATATAGTAAGTGCTCAGTAAAGAGACCACTCTCATTGTATGACATTGGCCAAAGAGATAAAGGGAGGGAGAAAAAAACCCTACTGATCGGGATATGCTTTAAACTTCTATGCTTGAATTTTGGTAATTTGTTGAATTATCTAATATTAGGATGGTAGCTTTCATTCAAAAGCACATAAATTAATTTTTTTTTGAGTTAGGCACTTGCTTAGTCATTTTTTATCATAATATTTCTAATACATTTTGACTTTCAGCATTAATTTTCTTATCAAGGAAATGTTACTTCTAAGGGGAAAAAAAGGAAGGGGTATCTGGTAACCTAAGATAGGCCTCATGAGCAAAATATTCATTAAAATGTCTTAATATAGAGTCTTTTATCACAGCAAGACAAGTAGCTCTCTCTCTGGGCTGGTATTTAATACTCTGACAACACCTGGAGGAACTTTTGTTCCTCTTAGGAGAGGTGCCTAGTTTTGAAACAAGTTTAGCTTTTGGGCCACAGATTTGGGGGCAAATACTAGTTCTTCTGCTTTATTATTGTATGACTTGCCTTGGACTAGTTATTTGAAATTTCTAATTATCACCTTCCTCATCTTGAAATAAGAATAATTGCTAAAATGCCTCGTGTAGCATCACTTCCCCCAGAAATCAGTTTTAGGTTATTGCTTGTATGTCTATGTTAAGCTTGTGGTAGTCCTTCTACTTCCTCTGTCTGGAAGGTACTGTCCTAATTTTATTGGTTCTCACAGTTTTCTCACCTTTCCAAACCTAGTTCAAATATTATCTATGGATTCTCTCTTTTACAGCCACAAACCACCTCAGTCTCCTTTCTCTGAGCTTCAAAGTAGAATTTATGGCTGCACAATTTAGTACTAATTGCTTTTCCAGCCTGACTGAAGTGCTTGAGTTCAAGGTTTAGTTCTTACCCGGATTCTGTCTCTCCCACCGTACCTGGCAGTGTGGTCTGAGGTCATAATCACTCCCTTAAATTTCTTGTTTGGATTTTCCCACATAACTAGCCCTCCCATCCACTTATTTAGCAGTATAGGGATTTTAGTGCTTTAAAATGTTCTTATGTTGAAGTAAAAGAAACAGATATTAAAAGCAAAGTAGCCCTCTCATTGGGAGGGGAGTTCATGGCATTGGGCTGATACTCCACCATCTGCTTAGATATTGTGAAATGTGAAGTGGCAGAGGGAAGGACAGAGTATCTAAATAAACTTGATCTCTTCCCCTCATTTTATTTAAAAATGCATTTGTTAATTTAGGAGCCTCTTTGCCTTCTGTTTCAACTTACATAAAGGAATTGAAAATAGGTCATTAAAACAGTATATTAAAAGTAATAATAGAATGTGTATCTGAATTTACTATTTCTACTTCTGTGGATTTTCAGGTACTGGCCTCTCTGCCTTTTTCTTTTTTCTTTATAAATTCTCTAATTTTCTGGAGTAAATGATGTGTTATTATGAAAAGACTTAAGGATTGTATAAGTGGACAAATTCTGTATAAGCCATATTATAATGGAATTATCTATATAAGCAGACAGCACTGTATAAGATATATAAATACAGTTTCAAATTTTTATATTTTGGTTTGTTTTACATGCTTCAGTATTGTCAAACTAGAGATTTAAGTATCATCTTTCACTGTGATTTTTCCTGTTATTTAATACCCAGTTCTATCAATCCATACTTCAAATACATAGACACCAAAAAGAATATCCATATAAAGTAAATGTGACTTTGATTGGCACCAGGACAATATCCATCTGCTACCTTCTCCAGCACTCAAGCTTATGTACACATGTAACCTTCTCTGCATGCTAACACTCCTGTCATTTCGCTCTTACAGTTTCCAGCTGTCAACCATCCTCAGTCATTGGAGAGAAGATACCTTGGAATTTTAAACAGCATTTTACTTGACTTAATGAAGGTGGGACAAATTGATGTCTGTATAAAATGTCTTCTGTTAATGGTAAATAATGGGGGACTATGTTAAAAGCCATGTCATGTATTTAAAATTGCAGCAGTACCTGGTAACATTCCATCTAAACAAGACCATGAGATACCTAAATTACATTTCTAAAATGGACAGAATAAATTAAATATATAAATAATAAGAAATAATTAAATTTATTCAGCACTCAAGAGCTGCTCAGGCTTAAGGTGTTAAAACAGATCTTAAAATGAATATTGAAAGAAGAGATTCTAACATTTCTTGCATGATATTTAGAGCCTCCCATAGATTATTTTACCAGTGAACCTAATTTTGCTTTTTTCATAAATTGACCTCTTTTCTCCCAGCTGGATGGCTCATTCTGGCTCTTTTTTTTTTAAACACAGATACTTAACAGTATTGCTTCTGCCATGCCTGTGTGTTCCTCTTGTTGCTATTGCCCCTGTCCAGGAGGCCTGCCTGCTCTGGACTACTGGAAAACATTCTTGCAGTTTTTTATTCATGTTTTTCTTCCCTGAGTAGACAGTGAGTCAGCCCCTTGAATGAGAACATTTTTTTTCCTATTTCTCCAGCTTTCATCGCAGTCAGCCAGTATATAAGCAAATAAGTGCTGATTTTTTGATAGTAGGCCTTTAAACAAACACTTGTTAATAGATCAGGTTTGTTTTATGCCTATTCAGACAATCATCAAAATCAGAGGAGGTTACACTGTGCACAGAGCCTTTAAAGGCGTACTTAGCACAGTTGGAAATTGCAGAGCAGTGCTCTCAGAACTTTGCTCTGCTTTAAACTATGTTAATCTGTGTTCCAAGGAACACTGTATAAATAGGTGTGGGTCAGACGTGGGGGAGAGGGGTGTGGCCTTAGGAAAAGGCCACATAGCATAAAACCTTTTGTAGAGATTCACAATATTTATTAACATATAAAGGCATTCAGAAATTCCACAGCAAAAAAAAGCATTTCTGTCTCACTCAACATTTCCCAAATTTAATTAAATTCAGAATACTTTAAAAAAAAAACTACAGCACTACTATTCTTCTAAACACAGATTGCAAGATGCTATTTAAAAAAGAACCCTCAAGGCTCATTCAGATTAATTAGGCATAAATTATCTGTTAAATCAGTTGGGTTTTGTCAATATGTTCTTTCAGGCAATCAATATTTATCAGGGTCTTAATTATTCGGTAACTTTTAAAATGTAAATAGAATAAAGTAAAAGAACTGAATTAAATTGCAATTTCATGTTTTCTGCCTTCTGTCTTTTTAGTTAACAATATTTGAACTTGTCAAATATTTGGTTGCAGAAGGAAATTTTGTGTGGTGAACACAAAATGCAATATACATAGACATATCATTGAATTGTACACTTGAAACCTATTTGATTTTATTAACCAATGTCACCTCAATAACTTTAATAAAGAAAAATAATTGAACCTTTTTGTTAAGTCATTACCAAATGTAATTACCAAGCATTGGTGTGATAGCTGGTAAAATCTAGCACAGATAAAAGCACAAAGAAAACATGAATCTGCATTCATATCAGTTTGAACGTTAAACAGTCTAATTCCTGTTCATTTAATATATTTACTCTTGAATTTCTTTAACATTAAAGAACAATTTCTATCGAAAATATATATTCATAAGATATAAATTCTGTGTATTTCTCAGTTAATTTTTATAATGTAGGCATAGCTCTGTAACCCCAGCCAAATTGAGATATGAAAATTTATTAACACCCCTGAAGCCTCCTCATGACCCCCACCCAAACTCTACACCCCACTGTTCCCCAACTCCTGGAAACCACGATTCTGTCTTCTGTCACCAAAGATTAATATTGCCGTGTTATTATTGAATGTTAATATAAAGAATTATTCCTTTTATCTTTTAGTTATTTTTGAAAATGAATTTGGAAAATAACATGCCATTTATCCTTTCATGAAGAAGCATATTTTCTATGCCATTTCCCTAACGCAAATTTGGTAATGTTATAAGTATTTAAGTATCTAAAATGGCCATTTCATTCTGCACATGTTCATATGTCAGCCATTTTAGTTAGGATACAAGTCTTCAGAATTAATCCAAGCCCCTAATAACTTCAAGAATGGCCACAATAATTACATGGGTTCCATTTTAGTTAAAAAATAATAATAATTTTCCCCCAAAACACTGAATTTTGAAACTATTTACTTGTAAGTTTTGTGCTTTCCTTATAATGACCTCATCCTTCCAAATAACTTGAAAATTAACAGCTGTATTCATAAATATAAAAATAGTTCTCTATGCATTAATTTCTACTGTTGATCATCTTAAATTAAAATGGTACTTTAATACTGCTAAATATTTGGCCTCTGAAAGATCACATGTATTTCTGACTTAAAATACTGCTCAGAGGCCACTTTGCTTTGTTTCAACTAGTTCGTACAGTTGAAACCATTTTGATGTCAATTGCTTTAACTGCCAGTGAGACCAAAATCATTTAAATACCTCCACAGCTTTTGCTTTCTAATGAGGAAGAAGAAAGAATTGAAATAATTTTAGATATTTGCCTGAGTCAACATGAATGTAAATACATTGGCATGTAAGCGGTGGGTTGGGTCTCTGGAATCTTCTGACCTAAAGAGAATATTTCAGTATACCATAAGATCAGAATTCAAATTTTTTGTGATGCTGGGTTGTAGGTGGTTGTCTAAAATTGAATTGTGGCTTATTGAACAGAAATCTAGGTTTATACCCAGTATTCAACACTGGATCACAAGGAGATTAACTGTCGGCAAAACCAATGAAGTGAGGTAGAGATGGATTTGGGAATGCTGGAATTTTACCCTTGGTTCTTTCTCTGAAGGAAAGTGCCTGCCACTCAAAGAGCAAAGTTTAGTGTGCTCTATTGAGTTTTGTGTTTGGTTACGTGGGATATGTTTCTTTATATATTTGTTTAACTTGTCAATAAAACCAATTACTTTTAATAATGAGTCACCTTTTAAAAGCTGGTCCAATTACTAGTAAGAAAAATATTATTCGAAGAAAAGATTTTAGTTTGTTAAAAATTAATATGTGCAACATAAAAGGGTTACTACTACCTTATTGAATAAAGAGCACTCTCAAATAAATACAAGTAGAAAAATAAGAAAAGGAATATAAGTAACCAATAAGTATAAAAATAACAAGCTTACTAGCAATCAAAGCTATGAATTAAAACAGCTGGAAATACCATTTTTAAAATGTCTAATTTATAAGTACTGAAAAGAATGATAATGCCTATTGTTGATGAGGGTGCCAGGAAATTGGTAGAATATGAGTTGCTGAGAGGAGTGTCATTTGAGACAAACTTCCTAGGGGGTAATTTGGCAACACAGAAAATAATCTTTAAAATTTGCATACCTACTAGTTCTATCTCTAGGAGTCTGTCCTATGAAACGGGTCGTGGATGTATGCAAAGATTTCAGTTGCTCATCACAGCGTTAATTACAATAGTGAAAATTGGCAGCCATCTAAATGTCCAATAGGAGATTGGTTAAATAGATCACGGTATATCCATATCACAAACTTTCTCCATAGTCATTTGAAAGCATGCTGTCAAGTTATTTGTTGCTGCAGCATTATTCATAATAATAAAAGAAGGGAAATAACCAAGATGTCTATCATTGAGGAATTGCTAAAAACAACCTAAGGTATATCCATGGAGTTGAAGGTCTTTACTGATACAGAATGATCTCTTTTAAGAGCTAATGTTCAGTGGAAAGAAAACTAAGTGCAGACTGTTGTGTGTATGCTACTATTTGGGTAAAATAAAAGGAACAGATAGAGGTATATACAGAGTATCTGTGGAAGGATGCACCAGAAACTGATAACATGGCTACCCCCAGAGAGGCCAGGGGAAAGGTAAAGAATGTATATTCTTTCATGTGAATATATACTTTTCCAAAAAATATTTAGAATGTTGAAATTATGTTATAAAAATGTTTTTGATTAGTAAGTGAAAAGTGCAGAATATAAAACTTAAGCATATAACATAAGCCAGATTTTATAAAAGAAAATGTGTATATATGATATTCAAAAACAGGGTGGGCAGAAGCATCTCCAGAGGACAACCATGGCAAGATTATGGGTGATTTAGATAGTCCTTAAAAAAAAAGGCGTGGGTTTTTTTTTTGTTGTTGTTAGACCAAACTGTATTTGCTAGATGTTCTGCAATGACCATGCATTTCTTTTATAAGAAAAGGGAAAAAGATTTTATTACAGTTAAGTTTTGATTTGATTTTATAATGTTCTTTCCAATCCTCACTTTATTTCCTCAGAATTTACTGAAGTTGGATCCGGCTGACAGATATTTAACAGAACAGTGTTTGAATCACCCAACATTTCAAACGCAGAGACTTTTGGATCGCTCGCCTTCAAGGTCAGCAAAAAGAAAACCTTACCATGTGGAAAGCAGCACTTTATCTAATAGGTAAATATTCCCTTTTAAGGAAGTACAGATGCAGTGCTGGTCTCACAAGTAGGTGGAGGAGGTGGCTGCTTAAATGATGCAATTAGAGAAAAGAAGGAAAGCCCTCTTTATTCAAAAATATCTTCCTTCTGCTTATTACATGATTCAGAAGCGCAGTTTCAGAGTTGTGTGGGTCTTAAAGATCCTCTTATCTTTATCAAGTATATCAAAACCTATGTGTTCTCTGGGAAAGGTAGCATGGGTTAGCAACTAAGGGGGGTGCTAGCCTCACAAACTAGAAGATTCTATGTAGATTGGGCCCAGGGGTGATGCCTAGAAGAAGAAGGGTGGGTGAGGGCAAGGGGATTTCTGGAGGGAGGAAGAAGATACAAAACCCAGGTTGGTGAGAAGGCGCTTCGGACAATCTTTGCAACTAAACCAAGTAGATCTGACTGTCTAGAAGGATCTTGTGTTTTTGTTGCTCTTATCTTTTAATTATTGAGTTGAGAAGTTATTTTTTCATAAAAATAAGAATATGGAAATAGTCAAGTCAGTTTGGAAGAGTGAATAAAATTGGTGTTTTTTTTTTTTAAATAGAATTTTTCAACATAATCCTTAAAAAACCTCTATTTCCTAGGGTGGGGTGGGGGGATCCATAAGGGATTGGACAGTGCAGTCAGGTTCTGTCTCCAGAACTGCCTTTCTCTGATTCTGCTGGCTGTATTTCCAGGAGGGCAGTGTTCTTGTCATGGGCTTCCTGTCTTCCTTGCTCTCCCAAGAAGCTAGTCTTGTCACTTAGACTGTGGGAGTTAGGAAATAGTTTCTCTCATCTACTATTAAAAGAGAAATAGAAAATAGTAATTCTTAATATGAAGCTTTTTTTAATATAAATTTTCTCCCATTTCCCTCCAATTTTCTTTCCGTGTAGAACAGTTCTTAATCTAGTGGCATTGTGAAAGTTCAGTACCTGGTACTTTTTAGGTCTGCGAGTACATTCATAAATTGGCAATTGCCATTTATCCTATGTTTTCTCTGCTTAACTGAAATTGTTCAGCAGATTCATTTTACAGTTCTTTACTCTTTTCAAAATGATTAGTTTCGTTTCCCCCCTTCACATCTTATAAACCATTCTTACTTGTTGTTTTTCAAGGAGGCCTAAGAGCAGATTCGAATTATTATTAACCAAGCTTGTGTCCACGTTGTTGTCTGTTTGTTTTGCATGAGACCTTACACTATGTCAAGGAATAGTATTCATCATTTGGTTGCTTCTTTGCATTTAGGAGGCTCACATGCCTGTCTTACCTGGGATCGCTCTCAGTTTAAGTGTCTTTGTCTCCCTTTTGCTGTAGTTGTCACTTGACTTGTCCAGTTTACATTTGCAGAGAACAAGGATTCCAATGATATAAAGTTCCGCAGACCAACTTTTGATTCGTGCTGTAGTGATTAGTGGTATAACCCATACCATGAAATGGGGCCTATGTCTTCTTCCTCTGGTGACTCTTGAGCGAGGTCTCCAGTGGGGATCTGAGACTCTCCTTGGGAACCTTCTTTAAATCTGTTTAGAAGGATGTGTGTGCTCAGGAGAATGTGCTTTACTTTCCAGGAGTCCTCCCAAATCCCTTTTTGAAGCAGATGAGAACAGAAATCATAAATAAAAGTCACTGGAAGAATTAGTTTTTAGGTCTTGACACTATATTAAGCATATTAAAGAAAAAGCCCTAAATGGTTTATCTAGGAATGATCTTAGCTCAGTTTATATGTATCTGGAAACATCTTTTCCTCCACATTTGCCTGTGGTAAATATTTCCTCCATGCGTGCCCTTCTTATTGGAGACAGTAATTCTCCATAAACTGTGGCTTCCTTGGACTTCCCAGCACCATTGTGGAGATGTTTGTGACGGCTTCTGTTGGCTACTAATCACACTCTCCCTCCTAGTCCCTGAGACACACTCAAACATCCTGTATTCTGTCATCCAAGCGCACATCTCAGTAAGAAAGGCAGTGGTCTCTCATGATACTTAGCCCCTGCATGAGTCTCCACCAGACTCTTTGGAGGTTCTGCTCAGCTTGGACGTGCAGCGAGGGTGCTTCAGCCTGCCCTTCAACACCCTCTCACCGCACTGAGAAGTGTTTCTAAGAGTTTCAAAAACTCTAGCAGCCATGTTCACTCCTCTATCCTTTGGGGCTTCAACATTTCACAATATCTGCATGTGTTATCTCTGCTCTTCTTTCTAGGCCTAGAGGAGAAAGGGAAGGAAATAGGGTTATCAGAGCCCAGGGGAGCCAGGCAGGAGGAGCCACCCCCAGGGATCTGTGATCTGGAAGGACACAGCTATGATCTGAGTCAGGGAGCAGATGCCAGGAGGGACAGGGAGAACAGCCCTCAGCCCCTTGCAGTGCTCAGCCCAACTGTGAGGCAGCAAGGGACCCTAGGTGACACAGCTCCTGAGACCCAGGATGGGCCAGAGAGGAGTGGAGAATGGATTGGGGATTGGGCAAATGGGAAGAACCAACACATTTAATTGTATGTATTTATGGGCGAGACTATTTGTCTACTATTTTTGGAGTCTTGCAAGTTGCTAAGATATTTTAGTTACCAAGTTGTAAGTTGACAAACGAGTCTAATGGTGAAAAACTTGCCTTTAGGATTTGGGGACTGTTCCAGATTGACCTGGGGATAGACTCTGTCGGTATCGTTTAACAGAAAGTGAAACTTGCCTTTCATTGTAATTTCTTTCTGGGACTGAGCTCTGCCATTTAGTTAACTTGTATTTAAGCAACCTTATTTAATGCTGCAATTCTTGGGATCCAACTGTGAGAGATTTTAGTAAGTGCCATTTAGGAGGCGGGGTCCTCTGCACTACTACAAGCTTATTTGATATCAGATACTTTTTAACACTCTGAAAGGCAAAGGGGGCTTGATGCCTGAGCAAGTGAATTCTCAGGGAAACCAGGAAGGCAGTGTTTCAGATTACCATTCTACAGAGGGCGGGAAAGTGACTTTTCTTCCATTTAGTGTGTGATGGGAACAAAACTCTCCCAGATCAAAACATCTTTAGCGATAACAATATTTGCAACAAAGGTTTCTGAATGTATAATAAAAAGGGAATTTTTTTCATTTTAAAAATGTTCTCACCTATCTCAAACTACAATTTGATCTTTTAAATAATTACAATAGAACAGAATGACCTTATTGCAATTTCAGTATCAGCTTTCAAATACAGAACAAGGTTTTCCTCTACATCTATATTTTGTGTTTTAAACCAAGTAGAAAAGGAAGCTTCAAAGGAGGCCTTAGTCATTTTGGAGTATGGGCATGTGAAATAGAGAAGAGGATAAATTGTGCCTTTTGGAGGGAAGTGAACTCTTTAGATCCCTGTGATCCAGTTAGAGATGCGTTCCTGTTGAGGGTACAAGAAGCATCTGAAGTACCCTGAGTGCTGCCATTTCTCTAAAACACGAACACCGATCATTATGTTTTCCAGCAAACCTCAGCAGGCAGTTTACATTTCTTTTTAGAGTGTCATTTTCTTTTATTGAGTACATTGCTAGAATTCTCATCCTTTGACGTTACAGGCTAGAGACGAAAGAAATGCTGGTGTCTGTGTGTAGATGCTATGAGTATATATCGCTGAGGCAGGCTGTGAGTTTGACAAATAAAAATGAAATTCAAGGAACACAGTGACCTTCAAGTCTAAATGTTGCCTTCTGATATTTGAGCAGACAAAAGAGTCATAAAGAGTTTGTCTATAGCTCAACTATCTCCTGTAACAAGCACTCACGTGAGCACCAACATAGCAAAAGCATGATCGGTTAGAAATTCTATTGGCAGGCAGTTAGCTAAGCTTTGAAAGAGGCCCAAATGATTTCATTAGGACCAGTGCTTTGCTGCAGAGGCTTAATCTAAGGAACTTACTTCTTATGGTTGGTTACTTGTCATTTGTTGACACAGTTTGAGAGAGTTGATGTTTCTAATCTTTGAGGTGTTGGAGCTGCTTGTTCTTTTATGATACATTTGTATATCTGCTTCTAAAGAAAACTGATATACTTTTTTGTTTGTTTTTAACATAGAACCCAAACCAGCAAAAGTACTGCTTTGCAGTCTCACCACAGATCTAACAGCAAGGACATCCAGAACCTAAGTGTGGGTCTGCCCCGGGCCGATGAAGGCCTCCCTGCCAACGAAAGCTTCCTCAATGGAAACCTCGCTGGAGCCACTCTTAGTCCCATGCACACCAAAACCTACCAAGCGAGCAGCCAGCCTGGGTCTACCAGCAAAGATCTTACCAACAACAACATACCACACCTTCTCAGCCCCAAAGAAGCCAAGTCAAAGACAGAGTTTGATTTCAACATTGACCCCAAGCCTTCGGAAGGCCCGGGCACAAAGTACCTCAAGTCGAGCAGCAGATCGCAGCAGAACCGGCACTCGTTCATGGAAAGCTCTCAGAGCAAAGCCGGCACACTGCAGCCCAGTGAGAAGCAGAGTCGGCACAGCTACATCGACACCATCCCCCAGTCCTCTCGGAGTCCTTCCTACCGTACCAAGGCCAAAAGCCACGGGGCGTTGAGTGATTCCAAGTCTGTGAGCAACCTCTCTGAAGCCAGGGCCCAAATCGCCGAGTCCAGTACCAGTAGGTACTTCCCGTCTAGCTGCTTGGACTTGAACTCGCCCACCAGCCCCACCCCCACCAGGCACAGCGACACGAGAACTTTGCTCAGCCCCTCGGGGAGGAACAACCGAAGTGAGGGCACGCTCGACTCCCGCCGAACCACGGCCAGGCATTCCAAAACGATGGAGGAGCTGAAGCTGCCTGAGCACATGGACAACAGCCACTCGCATTCGCTGTCTGCACCGCATGAATCCTTTTCTTACGGGCTGGGCTACACCAGCCCCTTCTCCTCTCAGCAGCGTCCACACAGGCATTCCATGTATGTGACCCGGGACAAAGTGAGAGCCAAAGGCTTGGACGGAAGCTTGAGCGTAGGACAAGGGATGGCGGCCAGAGCCAACAGCCTGCAGCTCTTGTCACCTCAGGTACAGCCGAGGGCCTTGACCGGATCCATTGGCTCACCATGGGAAGGTGGTGCAGGGCTCAAGAGGGTCAGTCTGCAATTTTGCCTACTGTAGGAGGTTATGCTTTCTCGATATAGGATGCAGTTAGGGAAATAGTACTTAAAGGACCAGTCTGTCAAAGAGATAATTTAATTATTTAAGCCGATGCTTGAGTGCTCAGAACTCAGAAAGCTGGTTTTTTTAGAAATCTGTTGCCTTTCTTCCATGTTCCTTTTCTGGCATGTTTTGTCACAAGAATCCTATTTTGATTTATCATAGAATTCACCAGCTCTCTGGGTTAGTGTGAATTTTCTCAAAATTCAGCATAAATTTATGGGGATGTTCCTTGTAATCTCTAACTGCATTGGCTTAATCCAAACCCTTTGCTAAGACCTTACTCAATATCTTAAACGAACCGAATGGTTTTAAATTTATCGAGAACTATACATAAATTTAACTTCAGACCAAGATAAATGTTAATTTTTAGTCTTTTGGATTGCTTTTCAATCTCAAGGCAATGTGTTTAGCATAATAGTTCCTCCATGTCATTGATCTCCAGGCTCTAGAACTGACACTAACCTGTTTAAAAGAAGCAGTATTCTTACAACAGAATATGCTTTCTAAAATCATATTTTCGTGACATGGAACATTTACTTGCAACAAAGAAAAGGTGGAAAAAAGCGAACGTCAGAAGGAGAACTGCGTTTCATGTAGGGAAACAACTGTCCTCTTAGAGGCTGTGAAAATAGGTTCATGTGCACGTGTCAGATCTCCAGAAAGCACTCATGATCTGTGTATTTGGAGGCCTAGAAGACGAGCGTTGAGGAGGGCATCGGCCGTGATGGGCAGACCTCATGGCAAAGTAGCTAAGAGCTCAGCCAGGAAGCCAGTCAGCCAGTTCTGCAGTGTGCTTCGAAGTGTGTTAATTTGGGGAAATGATACGATCTCTCTTGTTACTCGGATCCCTCATCGGAGGTTGTCATGAGGGTTAAAGACAGTGTATAAAGCACTATGCAAAGTGTCAAACAGATTTTAGTTGTTGTTGCTGTATGTGTAGTGGGGTTGGGAGTGTTCTATTCTTTAGACACTGAACACCTCTGTCCTGGGGATTCTCAGCACTCGAGTCTGGAGTAGGGCTCTTGCCCTTGAGAAACTTATCTTTTTCTCAAGGAAGACTAAATTATCCATGAGAACAATGAAATAATCAAGAAGCACATTACTATGGCACTATAAATAGGAGTTGAGCACGGAGAGAGCGTGCAAGCAGGAGCAGTCAGATGGCTTAGGGGCAACTCGAGGTCTTGCTCTGAGCTGGGACGTAGCGAGCATTTGGATGGCTGGAGATAGAGATATGCTGAGGTATTTACTGAGCTCAGCACCATGGTAGGCTCTAATTAAAAAGATGAAAAAAACGTGGTTCCTGGTCCCTTAGAGTGTGGGGACTGGGGTGGGGGTCGCACACTTGCCAACGGATAGGTTGTTAGGATACTGCAGGGCCATGTGCCCGTGTTGTGGTAGAGGGATGCGTGTGCCATAGGGATGGAGAGAAGCGGCACAATCCCCATGAGGCTGTGGGAGGCCTCCAGGGGAGGTGACATGTGAGCAGAGACTTCTGGGACTTAACTAGGGGAAGAAAATGGAGCTGACATCAGAAAAGAGGCTCAAAGGGAGTGTGGAAAAGAGCACTGTGAGGGGGAGGAGGGTACTAGACGCATTAAACAGCATGGTGTGCTGTGGGGATTGCAACTGGGTCCATGCAGCTGTAATAAAAATGTAACGTCTAGGGTGGATTTTGCAATGATCTGAACATGAGGTGAGGCGAGTTGTGTTCTGGATGAAGTCAGTGCCAGTGGGAAAACAGAAGGAGTGGGCCTTAAAGACACTTCTGAAGCGGGTGGATTGAAGGATTAAATATAGGAAAAGGGAAGCCTTCAGCGTTGCTTTACTGGGAGCTCCTTTCCCGAGTACAAGGGAGGACTTTTGAAGTCACTGAATTCAACCCCTTCGTTACGCAGATGAGCAAGTGGGCCAGGTTGTCCGTTTACCCAACTAGTTCAGGGCAGAGCTGGGATCACGAGATCATCTCCAGGCCCCTTGCCAGCACTCCTGGCATTGTGCCATGCCGACACTTTGAGAGTGAAGTGACTCTGGGCCCCTAAGCATCTGGTGTTCTCCAGGAGGTTGGACTGTTTGGCACCCAGGTGAGAGGAGAGGCAAGTGACCCCATGGTTGGAGCCAAAGGAGTGGTCAGAGGAATTCCCCTAGAAAAAGAGAACCTCTGGGGCCTAGAAAGATCTCTAGAGCCTGGCAGCTGCCCATGAGCATTAGATGGAGGTCAGACCCAGGTATGAAGAATGCTAGAATCAAGCATGGTGTAAACAGATGTAAACAGATGCGAAGTAAGGGCAACGAAAGGCTTTCCCTTGAAGAAAGGACAACTGGACTGGCTCTTTGAAAGTTCCAGAAAAGACTGTGAACATGGTGGAAATAAGCTAATTATAAACAGTTACTGTGGGCTAAACACAGATCCAACTGCTACACTGAAATTTAGTCTAGTTCAGGAGGTAACAGTGCCAAGCTGTGAGAGAGTATAAGTTTAAAGGCACAAAGATGGTAGATGGTTTGACAAGTAACTAAAACTATCAAGAATCCCAAAGAGAGTGATGGAATCAATCACTCTCTTGCAAAGTATTGTGGCTACCTTCAAGTGCAAGGGGGCTGGACTGGCACTGTCACTTAAGCATTTAGGTTAGATGTAAATCATTTGTTCTCAGATACTTTTCAGAAGCTTTGTAAACAGTATAGGTGATAAAATTCACATGAGATCTTGTCTCAAAGTAGAAGGAAGAAAAACTTCATGGGATGATTTCCTGCCCAGAATTTTTTCATAGTACAACGGGGAGTGAGGGGGGAGAAAGATTCATATTTTAAACTTTTAATAAAATGTTTTTGATACAGGACGTAAGGCTCAAGATAATACTTCTTCTGCACCTAATGTACAGATTTGCAACGCAGCTATCTCCTCTTAATGGCTTGGCAATTTTGTTCCTTGATCTTTTTTTCGAAGGGTAGAAAATGTGGTTTTTTCCCCTCATTGAACATCATTGTGGACCAAGGCTGCTCTTAGCTGGTGATTCATTTCCTTGAGAGAAATAGGTTGTCTGCGGAGATGAGTGGTGTCATGATTATAGTTAAGAAAATTCATGAAATATAAGTACTGTTATCCTAGAGAAGATTCAGAAGAGAACTGAAGTATAGAAACTAGAGAAGTTAGAGAATTTTAAGACAGAAATGAAGAGTACTGATTGTATTCCTTGATATGTCCAAAAGGCTTTAGTTTTCATCTTTATCTGCCATGTAAGTCCTTCATGAAAAAAATAATTTTGATTCTTCACAGTTCTTTGTGTAGGATGCAGCCTAAAATCTGCCGGAGAAATTTTGGATTAATTAGTAGAATCTCTAGAGTGCTGCTCAGAACCATGACTATCTAGATATTAGGAAGGTAATTTTCTTTGTTTTTAATAATTAATTGAACTATTTTCAGGGTAATTCATTCCCTGCTCGCCTTAACTTTAATGAGAATTTCACTTTTTATCTGTGTGACATTTGTTTGACTTATTTTACATTCATCAGATGATTCACTCTTTTACCAGGACCATTTGTATTTTGGCCAGCTAACATTTTTTATTTTAGTCGGTTAAGGTACCAGTTATACCAAATAAAGCCCATGGTGATTTAGGCGATTGTCATCATTTAGAAGAACACTCTTATAAATCCTTTTAAATTTGACTTCCAGCCCGGGGAACAGCTTCCTCCAGAGATGACCGTGGCACGACCTTCTGTTAAGGAACCTTCCAGAGAAGGCACCTCTTCATTCCATGCGCGGCAAAAGTCTGAGGTCTGAATTCTCCAGAGTTGCTACCTTTTTGTGTGATAAAACCTGTCTATAAAGATTGGTCATACAGCATCATTACAGCCTACCTTTTAAAATGTCTTCTTACCCAATCTCCCACAAATCATTTAAATTGGCTTATAAAGTAAGTCGTTTTCTTCATGTCATAATTCTGAGTTTTCTCTTGAAAAGATCCTCAAGTAAATTATCGATCGGAGAGGTACTGTTCTCAGTTCACAAGTTGTTTACCTACCCCTGTTTCCTGGCTCAGGGTGGAGCGTATCATGACCCTCACTCAGACGATAGCACCGCCCCCAAAGAAAATAGACATCTATACAATGATCCAGTTCCGAGGAGAGTCGGCAGCTTCTACCGAGGTAAGCCCAGCCCCTGGTGCCCAACGGGGTCCTCTCTCCCCTCCCCCTCACCACACCACCAGCCTGCATCCTCCACTATGCTTCACTGCCCTGACTTCAGGTCAGCAGCACTCTCACCTGCCATTACCTTCTCTCGCTTCTCCCTTCTGACACTTCTCCCAGCATCAGGTCTTGCTGTTTCGGGTCAGGTCCTCAAGGCTTCTGACTTGGGTTCCTTGAGTAGCCTCCCAATTGGTCTCTCTACCTCCAATATCACCATCGAAATGGTCCCTGGAATGATCCTTCTGAAGCTGTGTTCTGACCACATCATTCGTTCATTCGATCAACTGATAAAATACTTATTGATGTCACCTGTGTGCCTGGGACTGTTCTAGTTTAAAACACGTCAGTGATCATGACGGCTAAAGTCTTCACCCTCATGGAGCTCATATTCTCATGGGGAGAAGACATCACTAAATGCAACAATTATATAGAGCAGTAAAAGGTAATAAAGGCCACAGGAAAAAAATAGAGCAAGGCAACCTATCACCCCCCACTGTCCCACCCCTAGTCTTCTATCTCTCTGCTGAGAGTCCTCTGGTGTCAGGATAAAATCCAAATTCCCCAGGATGGCGTTCCAGACTGTCCATTCCCTGACCCTGCATCCTTTCCTACTGCTTTCCCTCCTCCCCAGTGCCCAACCCGTAGGACTGACACAGGCCACGTCCTCCTCTGGCCTGTAACTCTCCTTTTGCTGCTTGGATAGCTTGTTTCTATCCCTTTTAAGATTCTACTTTCAGGTCATCTGTTCCGGCCATGGTTCCTTGTCTTGGTCTCTGACATGACACAGAGCACACACAGTACTGATTCTTTGTCTGCATTTCTCTCTCACAAAGGTGGCAAGACCCTTTATCTTTTCCTCTTTCACCCTCATTGACTAGCACACTGCCTGGCAGTTTCATGAATATTTGTTGATTGAATGAAAGAAAATCAAGTGGACTTGCACTGCCTTAAAAATGTACTTTGGTATTTAATAGACAACTAAACCAGATGCTTTGGAGGCTGTATGGATTTAGAAGATGTTGACAGAGAAAGGCATCCCCTTTCAGGAGCTGGGTGTTGATAGATTGGGAGCCGCCGGGGAGCCCCGGTCCCTAGTGGGCATACACAGCAAGCCTACCAGGGCGGGGCAATGTCCTGGGTCCCAGAGGCCCAGCTTTTCAAAGCCTCCAAGGGTCACCATGGCCTTCTACAGCCACCCACAGCAGCATTATCTGGCTTCTCACTATTCTGTTGATTTTGGAGAACAGCTGGAAAGAGGCAGGAAGAAGAGGCGGGGTACTGTGGACAGCTGTTTAGTCATTTTAACCAGGAACCAAGCTAAATAAATACAACTGTTAGGCCCGACTAAATGTATGTTGAATGACTAGGCTATTCTGTTCTTTCCTGGCCCCACCTTTGAAAAAACCATAAGGCATTGAATATACCTTTTAATGCATTTCTTTTTTGCTGCTGCCATGGTTATTTTAGAATCTTATGGGACTAGATTTTAATTCAGGTTAGAGTTAATTAAAGCAAAATATTGTAGTAGTATATATGAGCAAAAGTCTTTTCTTCTGTTGCTGTAAGTTTTACTTCCAAAATGGACCATACATGTGTTATTTCTATAGATGTCTGGAGAATATACTTTAATATAAAATGTTAACAAAATTTAAAATTAATTAGTCTTTGATCTCCAGAAACAGCTTTATTTTGATTGCAGGTGAATTAAATCAGTTAATATCAGCAAAGCTCATTTGTCTTCCTCATAATCCACTTCAGGGTTTTGCAGGCAGAACATTTTTATTTTAGAAAGTGTAGAAATAGAAGGAAAGGATTTAACTAGGTGAAACATCTAGAGACAGCTGCCATTTCAATGATGCTACTAAATTTAACTGGATGAAGATATAATGATATCACTGAAAGGACATGTTTCCAGAATACTTCCCGTTTTCAGACCTACTGGTCAAGAGAAATGGTGTCATTTATCTTGATATACAACCTGTGTATATACCTTTTATGGTGAAATGTGCAATATATTTTGATTTATGACCAAGCTTAGAAATAGAAAAAGATCATAAACCCCCTCCCAGGCCCCCCCAAAAGGCAGAAAAGTATTAACTCACATACATTTGTGGTTTATCTTTCTGTTCATTCCTGGATTGAGAACTTAGAGGGAAAAAAATAGCATTTTTGTGCAGGTAACTGAATTTCTTTGGAATTTAGTTTAAAAAATGTAAAATTGATGCTGCCTCCCAGTTGTCAAGGCTTAAATGGTAGTTTGTATTTTCTAGCACCCAGATTAAGGATCACTTCAGACTAAGAATAGATTTTGTATAGTTGGGTCTATGATATAAGAAAGCCTTGACTTCATAGAATTTCAAAACAGCAAAAGGGGGGCTTGTCACATTCATACTTTTAAATATCCTATTGTGTTTTCCAATTTGTCAGCTGACAGGTCAGTTTATATTGCCTGGTGATGTATGTCGCCTGGTGTTAACTAACCCTCGCAAGTTATTCTTGTAAGCAGTGTGATTAGGGAGAATGTCCCCTGGCATGCCTCTGCTCTCAGAAAACACGAAAGTTATCTGAAGGGTGGATGAGGGTTTCGACTTACCTGTTTGTGTGTGTTATTTGTGTGAGAGAAAATGCAATAGAATAGCTTGAGAACTGCTTTGACCAAAAGAACACATTCGTGACTTTTTCTTTTTTCAGTGCCGTCTCCACGTCCAGAAAATTCTTTCCACGAGAATAATGTGTCAACCAGAGTTTCATCACTACCATCAGAAAGCAGTTCTGGAACTAACCATTCAAAAAGACAACCAGCGTTCGATCCATGGTGAGTGCTTTGGTTTTTTCCTCTTCTTTCTTCTAATTGGAGATTTGGAATTTCAGAGAAATTCTGGACAAACTTTGTAGCATATTCTTTCTCCTGTTAGGCCTTTGTTTCTCAAGAGAGATTGCCTGTTAAGGAAAATGTAATTTGTCATTACTTGTGATGGTTTCTTTCCAGTTCAGTATTTATATCAAATAACGGGAAACGAAGAAAAATCTCCTGGGTCAGTAAATACCTCAAAAGCCTTCCACTGCATTGCGTTCTTCCAACATGGTTGATAGTCTATCACTGTCCCCTCTTTCGTTGCTGTTGAATTACATAGCAGACGCTTTGCTTAGCACTTTATGTGCCCATGTCTCACTCGGTTCTCACAATCAGCCTTTGAAGTAGGGGTGGCTTTGATCCTACAGATGAGGAAATTGCAGCTTAGGAAAGGTAAGGGGCTTGCTTGGTGCTAGACGGTCGGTAACAGGGAGGAGGGAGCCAGGATCTAGACACACATGGGTTCTGACTCCACAGCTCGTCTTTCACCTCTGTGCCACCTGACTTTTTTCAGTGTTAAAAGGTAGAAATAGGAGAACAACCCTTTATGCCACTACAAAAGCATAGTGGCAGCTAGAGGTTAAAATGATGTGCCAGCTTTGTTTATCCTTTAGTAAACATTTAGGGAGAGAATGATAACATATCAAGTCTCATTAGCAGATCTGTCTGTGACATAAGGACTTTTTAAAAATCATAATGTGGACTTTATATTCTCAGCCAGAATCTAGATGTGAGGGATGTTTTATGTGTACTTCATAGAAATACCATGCTGTCCGCTAAAGATAAAATGGTGCATCACTGTAACACACCAAATTTAGAATAAGATCAATCTGTCAGAGAGCCCATCTCTGGTGTTTGTCTCCAGAAGTCACAGAGGGTCTCAGGTTAGTTCTCCGGACCCTATGTAGTTTTCACAATTTGGCCCCTATTGGCAGGGTTATGTTGAGGTTTCAGTGTTACTGTGCCCTGTGGTGAACATGACTAATTATTTTTTAAAGCTGTGAATACTTTTTCTTTCATAAGCACACTTTTCATCCATTGCCTTATTTATAAAATGAGAGTTTTAACATTAGTGACTAAGAGGTCAGACTCTGGAAATAGGTTATCTTGATTAATGTCACCTTCTGCCCATGTGACTTTAACCTCTCTGCCTCTTGGTTTCCTCATCTGCAACATAGGGCTAGGAAGAACACCTCCCCTGTAGGGTTAATGTGATCATTAAATGGGGTAAAACATCAAAAGCACCCAGAGCAGTGTTTGGCTCCTTATGACTTGTTAATGTCGGCATTTTTTATTGTTGACGACCACTGACTATGACTTGACTATGAGTATGACTTGTCAGGTGTCTCCCCTCCCCTTACTTTGCTGATAAACTTTGGTGCATTCCTTCTCCGTGTGACCATAGGCAAGATCTATCCATTAACCTGGGAGCACAGCTTGTTTTAGTTATCA
The DNA here is from genome assembly GCA_030015415.1 of Cynopterus sphinx. Lineage (NCBI taxonomy): Eukaryota > Metazoa > Chordata > Mammalia > Chiroptera > Pteropodidae > Cynopterus > Cynopterus sphinx. The sequence goes on from CM057388.1 coordinate 9,023,096, forward strand.
GCATTGATGGTTGTCAAGTGTGGCTTTAACAAGCCATGAAAATAGTGTATAAATTATGAGAGCATGGAAATACAGAAGGAATTGTTTTTCCTCTTGGTCTTTGCATAATGAAGTGATGATAGTTTAAAAGAGCATCACTTACAGACGAACAGAGTCCTATGAAAACTAGGCAGGTCAGACCAAAACTGAATTCAAATATGTGATAGGTGGTATTAACAGCGTACCGTTTCTGTCTTTTTGATAATGTTTGAGTAGAGCTTGTTTAGACCTGGATATGTATAGAACCCTGAAAAGAGTTGTTCTAAAAAGAATTAGAGGCACAGTTGGGACGTTGACCTTTAGAAAAGTCTCTATCGAATCATCCATACTCTGATCCTGCTGTTAGGAGGCTTGAGAGAGTTCCAGAATTACGAGTGATGAATTGTTATGTTCTTTTGTTCCCACTGCCCCTCCTGATAATGCTGCTATGATACTTCTTCGTGGATCACATCTAACTTAGTCTGAGTCATTCATTAAACTTGTCTTGATTTTTTTTCCTTGAACAAGCTCTCTTGTTGGTTCACCATATTGTGTATTATTTGAGAGAAATGCAGTTTGATAACTTGCACAAACGTGAATGAGCCTTGCTGCGGTAACAGTGCATTGCCATTTTTAAATTATCACTTACCTAAGGGCAATCTGTTTCTCCTTGATAGTAGTTCTTTACATTTCTTTTGAGAAGAGGATATTTGTACACTATACATGTCTTATAATGAAATCATGGCTATGTCATATTTTAAAGTGATAAGTAGATATCATAGTATAATACCTAGTGTGGTTATTCCTGCCATCTCACCTATCTAGAATCCATTTAAGAACTGGGAGATAAGCCAAAATAGAACAAGAAAAATGCTGTCAGGTTCATCATCTGCGCTAATGGGAAAACACCTCGACCCTATAAGCCTGTTTATTCTTCTTTTATGCACAAGTCTAGCAATTAGAACTAAGATGGTCAGGCAAGAAGTCATCCCAGGTAACAATATGGTGTGCAGAGGCAGAATGAACCTGCACAATAGTTGTGGGGTGGAGAGGGGTGGGTATTTTTGCCTTTTCTCAGGCCCTCAGTGGGAAAATCATTTCTGGCCTTTGTGGTTTCATAGATAGACTCGATATATCCGTGTAGAGTGTATACTTATAAAATAGACTGCTTTTACTTTGCTTAAGAAGATGAAGTGTATAAATACATTTAGAAAGACTGCTGTCAAAATTGGGTTAAAAATTGATGCTTAAACATATTAAACCAAATTAATTAGAAATCCCAGTAGTTAAGTGACGAATTGCTGTCACTCGCTCAAATCAATCCCAGGCTTTTTCTTCTTGTGAAGTTAGAATATATTGATATCCATTATCAATTGCCACCACAATTCACCAAGTTATTCAATGACTTTGTGTTCTCACACATTAACTGACCACCATAGTCATACTGCCTGCCACCTCCCCTCCCTTGGCAAAATGTCAAGAATAATTAATGCCCCTCTCCTCTTCAACTTACCTTCACGCTGTTGCCAGAGTGATTCTGCTGACGCCCCAGAAGTCTGACCCTCTGTCAAACCTGTGGGTCTCCTGACTTGAGTCTGTGAGCAGCTCAAAGCCACATTCGTTTTTTTATTTTTCTCTGTAGTTCCAACACCTAACACAGGGCCTGGCACATACAAAGTTCTCTCTAAACGTTGGTTGACTTTGATTCAGTTAGTTTTAATTCCTTCCCTTTTCTAGATGAGTCTTTTGAATTCTCTTTCCTTTGACCATTCAAAGAATAGGTGTTGCATGAGATAGTGCTTGAGTCCCATGACTGTGCAGGAAGGATACCATCAGTCCCACGCCGTTATCATCTCCTACCCCCGTTTTATCAGCCCTGTATAATATGCCAGGCGACTAGCTGGCTGGTCCCTCTTAAAGCCCCTGTCCCTGAGATTTATGTCATCACCCACCTGCCCTTCTCTTATGCTGCTCCTCTTGGACTTGTTGGCTGTGCAGTTAGCTGGCTCAGCACAGCTCAGCTCAGCACATAACTGTTGCCCATACCAGGTAGAATGGCATGGTCCAGAATTCAAACTTTGGATAAATTATGGGCACACTCTTACCCATTTGGTACAGTACTAGTTGTAAACGTTGAAGTCTCATTCTTCATTCTTTTGTAAGACATTCAGCTTTTCAGATGCCTGCATTCCAGACAGCTTCTCTATGTCTCTGTCCATCTCTGAGTCTCTCCCCCAGGACTTTGTCCCTTCAATTTCTCTGTTAATTCTCTATATGTGTATATTTCAGTGTAGCTTCTCCCTGTTTTTTTTTTCTTTCTCTCTCTCTTTCTCTCTCCCACTTATGCTCTTTCTCTTTGTCTCTGACTTTCTTTTGTGTTTTGTGTCACTTCCTTGTGATGCATGCACACTCACACTTTATCCTAGCTTTCATTCTCTAATTCAAGGGTAATTTATTTTCTTTTTTTGTTTTGGCCTCTGAGATCTTTCCCTTCCTGGATCTTGGCCCCACCACTTTTTCTCGCCTTCAGTTTGAAGATGTTTTCCTCATCACCTCCAATTCCCCTGAGCTCTGGTTTATCCAGTGTCTCTAAAAAGATCCCACAATAGGTCTTTGATTCATCTGTCCTATTTTTGCAGTTGTAAGGAATCCCAGACACTGGGCTTTGTGTTCTGCTCTTCTCATTACCTTTCCATCCTCTCACTCTCATCTTGTTAGATAGATTCTTCTTCCCATCCCATATCCTGCTCCTCCTAGGACCAGTGTCTCAAGCCATCACTTACTCTCTCACCAGCATTCACATTCTTCCACTGACACCCATTCCTATCCTGAAATTGCAGTTATGATGGATGTGTACCCCTTAAAGACTTGCTGGATTGGCGGAAAATACTTTTACTACTGACCCTCAATAGGCCTTTGAGATTTTGTTAGACTTTCATTCTGATTGGTAAAATCTTCTACCTGTCAATCCAAAGACTCTGCTGTGCAGACCCCATTATGGAAGCATATAAGCCATATCATAAGCAAATAATTCTTTAACTTCTAGAAGTTTCAGAACATTAAAGATAGTATTACTGTTTGGATGGACTAGATGCTGTCTGAGAGGTTCCTTTCAATCCCACGGCCCTGCTTTTGTGATTCCAGTGAACTACGCTGTTCTGCTGTGCTCCCTAGAACCCACACGTGACTGAGTGCTGTGGCCTGGAATTGGGTTTTGGGCCATCTGTCTTAGGCCTCATGCAAGATAGTTTCATTTCCAGAATCTCTAAAGTGCTTGTCATTAGAATCTTTGACTGAACTCCCAGGGTCTAGGCCCAGCCCATCATTGGGATGGCAGTGCTATAACACTGAATTTACAGTATCTTGGACTTTTCACTATTCCATTCTCACCCATCCCATCATGTCTGAAATCTTCTAGCTTTCAAAATTGTAAATGTATCATTCAGAGTTCCAACACTAGATATTTTATTGGTTGTGCTGTATTACAAAACTTTTGCTTCAGAACTTGGGACTCTCAATGATATTTAAAATTGCAGGTCCTAAAAAAGATAAAAATAAATAAAATAAAATTGCAGATCCTAATGAGTTTCAGGAATACTTGGGCCTATGGTGCATGTTTTCACTTCCTTGGTTCCCATTAACTTGAGGCTAAACACTTTAAAGGAAATGATCATTGGTCCTTCAAACGGGCATGATTTATTTACTTTCTGTTTCATCTCAATCTCTTTTCGATCTCTTCCATGGTCGTCTTTGATCTTGAATTCTTGGTTTTTCAAATAAATTTTTTGTAGATTGTAAAACCTTTTTTATTATATCTGCAGGACATATTTGTTGTTGGAATTAAAAAGGATTATAAGTCACCAATTATCCTACTACTCAGAGATGAAAGCTTTTAAGATTTTGTTTTTTCCTGACTTTTAAAAAATGTGTACATATGAACATATATATAAATATTTTTAAATACGGTTAGGCTTATATTATGCAGAAAGTTTGAATCCTATTTTCACTTAGTATTGTAGTTTTAATATTTCTTCTTATTAGTGAAGATTCCTTGAAGATGTGATTTATTCTTAATAGCTTCCTAGTGCTTTCTATTAAGCATATCTGTAATAGTTTATGGAAACATTTTCTGCCTTCAGACAGATTTAATCGAGTAAAGGATGCTGCTTTACTCATATTTTCTTGTATGTTCTAGTAACTTCATCACTGTTAGGCATTCTAAAACCATAATATGAACAAACTCTGTCACCTTTGATGTTTCTACTCTTGATTTTGGGGAGTAGCTAGTAGAAGCAATCAGTCATTTGAGAAAATGTTTTTTCATGATCATATAGATATTCACATTTAAAATACAGCCCATGGAATATGCCTTTTTGAAGAATACCAGTTCAGTCCAGTTGCTTTATGACTAAATTAAATTAAGTAATATAGGGCTGCTGTTAACAAACAAGTAGTCAACTTGTTCAGGCCAAGGTGTCTTGTTTTGCTGTCTTTTAATATCTCTTGTTTGTATTAAAATACCTGGTGATGTCCATTGGATGAAGCTTAACATCAATATTTTCAGTTAGAGGCTTTTTTCCAGAAAAGTACTTTCTATTAAATGTTCATCCTGTCTACATTTTGTTCTTACCTTATCTAATTTTTATTTAGTTTTAATAAATATAAGATTTTTTTATAAAGGAATTTTCTGGTTTTAGGCAATTTTTACTTCTATTTCTAATGTTTCTGTAGTGGCATTGATTTTTGTTTGTTTTTCATGTTCAATACCTTGACAAGCCACTAATAATAAACTTGTAGAGGTGGTTTTAAGAAGGTAAATAGAAAAATGAAGATAATGAAAACATTTTTGCTCTTTCCCTTGGAGGGTTACAGAAAAGGCATCTTTAGACCATGTGCTTTTCGAACTCTCTAGTTCTGAGCTTTTCAGTAGTTTGAAAATGGTCCTGCAGCACAGTTACGGATCATTTGTAATAATGCTCAAATTGCTAGTTCGGGTGAGTCTGTACCAAATCTAATCATTAACCGTGGTGAATTAGATTCAGTTCCTCCTGTGCTTTTTAGAGGCTCTTTACCTGTGCACTTGATTCTTTCTGGCTATTTGAACCTGGTGTCATGCATTTTTAGTCTTTATTGTATTTGTCATACATATAATGGCAGGAGAATGGTTGAAAGATCAATATGATAAAAATGTCTTTCTATTTAGGAAAAGTCCTGAAAACATTAGTCATTCTGAACAACTCAAGGAAAAGGAAAAACAAGGTTTTTTCAGGTCAATGAAAAAGAAAAAGAAGAAATCTCAAACAGTAAGTAGATGGTCCATTTCTGTATACAATGGCATATGAGTCTGCTTTAATCTGTGGGAGCTTTACATTTTGTACATGGCAATCAAAGTGAATTATTTTCTAATTGAGCCTTGACATTCGTACCCTGTTTATGTTTTCTTCTCATATTCTATACAACTATCCTCCTTTCGAAGAGCCTCTTCTAGATTCAACAGGATCTCCAGGAATAGAAGAAGTCAAATTTGGCTGAGAGAGGACATGTGAAGCCTTCCTCAGTTACCATCTTTTCCGTGTGGACTTGTATTTATGTTAAAACTATGAAGCTATAGCATTTATTTCTCTCTAGGGGTTAAAGATATGTGAAGACATAGGAAATGGTTTTGATTTATTTTTAAATCTTGACAGTCATAACTAACCATCATTCATTATTCTCCCCTGTCTGGTTATCCAATACCCACATTCACAAGTGCACTTCTGGATTGCAGAGTCACAGAGAAGAGAGAGTATCTGACATTTCAGGGCATGTTTTTAGTAGGAAGACATGTTTACCCTATGATTGAACTGGGAAGTGAAACGAGTCTTAGTCCCTAGGAGCCCTCCACCTAAACCCAGGGCTGGCTCCATGAAACCACCCGTGCACATCACATCCCTGACCTGCCCAAGCACAGATTCTGCTGTTCAGTGATGGGAGAAAACCTGGGAAAGCCAGGCCTCCAGGCCAGCAGGTGCTTCTTCACCCACATGAGACATGCTTCTCCCTTTGCTTTATGCCACCTTCCAGACTAGACAGTGTCAAGTCAGCCATTTTAAATGATTTTGTTTCTAGTTTAACTTCATATATGATTGACTCTCATTTATCTAAAAAGGAAAAAAGATTCTAGGATTACGACTCAATGGTAAGTAAAGGTGAGATGATAGTAGCAAAGAATATAACACCCGAAGTAAGGCTTTAGATCTCACAGATGGTCTAGATATGTTAACAAAGACCTTTCTAGATTACCTTTTGAGATTATTCTTTCACTTACTCATTTGTTAAATTTTTATATTTCATTAAATATCAGCTCACTACAGAAGAGTTGAGAGAAAAAAATGATAATTTCTATTCTTATCACACACACAGCCAGTATTAGGATTGTGCTATATTCCTCTTGGCTTTTTAGCCTATGCGTGTTTGTGGGGAAAAGGGGTTTTTTAAGTTTGTTTTAAATAATACTATCAGTCATATACATACACACGACATGTATGTTACTACAACATTTTATTATCTTCATTTTAATGGCTGCATGATACTCCTGAAATGTTTATTTTTAAAACCTGTCTATATCTCTAACCAAGACTCACTGAAGGCAGAATTTCAAAGCAACATGCCACTCAAATATCACTACACTTGTTGCTTAGACTGGATGACCAAATAAATAGAAAAATCTCTAAATATTTAAAGTGCTAATTTTATCATTGTGTATAGAACACGTATCTATCATGGGCATTGAACAACTTAGACTACCACCTCTTAACCACTGCTATTTTTATTTTGAGGTTTTTGTTTTTAACCTCAGGTTTATGGCCGCTGCGGGGTACTTATAGGGAAGAAAGTAGCAGGAACCAAGGAACTGAAGACGTTTTGTGTATAGATTTGTCTTTTGATGTCTGTCTGTCTGTCTGTCTGTCTGTCTTAGACCAATGTTAAACTTAAGGCCCCTGGCTCATCATGGCCTGAGTCAAATATATACATGTTGACTGACTCTGCTATTCAGGATCTGGTTTAAATTTTAGCTGTTTAAATAGTATAGGTTAGGTAAATAGAAAAAATATCATTCTCTAACATCCTCTCCACTTGAACTTACTTTTTTAAGGTTTTCATATGTTTCATTTTTGATATGTAAAGTAACTGTAAAATATCTCGTACAGGCCACATGCCTTAAGCCTTCCAAACCAAAAGTTTTTTGTGCCTCTGGATTTTTAGTTAAAAGAAAAATATATATTTTTAAAGGACTTTGGTAACTAGAGTAAGACTTACAAAGAGTATTCAGTGTATTCTGCCAGACCTCAGGCTTCTAAGCCTGGCATTTTGTTAACTCTGCCTCCTTGGAATGAGCATTTAAACAATTAAAGTTAGTCTTTTTCACTTTCTAGAACTCAGCAAAAGGAGACTAGGTAACAAGCTTTGAAAGATTTAAATCTCTTTGGCCTTTACTTAAGATTAAAAAAAAAAAAAAGGGAAATCTAATACCTAGTGTACATAGAGAAACGGGACATTTAAGAGCCTCAGTAAGTCTTAAATCTAGTTTAACCCTTTTATTTCGCTGATATAGGAACTCTACAGGCAAGTTGTGATCTTCCCGAAGTCGCACATTCAGTTGAGAAAAATAGAGGTGGGTTCTTCTTAAAAGCTGGCCCAGACTCAGTCACCCACCTCTGTGGAGAGCTTCCGGCCACTTGTTCCTGGGGGCTCTCTTGTGGCCTCCCTAGTGATGCGAGTTAAACTCCTCCCTGGGAACCTGTCATGGGAACAAGAAACTGCAGGCTATTTTGCCAAATGTCTTCATATACATACCCATAGGGGATGATCTGAGTGCCGTCTTGTACATTCTGACAATTGAGATATCCACAACAGGGAAAAGTGGTGCCAAAAAATGATGATGTGTTGTAAAGGTGCCTGCTTTGACTCAAGCAAATCTGGAAGCTGCCTTGGGAAATCTGGCTGCAGTTCTGTATCCAGGGTTACATAAGCCCTCAGAGCATATGGTGACTCTGCCAACTTGATGATCATACCCAAGTTAGTTAGTATCTACCTCAGCTGGTAATCATGCTTCAATTTAAAGAACGAACTTTCTGTTTCTTCACTTTGAAACCCCATATTCTGAATTGTGCTTGATGTTGTCCATGAGGTGAATATTTCTAATAGCGTAGAATGAGGCTTCTTCCTGGGCAGTAGAATCCTGCAACAGTGATGTTTCTCCTCCAAGTGACATGTTCTGGTTTAACAATTAATCACATTCAAAAGGGATTGCAATATCTTTTTTTTTTCCTAACAGGCAGATTACATGGCAGATTAATTATTTGGTTGCTGAAGTCCTCTCTAGCCATTTGGAAAAGATCGAAGTTCATCAATAGCTCTTTAAATACAATTTATTATAGTAATTCTATTTCTGATAATACTTAAATGTTTTGTAAGCTTAATGTGAATAATGCGAGTAGGTCTCTAGGCATTCCTATGATTGGTGTTGATCAGGACCACATATTCTTTATATTCATGGAAGTTGTTGCATGTCTTGAATTAATAGTGTTGACTTCTTCATGTCCAGGTGAGAAATGACACAGAACTCCCTCCAGATGCACACATAGCACGGAGATTCTTTCAGTGACTGTTACTATTTAACAATTTGAGCATTTCCAAGGGCTAGACATTTCTATAAGAACACTTTTTTTTTCCTTTTTTTCTTTTTTTTTTCTTTTTGCAATTTATTTGTATCTTATATTGCAGACAGATTCCACCAACGGGGAGAATCCAAGCATCAAGAAATCCCTCTTTCCTCTTTTTAATTCAAAGAATCATTTAAAGCATAGTTCTTCTTTGAAAAAGCTTCCTGTAGTCACTCCACCCATGGTACCCATTTTTACATGTATGGTAGCCCTGAAAACCGCTCCAGTAAACTTGTTTTACTGATGACAACAGCATGTCTTTCATTTTCATGGGGTCATATTCTCTTTGTGCTAGTTAAGTACCTGAGCCAGTTCCATAAATTCACTGAGGTATAAATTCCTTGCCATTCTGGATTTTTCTGAATCAGTCAAGGAAGGTGACACATAAAAGGCTATTAAGCAAACAAACTAGTGAAGGGCTAGTTTGCGTTGTCCGATTAGCCAATTGTCGGCAGACAGCATTCATAAAACCCCTTATTACCTGGAAAGAATTGGATTGACATTTACAATTCACAAATGTCCTCGTTTGGCTCACAGAGTTTGTTAACACTTGGTTGGCAGTTGTTTCTTGAAACCAAGTTGCATTGACCAAATTGAGTGAGCTTTCAGGCTCCATGAAAAAACACAGCTTCTATTATAGGTGATTTGCTTTTTTCTTGCCTGGCTCTAGCTTTCACTGGTCACTGGGTTTGAAGCCAGGGCTTTTGCTTGGCATTTGCCATATACTCTCCGGTGTTCACCACAATCGGTGAACGGACAAATTGCATTCGTCTGGAATTTGTGGCACAAATTTCTAGCGTTTTCATCACATGTAATGCTAGACCCAGATTATTCACTGGGCCGTGTCTTGGGAGTATGATTCAAACTATACTGCTCTACTTCACTCTCCTCAAAAACTTGCTATCCTTCTTTTGATAACCCTCCTCCCTGCTACCCATCCCTCCAAACACAGTGTTTGGATCATTTTCCCAGCAGAAACAAATTTTTGTTTTATTGAACTGGTTCATAACCTAACTGCAATGTGGAATGAGGATACGACAGCAATTCCTGGTCTAGCCCAATTTAACTGCTCTCTCTTACAGCGACTAAAACTAACAGCATGGGAATGCTTTAAGGGTGAGGTTTTAACAAAGCTGCATGACATCTGCCAATTTTTCCTAATGCAGGGAAAATTATTAAGAGGGCAGCAGAATTTAACTAGCATCACTTGCATTGTGAACGTTGGGAGAATTTGGGTTTCCTTTTTCTTTTTTTGTTCTTGTTTTTTTTTTTGTTCTGTTTTGGGGTGTCTTTTGTTTTGTTTTTTCAGGTTTTTCTGTTGGTTTGTTTTTGGTTGAGTTTGGGTTTGGTTTGATTTGCTTTGGTTCTCTTCTCGGGTGCAGTTGCATATCCTAATTAGACTTGTTGATGTGCTGACTGAACTGTTGTCCATATTCTGCTCTAGGTGCCCAATTCTGAAGGCCCTGATCTTCTGACACTGCAGAAAGCCATTCACTCTGCTAGCACCCCAAGCAGCAGACCAAAGGAGTGGCGTCCTGAGAAGATCTCTGATCTACAGCCCCAAGTGAGTGCGGTATTCGTGTTGCTCCTATACTCTGACTGCAGTGGTCATCCCTCCTGAGGGGACAGGGTTGGCAAATTTAGCCTCTCGGTGATACAACAAAGCTGAGAGTCTCCCCAGAATATACCCTCACTAATAGCCAGATGCATCTTGGGAGTCCAAATCTTGCTTCAGTGACCCTTATCCTACTGGGGAAAAAAATGAACTTCCATTAGCCTTCACCTAGCTGCAGTGGGGTGTAAGGTGGGATTAGGGGTTACTAAGACATGGCCCAGCTCACAAATATACTCTACAGCCTAGGACAGATGGAAAAATCCATAAATGACCATAATTTGTGGTTTAAAAAAAAGTGGAGCAGGCCATAAAATGTAGGAGAATATGAGAGAAGATAGTGGGAACATAAGGTTTCATTAAAGGTAGTAGCATATGGTTGGGCCTAGAAAGACAGATATGATAAACTTTCTTGAAAGAATAAACTTCCGAAATTCATACTATTTTTGATAGAAAACTAGCAAATAATTGCATTGGGACTGCACATTAGACCGTATGTATAAATGTATTTCTCTTCTATGATAGAGGAATAAACAGAAACAAATACATACATTTTTCATATAACTCAGGTTTATCTCTTTTAAACAACTATTTTGATTGGAAAATTTTTAATATTGTATCTTTTTAGTATCCTGTAATGAGCATAGTAACACAATCTAATTTGGTTTTTGATTGTATTCAATATTTTATAAATTTGTTACTCTTCTGTACTGTAGTTTCTGACAACAACCCTCATGAACTTTTGAGGCTATAGAGTTGGTGGTGCCTATAAATGACCACAAATTTCTGTAATTGGAGTCAGTTTTTTTAGATTTGCTGTTTACTCTCTAATAGTAAGCTGTTACTTAGAGCTGTTGACAGGAGTTCCCCAAATTTTGATTCTATTTGCCCAGCCATTTGTATTTTATGCTTCCAATATAACATAGGCTGGGGGCGGCAGTGAAGAGCGTGTAGAGAACCAACTATCCACGTTATTAGATATGTATCTGAGCTAAGAGCTCAAGGCTCTGAACAAGGGCCTGATGTTCTATTCTCAATCTAAAATAAGTAAGTGAGTAAGTAAAGTGAAGACCTTTAGAACCTTCTTTGTATAACCATGTCTTTTGCCAAAAAGCGCTTTTCGAGTAACCTTGTATCTCCAGCTGAACCCATATTATTGTACAGTTGACCCTTGAACACTGTGGGGGTTAAGGACACTGACCCCGGACACAGTCAAAAATCTGCTTTTAACATTTGACTCCCTCAAACTTAAGTTCTCCCTCAGTATCTGCAGACAGTTGGTTCCAAATTCCCATGGACAGCAAAATCCGCAGATGCCCAAATCCACAATATAAAAATGGTGTGTGCAGATCAATGCATATGGTCAGCCCTCAGCATCCATGGACTCCCAACCACAGATCAAAAATTGTACAGGTATTTACTGAAAAAACTCCACATTACGAGTGGACCCACACAGTTTAAAATCTGTGTTGTTCAAGGGTCAGCTGTAAGTGCTCAATAGTTATATGTGGTCAGGGCTATAAAAAAGCACCAGGAAATCTAATTGCATTATCATGTAAATTTTATTTTTAAAAAACACACACTTTTGAGCATTGGTGGCATGCAGTGTACCATGCCGCCTCCCGTGGGGACCACAAAGCTTTCTTGGACAGACTTTGGAATGGCCATAGAAGATGCTTTTCCAGGAGTGACTTCTACCTGAATCAATTCTGAAGTAATTTCTGTTGGATTTCACAGTTCTATTCCTTCAATTACTGTAGTGTTCCTTGAAATCATCGTTTTATTAGAACTTTGCTGAGCCCTTGAAAGTGTGGTCCTTGAACATTGGCAGCCAGAGGTGTCCCAAGGCTAAGGCCACATTGCAGTCAGAGTCCCCAGGGAGGGCTATGAATTTCAGGATGCTTTCTCATGTCTCTTCTGATGGCGACCCTCATTACACCAGACATAGAGGAGAGGAGAGTGAGCCATTTGTCACCAGTGAAGAGCCTTCTGGCCAGCAAGCTTCCAGGGCCCTCCCTTCTGCCTTGACATGCAGGCCACCTCCACAGTGCCATACCCCGTGAGGCCCAGCCCCGGCCACAGCAGACAGGGCAGCTGGGGGGTCCATGTGAGGAATCAAAGGTTTCCTGTGAGTGAATAGTATTTTAGAGTCTGCAGGACTTTTGCTTGTTTCTCTGTGCTTTGCATTTTTAATGCCCAAACCTTACCTTCCCCTCACAAAATAAATAAATAAAACCAAAAAAGGAAAAGGGCAGAAAGGGAACATTTGGATTTTGCAATGTCGAGGGAAAGGGAAAATCGGGGAGGTGAGAACAGAAGGAGATAGATAAATTTTAGCTGAGTGTGTGGCTACCTAATTGAAACATGACATTTGTTTCCGTTTCTCTCGCAACTAAGTTATGGTCACATGGCTGAGTTCTGGCCACTGAAATGCAAGTGGCAGCTTTCTGTGGTGCTGTTGGGAAGTCTTCTCAAAAGGGAGAGTCATATCCCTTCTTTCGCTTTCTTTCTGCTGGTTGGGGCTTGAGATTCCCCTTTGAAAAAGAACAAAAGGATAGATAAGGTGAGACTGGGCCCTCCTCCCCACAGGGCCCACCCTCCCTGGCTACATGCAGTCAACTCAGATGCGTGCTGTGCTTTCTCCTAACTCTGGAACACACTAAGTGAGATCCTACTCGTGTTCTTGTCTTTCAGAGCCAGCCGTTAAAATCCCTGCGAAAGCTGTTGCATCTTTCTTCCACCTCCAATCACCCGGCTTCTTCAGACCCCCGCTTCCAGCCATTAACAGCTCAACAAGCCAAAAATTCCTTCTCAGAAATTCGGATTCATCCCCTGAGCCAGGCCTCTGGCGGGAGCAGTAACATCCGGCAGGAGCCCACACCAAAGGGCAGGCCAACCCTCCAGCTGTCAGGTCAGATGGACCCTGGTTGGCACGTGTCCTCTGTGACCCGGAGTGCCACAGAGGGGCCTTCCTATTCTGAACAGCTGGGTGCAAAGGGTGGGCCAAATGGGCACCCTTATAACAGAACAAATCGGTCTCGAATGCCAAACCTGAATGATTTAAAAGAGACAGCTTTGTAAAGTGTGCTTGGGGCGGGGGTAGGGGGACAAGCCAGTTGGAAGGGGAGGGGGGTGGGGTGGGGGTGGGGATGGGGTGGGGAACAGGCTGGGCCAGGGCAGTAAGCCAGTATTTTCAGCTTTATGAAGGTGTGTGCAATATTGTGTGTGTGGAACCATGCGGCTCCTCATGGACACAATGCTAGTCAGGGATCTTAGAGCTACAGGAGTTTCTTAGGGATTGCCAGTCTCCATGGCTCTTGTGTGAGAATAGATGGGGTTTGCCAGTGAGGAAGAAGACATTCTTGCCAGTTTCTCCCCCTTACATTCCAGCTTAGGGCAATCCTTGTTGAACTTGGGAAAGCCAGGACGTGCGCTGGTACTGCAAGGGATAGAAAAATCCGTGTTGACCGATGCCCTAAACGCAGGGTTTTTCTGCCTAGACTAAATGTGGGGTTTATTGTAATCCAGGAGTATCCCTGTGAAGGGTTAGCAGATGAACTAACTGTATGTCTTAAATTGTTTTCTAAACTTCCATATTTGATAGGATTTGTAACATTTATTTATAATTAATATTGTACTGTTAAAATCATACCTTTTATGTTAAATGTAAAGTTATTTTGAGCTGTTTGGAACATTGTGAAGCAGTGGGACAGCTACAGTAGTTTCTATAAAAACTAAACAGTAACATTTATATATTGCATCAGGAGTATTTTATTCTATATATAAATATATATATATATGGTAAATATCTGTCTGTTTTATAAATATACTCATTTAAAGAAAGTATCATTATGACACTATCTGCCATATTTTTATACATTTGTAATATGAAGTGAGTCTTAAACTTCTAATCAAGGGAATTGAATTGTGGGTATATGTGACTGTAACAGTAGGAACCTTGCTCAACTTTTAGGCCCCAGCAGTAGCCTCGAGACATGCTCCTTGGTAGCAGATGAGATGCAGCATCTCCTTCCAAACCCACAGGGGGAGAAAGTGGGCTAAGCCAGTGAGAACTCCAGTGGGCCTCACCTCCGTGCTCACACAGTTGGCTTCTCTTCATGTCCAGGGGCATTCCTTGCACCTGAGGGAGAAGAGGTCCGGAGTTACTCGTGGGTCTTTGTCGAGAAGATGTGCTCTTCTACTTAGCATTGGTGTAGAGCATCGACCAAAGATTTGCTAGTGAACATTCCTAGTTGCAAGGTTGGAAGAGGTACCCGTCTGCAGATCTTGCAGACCAGCTCTATGCTCCTGAGTCCTGTACACTGTACCGGAGACTCTTGGTCGGGGTAGGGAGTGCGGGGGGGAGGGTACATGTGTGGCATTTCTATTTCTAAATGTTCTTTTTCATACTGCTCTTTCCCAAATATGTAAAAGGCTCCTGAAGCAATTTTAGATGTAGAGAAAATTGCTATACCCATTTTTTCTTCCTGAGAGTGTCCACATAGCGCGCGCACACATGCATATACACGCACACACACACACACACACACACACACACGCACAGAGTCAGAAGAAGACTTCTCTTTCCCTCATTTGATCTCCTTCAACTCTCAAGTGTCACCAAGGCCTTTGGCCAACAAAGTTTTAGCCCCATGTCTCTGGGCCATCCTTGACAGAAATCACTCAACACCATCATCCATCAAGAGTGTTAGATTTTTAGAAGTAGTCTCTTAGCAATAATATTTTTAAAGGTCCCCTCCCACCCTTCAAAGAGGAAATGTCCTAGTATTTATTACTTGTCCCGGGATTCTGAGAGTGTCAGCCCCTGAATCAAGTCAGCTGTCATTGAAATGTGCTGAGTTACTGTTCCCCCTCCCTCATGATTTTGAGTATCATAGCTCTGGTGATTATGAAGATTATAAAGAAGAACTCTTAGTTTCTTTGAATCTTAAATTGTGTGCATATTGCATTTTTATATAACTACTATAATGATGTGTGTTGATGATATATAGAGGTCATTTTAAGGTGCTTTTTATTTAATTTTAATAAGTGTAATAGGCACTAAACTGAAATTCAACTGGGTACTATCACTGAAACAATTTGATTCAAACCAGTAGTTTGCATGCTCTTTGGTTCTTTTTATATCTTGTTTCTTTTACCAGTTTAGTACTGTTCAAGTAGCTCTGAATTCTGGCTTTTCCCAGGCAGCTGCTCAGTTATATAAGTGATGTGGACCCTTAGCAGTTTTGCCTGGATACTAATGACTCTAAAGAGTGTGTAACTCTTCCTTTTCATACTAGATCTGTACCTTGTCATCCCCCTTGCAAACCAGAAACTACATTTTTTCCTCTAGAAAGACTTCTCACTGTGCTGTGCGCTTAGGAACTGCGCAGTCACATTGCCATGCTGTGGCATTTGAGACTCGTCGTCACCTAGGGGCTGGTTTCCCATGTTTTCATCCTTGCTAACACTGGGATCTCAGATGTTTGCAGAACATTTCTATTCCTGATGGTTCTTCAAAGAAGGGCTAGAGTAATTGCCTTCTACCTAGAGCAAAGTAAACCTAACTGATGAAGAGTCAATACATACTTTTCGTACATTCCCAGATTTGAGCCAGAAAATACCTACAGTGTTTGCAGCTAGTGTTTTTGAGGTAGCTCTTTTATCCTCTCCTTGGCTTTTGTCCATTCTGACTTTTCGTTGACCTCAGTGAGCTGTAAGTGAACTACAATCCACATTCCTAGCATGGATAATTCTCCTCCTGCTCACACAGGGAATGGTGAAGTTTCCTCTCAAATCGAACAGGCCTTCTCTTAGCTTTTAGCTGTTGTTTTCCTCTGGTCGATGAATTATCAACCTCACAAAGATTGCCATCCCTGATAAGGGCTTGATTTAAAGTCACAAAGGCTTGCGTTTCCTTTAGGAAGGGGATTTTTTATGACATCCCATGTTCTATTACCTGCCCTAACTTCCTAAAGGATAGAAAGGTTGAATAAAGGCTTATGAATTACTTTGTTTTATGGACGTATCCCTGATCTTTTGAAAAGAAACTGCTTCACTGTTTTTCTACTTTTGGTTTACTGCCATCCATGTTTTTCTTCTCCGAAGTTCAAAATGAACTTTAACTGAACCTTGTTTGGCCTCAGAGCCCCAGATCAAAAGTGCTCTGTACTGAGGGGCTCAAGTGAGCCGTCTCTACAGCAGTGGTTCTCAACCAGGGCCAGCTTTGCCTCCTGACGACATCTGGCTTATGTAAGGAGACATAGTTGGTGGTCACAACTGGGTATGGTGTTGTGCTACTGGCATGTATTAGGTGGAGGCCAGGCAGGGATGCTGCTGCACATCCTCCATGCATAGGACACCTTACAAAGAAGGATCTAGCCCCACACATTAACAGTGCTGAGGTTGAGAACCCTGCTCTGCTGTATTCCAAGCCCACCAGTCTGCAGAGCTGGGCTCGGGCCTTGTCTCTCTAGGCTACAAAACTGCAGGTATGAATTCTTCACATCCCACTCTCTTAAACAGTCTTTTCCCACTGTTCTCGAATCCCTGGAATTCTATTGTTTGTTTCTATTGTCTTGGGCCTGCTATAAGGTGCATCCTTTGTTTGGGAGGAGACCAGAGTTACTTCATAGGTGTTGGAGAACTTAAATTCTAGGTCAGCATCCTTAGAAAAGCCTTCATAGTGCCACGAGGCTTATATTTAGAAGCAAGCAGCAGCCTGGCAGATTGGCATGATTTTTACCAACTGCTCAGAGGCATCCATGGCTTTTAGCTGTGACTCCCAAAAGAAAATGTCTTTGTTTTTTAAGTCATTTAATGGCTCTTTACAAATATTGGCATATGACGGACCAATTAGAAGCAAAAAAACCTCTTATTGGTGGTTGTGATGTGGCTGTTATAGGAGTATTTGTGCTGTATGCTTTGGTTAAATCTGTTTTAAAACATGCTTTAAGACTCAGCATATGCAGTCGTACTTTCATTCTAAGCCTACGCTGCTTACTTTCTAGTCACGTCCTGTATTATAGAATATGTCGTGGTTGTAGAGTTAGCCAGTTTAGCATGTTCCTAATCTGAAAATTAGTGGACTTCACTAGGAAATGCTATCCCATTTTCCCTTCCCAGCACCTCTTAGTTAATGTCATAGTATCCTCACTTCTTAAACTAGTTTTTAGAGTAAATAAGGAAAAAAAGCCATTTATTTTCTTCTAGTTATGTGTTAAGAATGACTCATAAGTGTACCACTTATATTTTTTTTGGCAAGGCCAGAGGATTACTTTTCAAGTGCGTAGAAGGCACTGTTTATTTCTGTTCACCGAGGTCCCGGTGGTGACCCAACTCTCAGCAAGGGCAATCACTCATTGAGACATTCCTAGAGCTCATCTGGGACTCAGAAATCTGCATCTTCTCTCCTGGTCAGAATATTTTTTCTGGAGAGCACTGCTTTTATATCTAGAAGTTCATTACTTCCTGCATTATAGTGGGATATTGAGCTCCATGTGAGCACTGAGATCCACAGACTCATACTTTGTGAACTGGGAATGTGGTATGATACACTGAACCGAGTCGGAAATACTGAAATATTTCCTTACCTCTTTCAGTTCATCACTAATGAAGTGTGTAGGCTGAGAAACTTCTCTACGGTTAAAAACAAATGGTTTCTTTAAAGGGGGCAGCAGAAAAGACAGTACAAATATAAGTGTCCTGTCGCTAATCCCCAGAGCCAGACTCAGAAGGTTCTCTCAGAGACTTGTAAGTAGTTCTGATTTCTTCCCTTAGCATCTTGACCAGCTGCGATATAGACAACCTTGAGGTCTGATTCAGCTGGGTGAAAAATCCTGTCTTAGAAACCATAAGTAAATGTGAGAAAATGAAGCTGTGACATGGCGAGTCCCTCGGCTGTCTGTATACACACAATGTGGTGACAGTAAGGTGGCTGGGAAACTCTGGGCCTGCTGCCCTATTCTATTCTATTCTATTTCTTCTTTTTTAATTGAATGTACTATAAAAGATTATAGATTTTTGTGCCAAGTCAGTTACTACGTGAATATTCATTTCCCATAGTGCTTTGTTAATTCACGGGCGTTAGGCCAGGCCCTGACTCCACCTTTTTCCACTCCAGGCACCGACCCACCACCTTTCTGTGTATTTCCTATAGGCTATTAAATATGATCACAACCTGCCTTGTATTTTCATTCATTAACTGTTTACTCCCAAATTTGAGGGAGGTTTGTCTTTTCATTTTGCCAGAAAAAATTTGTAATGGTTGCACGTTGGATTTCTAGGGCCAGAGAGCTGTGTCAGTGAAACCGGTTTCACTTCTAAGGCCCTTCATTTACCCACAAGGTCGAGCTCTCTGAACCCGCTTTGATCCTTGGGTGGCATTTTGCTCCTCCTTTGGAATCTTGAAAAATCAGTCTCCGTGTTGTATGCAGATTAGAAGTTGCCTTGTTTGCTACTCTTCCAGCACAGAGTATCAGGGAGAAAGAGGCCTTATCTGTTCCTCCATCCCCTTCGTTTTGACAGACTGCTAAGAATTCCTCAGGACTTCCTTTGGTTTGGGATTTTGCTTTCCCAAAAGCCTGATCTGATTCATTTCGGACGTAGACAGGCTTGTCCTAGTGCTCTGCTTCAGGGTTAATCAGACAAAACCCAGGAATAGAAAAGGTAGATGCCTTGACTTTGTCCCTGTTGGGGGGTGGGGGGTGGGGTTAAAGTGTTTATATGGCCAGAGTTGTCAAAAGTTCCAATTACAAAGCATTCAAAGGTTCCCAAAAAAAAGTGATGCTTTTCCTCCTAGAGAACTTTTAAGTTCTCCACAATAGCTTAGATTTTCCAAACTGGAAAGCAAAGTTTGTACCAAATTCGTTTTCACTAGAGATATGTGACTGATTACATATACAGTCTTCTCTCAGTCTGTTTCCCTCTCCTTGTTTGGTCACTGATGGAGTCAGGCTGGAGGGGTAATGCTGTGATTTCAGGAAGTCAATTTTCACTGTAAACTTAGATTGATTAACAGAAACAAACCAAACAAAATAGTGGTCCCTAATTCCTATCTCCAAGAATTGCTTTGTGCCATTTTGAATTCAGGTAGTTATTCTGTATATACTTAGAAGACTATTTTGAGCTTCTTCAATCTCTAGGAAGTTTGAAGGGGGTATCTGGGAAGATACAGGACAGGGTGACTTTGAGAACCCTGCTCATGCATGAAAACAAAAATAGAGATAAGCCAGAAGGATGTAACATCTAAATTTTGTGGTAGATTACGAATCAGTGGTAATTCTTAATTGCGCAGACTTTATAATCTATACTACAAAGTGTAATTCCATACTTTTTACTGTGGCAAGGGTGTGCTGTGGTGTTAACCTTTTTAATTTTTGAATCCAAACTGAATTTAAAGTGTTGAATATTTAAATTCCTCACGAGCTAATTATGAACCATTTGTAAAGTGTTTCTATAACTTTGTAACATGTGTTGGTACATCTTATCAAGTTTTTTCTGGCATGTATTCTTCCATTCTGAACTTCTGTAAGATTTCTATTGTTGCTGTAAATATTATACAAATATCTATTCCGTTGTAACCTTAATTATCAGCATGAAATGGTTAATTTTTACTGAGCACAATGTATTTTTGAATGGATCTTCCCAAATGTCTTTAATAAAATGCAGATTTTGCACTGACTGAAGTGATTGCCAGGCCATCCCGACATTGAGCACTGTTGTCCCTCCAGTTCGGACTTCGAGCAGCTCTGCAGCTAGTTTCTTTGTAAAGAACTCATTTGAATTCAAATGAGGGATAATGGACCGTTGAAATTGGAATCAGTTTAAGGGACCGAAATTAATGTAAAGCAGGGCAAATCCTGTTATTTAATGATGTTGATAATTTTTTTTTGTATTTATAAAGCTTTTTTTTCCCCTTCTGGCATTTTGAAAACTTTGGTTTCTTTTCCACTTGAGTGTTGTCTCCTTTGCGTGTTGCTGGACGCTCACTTGATGGTTTGGGGCGGTTGGGCAGAAACACTAGCTTCCTGTTCAGTGCCTAGGGGAAGGCAAAGATGGACAGCTCAATAAGGATTTCTTCGTGTTTTAGAGCCAGGGGTTGGCAGACTTGTTCTACAAAGGGCCAGATGGTAAATATTTGAGACTCTGTGGACCATTAGGATCTCTCTGACTTCACAACTCTGCCAGCATACAGCTCTGCCATTTGTAGAGCAAATGCAGCATAGATGATGTGTGAATGAATGGGCATATTTGTGTTCCAGTAAACCTTTATTTACAAAAAAGGGAGGGCTATTTATCAAAACGGGGGGGGGGGCGGGGGGGACAGGCAGAGCGCCAATTTACTGACCTGTTCTTGGCCTTCACTTTGTCTTTAAGGATAAGACCAACTGTGTAAATGCCCCAGGGGGAGAAAGAACTTAAAAGTTTTGTGATAACACATCTAAAAATTCTCCAACTTTATCTTTCTAAACAAAGGATAAGCACTAAAACCAGTCCTTTGCATCTTGACAAGCACTTTGTCACCCATTTCTTTGCTCCAAGTTTCTCCTTAAGTCATGGAAACCTGTGATTTAATTTTTTTAAATACTTTTTTTATCAAAACTGAATTAAAGTATCTGGGGCTTGTCATTTTTTTTTTTTTTTTTTTATGTTCAGAACTCTTACGGCGGCCGGGCACAATGCCAGTGTTTTACTTTTATTATTACATTTACTTTTCACAGCACAATGAATGTGGTTTGAATCCCTATTTTGTAGATCAGGAAACTGAGGCCTATGGACTTTTCTTTTAACCTGCCCAAGGTCAGCCAGCCAGGATTTGAAGCTGAGTATGTTCACTGGAAAGTCCTATGCCCTTAAACACTGCCAAGCAGAACGGTTGCTGTGTCTCCATGTACAGAAACTGCCGTGGGATTCATGATGGGGATAGTTCAGGTACCACCTTTCCTCCCATCCCTCAGCAGGTGGTAGTTATTTGATCTGAGAATAGATTGGAACATTTCATGGAAACAAGTCACGCCAGGTCCAAAAACTGGTGACTTAGCAAAAAGCACAGGATCTGGAGTCAGATTGCCTCTGTGGAATTCTAGCTCCAACACCTACATCTTGTGCACCTTTAGGCTAGTTATTTAACTTTTCTATGCCTCAGTTACCTTATCTTTAAATTGAAATAATAATGGTACCTACCTCATAGTGCTGTTGTAAGGATTTAATGAAATGATAACCTGCAAAGCACTTGGTAGAGTTTCCATAAATATTAGATGTTGTATTATTGCTGTTATTTGTGCCCCAGTTGGCAGCCCTATGAAGCTGAAAAGGAATGTCACTGAATCTTGACTGGCAGTTATAGAGAACTCATTAAGCACTTTAAATACATTAATTGTATTTGATCTTCACATCAGCCCTGTAAAGTCTGGGTTAAGAACCACCATAGCTTGGAGTTACTAGTAGTTCGGAGTTACAGCTGTGCATTTGTCCACAGGCCTCAACAACTATGCTCTAAGTAGACAAAAAGATGGGATTCTGTCAGCATCTGATCAAAGGCTCACTTTAGAGGTGCAGTCTTCTGGGTTCTAAGATTGGATTCATAGCAGTACCTTTATTTTGAAATACCTTTGTTTCATCCAACCTCCTCCCACACTGAATACCAAAAGCAGCTCAGACTTTATCTTGGCAACACTTAATGCTACTTTTTTGTTGTTGTTCATAGCATTTAATTTAGCTGTTTAAAAATTTCCCACAATATGTTATGTATATTTTAACACAATTTAAAAAAAATCTCCTACAAGTGTAGACCACACTCTAGCATTTCTGAAAATAAAAGTAAACATGTTAGCATAAGGTAAGAGAATGAGTTTTTGCTACTATATATATATATATATATATATATATATATATATATATATACATATATATATATAAAATATATACACTATATATATAAAGTTTAATTGAAAGTTTCACACATAAAAGAAATAATGCTGCAAAGATAGTTCATGTGTTTAATAGCAAAACTCTGTTAGGCTTCAGATGTTCCTCAATAAAAGTTTTTTATGCTCTTTCATGAATTATGAAGTAAAAAATTCATGTTGTTGTAAACAAATTACCTGCAGATAAACATTTTACAGATGCCAGTATCTCATTGATGATTATATTCTGAAGTATTCAGCAATTTCCAATGTAAAATTTCAAAAGACTTCTTTGCAAAAAATGACAAGTTGATTCTAAAATTTATATGGAAATTCAAGGGACAGAATAGCCAAAACAATCTTGAACAAAATTGGAGGACTCACATATTCCAATTTCAAAACTTAATACAAAACTACAGTAATCAAAACAGTGAGGTACTGTCAATAAGGATAGACATACAGAGATCAGTGGAATAGAACTGAGAGTTCAGAAATAAACCTTCACCTTTATGGTCAATTGTATTTTTTCAGTAAGGGTGCCCAGGCCATTCAGAGAGGGAAAGGTTAGTTTTTTTCAACAAATGATGCTGGGACAACTGGATATCCATGTGCAAAGAATGAAGTTGGACTCCTACCTCATACCATAATGCAAAAATTGAAATGGATCAATGATCTAAACATAAGAGGTAAAAACTGTAAGACTCGTAGAGGAAAACATAGGAGTAAATCTTTATGACCTGGATTTGGCAATGGTCTCTCAGATATGACACCAAACGTACAAGCCAAAAAAGAAAAATAAACTGGGCTTTATTAAAATTTTAAACAGCATACTTCAAAGGACTCCATCAAGAAAGTAAAAAGACTTATCTTCAGGAGCTGTCTTTTTTGCTGACTTTCCTGAAATTACCTTCCGCTGGGCATCCACTCTTCATGGTTTTCACTTCCTGCCACTTGGCCTCTGATTAACCCCAACTGTTTTCTGTCAGTCTTTGTATATAAATCTAGAGATAAGTATCTCCTAGCTTGCCAAAAGTAAAGTCTGTGAGATCAAAAAATGTAAAAAGACAACCCACAGAATAGGAGAAAATATTTGCAAGTCATATGTCTGATAAAGGAATTTTATCTAAAGCATGAAGAACTCAAAAAGGCAGCCTGATTTTAAAATGGGCAAAGGATCTGAATAGATATTTCTCCAAAGAAGTGTACAAATGGCAAGTAAACAAATGAAAAGATGCATGGCATCATTAGTCGTGGGGAGATGCAAATCAAAACCACAATGAGATACTACTTCATACACCACAGGATGGCTATCATCAAAAAGATGATAACAAGTGTTATTATCCTACACTACTGGTGGGAATGTAAGGTAGTGCAGCTACTTTGGAAAATCATCCAACAGTTCAAAAGTTAAACAGAGTTACCATATGACCTAGCAATTCTACTTCTAGGTATATATACCCAAGATAAATGAAAACATGTCCACAGTTGTTCCTAGCGGCATTACTCATAATAACCAAAAAACGTGGAAACAATCCAAATGTCCATGAGCAGATGGATGGATAAATACAATGTGGTCTATTCATACAGTGGAATGATATTCTGCCGGAAAAAGGAATGAAGTACTGTCACACGCTACAACATGAATGAACCTTGAAAACACTAGGCTAAGTGAAAGAAGCCAAACAGCAAAGACCACGTATTGTATGATTCCATTTACAAAATGTCCAATTTGGCTACAGAGGCAGAAATAGATCAGTGGTTGCCTAGGGCTGGAGTGGGTGAGTGGTTTGGGAGAGCAATGGCTAATGGGTTTGGGGTTTCTTTTGGGGGTGATGACATTTTTCTAAAATTGATTGTGATAATAGTTGTTCAATTCAATATACGGAAAGTCATGACATTGTACACTTCACATGAGTGAAATCTGTATGGTGTATGGACTTAATAAAGCTGCTATGAAACATTTCCAACATGAACAATTATTTGGAGAAACTTTATCCCTCCCTTACCCTGTTTCATTCTTTTTTTCCTTTGACTTTCCCCCTGTGTCTAGAGTGCTGATTGTCAAGGACTTGAACTCAGGCTTTTCTCTGACCATGCATATTCTGGTCAAAGTTCATTCAACTTTCCAAGTGAAGCTATCCTATCAGGCATTCTGTTCAAAATGCATCTGTCCATGTTTTCTAAGACCAAAGAAGGATTCTACCCCTACCCCCACCCTGAATTGACATATATATATGCGAGAGATGATGGAGCAGGGAAAAGTATTTTTCCAGGTTCAGGTAAACATCATGGGGATTAGAAAGAGGCTGGGTTAGATATGAAGCTATTCTAAGCCAAAAACAGCAGGGAAAAGATTTGGGGCTTTTAGGAGGCTGCCCAATCACAAAGATGAATGTGTCAGTATGAGTTCATTCACTTGGCTTGGCATTTAAAAACAAAGTTACTCAGTGATGCTAGCAAAGGCTGCACTGCATCAGGGCCAGGACAGTCTTGGATTGATTTCACATTCTCGTTGGAAGGCCCTGTTCTCTGATTCCACTCCTTTCAGCTCCTACTTTCAAATCCTCTCCTGCCCACCTGCCATGTCACCTGCCTCTCCCAAGGAAAGAAGCACCTGAAAACAGGCTGACTTCCAAACAACAAAGGAGACTTAGACTGTCGTTCCTCCAGCTCAATGAGCTTCTCCAGGAGGGGAAGACTAGGCCTATTCCAGGCCCCTTTCTTCCCTAGGAGGCTTCAGCATCAGGAGCAGGCCACTTTGTATGTTGCAAGGCTAGGGGACAGAGGTTGGAAGGTTGGGCTCACCAGGGCTGCAGCCACATCGCCTTTCCTAGGATGTTGGTCCTGACCACTTTGTACCAAGCCTGGACTCAGCTGATGGGCCTTCTCCATGTAGCCAGTGATAGCTCTTGGGCCAACTGTTTTCCAAGTGTTAAGCTTGTTGAAAAATGGTAGCCTTAGGTAAAGGGAAATTCTGGTGTGTTCTAGTCAACTGGGGTTCATAAACATCAGAAAATTTTGCTACTTACACGTGCAGCCTGTCCTGTGTTTTCACCTAAATAGCGACCACACTCAGCCTGGGATACTTTGCCTAAATGGGCTGCAGAATGGAGCCATATATGAGAGGTTTGGAATGGACCCTTCCCCCACCTCCCACCCCCACCCTCAATCCCTGTGTGCATGGGAGTGAAAGCTCAGAGCGAGGGAGGCTCTCCTACCTGGGGAGTGTGGTCGTGTACACCTCTCAGGAGACTGGGCTCCCATCCAACCTCATCTCTACCACCCAGTTATCCCCGAAACCTTTCACTCTGGTACCAGGTGCTCAAAAGTCCTAAATAACCATGATTTAATGAAAACGAAAAACTGCAAGCTTGTCCTGCCCCCCTTGCATTGAAAGCCAGGCTTTATGAAGCTGTTCCTGTTTTGAACATAGTAATGCAAATGAATTTTCAAAATACCAGGGCTGTTTTGTGTTCCCCTGGGACTGCACCTTTCACAGTGTCACTGAGACTAAAAAACAAAACAAAAATGGAGAGCAGCAAATTACCCCTGCTACTTAGGCTTTTGTATGACACTTCTTTTTAGGGACATTTTTGTTGTTGTTGTTCCTATTTCTTTAGCCCTGAGTGGGGAATATGTTCATTTTTCTTTTTCTTCCGCTAAAATTGGGAACTATATCTTAAAAAAAGAAGAAGAAAGAAAAAGAAATACACTCTACCCCCCAGCTCTGTATTGAAAAGAGCTTGTGAAATGCCGCTCCTTTCATCACAGTGATGTGTCAGGGCTCCCCTGCAGTCCCTCCTGCGCCCTCTACCCCCTGGCAGGCGCCAAGCTGAGACAGGTGTCAGGTACACTTGCTGACACACTCCAACAGCTCCATGCGGATGGCAATGCGGACGTGCCAGCCCAGCGGGACCAGCCGGATAAAACGGGAGATGATGGGGGGCCGCAGCAGGTTCTGAACTGTGGAGGTTCGATCTGAGTTTCCGTAAAAGACCTAAAAGAGAAGAGTGATGTCCTGTCACCATCATGTTAGCGGAGGGAAGTGGAAGAAGGATTACTTTCTGAAGCTGGCCCTGAAAGTGCGGAGCCTTAGCAGATCTGGCACTGAGTGGTTGGCAGCACCTACCTCCATGATCTGGGCATCTGAATCTCTATCTGAGGACATCTGGAACTGTGTAGTCCAGTACAGTAGACAGTAGCCACATGCGGCTATTTACATTCAAATGAATTAAAATTAGGTAATAGCTCAGTCCTCAGTCACACTAGCCACCCACCACCATTGCAAGTGCTCAAAAGCTAATGTGACTAGTTACTGCCATATTGGACACAGTCGATATTCACATTTCCATTGTGCCAGAAAGTTCTATTGGCTAGCTGTGATAAAAAAAAAATGCCTCTGGATTCTTATCACCCACCAACTTCAGGTTTGAAGCCTTTGTATTTTGACAAGAATTTTTAAAAGGACTACATCACACGAGGATTGTTCCCATGTTTTGAAAGTGTCCAAAGTAAAAACTATCTTGAAGGAGCTTCTGGAAGGAAGAGGGCAGTGTCCAGAGTAGAGAGGAAAAGGTTTGGTTTGGGGGATATAACATGGCATGATGCAGGGGCTGAAACATAAAAACTTGCCATGGATATTTGGCTGTATCTGCAAAGAAATTCTTCACACTGTTTCCAGAGTCGTAAATGCTCTGCCTGATGATGCTGGAACATTTCATTCCCTTCTGGTATCTTTTGAAAAAATCTGACTGTTGTGTTGGCCTCATCCATCCACAGAATAAGAGCTTCATATGCCATGATCTTATCTTACCTTTCTTCCCAATAACAACACCCCACATGCCCTTCACTAAGCTGTTTGCCCTTGAACCCATTCAAGTCAGGAGCCTGGAAGAGGGTGAAGAGGGAGGATGGAACAGGCTGCTCCTGGTAGCACAAGTGCCCAAGTAAAGTGCTTCTTTGCAAAGAATTGTCAAGGTCTTCAGAAACAGGGCTTGGGGGAAAAAAAAAAAAAAACCTCCTATCTTCTTGAAAAGCCAACAAAAAATGGGATGAAATGCCTTAAGGATCAAGATGGTTTTTCCTGTAGTATTCAAACTCCTTGAAATCTCAACCCACGAATGCCTTCCTGTACAAATTGTCCTCCGAGAATACAAAGCCTTCTGATTTTCAGCTGCATGTACTTAACCTGATTAAATGTCCAAATTAGCTGGGAGAAGTCCTCACTATCAGGCAACAGGACAGTTAACATTTCCAAATAGCTAGTGAATTTTGAATTTATAAGTATACATTACATATATGTATGTTTATTTCCACATATCCAAGAGCCTACTGTGTTCCGTCTATGGTGAATAAGCTTTTGGGCTTGGTGCTTGGAAGTGAGTTGGCATATAACATTGCTGAAGGGTTTATTGGCCTCTGTGTTTGCCCTGCTGGGGTCATTTTAACCATTTCTGTAGTTTTCTGGTTAACGTACTGGGTTGCCCAAAGCTTCCCAGCTGTTGGTGTCACTAAATAGTATGGAGAGGCCATAGGTACATCCATGGACCAGGACCTACCCACATCAATAATAAGTCAGTCCCATGCAGCAAAGTGTGCAATGGTCCAGTGAGTCTGGAATAGTCCAAATGGCTGTTTTTGATGATTCAAGCAACTATATGATGATATGAAAAATCAAAGATTTCTTTTGTGCACAAGCGTGGCACTTGTTTGCAAATGGCTAGACCTGAGGAATACAACAAGAAAGACATGCCTCGTCAGAGAGCAGACTGTGACTCGCCATGCCTTGGGGCAGTGCTCTGAGGGTGGTGACAGGAACACAGGGACAGGAGCAGGAGGAGAGTCCCAAAGAATGTGAGCTGAAAGTGGTTTGGGTACCACTGACTTACCCGGTTGTTTCCCGTCTGGTCCTTATAGTAAATCCAGTTCAGGTTCTCATCAGTCCTGTACTGCACACTGTACTTGGTCATCCACTCATCAATGTCACAACGACCCTGGGTGAGGATCCCTGAAATCACCTTGACCTCCTTCAGATCTATCTGTAACCACTGGCTGCTGTCCTGGAACTTGGAGAGCCAGGCGCACCTGCCAGGGACACAATGAGTTACCAGGAGCCTTTCCCCATGAGCACCTCTGCGGAGCTGGGAGATGCTGTCTCTCTGAGGGGGTGCCAGCACCCAAAGAGCCCCTACAAGGCTTGGGAAGTCTGAGCTGCAATCTGTTAAGCACCCAGAGGCTTGTCTCCAAGAAGTGCCCAGCCTCTGTGATGCCTGTATCTTTCTCTTCCTGCATTCCCCCCGCTGAAGGAAAAATTGCCAGATTCAACTAATTTGTCAAAGAAATGCCTTTGAGTGTAGCTGAAATCACCTTTGGGGCGTGGCTGAGCATGTCTTTCTTTAATGTGTGGTTATTACATCTGCCAGCCCCTTTCCCTTTTCATTAGTCTCTCCTGATGTTTCCTTCTCCATGAGTCTTTTGTTTTTCTTTAATTTCACTCTATTCATGCATCTCTGCATCTCCTTCAGGTGCTGTCACCCGTGGCTTTCAGGGAGTGTCTACCATGTGCACTGAGCCAAGTGCCTCTGGGAGGGCTTTTGACAACTGTAGAGGAAACCAGCCACTGAAGGAACTGATGTGTTTTTTTTTTTTTTTTTTTTTTTTTAGCTATATCCCTCATAACTTGTGGAAACCCATAGCTTCTCTCCCATTTTTTTAAATTGCATGTTAATTAGCTTCTTGGGACTCAGCCCTTGGCTGCTTTCTCTTTTCATTCCAGACTTGCTTTTTGGGTGGCTCTGACTTTTTACTTCCATCTCAGATCTTTTCTAAATTCCAAATCCCGAAGATCAGTTACTGGCTAGCCAACTTCTCCTGGATCCCTTACAGCATCTCAAATGAAATATGTCCAGAATTGAGCTCCGAATTATTCCCGTTCTAACCCCACATCCTCGTATTCATCTCTCTGAATTCAACCTCTGTCC
Organism: Cynopterus sphinx; assembly: GCA_030015415.1. NCBI lineage: Eukaryota > Metazoa > Chordata > Mammalia > Chiroptera > Pteropodidae > Cynopterus > Cynopterus sphinx. The sequence continues at coordinate 9,052,317 of CM057388.1, forward strand.
TCCCAGGTGCTCATGCCAGCAATTTGAGAGCCATTCGTGGCCACTTCTCTGTCACCTCAAATGGCCAATCTATTTATTGTTTCCATCTCCAAACGCTTCTCAAAGTCATTACTTCTCTCCATTTCCCTGCCACCACTCTAGGCCTCAATTTTCGTCTGGATTGCTGCTATAATAGCTTACCTAGTCTTCCTGAATCACTCTCCACGGAAACCAGAAGCTTTTTCTTTCAACACAAAACTGATCATGATACTCCCCAACTTCAGATCTTTCCCTGACAGAGTCTAATTGTTTTCACCTCTTCCCATCTTCCTTTAGTAGTAGAACCCCTGCGTTTTATCTGGGTAAATAGCCATCCAGCCTCCCTTGAAGCTGGGTGGGCCATCGGACCAAATTTGGGGCAATGAGACATGGGCAGAAGTGGCCGATAGGATTATGTTTGTATCCTTAAAAGTGTGTTCACTCTGCTCTTCTTTTCTCCCTACTGACTAGAATGTGGCTGTGACAGTAGAAGCTAAAGCAGCCATCTTGGTCTCCAAGATGGAAGTTTCATGTTAAGGAAAACAGAACAACGTAGAAAGAATCTGGACCCCTGATAGCATCTAGCTGCCATAATAACCCTAGACTGACTAATTCAACTCTTAGATGAGCAAAAAACACACCTCTATGTTAAGTCTGTACTTTGGGGCCCTTTGTTACAGTACCACAAACCCGTATTCTAACTAGTGTACATTCAAGATCCTCCCCATTATCCCTAAAATAAGGACCACAATCCTTAACATGACTTAAAAGGCCCTGCACGATCTGACTTCTGCCTGCCTCTCCAGCCTTTCCTTGCCTGTGACCTAACCTTGCCAGCCTGCCTTATGGCCCCCCTCTATGCCTTTGAGGGGTCTACTTAACTCAGGGCCTTTGCACCTAATGTACCCTGTGCACTCCCCCTGCCCCTCAACTTGGCCAACTGTCTCAGGTTAAATATCTTCTCCTTAGAAAGCCCATCACTGGTACTTCAAATGGCCCATGTCTTTCTTCTTAATCTCCACAGCACTCAGCACACTTACTAAATGATCAGTTGTGTGATTATGGCTAAGAGCCAGTCTCCCCCTCTAAACTGTGTGCTTCTAGGTCAGGACCTCATGCACCTTGTTTGCTGCTGTATCCACAGGCCTTGACACGTGGCAGGCACTCAATATTTGTTGAATAAGTGCATTCTGTGTCACTCATTTATTAGAGACTTACTTTTTCAAATCACATGAAAAAGAAAAATCGCCTGAGCCGCCAGCCTGCTTACCCAAAGCCTTGACTGTTCAGCCGGGCCTTGTTGGCAGTCCACGAGGAATACCAGCCCACGTACTGCTCCGGGTTGGAGCAGGTGATCTGGTCTGGTGTAACCTCTCCTGACTCGAAACCCAGGGGCTTATGATATGGGCATTCTGGGAAAGGAAAAACAAGACTCACTTAAACATTTGTGTCGCATCGCAATACTCAACAAACATAAAATGACTGAAATGACAAATCAAACCGTCATGTTTGAAGATGAAGAGATTGCCATAGAGACTCGACATTCGTAAACACGGAGGGAAGTGGTTCTATGGCAACCCTATTGTGGTGTGGGGGGGAGGGGGTGTGGTTTTGATACTATTTTGCCTCCTCCACAGACTTAGAAACCTAAAAGCCAAGAGGTTCACAGTGAAATATCATACTTAAAGGCCATACTTTTTATTTTCTTCATTAACATAGGTTTAGCCATCCTGCATGATGACATCAGGGTCCTTAATTGTCCTCAGGCAGCATATGATGGCAACTAAAGGACCAAAACAATGGTGAGAGGCAAGAAGGGCAATTGTATATTGAGACTGACTTCCCACTTGCAAATTGCAGTTTTCTCACTAATATAATAAAAAACAAAAAGGGTGAAATGTGCCTGAGTGACTGTTGAATAAGAAACAGTTGAAAGGAACTGCTTTTCCCAAATAATAGCCAAAGCTGGTTCTTACATGTGAATTGTCTGCTGCTTCTCACGTTTTCCTCTCATATTCAGTGGTAGCTTACCTGATAAGAGACTGCCCATTGTCAACCCAGGATCCATTCTCCCCTTCTTTTGGACTAAAGAACCTTAATTTTGTTGAGGGCAGCAACGTGGCCAGCTATAAAAGCAATCTTTCCCAGCCTCTCTCGCAGTTAGAAGTGACCATGTGGCTTCATTTCTGACCAGCGAGATATAAGAAGGTGTCTGCCAGAGACTTCTGATCAGGTGTTGCTTGTATCTTCTTTCTTCCTGTTGCCCAGTGGGAAGGCCTGCTGGCTGGTGCAACAGTAGCCAGCTTGCACCATGAGGGTAAGGCCAGGAGAAATGCAGAGACCTCAGCCTTGATCTGCTTAAGCAACTCCCTACCCCCTACTGTTTTTACCTTGTGAGTGAAGAAAGTTAATTCAATAATTCAATAAGCTACTATCTAGGGGGACTCATTTATAACCAAACCCAATTTCTAGCCGAATTTCTATAGAAAACAATGATAAACTGATGCAAATACATTCCCCTAGTTTTCTGATTGGGAATGATAAACTCCAAGTAAGGTCAATCAAATTATTTTTTTTCTGTGTATATCTGGGTTCAGATTGAAGAGCTGAACATATTGACTGGAGCATCATCACCTTCAATGGTAAAATGGGCGCCAAAGTAGTCCTAGAGAATGATTTTCAGAAACCAGTAAAACAGAATGAAGCATGTAGAAACTTGACTGTCATCCTGAGGCTCCAGAATACCTATAGGGACAACCATGCACTATCCCCAGAGATTGAAGACAAAAGGACAGCTCCAGATGTCTGGCTTTGAGGGGGGGCTTCTGGTCAATGCACCAAAAAATAGGTCCCACTCCTACCAGTAGCTGCAGCTCAGCAGGGCTGGGCGGGGGGGCGGGGGAGGGACAGCATTTGTTTACAAATACCCAAGGCTTTGAGGGCCTATTAAAATAATATCAGTTCCTGGGAGAGAGAACAGGAGTGCTTTATGGGCGGAACGCTCATGCCTTGAGTGGCCAGATCATCAGGAGTGCTCATTCCCAGTGTGGTTTTCAGGATCTCACTGCCAGAGCAGCTGTGCTTTTAACAAGCACACTTTCTAAGAGCACTTTGGAATCCTTGGCCCTCCAGGTAAGGCATTTTGTTGGCTGGTGGTTCAGGGGGCCTAGTGCCCATGGCCTCGGGGGTTCCTCCACCTCCTCAACCTCTCTCCAACCTGGAAAACAATCTCGTACCACTGGCCCCAGTGTCAGAAAGCTGGGTTTCAGTTGGGTCTTAGTTGTCACTTAAATTCTAACTGTGGATGTCTCTCAAGCCCCTCCATCTGGAACCTCTCTTTTCTCACTCTAGGGCCACCAGCTTGGAGGGAGGGGGCAGAGGGGAAGGAAAAACCATTGCTACCTCTCTCCCAGTTGCCTTATTCTTGGCTTTTTGATCTTTCTCTGGTTTCTCCTCACATTTCTTTTGTCATTTCTTCCCAATTAGCCCATCTAAACAGTTAAGAGTAGCCTGTAGACCTGCAGGGACCAGGCCAGTGGCAGTGGCCTTGGAGGCCCGTGAGGGCTTGTCCAGACCTGGATCCTGCCCACACTCTCCAGGGGACGTGGTGATTTTCCCATCCCCATGGTTTCAGCAGGCTTCTGAGAACCTTGCCTGACTCTCAGCTCCGAGCCTCTCGTGGCCCTCTTGAGTACTTTCCAGGTGAACAGTGCCATCTGGGTGAACCAAAGATACTTCACACCCAGAGGGCCAAAAACGAGCCCTTGTGTCCAAGCCCCAGACCTGCCCCATCCAGTGCTCCTATCTCTGGCATTGGTACGTTCAGCTACTCAGCTGCTCCCCCAGAAACCTGATGGCTTGGCCCAGGGCACAAAGCAGAGGCTTTTCCATGGATCTAAGCCTGGGCATCACCTGGGGAGTCGTGGAAGTGCTGACATTTGGGCCACACCACCAGAGAGCCTGATGTCATTGGTCTGGGGCAGGACCTGGGCATGAGGTAAAGCTGCAGGTGATTGTAATAGTCAGCCAAGGTCAAGGATGCCTGCTTAGAGCCATTATGACCTGGGTTTGGATCCCATGCTCCTTCTGTGTAAGTTTAGGCAAGCTGCCTGATGTCTCTGGATCTCAGTATGTGTACCTGTGAAATGAGCACAACAGGAGAACCTGCCTCCGTGAAGGTGCTATGGGATTGCATGTGATAACATTGGTAGCGTGTAGAGCCTCTAGTGCCAGGACAGAAAGCAGCAGCTCGTGTGGGCGGAGTTGGGTGAAGTTGTGAGAATATAGTGATGTATTCTTGAGTTCTTTACATGTTTGTTTTTCTGATAAAGCGTCATCAGGGAAGAAATCTAACACCCCTATACCCCACTCTGTCTTGCCCCAGGATGAAGTAAGCTGTGTGTGTGTGTGCATGTGTCAGAGAGAGACTTGAGACAGAAACCTGTTGACAGCATAGCATCTCCCAGGTTTATGGATTTGGAAGGTCCAGAGCTCAACAAGAATCAGCCAGTTGTCCCAGAGAAGAAACTGGCTAGAGGCTCTTGGCTTTGACTCTTAGGGAGCGGGGGAGTTGTGATGGGGGCCTGAGCTCAGCAAGGAAATGGTTGCTCTGAGGGGGCTGGACCAGAGATGGGTCCTGGGAGCCCTGGGTTTTGGACACCTTTGGGAAACTTGGGAAGGACTCAGGACTGAGCTTGTTTCAGAGGGAGAAGGTGTTGACCTCTGAGTGGGACCATGGTCCAGGCAGGGAGCCTGCCATGCAGCCTAAGCCTGGGCCAAGCCTCAGGCAGCCCTTGCAGGCTGTGGACGCTTCATGTAGTCCAAAGGGGAGAGCAAGGACTTTCAACAATCTTGTCTTTAGATTTCTCACAGGCCATGACAAAGTGGGACTCAAACTGGAGTTATCTGAATTTGGAAAAACAGAAAATGTAAGATTTCTTGCACTCTTGTGCTGGGGAGTGAACTGCACCCCAGTTACTTTATTACTTTTCCTCACTTATTTTTCCCCCTCCTCCTCCTTCCATGGTCCTGGCTGAGCATCCTGAGGGCCTGAAGGCCTTCCCTTGAGGTCATTCCCTCTGCCTGTGGCACTCCTGTCCCCTCTTTTCCCCGTTCACCTGGCCACCTCTACTCATCCTTCAGATATCTGTCCACTTCTCTTGCCCACCCAGAGCTTGGTAAAGAATTGTAGGTGCTGATTTCCCTGGTACCCTAAGCCTATCACTTATCCCTCCTCCTGTGGTCATTTAAATGTCAGCACCCCCGGTTTGTCTTGCCCACCATTCCATCCTTCTGAGTCCAGCAGAGTGCCTACTCATGCTAAGCACCCTGTAGATACTGATTGCATGAATGAATGAAGGGATAAACAAACATCATCACCTCCCTCTTGGGTAGCTGCTGGGGATAAGCAGGAAAAATGGCAGAAACAGGAAGCAGAGAGCTCAGGGAAGAAGTAGGAGTTGACTGGCCCTGAGGATTCCCACTGGCCTATGTGTATACACTCATTTTACTCTTAAGGAAAAACTTACATCTTCTGTGGCACAAGTGGTTCTTCTGAGAGATGACTTGATAATGAGATGGATGAAGCCATAATCATATTATACTGCTAATCTAGACTGTGGATACTTAACATAATAGCCCCTCATATTCAATAGATAATTGCTCAATTTTTAGACACAGAGGCCAGAAATGCTTATAAAGAATGTTAACCTAAAGGAACACAAAGAGAGTTCAAGGACATTCTTGTCAAGAAAAAAGTGAATATTATTATGCACAGGTATTAGGCGTGAATATCACAATGTAGTAAAATGTAGAATCATATCTACAGAAGAATGGAGTATAAATTTAAATATAATATAGAAATGTAAAATCTGAAATAAAAGTAAAGCACTGAGTCGTTGGATTCCTTATGCTTTGATACCTCCCCTACCCTAGTCCCACCTCTCAGAGTGCCAAGGTAATCTTGGCTCAACTGTAGAAAAGACAGACCTTTTAGTATTTTTAATAGCATTAAGCTGAAGATTAGGAGGTCATAATGCACCTAGATGGTCACCTTCTACTCTGTAGGTGGGGCGCCTGGGCAGCAACAGCCATTGTGTACCTGGGAGCTCCTCTTGGCAGCTCTGAATGACCTTCCTGTCCTTTTGTGCTTTCTAGGCTCTTCCCTCCTAACTCAAACTCTGCTGGAAGCATTGAATCTCAGGCTCCAGAGAAACAAAATACCATTCTTGAAGTTCCCATGAGGCTCTGAGGCTCTGATGGGCAAGTGAATTCTGGAAGGTTGTGCCTGGTCCTGATGCCCTGAATCCTATCTTTCATGGAAAAACCAATTAACGCCAATAAATCAACCATTTAACATTAAGGTCGTGTTGTTTTCTTTCTTTCTTTCTTTCTTTCTTTCTTTCTTTCTTTCTTTCTTTCTTTCTTTCTTTCTGGAAATATCTGTGTTGTTAACAAAACCAACAACAATACAACTTATAAAAAATAGTGGCAACTGTGTAGGGGAGAGAGCTTAGGGGATCCAGTGGTCTTCACATTCCTCAAACACAAGGCCCTCCTCAGCTTCACAGTTGCTTGGTTCAATTAACCCAATCCACATAAATAATCTCTTTTCAATTTCTTCTTAGAAAGAATTTCCTTGCAATGGAATTCCAGTAGGCCTCCTGTCTCTAGTGATGAGAACATTCATTTTCACTAAATAGTAAAGTCCTCTGGGGTGGAGACAATGTCTTCAATTTTGTCCCCCCATTAGTGCCTGGCACATAATAGACACAGGGTCAAAGAGGGTGGAATTCGAAATGAATTATTAAAGATGGCACTTTAGTATTGACTGGGCAGATCACACAAACACATAATGACTGCAGGAGTTCACAGCTTGGTGCACAGTGGGATGACCCGTGGGAGAAGCCCACCAAACGAAACAACACAGCTTTCCCCACTATTGGGACCCCACTGTTCCGGAAAGCTTAGTTCAGAACCGACTTCCTACCCCTTTAGTAAATAAAAAAAAAACTGAAGGCAATAAAAGCTCTTGTAGACTTCCCCCACAATTTGCTATTTGAATGCAAATTTAATGAAATAATGAAGAGAAGCTAATACACTACACATAGACCTCTTCTCTCTAGGTGCTATTATTAGGCGATTATGTAAAGTGAATGACATTGCATGGCACCATCATAACCCCAGAGAGGGGTGGCAGAGACAGTTTCATGCAAAAGAGGACCTGAGCCATTGAAAGGACTGAGCACTGCAGATCTTTGCGGGCCACCCCAGCCTCCAACAGTTCTTAGGAGGCGGAAAGAAAAGGAACTAGTTGGCCAGGTACAGCACAGGATGGTGCAATGCCTCATCTGATTTATTCCTCAAAACAACTCCTTAGAGCAGAGATCAGCAAACGTGGCCCTTGGGCCAAATGTGATTCACTGTCTGTTTTTGTAAATAAAGTTTTATGAGCACACAGCCATGCACATGCATTCACAGATTGTCTATGGCTGCTTTCAACAACACTGACCGAATTGAGGAGTTGAGACTGGACAGCCCACTAAGCCACAAAGTTTGATGGCTCTTGCCTTAGAGGAAGGCAGGCATTCACATGTCAGGAAAGGCCATGTTATGCTGCAGAGAAAAACAGTCCCAGAAATTTCAGAGGCTTAACACAATGAAGGTTTATTTTTCTTTCAGGTGACTTGGCCACTGTGGGTTGGCAGTGGGTTCTGCTCTACCTTACCTCCCCAGCACCCTGGCTGATGGACTTTCTGAAGCATGGAAAGGGAGAGCTGGACAGTTGAGTGCCACCCCTGAAATGCCTCATTTCAGAAGGGACACTGATCACTTCGGCTAGAGCTGCTCACATGATACCACTTGACTGCAAGGAGGTTGGGAGGTGGGGAGGCACATGGTGGTTTGGAGAGCAATGGCTATCCAGGCACAGTATACTGTATTACCTCCATTTGATAGAAAAAGGCCAAAGTGGGAGTCCCAGAGTTAAAAGTGACCCAGCCAGGATTCCAGCTTTGGTCTTAAAAGCTTATGTATGCTCTTCCCAAAATTTCCTGACACCATTAATTTATTTTCAATTAATTATCCATTAATCTCTTTCATTGACAGTTAGGTCCCATCTTATCATCTCACCCAGGCCAAGTAGAGGACAGGAAGCTATTCTGAACAATGACATGAGAGCAGTTTGTTGGAGCAGTGGCCACATGACATTTGAAGTTCAGAGGCCAACTGGAGAAAATTCAGAATGTAGCATTCAGGGGATTTAATTCAGCTGGGTTGAGAGACAGAGGAGAAACAGAGTATTCCCAAGGGCACTCCAATAATCAGGTGCCCTGAGGAGAGGGACACTCACCTGGTATGCAGTCTAAGGATGCGGCCCCCGCAGACCACAGGGCATTGGCGCCTCCTTGGCAATTGCACTTACATGCTTTGTGATACCAGGGATCCTCGCCCTCATCCTGTGGGAAGCCACAGAGGCAGGAGTGTCAGAAAGTCACGGTCAAAGGTAAGCATGGTCAGCACTACTGGAAAAGCTTGTGTTCAAAAACCTGGCTCACTCATTATTATTGTCTGTGGCTGCTTTCACATGACAATAGCATAAGTGAATCATTAATCCAGCCTTTATAGCAAACAGTTGCCACTCATCTTTGAGTCTAGATAAACAAATGTCTGTCACAGTGGGTGACCAGACACACACCGAGATATACCCATGTAGAGGGCAATGTCCACCCCATTATAGTGTCTTCAGGGGCTTGGGGAGCCCCAGTCCCAAGGTTAGGCTCCTCACATCCCCTGGAGGTCTCTTTCAGGATTCAATTTTAAGGTGCTGGATTCAAGTTTGCAGTACCTGAATTAAAACCTGATTTACTTGCATTCTCACATTTAAACACATTTCTAGGAACTTTACCCAGATAAAACATGCTATGGCCACCACCAGAAAAAAAAATACTTAAAAAAAAAGATACTCCTATACATTACTTTTAGCTAGGAAAATCTTCAAAAGCAGTATCCAGCCTTCTCACTACAACATACCTCAGTAGATGATAATCCCAGCGTGGCTGAGCAAGAGAACAAGAGAGAGAAAATCAAGTTAAAAAAAAAAAAGAAAGAAAGAAATTCAACACAGTGATTCATGAAATGGAAAAGTGAAATTAAAATGGTCACATAAAAGTTAACAAAGCCCTTTCTGGAAGAAGTCAAACTAAATATCTGTCAGGCAAAACATGTACAGGTGCTGAGGAACTAGGACAGTAAAATTGAACAGAAAGACAAGGATAATTAGTATTTTTATTCATTATAGAATTTTGGACAATACATTAATGTAGCAAAGATGAAAAAAAAGCACATACACACATTTATTTTTACCAGCAAAGGCAATATTGTTAACATCTAAGTTTAAACCTTTCACAAATTTTTTCTACATATATGCTAAAAATTATTTGAGAATCTATTATCTAACCAATGTTTACAACATTTCTTTTCCACCTGACATTAACACAGCAAGTTTTTCCCTTTACTTATTGACTCTCATCGTTGTCGTCATCGTTGTCGTTGTCGTCGTCGTCATCATCATCATCATCATCATCATCATCATCATCCCTAGTGTCATCCGAATGTGCTATTCCCTGACTTTGACACATTTAGGTTATTTAGGGTTAAGACATTGTTTAGAAAATCTTTTTTAGGTTTGTCTATTGTATATGAGAAACATCAAGCCACAATTATAGTATAAATATAAGTATAAATTTACAGTATAAATATAAGTATAAATCTAAGTATAAATATATATGAGAAACATCAAGCCACAATTATAGTATAAACATAAGTATAAATATAAGTATAAATTTATAGTATAAACATAAGTATAAGTATAAATATAAGTATAAATACCATATACATGATGTGGAAAATTGAAAGTGTATAACTTTAACAAAAACCACGTAAACTATCTTTATGGAAGTATGAATAAAAAGGATGAATGTGCAATTCAACAGGTAGTTTGTATATAGTAACATAAACGGGTTGTTTCAAGCTGTGCCATCCAATGGGGCAGCCACTAATCCCATACAGCCATTTGAATTTAAATTAATTAAAATTAATAAAATCAAAATTCAATTGCTCAGTCACATTTCAAATGCTTACTGGCCACGTGTGGCTATTGGCTACTGTCCTGGACAGCACAGATTCACATGTCCATCATCACAGAAGTTTTCATTAGGCAGAGCTGGTTTAAAGCACTAAAGTGCCATTTTCAACAAAACAAATCTCTTCATTTCTTTTCTGATTATAAAAATGACACATATTTATTAAAACCTCTCAAATAAAACTTGAGTGTACATAGCAGGAAATAAAAGCCTTTCCTTAACCACTTTCCTATCTAAAAATTAGACCTGATGCCCACAAAAACCTTTCAGATTGTTTTAGATTAAAAGGATGGTCTCACGTTTTTTATCACAATTATAAGCTCTTTTTCAAATTGTGCCTTTATTTAAATAGTACATACCCCAAACTGTGTTCATGTGTCCACTATGAGCTGGCACTACACCAGGGTCTGGGCCTTCTGAAGTGGAAGCCTCGCTCTCTGCCCACAGGGGCTCGAGGACCCAGGAGAAGACAGAGCACTGGACGATGCACATGGTAAATACTGTGCCAGATTATGCATGGGCTGCAGGATGAAGTTGGGTGTGGGCATATCTTTTAGCCTGGGCTGTCTTAGGGTCACCCCTCACCTCTGGTCACCAAACTGCTGTCTCTCCTGGGCCCTCGTCCACTGGTTTTTTATTCCCAGAGGCTCATTTGTCCTCCTGCATTGGGCAGAATTGACCTTTTTTGGGCAGCAATGAAGGTTAAGGAGCACCATCTCGGTAGGAGGCCAAGCCCTGTGCTGGCCAAGGAAGTTACCAAGACTTCTTACTTTTACATCCAATGCACTCTTCCCAACACTGACCTTACACCTTCGTGCTGCAGCATTGGGTTGGATGCTGTCGGTCCCTCCCACCTCCTTGAGCTTCCGTCACACTGCTCATCTGGTTCTTCACCCACCACTCTAAATACTCCTCCTCAGTCTCTCTTGAGACCTCTGCTTCCTCTCCACCTCACCCTGCCAAGAACTGTTGCTAAACCCAAGATTCTGGCACTTACACTGAATGACTTACCAGACATCTTCCTGTAGATATCACTTACTTTCTAAAACTGGCCCCAAGCAAATGTCAGCAAAGTTATGGAGCGACCTGAACTCTCATATGGTGCCAGTAGGGGTACAGGTTGGTCTAACCTCTTTGAAAAACGCAATTTATACTAAGGCTGAACGTATATGTGTCATCTGATTTAGGAAGTCCACTCCCAAGTATTTGCCCCCTAGAAATGCATACTTATGTTCTCCAACCAACAAAGAAGTATACTAGATTCTTCATAGCTGCAGTATTTGTCATAACTCCTAAACTGGAAACACTCATGTGTCCATCAAGAGTAGAATGGATACCTGTGGTGGATTCACATAGTGGAACACTGTAGTTGAATGAAGAGGGATGATCTATGACTCCACAATATGGCTGCATCACACAATGTTGAGAGGAAAGTCAGATGCTAAAGTGGACATACCATATGATCCATTTAAAATGTGCAGAAACAGGCCAAAGTAATCTATGGCACATAGTCATTAGGGTCCTGGTCACACTCGGGGTGAGGAGAGGCAGGAAGCCCAGGGAGCGTGTCTGGGGGACTGGTAATGTTCTGTTATTGATTTGAGTGCTGGTTACTTGGGTGTGCTTAGTGGTGAAAATTGATTGAGCTTTACACTTACCTGTACTCCTCTGTATGTATATTATACATACATAAATGTATCTTATACTTCAAAAAGAGTTTTTAAAAAATCTGAACTCATTACATCCATCCTCAGCTTCTTCTTCTCCTTTCTCTATTTCTTGTCCTACTGAATGGCTCCACCGTCCACCTACTACCCCATCCAGAAACCTGGGACTCCTCTGAGTCACCTCTTTCTTCTAACCCCCCCGCATCCAGTGTCTACCAGGGGCCTTCTTTCCTCTCTACCCCATTGCCAATTCCTGCTTAAGGCCTCATTGTCTCTCCCCTGGATTCTCTCCCTGCTTAAGAGAGACCTTACCTCATCCATCCTCCATGCTGCCAAGTAAATGTAATGCAAACCTGATTGTGTCACTTTCCTGCCAAACCCTTTGATGGGTCCCCACTGCCAAGGTCTGAGTTCCTCCTCTGACATTCCTTAATCGTATGACCGCATCTCTCCATTTCCTCATCCTTAAAAAATAAGTATAATAATAATGTGTCCTTCAAGGGGTCACTGTGATTTATTTCCTGCCTATCTCTCCAAATTTATCTTTTGCACGCTGTACTACTTGCAATGCATCAAATGTGCCAGGCTGTTTCCTGCTTCCATGCTTTTGTCTGTATGATTTCTTGGCCTCAAATGCCCTCCCCTCCCAACTTTTCTGCTTGCTTCTCCTTTGCCCTCTGAAGAGGTCTTTTTCTGTCCCCCATGTAGAACTCTCCACTTGCTCTGGCCTTTTTGTCCCACCTCTTTCTTGTCTCTAGGTTTATCTAACCACCCATACAATTTTAGATATTGATAGAAAAGATAATTGATAATGACTGGTACCAAAGCATTCATTCATTTATTCATTCATTCATTCATATTCATTAAGCATCTATCATATTCCAGACACAGCTTTAGGTGCTGGGTATATAAGTAAACAAAATGAGAAAAACACCTGCCCTCATTGAACTTATGGTTTAACATGGGGGAATGGGGGCATAATGAATGAATGAAATGTAAAGACCCTCAGGTAGGTGGGTGCTTGGCATGTCTTCCGGGGAAGAGATGACAGTGACTTGGCTCAGGGTGGTGGCGGTGGAGGTAATGAGAAGTGACTGGATTTTGACAGTCTTTGGAAGGTGGCATTGACAGGATTGGCTGACAGATGATGTAGGTGTGAAAGAATGAGAGGTCTGAGGCCTGAGGTACTGGGAGGACTGGGGAAGCACAAGGTTCAGGGGGAGCAATGGGTGGAGATGTTCCTTTTGAGAGGCCAATGGAACACCCAAGTGTTGAGTTTGAGTGAGCAGCTGGCTGGAAACTTCTGGAGCTCAGGGGAAAATCCAACTTGGCTGGGTGGTACCCTGAGTTCGTTGCACTTAATGTGTACATGAACCCATAGCCTCAGTCCTATAGCTGTTTCCCAAGAACAGCAAAGTAGATAAGCAATTAGCATCTAGTTGATTTGGGAGTTAATCTGGGAGGTACTCGGATCCATTCCCATCTTTAAGAGAATCTGGGGATGATTGAAATGCGGAAAGACCCTTTAAGTTTAGGAAACATCAATTGTGTCAAGATCCTCTTTTGAGAGGACCAAAGGTGAAGTGAGTCAATCATTGGCAGTGTGTCCTTAGTAAGCAAATCAATTTGGCCCAGAGGCTGGGTCTGTGGCTGAAGAGGGTCAATGCACCAGCTGCAACTGAGCAAACCCAGAGTTTAAGTGAGGTTTTGGATGCATCTAATTGTTTTCCTCATCACCTGGGTCCAGGGGTGGGCCCTGTACCAGCTCTGCATCCTGCAGAAATAAAGCAGAAGGCACAAAGGAATGGGCAGTGGTCCCGCCACTGTCTGTCTGTGGAGTGAAGAGAACTAAGAGGAAGTCTGGTTTCACAGCCGCCTCCAGTGCTCACTCAGAGGCTGGGCAGATTTCTGGCATTTTTCACCCCCCAGACTCCCTTCCCCAGAAAACATTTGTTTTGCAGGCAGCCTGGGGTTCTGAGGCACCAGATCCTTATGGAAATGAGCAGAGAGAGAAGGAACAACAAGCATTTTACAGGAAAAGCTGTCAGCAAGGGAGTGGCTGCTGTAGTCCCCTCAAATGATTTAATCGCCAGAAAAGCTGGCGATCAAAAAGCAAAAGCATGTTTGACTATAACATTTTATAATATCAGACAATAACATTGTTGGAATGAGCAAAAGAAAACAGGGCAGCCTTGAAAGGAAAAAGAGTAAAAGATTTAGATTGTGTGGTTGCGGATTTTTCTCCCTACTGGGATTGTTTTCTCGATTCTTCCACAGGTTACAATGAGTTTGCACTAGAGCTGCTGAGATGCCTGCCACTCACCAATCTTAGAGTCATGCAATATGGGATCATCCTGCCCTTTTGCCCAAAAGGGCCACCCCATGGTGAAATACTTGTTACCACAGCAAGGAAATTCAAGGCACGCCTATTTCTAGAAATGTACCCTGCAAGCCTAAGAGGGAAAGTGTACATTAGCCACACATAGGAAAGACTATTTTAGTCTCTTCCTTTGGATGTCACTAAATACAGAGTTCTCCTTCCATGGAAACAGAGGAAAGCAGAGGAGAAAAGCATAAAATTATGAATGATAAAAACTGTCTCTGTCCAGCTCCCAATCTCCTTAAGGAACAAGAATAAGGCTGTGATAATCCCTCTCCATGAAGAAGAAAAGAAAGAGATTGCTTCTGGTGTGAAAGTGTTACTATTTTGGGTGACAGGCATATTCATGGGTAAATCTGTTATCTGTACCTGCTTCAACACAGATGAAGCACAAAAACATACGCTATATCACAGACGAAAGACCATATGTTACATGATTCCATTTAAATGCAATGTCCCAAACAGGCAAATCTATGGAGACAGAAAGTAGATCAGTGGTTGTCAGGGGCTGGGGGTCGGAGGTAATGGGGAGTGAGTGCTTAGCGTCTAGGGGATTCTTTTGGGGTCATGAGAATGCTCTAAAATTAGATCATGTGCTTCATTAATCTGTAAAGATACTAAAAATGATGGAAATGCACACTTTAAATGAGTGAATTGAATGATATGTAAATTATAATCTCAAGGAAGTAGCTTTAAAAAAAATTGCTATCCCTGATGGTTAACACACCTGGAAAGAGGACACACCTGAAAGAGGAAACTTGGTGATTTTTTACAAATACAATAACCATGACCAGATAATGGACTGATGTCATGTAATAGGATGGATATTTTAAAAATCACCGGCATTGAATCCAAAATGTACACTAGAAGATAAATAGAAGCTTGCCTCAGTTATAAGACATAAATAGTGCTTTACTCTGATGATTTGTGCATTTCCAAAGGAACCTTCATCCAATCCATAAATGGAGTCGGTCCATTTACCTTATTTCACTGCAATAAGGAGCCACTGCCACCGCAAAATAGAAACAGAAAAGAGTAAATTCGACAAAGAAACATTGTCTTCAGGTTCCCAGTTCTGCAATAGAATACATCTTTCCCATGTGCTTTGTGCCGTATTTCTCCATCTGGATTGTAAACTACTTTAGTGCAGTAATAATATCCTGTGTTCTTTTTTGTCTCCTGGAGCTTCCCTCTAGCTTAGTTAGGGGTAGTGCACTGGCTGGCTGCTTTCCTTCCATGCCTTGTGAGGATGGAGGTTTTGGCTTAGGTCAGGAAGAGAATTTAAGTTTCTCAAGCCTACCTGCTGGACCACATTCCATTCCACCTGGACTGATGGGATTTCCTGTGTAGAAATTTCTGGAGCTCCCCAGCCATGCCTAAAGATTGGTAAGTGATAGAACAGGAAAGAATGCTGTGCTCTGTGCCTCCTGATAGCATATCTTTTATTGCAGATATTCCCCGAATGGGTGGGTTTAATTTAAAAATGAGTTGGTAAACTTTTATAGGGCGTCTTTGCAGTAGGGGGTCACAGAAGCAGGGCTATTAGACTTAAGACTGAGAAAGCGACAAGGAACTTATCTGAGTGTCAAAGTCCTACATAATGTTTGGCCCACAGCAGGTACTCGGGGATGGTTCTTGAACAAACAGGGAAATGAATGAATAAATGGATAAATGAATCTCAATGCCAGTCACAAAGAGAAATCTCAGGGTGAGCCCTGTGGATATCTGAGAACCGAGGGTATTGGGACTAAACCTTGAAAGCCTGTTTAGATTTTCTTGCTGAGGACAGGGCAAGCAGTAAAGGAGAAACAACAAAACTCCAAAAACATCTTAAAGTATTAAATTACTGGGACAAGGTGCTGACTTTTAATTGCAAGAGGGACAAATGGCAATTAGTCTGAATGATCTCTATTTAGAAATATATTTGGGCTTGCAAAATGACCTTGGGATTATATCTTTAGAATCTTTTTCGGATACTGAGAAATGTGATTAAATAACAAAAGTCATGAGACTAGGGAATCATGAAAGCGAGTACTCGACCAGTAAAATATGAAAAGGGTAGTGAGGAGAATGATTTAAACCAGAAATTCTGACTCTATATGCATGAGATTCGTCATGTCTGTCTACCAGGTCATTTTCAGAGTAGGGAGGCCTCCTCCTTCTCCCTGCCCTCCTTCTTTGTTTCCCGTAACACACATAAATACCCAATAACCCCCAAGAAGACATTCAACCAATTTCTAATGTCCAGAACAAAACTAAAAAGGAATTCTTAGTCGATGGGTCCCTGAGAGTTGAGAGAGACACAAAAGAGTATTATTACAAAGACTGAGGATTTTAAAATTGAATTGCATGACATTTTAGAGATTTGTCTTTAATTTCTCATTTAAGCATATCATTCCTGCCAGGGCAATATTTAGCAATTTAAAAATTATTGAGTGTATTGAGTCTTTGGGGGCTTCTGACTTTCAGTTGGATTATTCTATTAGAGTCCAGTGGTACTCAACATGTTATGTTAATCCATATTTAAACTGGGATGACCTCAAGTCCCGATTTGCCTAGGACGGTCCTGGTTTACACCTGTTGTCCTAGCAGAATTATTAATAGCATCTTCTTCTACTCTCAATAGCGTCCTGGTTTAGAAGATTAGATTCTACAATCATTCTAACTTTGACTCCTAACAATTTTCAAGCACATGCCACACTTTCTTTTTGTTGTCATTGTTGTTGTTTCACTCCCACTTTCTTAATTGTTGCAATTTATAGCTATTTTAGACAAATTCTGAGACCCTTCCTTTTTTTCTTACCCATTTAAGCATTCTTTGAACTTCAGAAGGCTCCTCATGGAACCAGAAAGCCCATGGTGAGACAAAGAGGACTGTATCCACACAAAGACAATTGTTGTTCATTAATAACACATATTTAATTAATCGACATGGCTTCTTTGTTAATAATATTTAATTATTCACATTGCATTTCTATTAATCAGCTATATTATTAATTCAATTGAATTATTAAGGATTTAATGAAAGCCAATGGTTGGCTAGCACATACCTTCATAGCCAAAGAGAAGTAAAACCAAGAAGCCTTCTATCTTGCGTGGCATTCTCTCTCCCCTTGCCCTTGGCCGCAGCTCTACCTTATCCAAGTGCAGAGCTTCCCCAAGGAGCAGGAGCTTAACTTGAGCACTGGCCTCATTAAGCACCTTATTCCATTTAGTTCTTAAAGCTTTGGCTGAGCCCCACCAAGTTAACCCATATAGTTACCTGCCTGAATGAGGAAGTCTCCGAGAAGGATCTAATGTCAAATGATGTCGGTTTAACAAAGAAAGATATTGGTTTTAATCTACCTTTAAATGTAAGGGAAGCAGTGGAGGGAGATAGGAACTAGAATCAGAAGACCCAGGTCTTAATCCTTTCTCTGTCATTATCTTCTAGTGGGTGACCTTGAGCCCCTTCCCGCCAAATAAACACTAACATTGTTGAGTTCTATGAAAATGACATGGATTCCTCTCTTAAAAAACAATGTGGTGTTATGCTCATGCCTATTCACTCAGGAAAATGCTAAATTTGGGAGAGGGGAACGGTTACACACAAAGATATACATTGCTGGGTCATTTATAATAAGAAGTGGAAACAATCTACATGACCAAGGTGAAGGGGTTCAGTGCAACAGGTATGGTTAAGAGCAGATTCTCAATCCAGACTGGGTACAGATCCCGGCCCAACTACTTGTTGTGTGACCTTGGGCAAGTGACTTAAATCTCTTTGCTTCAACTTTCTGATCTGTAAGATGGTGATAATAATGCCTACTTCATAGAATTAGTTTGAGGCCTAAATGACATTGTGTGTGTGTGTGTATGTCTATATATATATATATATATATATATATATATATATATATATATATATATATATAATTTTATATTACATATAAATTATATATAATTTTATATTATATATAAATCATATATGTGTATATATAAAGTTCTGGAGATCTTTTTCACAACAATGTTAATATACTTCACGTTACTTAACTGTACACTTAAAAATGGTTAAGATGATAAAAAAAGAATAAAGTTAATGAAATGATTGTAATAGCAGGAAGAATCATGTGTCATACTCTTGAGTTGGAAACAGGTGCAAATTTACACACCATATGAGCAAAACTATGTGGAAAAGGGCAAAGAAAAAGATTGCGTTTCCTTTTCCTTTTTTGGTGCTTGGCCCCCACTATCCAACCTTTAGCCACCAGGGTCCCAGATACCTTTCCTTCATTCCTCTTGTCAAAGATGAAAAAGGCCAAGTTTTTTGAAAATTAAATTTATTGGAGTGACATTGGTTAATAAAATTATATAGGTTTCAAGTACACAATTCAATAATATGTCATCTGTATATCGTATTCACCATCCACAGTCAAATCTCCTTCTGTCACCATATATTTGAGCCCCTTTACCTTATCTACCTCCCCCACCTCCCCTTTCCTTCTGGTAACCACTAAATTGTTTCTGTGTCTATGAGTTTTTGTTTGTTTGTCTTGTTCATTTGTTGCTTTCTGTTTTAATATTACACAGATGAGTAAAATCATATGGTTCTCAACTTGTTTTGTCTGGCTTATTTCACTTAGCATGATGATCTCGAGATCCATCTATGTTGTTGCAAATGGCAGTACTTCATCTCTTATGGCTGAGTAATATGTATCACATCTTCTTTATCCAATCATTTGTTGAGGAACTCTTTGGTTCTTTTCATGTCTTGGCCACCAGGACATGCTGTTTTAAACATCAGGGTGCATAAATCTTTACAGATAAATTTTTCAAAAATTTGAAGTAGATATCTAGAAGAAGGATTGCTGGGTCATATGGTAATTCTATTCTTCATTTTTTGAGGAATCTCTGTACTGTTTTCCAAAGTGGCTGTACCAATTTACATTCCTACCAGCAGTATCTGATGGTTCCTTTTTTTCCCACATCTTCTCCAACACTCATTATTACTTGTCTTGATGATAGCCATTCTAACAGGTGTGAAGTAGTCTCTCATTGTGGTTTGATTTGCATTTCCCTAATATCTAGTGAAGGTGAACATCTTTCCATATGTCTGTTGCCCATCTGTATGTCTTCTTGGGGGAAGTGTCTGTTCAGATGCTCTGCCCATTTTTTTAATTGGATTGTTTTTGTTGTTGTTGTTGAGTTGTGCAAGTTCTTTATATATTATAGATACTAAACACTTATTGGAGGCATTTCTTGCAAATATCTTCTCCCATTCTGTTGGTTGCCTCTTTGTTTTGTTAATGGTTTCCTTTGCTGTTTGATACAGTGCCATTCATTCATCTTTCTTTTTACTTCTTTGCCTTTGAGGTCAAATTCATAAAATCCCCTCTAAGACCAGGGTCCATGAGTTTAGTACCTATGTTTTCTTCTACGTATTTATTGTTTCCAGTCTTATACTTAGGTCTGATTCATTTTGAATCAATTTTGCTGTATAGTGACAGATAGTCTAGTTTTATTCTTTTGCATGTGGCTTTCTAATTTTCCCAGCACCATTTATTGAAGAGGATATTTTTCTTCATTGTATGTGTTTGGTTTCTTTGTCGGAAATTATTTGCCCATATGTATATGAGTTTCTTTCTGAGCTCTCAATTCTATTGTCTGTTTTTCTGCTAATACCATGTTGTTTTGATTATTGTTGCTTTGTAGTGTAAATTGAAGTCAGAAAAAGGCCATTATTAAAAAGATAATAGTAACCTCCCCCAAAGGAAAATGTAATAAATTAGTAAAGAGGAACAACAACAACAACAACAGAAAACTAGAGAAATGTTATTCAATCAGCACTTATTGGGTGTCTACAAGTCTAACATTTTTTCTGTACTGTGTATGGATTATTTTTTCTCCAGTTGTCCAATTTTATTTATATTTTAAAAAATATTTGTCTGTTTTTTGTTGAGTACAGTTGCCATTACATATTATTTTATATTAGTTTCAGGTATACAACATAGTGATTAAGCACGTATATAACTTACAAGTGATCACCTGGTAAATCTAGTATCCACCTGACACCATACACAGTTATCACAATGTTTTTACTATATTCCCTATGCCCTTCTTCACATACCAATGATTATTTTGTAACTATCAGTTGCACTTCTTTCCTCCACCTTTTTCTCCTAGTCCCCACCTGCATCTGGCCACTCTCTGAGTCCGTTTCTGTTTTGTTTCTGATTTATATTGTTCTTTCATTGAAGGTCTGTTCAACAAACTCTACTGCTGTATTAAAAAGTACTGTTTTCCTTGCTCTATATTTTCGAGTTTAACAAAAAGTTAAGTCTTTAATAGTAACATCATAATAAATCATTAACAATTGAACTACAGTCAAAGAGCTGCGGTATTGCCATATTTCAGTTAGAGGCTTTAGGGAGCCCGCCTGTGCTGGATTTTCTGAGGTCCTGCCCTGGCCCTCCGAGTTCCAGAGGAGAGTGGGAGTAGGGCGGGCCCCCACCTCTGCTATTTTTCAGTTGGAACAATGGCGGCGGAGATGGGAGAAGGTAACGGTCACTACGCTTCTGCTACAAAGGTATTCCATTAAATAAATGTTTTTAAGGGAGAAAGAAAAGCACCTTGTCTTTGCCTGTCATCTTTCCACCCCGTCAACTAAACTAAAAAAAAAAAAAATTTGAGAAACAATTGGGAAAATAGCTGGCAAGCCAGCTGTGGTCCCACTGGGGCTCGAACCCAGGACCTTCTGCGTGTAAAGCAGACGTGATAACCACTACACTATGGAACCTCCTAGTAGGGCTCGGCCATCTTTTACATATTCATAGACTCACGTCAGAACCAGCGCCCCGTAGAAGCCCCGCCCTTCCGTTGTAGCTCCACCCATGACGCGCCCCCGCCCCGCCCCGCCCCACGAGATCTGCTGTTCGCGGCGAGGTGAAGGCTCTGCCTATGGCGTTTGGGTCACCCTTGCGACCAGGGTTTCCCCCTGGTCGTGAGCGCCGCCCCACTAATCACGCATCCTCAAACTTTTCCAGTGCTGGGGTATTGGCGAGGCCGGCTCCGCGGACGAAAGCGGACCGTGTCCCCGTTACGGGCCCTTCTGGTGGGTTCCCTCAGCCGTTGAGGGACCCGCGTTTTCCCCATTTTCCTCAGGGGCACACTGAGTTGCTTTCGGCGACACTGGAGGCCTTGAGTCCGGAGCAGGGCGGACAGGAACACCAATTGGAGCCAAAGATTAAGGCAGCGCGGTGTCTGGGCTGGGTTGGGGAGGGTCATTTTGATGTTGTCATTTATTTTGCCAGGGTTGGAAGAGGCCACGCTGGGGAGTCGGCCTCTTGCTGAGAACAAACAGGCTCTTACTGCTCTCCTGAACTTTTCCACAGCCTTTTCCCGCTCTGCAAGCCCGAAAGGGACTGAACATTTGAGGAAGTTTGTTTGCTCTTACTTGTCTAGGGCTAGGGTGGGATTTGGGGGGCCGGGTAGACAAACCACCCCTTCTGGCTGGGATTGGAGGTGTGAAGCAGCACCTGCCACAAGATTTGAGGGACCCAGCGTAAAAGGAAAATGTCAGGCCGCTTGTTCATAAGTTAAGAATTCCAATACGGTAGCCCCAGAGCATTAAACTCAGTGTGGGACCTTGACGATTGCACACAGGTCGAGGCCCGTGAAGCTGTCACTGTGCTTCCAGGCTTGTGGTCCCGATACGGTGCTGGGGACCTTCTATTACTAAAGGCACCTCTATGGTTTCCTCGGTTTTCATTGTCAGTGCCATTTGTCTGCCTCTCCCCACTCCCCTCAGTGCTTCTGGATGGATCTTTGTCAACATTGCCAGGATTGGTCACCATCCTCAAGCTCGAAAACCCACATAAAACTATTTGGGGGCATCTCTAAGTTTTGGACATGGCTGAAGGCTGTGACTGTTCTTTCCCTGGCGTCTTCCTCTGAAGCTAGCAGAGAAATGATACTGATGGAAAGCAACTCTTTCAGCCAGTTCCTGTCTTCCTGGAAGGCCCCTGGAAGAAACAGGTCTGTTGAAAGCACACTAATCTGGAGGGGCGGGGCACGATTCGGATTCTAGTCCTCTTTTGGTTACTCACTAGCTGTGTACTCTTGAACTAGTCAATTAACTTACCAGCCTCAGTGTTTTTTGTGAAATATGTAGTTGGACTAGACACCCTTACTTTTCCTCCTCTGTGTCTAAATATGGTCCCAACTTTCCAGGTAGGAAAATGGAGGCAGTTATCTGCCATGTAAATTTTTGCACAGAAATGGGGCCAGGCCTGCAGCTAGTGCTTGGGTTCTTTAGTACCAGTTTTCCTATGTCCTACCTGCCACCCTGTATTATTCATTATGGGGCCCCCTCCCAATATGCCTTTTTGTTGATACACTTTGAGAGGTCTCTTGAACACTTGGTGCTTAGATCGTGAGCCATGAGATGAACATGAGTGAACAGCCACCAGCCAGAGGATGATTTCATGAAAGCTCCTGTTTCCTGCTAGTCAGTGAGCTATAATGACTCCCAGGATGCTCAGTAACTATAAGTATATCCCACCTGTTTTTAAACCCCTACTAATTCAAAACAAGGCTGCCAAGAATTGGACCTAAAATTACACTCACCAGTTGTGTTTTGGTTTGTCCCCCTAGGGAACACTTTGCTCTTCTTCCAGCTTTCTGTCTGCCCATGCTACAAGGGTGGTTTCACGAAGTGCCGGCTTTGACCAAGTCCCCACATGTACACTCCATGTAGAAAGGAAGCTAGTGAACCTCTGATGCGTGCAACAGGGGTTTCTGCCTTTACTTAAAAACTTGCTTCTTTTCTCCTTTCCAACAGGAGGGAAACTTTCCTTCCACTCTCTACTACCTTTGAGGTATAGTCATAATTTTTATAATTAGTAAACTCCAATGTGGTTTGCAAAGTATTTTGACACATATTCCTGTGAGGTAACCATAGTAAATATTACTATCTCCATTTCGCAGCTGAAGAAGTGGAAGCCGAAGATAGTGAATGCCTTGCCTGAGATCATTCTGCTGGTGAGTGGCAGGACTGGGCTCATACTCAGTCTTCTGATACTCAAATGATTTCAGGAGGCCCACAAAAATGACATATTTTTCCCCATAGGAGTGCCATTGGTCTTTTGTAGTATTTTGTATGCATGCCATTGAGGAAATGGATACTTTTTCTTTTTTATCTTTTATAACTTTTTACAGTGAAATCCTCAAAAGCAGGAACCAAGAGCCTGTGGAAGCAACTGCTGCTGATTTTCACCTTGAAACCACCAGTCTTGGATAGTATCTAAGATGGCGACAGTTTTGCCTGGCACTTCAGTCTGTTCAGTCAGATTTATGAGGCCTGTCACCCCCAGGTATGCCCATAAGCATCTCAACAACTATAAGACAAATACATAAACAAACTATGACATAAAGACTAGAAGTTACTTTAAGCTTTTTGAGTCTTCTGATTTCTCAGATGTTTAGTGTGGCTTCCCCAGTGTTTAGCTTCACTGATGGAGGATAATTCAACCAAAGAGACTACAACCCCAAACACTGAGTTGATTTAGGAAACTCGGTTGACCTGATTTTATTTAGAAATGATTGTACTATGTCTTTCAGTGAGTACTCAAGTATTTACTAAGAAAAGTGAGTCATTACCTTAGTATGACAGAGCTTACCTTATGTTCCCCCATTTGCAGCTCAGTGGGTTCAGACTTTGAAACTAGTTGGAATGGGTATTTGTTGTTTTTTGCCCACCTAACTTTTCATAGTTGCATGCATTCCTCTCTACTTAGCCAGCTGAAGTACTGTCATTTTTATCACTTGTTTGTTCCTTTGATCCTGGTGCTTATTGGCCACAATCTGTTAAATCCAACTCTCTCCTTGCTCCACCCCTGAATATGGTCCCAGGAAGGACACAAATGTAGGCCTACTGGTTTCACATTAAATTCTTTACTTACCTTGTGGCTTAGCTGGTCAAAGCACGAGTCTAGTAAATTCTTTACTTACCTCAAGTGAGGCCCTGATGCACCCCAAAATTGTTTCCACTTTCCCTGTTCATTCATTATCTACTTCTCCTAAAGGACAGTTTCATATCTTTTCTCCCTAAACTGCCTGTATCTCCTTCCCCAATCTCATTTACAGCAGATGAACTTAATTCCTCATTTCAGTGAAAAAATGGAAGCAATCAGAAGAGAACTTCTACAACTACCCCCATATCTGCCCACCTACCTACATCTGTTTCCTCATAGATCTAGACCTGGGCTCTTCCTTTAGATCAGGGCTTTGTGACCACAGCCCTGTTGACATTTGGGACTGGGTAACTCTTTTGTTGTGGAGAGCTGTCCTATGTATTGTAGAATGTTTCATAGCATGCCTGCCCTCTACTCAATAGATGCCCATAGCTCCCCTCCCCAAGTTGTGACAACTGAAAATATCCCCTGGGAGGACAAAAATCTTGAGGACTCTTTGGCAATGTCTACAGATACTTTGGGTCATCATGATGGTGTGGGGTACTGGCAGATAGTGGGCAGAGACCAGGCATGTGGTTAGACATCCTACAATGCACAAGATAGCACCCATGGTTGAGAATCCCGCCCTAGATGAATTGTCTGCATTCCCATTGAAACCCAGCCCTACACTTACTCTTACAGGAGTTGGCACTGACTCGGTGGCATGTAACACACACAACATTTTGACGGTGTCTTTAATCTGTTCCAAAGCTACTGCCTTGTCTTCCGGTCACCTAATTGAAGTTATTATCACATGCCTTCAAAATGTATAGAAACACAGTGTAGCGCAATGTGGGAGTTTTAATAATATTTTTATTTTTCAATTATAGATGGAATATGATATTATATTAGTTTCAGGTGTCCAACATAGTGATTAGACATCTATATAACTCATGAAGTGATCACCCTAATAAATCTAGTGCCCCTGTGACACCGTACATAGTTATTACAATATTATTGACTATATTCCTTATGTTGTATTTTATATCTCCATGACTATTTCAAAACTACCAATTTGTACTTCTTAATCCCTTCTCTTTTTTTACTGACCCCCAGAACCCCTCCCATCTGGTAACCCTCAAAATGTTCTCTGTATCTATGAGTTTGTTTCCGTTTTTTGTTGTTGTTGTTATTCTTTAGATTCCACATGTACATGAAATCATATGACATTTGTCTTTCTCTAACTGTCATACTCCACTCAGCATAATACCCTCTAGGTCCATCATGAAATATCTTTTTCTTTTAGTCTGTGTGTGTCTTTTAATCTGAACTGAGTCTCTTTTAGGCAGTATATATAAAGATCTTGTTTTCTTATCAATTCAGCCACCCTATCTTTTGATTGGAGCATTTAATCCTTTTTCATTTGAAGTAGTTGTTGATAGATATGTAGTTATTGCCATTTTTTATTCATATTTTTGATACATATTTTTTTCTTCTTAGAGAAGTCCCTTCAACATTTCCTGTAATACTGGCTTTGTAGTGATTAACTCCTTTTGCTTTTCTTGTTTGGGAACTTCTTTATCTGTCCTTCCATTCTAAGTGATAGCTTTGTTAGATAATTTTGGTAGTAGGTCTTTGCTTTTTACCGCTTTGAATATTTTGTGCTAAACCCTTCTGGCCTGCAAAGTTTCTGTTGAGAAATCTGCTGCCAGTCTAATGGGAGCTCCCTTGTGGGTAACTGCTTTTCTCTAGCTGCTTTTAAGATTCTCTCTTTGTATTTAATGTTTGACATTTTAATGGTGATGATGTGTCTTAGTGTGGACCTCTTTGGGTTCATCTTGTTTGGGACTCTCTGAGTTTCCTGGGGTTGTATGTCTATTTCCTTCACCAGGTTAGGGAAGTTTTTTGTCATTATTTTTTCAAACAGGTTTTCAATTTCCTGCTCTGTCTTCTGGGTGCAGATGTTGTTACACTTGATGTCCCAGAGTCTCCTTAAACTATCTTCATTTTTTTGGCTGATTTTTCCTTGTTGTTGTTTGATTGAATGTCCTCTGCTACCCCATCCTCTAAATCATTGATGTGATCCTCTGCTTCATACACTCTGTTAATTCCCTCTAATATACTCTTCATCTCAGGTATTGTATTCTTCACTTCTGGTTCCTTGTTGTGTTTTCCATGTCCATTTTTATGTTTTCTATCTCTTTGTTAAATTCTCACTGAGTTCATCTACTCTTTCCCTAAGTTCATTAGCATCCTTATCACCAGTTTTTTGAACTTTGCATCTGGTAAATTGCTCATCTCCATTTTGTTTAGTTCTTTTTCTGGACTTTTGTTCTGTTCTTTCATATGGGACATGTTTCTTTGTCTCCCCATTTTGGCTGCCTCCCTGTGTCTGTTTCTGTGTCTTAGTAGGGCTCCTAAGTTTCCCGGTCTTGGTAGAGTGGCTTTATGTAGTAGGTGTCCTGTGGGGCCCAGGGGCACATTCTTCCTTGGTCACTGGAGTGAGGTGCTCAAGGTGTGTCCCTTGTGTGGGTTGCATGTGCCCATCTGTTGTAGTTGATCCTTGGTTGCTGTTTACACTTTGATGAGAAGGATTGACCCTTGGGCTGATTGGTCGTGAGGCTTGGCTGGTGACCGGTTGACCCTATGGAGCAGGACTCATTTAGCAGAGCTCTGGTGACTGCTCAGTCTGCCGTTTGGGTGTGTCCTCCTTGGATGCAGCTCTGGGTGGTGCTGTGGCTCCAGTGTGCTGTTCAGAGCAGGCCACTGGGTGTGCTGGCCCAAGGACCTTCTGGGAGGGGCCCAAATGCAGGCTAAGTTCAGCCACAGCCTGTGCACCTCCAGGGCCACCTGGTCAGAGTCACCGAGCAATCCACAGATGGCTGCTGCCCATGCTGGGCTTTTAGGTGCCTCGAGAGGCCAAACCAGAAACTGAGACCGGTTGCCTCAGTAAGATGTACGAGGAACGCCAGGGCCAGGTGTTGTTTCTTTGGGTTTTGTGAGCCTTTGAGAGATATTAGGAAAGTCCTCAGAAAGAGCCAAGACAGGCCATTTGTATGGAATAAACCACTGGAGGTGGCTTGGGTGGGCCTGCAGGTTGGGAGGGGCAGGGTCTCAGGGTCTCTTCTGGGAAGAGCGACCTGTGTTTTCCAGGTTGATGACAACTCAGATATGGTGGGCGCCTGCATCTGGAGGCTAGGAGGGGAGAGGACTCAACAAAGGCACAATGGATGCTGCCAGCCCTTCTGTTTGGGAGAAAGCTGCTCCTCCAGCCCTCACCCTGAAGCCTGATAGCTCAGTTCTTCCCCGTATGTCCCTGGCACTCCTCTAACCACTGCCCCAGTGCTGGAGCTCAGAGCTAGTGAGTCCATCAGCAAGTAAGGCTGAGCATGAGCCCTTTAAGAGGAATGCCTGCGACTCCCACAGCCCTCTGTCTCACTTAGCCACAATCTCTGCTGGTTTTTACAGTCAGAGGTTGTGAGGACTTCTCTCCCTGGCACTGGAACCCTGGTGTGGGGCCAGGACCCCTCGCTTCTCAAGTGGGGGAGGGGACTCTGTAGCCAAGATAGCCCTCTGGATTCTCACCCAGAACATGCATTTGTAGGTGCAGCAGGTTCACATCTCCGCCCCTCCTAGCAACCTCTTCTTATGCATGTCCCCAGTAGTATGACTTCTATTCCGCCAGACCTCAGGCGACTCCCACTGATGGTTCCTCTGTAGTTTTATTATAATTTTGGTGTGGTCACAAAAGGAGGTGTGTACAGTATCTACCTTATATGCCATCTTGAACAGAAGCCTAAAAAGAAGCATATAATATGGCTCCATCTCAAGGAGTTTGAAGAACATTTAACGCAAAAGACTGATTTGTTCCAAAATGTTAATGGATGATAATGGCTTGAAGTGGTTTTCCAGCTTAGGGTGTTATTGGATTTTAATTATGCCCTGTCTCCTCAAAAGAGGAAAAGGTAGAAAGTGGGGGAAGGGTGAAATGCAGAAACCTAATATTAAAGATGGTCTCATGTGGTAATCCTCTCAACATCAGCTATCTGTGATCTCCAAAATCACCCACAGTGCATGAGCTTAGATTTGATAGAGATAGCCACTCAAGAGAAAAACAGCTCAGCTAAAATTACTTTGTTTCCCCTTCCTTATTTATGTCTTGAGGTACCTCTAGATTTTTAAAATTTTAAAAATTTCAAATTACAGTTGACATACAATACCATACTAGTTTCAGGTCTACAACATAGTGATTAGACATTTGTATAACTTATGAAGTGATCACCCCGACAAGTCTAGTACCCATATAATAACATACATAGTTATTACAATATTAATGACTATATTCCCTGTACTGTATTTTACATCCCCATGACTATTTTTTCTTTTTTTAAATTTTTTATTTCTGAATTACAGTTAACATTCAATATTATATTAGTTTCAGGTATACAGCATAGTGGTTAGACATTTATATAATTTGTGAAGTGATATCCCCGATAAGTCTAGTACCCACCTGGCACCATACATAGTTATTGCAATAGTATTGTCTGTATTCCTTATGCTTACTTTACATCCCTGTGACTATATTGTAACTACCAATTTGTACTTCTTAATCTCTCCACCTTTTTCACCCAGTCCCCCATTCTCCAACCCCCCCATCTGGTAACCATCAGCTTGTTCTCTATATCTATGAATCTCTTTCTGTTTTCGTTTGTTCATTTATTTAGTTAGATTTCACACATAAGTGAAATCATATGATTTTGTCTTTCTCTGATTTATTTTACTTAGGTAATTCACTCTGGGTCCATCCATGTTGTCACAAATGATAAGATTTCATTCTTTGTTTATGGCCAAGTAATACTGCATTATAAATATGTACCACCTCTTCTTTATCCAATCATGTTTTGATTGACACTTAAGTTGTTTCCGTGGCTATTGTAAATAAGAAAAGGGAATCCTTGCACTATTGGTGGGAATATAAATTGGTGCAGCCACTGTGGAAAACAATATGGAGCTTCTTCAAAAAAATTAAAAATAGAACTACCTTATGACCCAGCAATTCCACTTCTGGGTATTTATCCAAAGAAATCCAAAACACTAATTTGAAAAGATATATGCATCCCTATGTTCATTGTAGCATTATTAATAGTAGCTGAGATGCCTCTAGTTTTTAAAGTCACTTCTCTGGGAGTATGTAACTGAGCACAGAACAATTTGGCTACTCCTCACTTTCATAGAAATCCACTTACAAGAAAATGTCTGATAGCAGCATCTAGCCAATGCTAATTGATGACAGAAATGAAATTAGCTTCCTCCTCCACTTCCCCAATACTTTATTTAGATTTAAAAGTGAATTCAACTATGCACACAATGGAACTTTTCATGAAGCTCTTGCCTATAGATGGGAAGATTCAAGAGTGGTGCAGGTATTAAAAAATCATGTGTAATTTTATTAATGATTTTAAGTATTTTTAATTTAGGAGATAAAGTTAGGGTGTAGTCTGAAGATTATATGTAATAATGAAACCAAAACTAATTAACAGGTTGTTTAACTCAGTTAGAGGCTGTCTGCAGGCTAGCAGCTTTCCTCTGCTAAATCTTGTTAAAATGCAGGGAGTTCTGTTTTGTATAGAATGAGCAGGCTGCCATGACAACTGTCTGTGAATATTATTTCAATATTAGTCATAAGTTTCTAGTGTCTGCCTCTGAGTCCAACGTTTATTCTAAAATCCAGATGCATGTCTATTCTTAAAGGAGTTTTCCTGGATGTGTTTATGAAAAACAAAAAACACTTTCAACTGGCTGAGTTTTATCTTTTGGAAGAGAAATTTGAATGAATTTATACAATTGCAAATTATAGATTTTATTACTGCTCTTTTCTTTTGGAAAGGTGATTTGGGTATGAATTTATATTGTACTTGACTATACATTTGGAAAATTCCCCTCTAGTTTTATAATCCTTACATTAAATTATTTTTTTTTCAATCTAACAGTATCAGAAGGGATCTTGTGGTTGCAAGTGACAGAGGATTCAGCTCAAACTGAATTAGCAAAACCAGGATCAAAATGAATCTGACTTGGGCATTCCAAAGGTAAAATTTCATCTACAGATTTAGGATAGAGGGCTTCAGCTCCATTTCCCTGCCTCTCTCCTGGTCTGCTCTTCTCCATGTATCGATTGCACCCTGCAGATTGAATCTTCTTATGGTTACAGCCTTGCTCAGAGCACCATCCTTGGGGAGAAGAGTGAGTCTGTTTCCTAGCACTCTCTCCTGAGATGCACTCATATTGCCTATCTTTAGCTATGTACCCATCCAGTCACTCCCTTTTGCCAGAAGAAGTTGTGCAAACTGCCTTAGGCCAGAGTTTTGTACTCATTCCAGGATAGTCATTGTGGTTTGGGAAGTGGGCTCATGCTAATTGGATTAAGCCATTCAGGTCCCATACTTAAAATGGGGAATGGTGTTAATCCCACTGCAAACCATAGGGTTGAGAATAGGGAGAGGGTTGATTTTAAAAAGGAAAATTGGAGTACTATTGCAAGGAAGTGAGGGAAATACTTGCTAGTCACCTGGTTAGGGACCAGAATTACCTAGGAGAGGGTTGATTTTAAAAAGGAAAATTGGAGTACTATTGCAAGGAAGTGAGGGAAATACTTGCTAGTCACCTGGTTAGGGACCAGAATTACCTAAATAATAATGGTAATAGCTAACATTTATTGAATACTAACTATGATCAGGCAGTCAAACTGCTCTACAAGTGTATTGGTAGAAAGGATGTGTTTGGCTTCATCTAATAAGGTAAATGAAATAGCAGAAACCTAACACAGAGGGTTGCTTTTTATCTCAGAATAGGTGATATGAAGTCAGGAAAGAAGCTTCATATTGTCATTTACATCTCAGGCTCTTCCTTCCATCTTTCTGCATTATCACTTTCAGCGGAGGCTGTCTTCCTAATGTACTCAAGAGGGCTCCTCCTCTCCTCCAGGCATTGTGGTTTTGGTTACAGACAGAATGGGGGAAGTACAAAGAGGAAAGGGCCCAAGACAGCTGAGTCACTTTTTTTTTTTTAATTAGGAAAATAGCTTTTCTGGGAGCCTCAGCCAGTGGATTTCTGCTTTATCTCATTGGCCAGAACTGTGCTACATGAACACCCCCAACTGCAAGGGAAATTAGCAAATCAAGTTTTGTTGGCTGAGTCCATTGCCACCTACAACAAAATTGGGGTTTTATTGGTAAGGAAGAAAGGCAAAATGAATATTGGTTAGACATCTATTGGTGGCTACCACAATACATATTAACTCACTTATTCCTTATATCAATCCAG
The DNA here is from genome assembly GCA_030015415.1 of Cynopterus sphinx. Lineage (NCBI taxonomy): Eukaryota > Metazoa > Chordata > Mammalia > Chiroptera > Pteropodidae > Cynopterus > Cynopterus sphinx. The sequence goes on from CM057388.1 coordinate 9,083,776, forward strand.
TGTGGTAAGTACTATTACTATCCTGGTTTTCTAAGAAACAGGCACAGAGAAGTTATGTAATTTTCCCAAGCTCACACACAGCTACTAAGCAGGTATAGCTATAATATCACTCCAAGCAATCTGATTCTAGAACCACATTCTATTATGGCCCTCAGGCATGTCCTGACTTAAAGGCCAGACCGCATTTCTTCTCTAGGACATGCATCCATTTGGAAAATGCAGGTCTCGCCTAGAAAAGGTAGTATTTGTTTAGCACTTTATAGTTTATAAATAATTTTTCACTTAGATTATTCCATTTATTATCTCCATTTCTTACATGAGAAAACTGTGGCTCAGAGAAGTTATGTAATTTGCTTAGGTCCCTAGGTTGTAACTGGCAGGGCTGATATTTCCTTGAAATTTCAAGAACTTGCTTTTGGTCTCCTTTTCTCATCCTCGTACTCTTCTGGGCACAGAAGACTTAATTTAAACATTTTTTTAATGGCAATATTTTGTTATAGGCCCTATATTAACTTCACAACCTTTTCAGGAAAAATAATCCAGAGAAATCTTGGATCTCTCAGCAACCTGTTTTCATAGTATCCTTTTCATGTAGCCACACCAGCAAGAACATGTTGGATCAGCAGGAACTGTGTTCTGTGGTAAGAAACAGAGACCAGAAAAGGGAGGTTTTTCTTCTCACATAATATAAAATCTGAAACTTCATTCATAATATAAAAGTGTTCATCACAAATAGCTTGTATCTACCTGTTTGAGTCATTAAACATATAGAAATTTCTTGGCCTTAGTTACATCAGGTTAATTTATATTATGTTTCCTTGAAACTGCTTTGTAAATTGGACTTTTCGCTAAGAATGATAGTCTACCTCACTGGGGTAAATTAGTGAAGTTTCACAGCATTACTGACACCTCAGTCTGTTTTTTAATTGTTATTTCTCTCAGTCTTTCCAAATGTTTAAAATCCTTAGCTTATGGCATGGTTCTATTTATGTATCACAAAATTCTTTTTTTCTGGTGATACTACTTGAGCTGATCCCCACCACCCCCCAAAATCACAAGAACATTGTAGAATATAGTTTGACTTTGAAAGTTATAAAATCCTAAGTCTAAGGTTTCCAAGTTTAGTACCTAGGTTTTTTTTTTCTTTACAATTTATTGTTTTAGGTCTTATATTCAGGTCCTTAATCCATTTTGAGTTAATTTGGTGTGTGGTGATAAACAACAGTCTAGTTTCATTCTTTTGTAGGTGGCTTTCCAGTTTTCCCAGTACCATTTATTGAAGAGGCTTTCCTTTCTCTATTGCATGTTTTTGGCTTCTTTGTTGAAAATTATTTGTCCATATAAACAGGGGTTTACTTCTGGACTCTAAATCTGTTCCACTGGTCTGTATATCTGATTTTTTGCCAATGCCATGCCCTTTTGATTATTGTCGCTTTGTAGTATAATTTGAAGTTGGGCAGAGTGATGCCTCTAGCCTTGTTCTTTTTTCTCAGGATGCCTTTTTGAAGCCATTTGGCAATTCAGAGTCTTTTGTACTTCCATACAAATCTGATGATTTTTTTGTTCTATTTCTTTAAAGAGTGCCAGTGGGATTTTGTATCTTCTTTAATTTCTTTTAGTAAGGTCTTATAGTTTTCATTATATAGGTCCTTTATATGTTTCATTAGATTTACTCCTAGCTATTCTATTCTTTTTCTTGCAATTGTGAAAGGAATTGTTTTTTTTTTTTTTTCATTTCTTTTTCTGACAATTCATTATTAGAGTATAGGAATGCTATGGATTTTTGTACATTGATCTTATATCCAGAAAATTAATGTATTTGCTTATTATTTCTAGTAGTGTTCTTGTGGATTCTTTAGGGTTTTCTATATAGAGAATCATGTCATCTGCAAATAGTGACAGTTTGACTTCTTCATTTCCTATTTGGATGCCTTTTATATCTTTCTCTTGTCTGATTGCATTCTCTAGGACTGCCAATATTATATTGAATAACAGTGGTGACAGTGGGCAACTTTGTTTTGTTCCTGATATTAGAGGAAAGGTTTTTACTTTTTCATTGCTAAGTATAATGTTGGCTGAGGGTTTGTTGTATATTACCTTTATTATGTTAAGGTACTTTCCTTCTATATCTATTTTATGAAGTGTTTTGATCATAAATGGGTGCTATATCTTGTCAAAGGCTTTTTCTGCATCTATTGATGTGATCCTATGATTCTTATTTTTTAATTTGTTTATGTGTTGTATCACAACAATTTGCATATGTTGAACATGTGATATGAATCCCTGTTCCTTTGGGATGAAGCCCACTTGATCATGGTGTGTAATCTTTTTAATATATTGATATTTTCAGTTTGCTAGTATCTTATTTAGGATTTTTGCATCTGTGTTCATGAGAGATAGAGGTCTTTAGTTTTATTTTTGTGTTATCTTTACTGGGTTTTGGTATCAGAGCAATATTGGCCTCATAAACATGAGTTAGGAAGTATTGCCTCCTCTTTGATTTTTTGGAAGAGTTTGAGGAGGATAGGCATTAAATTTTCTTTGAATGTTGGGTAGAATTCACTGGTGAAGCCACCTGGTCCTCCCAGGCCTTGTTTAGCTAATAATTTTAACATTCCTCCAAGAAACCAACTTTTCTTTATTTTCTATGTTCATAAATAGAAAAATGGTTTACAGGGAGGCAATGGTGGCAAAAAGGGAGGCAATGGTGGCAAAAAGAAAGCTTTTAGAACCTGGGACCTGCCTTTCCAATAAGCAGGAAGTGGTTTTCATATGCAGGTTATATCTTTCACTTTTTGTTGTCAGGTGCTGTCATGTCTGTTTGTGACATCATAAGGTTGCCAAAGCAACCTAATAGAGACTCTGCCTCTGGAAAATTTCAGATGAGGCTGAGGAGTCAGTCCTCTTCAAGACCTGTAAGTGTAAAGATGATTGTGTCCTGAGCATGGAGGTTAATTAGGTAGAAAGATTCAGCCACTAGCTAGGAGTTTATTTTTATTGAGCCCATGGGGAACTGACAACTTTGGAAGGTAAGAACTCTTAAAGGAGAGGAGGAGTTGAATGAAATCTGGGTAGGCCTGGAACCATATGTTTGAAAGTTAATCTTCCTCTGTTTAGTTGTTGGGCTACCTCTTGTGGACTTTATATTTTGTGTATAGAGTTTATTATACTTTGATATATATTATATTGGAGCTATCTTTATAGTGTAGAATTGGGTCACCAATTAATGGAAAGGGTAATGGAAAGGGTATCGGCCAAGTTGTACAACTGACGTTAGGGTGCCACCCAGTAAGTAGTGTTAAATAAGTGATGAATCTCTGGGCCTGGATTTCTTTCCCATAAAATGAAGGACCTTTCTGAACAAGTCCACAGGATCAGAGTCTATGGACTCACCTGATTTAGAGCTCTGGGTCAAGAACCACATGGTGGTCTTTTAAGGGGACTGCACCATCTGTGCTTAGATCAGTTTTGCCTAATTCCCAGTGTTTTGGTATGAGGAGGAGTTGCATAAATGTATATTCTTTTTTTTACTTTTGTCTTGGAATGGCATATTACAGGTTCTGAAGAAGGAAAATAAGAAGGAATTACATCGCCCTTCCATTGATTCATGCTAGATGTCAAACTGAGATACACACACAACATAAGCACATAGAAGCTAAAGGAACAGATTGTGGCAATATATAAAAATATCACAACTCTCTAACCAAAAATCATTCCTGATAAGCAGATTTGGAATTCATACAAAGCACGCATAACTCTGAATATCTGAATTGTACATTGCCAAGGTAAATTATTTCTACATAGTAATTATAGATGAAGGTATGTTGGATTATGTGATAATACCTGTATACCTTGGTTTACAGACACCTCTCTCTTCTGGGCCTCTTTCTTTCTTGATTTCTTCATTTTTTGGATCTTTTGTTCACTCTTTCCTTTTTTCATTCCCTTTCAATGTCTATAGTCCCCAGGGCTCTGCTTTTGCCCCTATTACCTTCTTACTCTCCAAACTCTCCCTGGCTATTTTATCTTCTCTAATTGATTCAGCTGTTATTGGCACTCTGCTGACCTCTTTAATAAGAATCTGATTTATTTCCTGGGCTCTAAATGCAGGCTTCTACTGCCTATGGGACATTTCAATTCATTATTTTTCTCCACTGTAAACACACTTGTCCCCCTTGTGTCCTACTGCTGTACCTGTTAATACTCTTCAGCAATTAATGGCATCACCCACTAGACTATAAATTACAAGAAGGCAGGGACTGTGTCTATTGTCTACTGTTGTACCCAGCACCCAGCATAGTGCCTGACACACGGTAAGTAGTGTTAAGTAAGTAATGAATCCACCTATTATTCCAAACTAGAAGCCTTGGAATCATTCTTGATAACTCCATCTCTCTTGCTCCCTTTGCCCTGTCTGGGACCTATGGGGTTTATTACCTAAAAGGCTTTCACATTTGCCCCTCCTCTCCACCCCCATTGCTGTGCTTTAATTCTGCCCTTATATCTATCTCCTGGATTGTGGCAGGAGCTTCTTTACTGGTCTTCCTATGGCTGACTTTTTCCCAGTTTGTCACCACCTGACTCTAAAGGTGATCTTCCTAAAATTTGAATCTAATCAGATTACTCTCAGGCTCCCCTTCACCCAGAGTTTGCAGTCTGGCAGCATCACATTGAATCCATGGAGTTTATACAGTGTTTTGAGAAAATGAGAATTATTGTATTTCGTTGATTCTAAGATGCACATTTTTTTCACATTTCAACACCTCTGATATTGGAATGTGTCTTAAAGTTGATGGAATGTCATAGTTTGATGGTTGGGTTTCTTCTTATTGGTACATAAATTAATGATGCAGCTTGTAATTGATGGCATCTTAAATTTGCAGAAATATACTCACATTTAAAAATAGAGAGATTTTACATAAAAATATGTTCAACTTCTGTTGAAAAATTACATTGGGCAACACTGGGCTGGAATTTCTGAATGGCAGCCTAAGAGGGAGCTACCAATAAGTAGTAGCTAGCTACCTTAGATAAAAACTCTATAAATATCCCATCGTTTTTCTACCCAGGCTGATTTATTCATTTATATTATTTTCCTTGGCTCATGTAAGTATTTGAAATTGCAATCCCCAACTGATGGGTCGAAGTCGGGATTCTTTGTTATGACATACAAGAATGATCACAGTTGGCACCATCCTACCTCCCCAGGTTCACTTCCCCATCCTCTGTTCTATACACCCTCTATCCCCCAGACTCAGGAAACACTACTAAAGTATAACATGTTTCAGTGTTCTCTGGAATGCCTTTCCCACCTTTTATCCTCTATGAAACATATCCTGACTTGCTTTGGTCCAGCTGATCTACTTCTGGACCCCAATAGTATCACGGGGCAGATAACTCTGGACCTACATCTTCTGTTTCAAAATTATTTGTAGACAGGCCCATAGCCTGTATTACACTATGCACCTGACAAGGAAATTAATCAGAGCTCATTCATCTTTGTATCCCTACCTGGTAGATGGAACACACTCAATATCTGTTGAGTAAAAAATGGAAAGGGTGTGTTTTCTGACTGGGAGCTCTGTTCTTTGAGTTTTACCCATGGATCAAGAGCTGAAAGTTAAGTGAGCAGGAAAGGCAAGTTTTTCCTAGTGTTTGTCATTTACAGAAGAAGTCATTGGTTCTGGCTGTGATTTAGGAAGGCCCTTGGCAGTCAAAGTTAGCCCATGGGGACTTTAAAATCTGCAGACCCAAAGGCAATAAACCAGAGCCAGCTCTGTGAAGCCTTTTTAAAATTTATTTTTAAATTAGTGTGCAGTAAAATTGACTTGTACACTTCTGTGAATTTGGACATGTGGTTAGATGAGTGCAACCTCCACCATAATTAAGATACAGAATATTACCCCCCAAAACTCCCTCAGCTATCCCTTTATAGTCACATCTTCTCCCATCCATCAACCCTGGCAACTACTCATCACTTTTCCATCACTACAGTTTTTTTTCCTTTTTGAAAATCTCATATAAATATAAACAACCTTTTAAGTCTGGCTTCTTTCACTCAGCATGATCCTCTGAGATTCATCCAAGTTGTCTGTATCAATAGTTTGTTCCTTTTTATTGCTCAGTAGCATTCCATTGTATGGGTGTCCCACAGTTTGTGTATTTATTCACCCATCAAAGGACATCTGGCTCTTTTTAGTATTTGACCATATGAACCTGTTGATACAAGTTTTGTGTGAATATAAGTTTTCATTTTTCTAGAGTAAATACCCAGGAGTAGGATCACTATGTCACATGGTAAGTGTATCATCAACTTTATAAGAAACTACCAAACTATTTTACAGAGTGGCTGTATCACCGGCAAAATATGAGAGTTCTAGTTGCTCTACATTGTAGCCAGCACTGGGTATTATTGGTTTTTTTTTTTAACTGTTCTAATAGGTCTGTAGTGTTATCTCATTGTGGGTTTAATTTGAATTTCTGCTTCCTCAAATCCAGTTTGGAGGAACTGGAGGGAAAAAAAATAGTCAACTCACCACCACTTTTGGTGGTACTTTAATCTCCAGTCTTCTCAACCCTGCTTCTGCTATTTACTTTTCAAAGTCCTTGTGTTACTTATTTATGACTGTGTAACAAATTGCTCATAAACTTAGAGACTTAAAACAGAGTTACGATCTCATAGCTTCTGTGGCTCAGGAATCTGGGCGTGGCTTACACGGGTCTGCTATCTTAGGATCTCTCACAAGCTTGCACCCATCATGGTGTTGGCTGGGCTGCAGTCATCTTAAGGCTTAACTGGGGAAGAATCTGCTTACAAGCTTATGAGGCAGGATTGTTGGCAGGATTCAGTTCCTTGGGGGCTTTTTGACTGAGAGCCTCAGTTCCTTGCTGGCTTTTGGCCAGAGACTTTTTCCAGTCCTGTGCCATGTGGGCCTCTCCAACATGGCAGCTTATTTCATCAAAAGCACTCAAGTAGCAAAGGCAATAGAGTGCTAGCAAAGTCACAATCTTTTATAACCTAGTCACAAAAGTGACATCCCAGCACCTTTGCCATATTCTTATGATTAGAAACAGGTGGTTAGGTCTAGCTCACATGGAAGGGGAGGGATTTCACAAGGGTGTGGAGACCAAGAAGAGGGGATCATTGGGCGCCATCTTGGAGTTGACTTGCCACAGTGCTCAAACAGCCACTCAATGGATTCTGTCCAAATGTTATAGCTTTTTTTTTTCTGTGGGAGAGACATGGAAGAGTGAGTAGAGTGTACTTGTTCCATCTTACCCAGACTAGAACCCTCTGTGAAGCTTTTCGATTTGATTTATAAACATTCAGAGTTAATTTAAGGAGATTTAAAAAAAGAAAACTCAAGCCATCTAGGCCCAAGCTAGGGTTAAACAGTGGTCAAAATTTAAATTCTGTTACATACTAATCTTCTATTTGTTAAATTACAACCCTGGAAAACCCAATTTTTGTATCCAAGATGGAGCCTTTTCAAAGCTGAACTTAGAAATTTCAACACATGACAGCTATTTCAGCCTGTCATTGTGGCTGCTGACCAGGTGACCCCAACAGACACACCTTGTCAGCACTGGCTTTTATGAATTTCTTCTACCTAAGAGTGACTCATAACCCAGCTTTGATTTTAATAACTTGCCAAATCTGGCCTCTTTTTTCTCCTACTTAGTGTGGTTTTTCATTACCCAGAATTCTTCCCTGTTAATAAGTTTGACCCTTTCTTCTTTATTTAAATGTAAAATTGCTTGGTATTTCTTCCTTGTCTTTGAAAGGGAGCAGGCTCTTTAAATCAAGGATTTTTGAATGTTTTTGATCATGAACCCCTAATACAGGTATATATACTTATTCACAACTAATACTGTTGAACTCACATATTATATACATTACCAAATATACATAAAAATAGAAAATTCAAAAATAATTAAAAAATAGATTAAAAAATGAATTCTAATGTTTTGCTTTCTACTCTACAACAGATCTTCTGTGCTTCTACTGTGGGGCAGGTATCTCAATTTAGAGACTCTCAGGTGCTAGGAACCTGGGATAGGGTGTGATTGCTTACCACTGGTCCTAGCTCCAGAAGGCTAGCTGAAGGGCTAGCCCTGTCCAAGCTACCCCTCTTTGGTGCTATTGGGCATTGAGGTATGAGTGGACTATGAGTGGACAAACACCTTAAGTACTCACTGCCAAACTGACCTACACACATCATTGTTTTCTGTCTACTTCCAAAGCCAGCTGTTTTGCCTAGATTCTAGTGCATTCCCAGTATGTGTCATGACCAATAATAGGAGCTGCCCTTTAGAATTACTTTTTCTTGGTAGAAAATGGAATTGTGGCTAGCTTCAGGAAGCTTATGAAATAGGATAGGTTTGCCTGCAATGCACAGTCCTTCCCTTGTGAGGTAACCAGCCTTCTCCATCCCCTATCTTTCTGTAGTTTGCTACTACCATAGACTAATCAAGGTCCTGGTTTGAGTTCCCTCAGAAGCAGACCCTTAGACAAGCATTTGAGAATAAGAAGATGAAGGCAAACCCAGTAGGGGAGTGGGGAAGTGAGGAAAGAAGAGAAATAGCCAAGAAAGAGCAAGTCTTGCCTGCAGAAGTAGAGAAGCTGCCATTTTTCAATTATAGAAACCAGATACCTTTCTCTACCCATTTGAAAGTCTAATTGCAGCATTATAATTATGACCACAGTTCATTCTGATCTTTATCTCTCCCATTTCACGTCTTTGTTAGGTTCTGTAAGATATACACATGTGTAAGAATACCCTCTTCTCCCCGTCACCTCTTTTCCTCTGGTTAACTCCTAACTCTGGCTGCTCAATTGCCAGGCCGGAGCCCAGGCATCACTTCTTCTAGAGAGCCTTCCCTCATCCCCCTTTCTGGGATGGGGCTTCTTTTCTGTGCCCCCTATCTGTCCTGTTAGAGATTATATCATATGGTGTTGCTTTCACTTATTCATGTAATAAATATTATGTGCCTGGCACTGTTTTAGGTACCTGGAGCTTATTATATTCCAATAAGGGAGACAGATTTTAATTTGCCTTTCTATTTCAATTTCTGATTTACCTATGTGTTCGCTTCACCTAACCATGTCCATTTTCTTCACCATTTATGTCCCTCTCCCTTAGCACTGTGCCTGCCACTTAGTAAAAATGTGTTGAATGGAAAAGCAAAAGGCATCTTAGTTAAGGATGATTTGATATTGTTATGGCTTCTTCTGGGAGGGGGTAATTGAGCTATTATCTTTCTTATTGGCTATTTTCTTATGATGATGTGCCCATTGAGAGATAAATTGACCCACCTTGACAGATAGGGGTATAATTCTGTTAATGAGTGAATTTGGAACTGTTAACATTACTTTACCCATTACTATTATTGTTTTCAGGAGAGGAGAACACATCCCTGCTCAGCTGGAGGGAAGCCAGAGAATATCTGAATAGAGGCTGGAACCTTCATTTTGCAAACTTACAAGGTGCTGAAGCAGTATAGTATAATGATTATAAGTAGGGATTCTAAAGTCAAGTGCCTGGGTTCAAATCCCAGTTTGGCTACTTATTTCCTATTCGACTTTGGGTTATAGTTCCTAATGTGTAAATAGGGATAATAATAGTATATACCTCATAGGATGGTGTGTGAATTAAATAAGATTAACACTAGGAAAATTAACAAGTGTCTAGAAAATAATAAGTGCTTAATAAATATTATTATTATTGTGATTTATTCACATATATCAATGCTTATTCATTTAACAGTTGGAGGCTGGCTATAGGACTCTTTGTGGTGCTCACAGTAGCATTTTAGTGTTGTTTATACAATGGAAAAATATGGTGAAGTTCTTCATTTTAAGAAAATTCTACATTTTAGACAAATCACATAAAGGGCATAGCCAATACAATTCATGGTCCAGAATCTGGTCATTTAAATAACCACTAAATCATAAGTTATTTCCCTCCTTTCCTTTCTTTCTGTGATTAAACAAGTATTTAGTGAGTACCTCTTATGCATTTGGTGCTAGGAATGCCAAGAGGAATGAAACGAATTCTTTCCCTTATGGATTTCACATGTAAAAGGACAAATTACAGTGCACTCTGGGAAGTTCTATAATTGGACACACACATGGCTTTGAGTGCTAGAAGACAGTGACTAACTCCTCTTTGGTGATTCAGGAAAGTCTTCACTCAGAGGAGGTGACATTTGACCAACTGTATCTAGACATAGCCATCATTTAATCACTGTGGATTGAATAGGCATTTGGCCTGAAATGCAGCCATATAGTGACATTGTCCACTATTTTTTTGGAAGCCTGGGTAATTATGCTATGATTTACAATATGTATGGCAGCCCCATCAGGTCTTAGTCTTGGAGTCCCTTCTATGGAAACCTGTAAGGTTGCATTGCCATATAATAAGGTCCTCTGATAATATTTAATGTGCTAATAGGAGTGCAGAAGCCCAGAGCTGCCTTTCCAGTTATTTTTAAAGTGACTCCATTAGATTAAATAGCAAGCTAGGTAACCACTTTACTGGATCTCCTGTGGCACTCAATTGCAGAAAGGAATAGGCTAAAGAGCAGTTTGGGGGGGTTATGAAATGATTATGGCTGGAGTCCTTTAAATTCTAGCTCTTGTTGCCTAAGGCCGATAGGCTAAGGCCTTTGCTGTGTAACCAGCTAGGGAGAGTTTGGGAGGAAAATTGCTGTCAGTGCAGCAGCAGACAGTGTGAGATTCTGGAAATGAGATCACCCTTGGATTGCCTCAAAAAACAACAGAACTATGGCTGGTGGCATCCAGAACTGACATCGGCACTTTGAGTTTTCAAATGTGTCTTCTTCCTCTTCCTTCTCAAACTCAGCAAAATTACGGGCCAACTTTCCTTTTCCTTTCTGCTTAATGGAGGGAGGTGAATCTCCCTTTCACAAATAGTTCTCCAATAAGCAGCCAATAGCTAGAGGAATAAAAACGTCATAAATAAATTTGCTGCACAGCATCCAGTGGCTGCTCCCTTAAACCTATGCTTTTTCAAGTCCTAAGGAGGACCGTTTAGTGTTCCCACTTCCTTCTCTTAATCATACCCAGGTTACTGTAATATTTCCTAAAAATCATCCTTGGTTGACTTAAAGAGTCAGCCATTGAGTGCTTTTCTGCCTTTATTTACCAAAATTCTCTTTTATGCTTTTTACTGATGCAGATTATGTATGCAAACAGAGGCTTGGTCCAGCTTGTACAGAGCCTGGTCCACTTGGAAGCAGTCATGTGATCACAGCCCATTACTTGAGCACATCCCTTTTATCTCCTAGCCCAGAACAGGGCAGGGTTGGGGCAGACAGCTGCAGCTCCCTGGCCAGCTCAGTCTCTCTGGGATCTGTGGCTCTGGGTTCGCCTTCCAAGCTGAAAGGCAAAGCAGCCGTGGCCTGTTTGAGTTATTTCTTTGTGTGTGCGGGTGTGTGTTTATTTTTTGATTTATTTAAGCCAGAGCTTGCCCTGCAGAGAGCTGCAGAGATGTGAGATGTGTAGTGTGTGTGTATATAGAGGGAGGTGCTTCAGACAGAGCTGGAATTCTACTTTTTTTCTTTCAGACCTCAGCATTTTCCATAGAGAAGTTTTTTTCTCCTTTTTGTTTCTCTTGAAACATCTGAAGTGAGGAAAATCCTCTCCACTGGGCAAGCAAAAGAAACAGGTAATATGTTTGTTTGTTTGTAGGTATTTTGGGGAAGCAGAAGTCTACATCATCAACATATATTGTGTAGCGATGAAACAGGGAATTTATACTCCTTGGAGTTAATTGTATTGCTTTGCAATATCTTAGAATTATTTTTCTCAAAGATGCTGATGCAAATCACTTGCCATCATCTTAAAAAGATGTACAGATGACTTTGCAACCTGAGGGTTGTGGCCTGTTTCAAATGAATGTGGTATTTGAAAAAAAAAAAATCTGTGGTCACTTGGGTGAGAGCTAAAAAATGGGGAAAGAGATACTCTGAGAAACTCTTCTAGGCCCTCCGTGGGGTATTCCCCAAACCCCACTGATAGTTCTCCAATACTTTTTACTTTAGCTCCCTTGGCCTCTTGTTATTGAAGAAGACCACAGAATTTCCATATATCTGTAAGAAAGGGAAACAGAATTTCCTGCAATGTTCAAGAATTCTCTTTAGTAACTTAGTGCTTATATAGATTGATCAGTTTGAATCCTGAAATCAAGGCACAGCTAACCTTTTAGTGGACAGACATTTTTGTTCTTTAATGATTAAACAGAGTGGGTCTTTGGTTCTGCTACTGATCAGCTGTGTCATGGAGTACAATGTTTAAATTTCCGAATCTCAATTTCTTCACCTGTAATATGGGAGTGATGATACCACCTTGAAGGTTGCTGTGAAGATTAAGTGGAATAATAGAAATATAAAGCACCCACTGTGCTGGGTAACTAGTAGTCCTTTAGTAAGCAGTGATGATTTTAGTTATTATTATTACTGATATAATAGTGTTCTTTCAGATCTTAGTGCTCTCAGGAGAAAAGAGCCCATTTCTTCTGGATCTGTGGTTATCCTAGCACCTCTAGACACCCAAGGAACCTAATGTCTGTAAGGTCCCAGACAACACATTCAGAAGGAATATTTGAGCAAACACTGGTTTCATTTCAGTGCTTCCTACCACAGGGGGTACCCACCCATGCATGGCACCTCCTAACTCATCAGCTCAGAAGAATTGCTCTTTATTCAAGTTGGCTGCTTCCACTACCGGACTCCTCATTATTCCTCAGTACAAGTCTGTAAGATATGTAATATTATTCCTAGTTCTGACGCAGGACAGGGCAAATTCCCCCGAGTGAGTGGAGACCAAGCCCTGCACTGAGAGAAGAGGGTGTTTTGGTGGAGAGTGTAGAGAGAATTCTAACACACACCAAAGTTAGAGTCAGAGGGGAAGTTTATTAGAGAAGGGGTGAGAGAGCCTGAGAGACTTAGAGGGACAGAGACAATAGAGAGAGAGACAGGACAGTGAGAGGGACCCCAAGTATATGGGGGATTCAGTTTATCATTCTTTAGTTCCTGTGAGTTACAGTTTAAAGACTTTTTTTACCCATTACCTTTGGCATACAATGAGGAAGGATAAGAGTATGTAGTGTGAAAAGGTAAGATTATGTAGCACGAAAGGCCTGCTTGGCAGTTGCCGTCTTTAATTCATAGGTTCCCCATGGTTTTAACCATAGGGAATGAACTATTTTATTTTATGTAGGGCACCACTTAAAGATTGTTTTCCTGTTTTCCCTTCATGGTATGGGGAAATGGGTTGTTAGCAATCCCAAGCAGAAATCTTCCTTTGTTCTGCAGGTGTCCTCCTGGCCTGGCTGCAGGGCTGATGGCATTTTGCTGTCTCTGAATGTGGCTTGATTTAACACTTTAGTTCTCTTGCCTCATCTCTACATTAGTCCTTGGGAGAAAACAGAGGTGTAGAGGAATTAATGACTAGCTTCAACTCTGGTTTGCTGACTTATAAACCCCAGGCTTCACTGGAACCAGCATTAGGCAGTTAGGAACAATAGATGTTTTTGAGATGCTTTCCCTCAAAAGGCTGTTTGGGAAACGGTGGACGCTCTAGGCTCTTTCTAGGGATTCACAATGCACATGGACATATTGGAGGGTCTTTGGAATCCCACAGTTTCTGTGAAATCCTACTTCTGAACTTATTTGATAGTGGGACCTTTTCTGCATTATTCCTAGAATTATGAACCACATAGCACTACTCTTCCACAAACACATTTTGGAAAACCTGGCGTCAGGCCAGGCTGCCTCCTGATTGCAATCCTGTCTGATGTAACAAGAGATAGATACTCTGAGACACTTGCTGGTGGTCAGTATAGTTTCTTCCCTTTTCTTATTCTTTAATCTAATGAGACCCAGGAAGAATCACCTGCTCAGTCTTAACAGAGCTTCCTTATTCATTTGGACCCCAGACAAATAGATGCTACATTGTTTACCGGAATGGTAATGGTGGAAGGGGCCTCTTTAGCATGAACTGCCAGGGACTTTGCTACTCCACTCTATGCTCCTTGGTTATATTTATGTTACCAGAGAGTGGGTCCTCTCCCAGTGCATTGTTCAGGTACTTGATGTCTCAAACAAAGAAGTGAGCATGACACTGAAATAGAGTAGGAAAGAAAAGTTTTATTAGAAAGGAAAGTACACTTCCAGACGTGGAAGCAGGCCTTGAGCAAGAGAAGCGTGGCTCAAAAAGACCTGATAACAAAGTCTTCAGGGTTTTTATCCCTTTTAGCTATGGGTGATTACTTTTCTTAGAGGAGTGGGCTTCCTTTATTGATAATTAAGATTGACAGGACTCAGTGAGTCATCATTTTGCCTTCTTTGCATGTTTGTTCCCAGAATTCAGTCTGTTATTGATATTAATGAACTTCCAGGCATATGTATCACATTTTAATGATGGTGTAATGAGACTCAGGTGAGCTGAAGGTTGTTGAGTTCTTCATTGCGCAGGTGCGAGTGACTGGCTTAAACTGCTACCTAAATCTCTGCCAACTGGTTTCTTTGTGTGAGTTAAAAAATGCCTTCTGGCTTGCCTAATTGTGGGCCCGATTAGGGTGGACCCCTTCTAGGTTAGGTTGACCTCAGTGTCTTTGCAGGCAGACCCGAAACCTTCTAACTTTCCTGCCTACCTCTTTTCTAAGAGCCATCAACCCCCTTATTATTAGTATGGATGTTGAGGGACAGGAGGTCTCTTCCTCCATATCTGCTTCCTGCTGAGAATGGCCTTAGTTTCATGGCGCTCTTTCTCTTTCTGCTTCAGTTAGGGTGGGATCTTGGGTTTCCTGCTGAAGTGCCTCCTCAGTCCGTAGACAAGGCAAAGAAAATACAAACTCGTTATTTAAATCATACATCTATTCATTTCTATTATTGATTTGCCTATTAAGTGAATAAAGGGAAATGGGCTTGGTTAATATATTTCTTTAAAGAGCAAAAAGAAAGACCTTTGGCTGGAGGTCCCCTCCCCACCTCAAACTCTAAGGGCCCTGCCTGGTTTAACACAATTTCTGCTTAACTCATCAATAGCCAGAGGATCTGAGTCACCAGGGCAATTATCAGGATTTGATGGAGGGAGCCATTTTCCAAAGAAAGGAGGGAAAAAAACTTAACTAGGTTTACTAAAAAGATTAACACTGCAAAAGATGTCCCATTTCATTTCCTGCGAATGATTAATAATTTTACAAGTGCTGTCCCATCTCATTTTGGCCACAGACATCAGGCTATAGACCCCTGTTTCGAGGAATACCAGAGGTAATGCAGCAGGGTGAGCTGGAAGAGGTATCTGTTTTCCATGCTCATGTCTACACAGTCCAAGGTGGAAGACTCAGACCTGCCTACCTAACTTATTCACATCTAGAATGCCAAAGGTGGATCAGGGTCAAGGTAGCTGAGCCAAGGTGTAGGAGTTAATAGAGATGCACTTTGAAATAAAATAATGAATTAGAGCAACTTGGGGAGACTCGGCTGCACTTGGGTGTTTGGTAGCTGAGGTTAGCTTGGCTCCAAGGGCCATCTTTTGTTCTTTCCTTGTATTTTCACCTTGGGAAATGAAAAGTGGTTAGGATGAAAAGAACTGAAAGACATCAAACACTTTCACCCTCCACTTCTCCTTCCTCACCCCACTTCCACATGCGCACAGTCAAAACCTTTCAGCAGAAGCCTTGGAAACCTTTCCTTTTGTGAATTATAAGTAAGTGCCAATGATGAGTCACTATTTTATGTTTATGCTTTAAAACCTTCTGAATATATGTATATATTGGTAGGGACAGTGGCACTGGGAAAGTTTTAAGCTGTGTGTGTGTGTGTGTGTGTGTGTGTGTGTGTGTGTGTGTGTGTGTGAAGAACCACCTTTTCGGTAGTTCTTGTCAGTGACTATGACATCCTTGGGTCTTCCTGAACACTGCAAAAACCCCTTGCCTCTTTAGCCTCTTTTTCAGGCCTCAGACAGAACCGTTTCTTCAGAGACTTCTTTAGCACACTAAATGTATTTCTAATGCTGACAGAGGGCAGGAAATGAAAGAAGCTTAAGTTTTCCCAAATAATGGAAAATCTCCAAATCATTTTTATCAGCTTTGCAGTCAGCCAGAGATGTCCTCGAAGGCATATACACTGTTTAAAAACTTATTTTCCTCTCTGTCTTTAAGCAAGTGATGACAGTCTAGGTTGGGCAGTATTGTGGAAGTAGTAAGTGGCACCTGGCCTTAACAGCTCTTGTTTTGGTAAGAATGAAAATGAGCTGACACTCTACTTTTTCTTTTCTTTTTTCTTTTCTTTTCTTTTCTTTTCTTTTCTTTTCTTTTCTTTTCTTTTCTTTTCTTTTCTTTTTATCCTGTTACCTGAGAGAGAAAAACAGTTTCAAAATAACTTGCTCAATTATTATTATTTTATAATATAAAAATTCTAATAGCAATTTTATTTTTTAATAACCAAAGAACAATGGAACAATTCTCATTTGTCATCATGATCTTAAAATTTACTTTAAAAATGGATGCATAAGTACTACTCATTTTCTGGTTTAATAAAAGGTTTATAATCAAAGAGCCTGCATCTGTGCACAAAATGATGGACTAATAATGATTTTTGGCTATTAAATTTTTAAAGGACTCTGGCTTAGAAGTATTCATTGATTCAGTCATTCAGCATTTATCAAACCTGTTGTTTGAAAGGCACTGTCCAGGTACCAGAGTCTCAAGTAGTGTTTAGAAAGAAAAATAACCAGGGAGCTTAGAGTCTAGCAGAAATATACTCAAGTTTGGTGCTTTTTAGTTTGCAGCAAATCTTTTACATGGACTCTTGTTTGTTGTATAATAAATTAACTGAGGGGGGCTGAGAACCATATTCCTTTGAAGAGATATAGCTTTATTTATTTATTTTTCTAGGGAAAAAATCAAGATTGAAATGTATCACTCTATTGTTGAATCAGTGTTTGTTGCCTACTCAATGCCTAGCTCTTATGTATTCATTAAAAGGGGTAGAAAAAATAGCATAATGATGGAAGTAAAGTCTAAGAAAGATGGCTAGTGCCTACATCAAATCCCCCAAAGGGTGCCCTCTAATTCAGATTCCCAAGGCCCCCAGACTGCTTGAATCCAATACTGATGGTGAAGCCTGGGAGTCCGCATATCTGAATTCTCTCCTCTGGTAAGTCTGGTGAGACTCATGTTGGAGAGCACTAATCTAGGTGCTTGGAGAAAGTCAGCAGGTCTAGATGAAATGCTTCGTAGCTTGACGAAGGCTCTAGCAGATGTGTTCTCATAGGCAGTGCAGTACCCTTGGAGAAATCCTGAGTATGAAGAGAAGGTGATGTGTCAGTAGAGCTCCAATTTCCGAGAAGAGAAAAGAGCAGATGTCAAAAGCCACAGCCGTATGAGCCTAACATGACCTCTGGCAAAATTTTGCTCCAAACAGATGGATTCAAAGCATTTAGAGGAAAATGCGATGCTCACTAGGTGTCAGTTGTGGGTTCACTATCTCTGTTAGAGATTGTCAAACTTTACTGCATGTTAGAATCATCTGGGGAGCTTTAAAAAACCCCGATGCCCCACCCCACCCAATATTAATTTTATCAGAATCTCTGGGGATGGGACTCAGTCTTCACTATTTGTTGAGCCCCCAGAGATTCTGATTTAATGAAGTGCTGTCTGAGCATTGGGAGTTTTAAAAGCTCCCAGGTGATGCTAATATGCAACAAAGTTTGAAAGTCAGTTTGTCTATATGACATTAGGCAAGTTGCTTAACTTCCTTGCACTTTGTGTAAATTCTAGGTAATTTTAAAGGTCTCTCCCACCTTTAAACTTGAATGATTCTGTTATTAAAAATCATGTCAGACTGATTTCCTTCCTTTCTTCGTCCTCTTTCCCTTTTCTCTTCCACTCTTCTTCTTCTGCTTTTGGGATAGACTGGAATGTCAGGGTGTCAAAGTATATACCTTAATTTCATGGAAATATTTAGCGACATTTCCAAGGACATCTCATAGATATTGATGATAGCTATGATGGGTGAATTTACCACCTAACTGCACCAATGTGCTCAGAGGGTGTGAATGTAATGGATCTGTGGTAATCCTCGAGAATAGTTTGGAGTGGAATGCCACAAGGGTTTGTGTTGCCCCTGGAGCTGACCGTATTAATATTTTATATCCATTATGTAGATAATAAAGATATGAAAGAAATGCCTTACAAATTTGCAAATAACCCAAAGTTTAGGAGGGTTAATTAATTCAACATGTAAAAGAATCAGTCCTAGGTCAGATCAGAATATCTGTTTATTAAAGTTACTGTTTTAAAACTATTTCCATAATTCAAATAATTTGCTCATTTGAATTTCTCCCTTTTTAAAGTTGAGTTGAAATTTCAAAGCTTTTAGTGTAGTGCTAATGGGAAAATAGACATGCCCTATAGGGTCCCGGATCAGTTGTTCTCTGACTATACCTATCTGGAAATGCAAATATATTAGATCAGGCTGGTTTGGAGCATCACAAAACAAAGAAAATGTGGGGGTTAAAAAGAATACTTTTACTCCCACCTTCTAGGTTTTAGCTGGGCTGATAATCAAATTAACAGAGACAGATTAATAGGAGAAAATAAAATTTTAATACATATGTGTGGAGAACTGACATAAGCATGTAAACCCCAAGGACAGTGAAGTAAAATTGAGTATATATGTCATTTTGAATAAAGGAGAAAGAGAGGTAGGGGTCTGAGATTTCAAAGGAAGTAGGCATTTTACAGGTAGTTGAGGAAGAGGGGAAAATACACGGCCCATAAATTTTTGCTAGGCAACCCAGAAACAATGGGATATACACAGGGGTCTAGTATACAGGCTGCTGCAGAAGTTTTCTTGTCTAAGGTGGTTATGCAAAGGTTCACTTCTGGAGCATGTGTTTTCTATCTGAGTCTCTTAGGAGAGAAGGGAGGGTCAGAGGTTATTTCTGAATCTTTTGTTCCTTAATTACCAGCTTAACAATCAATATCCCCAAAAGCAAAATTTTTGGTCCCCTTCAGAAACATCACCCAAAAAAGCCTTGAGGAAAGGAATTTTGTTGCAAACTCCCAGAGAGTGATTGTGGAAGATCAGTGTAGCAGTTTCATCTTACTCTTCAGAAGGGCTGGTGAGCTAGCAGACTTGGAGCGGTCTCAAAAATACCTGGAGAACAGAAAAAGTTGAAAATCACATGATATCACTTATATGTGGGATATAAACATAAAAGCAACAAATGAACAGGACAAACAGACTCATGGACATGGACTATAGACCAATGGTTACCAGAGGGGAGAGAGGAGGGGAAATGAGGGGAGGTAGACAAGGTAAAGGGGGTCAAATATGTGGTGATGGAAAGAAATCTGACTACAGGAGGTGAACATACAGTGTAAATATATATATGCCTTATTGTTAAAGTGTATAGCTGAAACTTACTGGATTTCATTAACCAATGTCACCATAAAAAAAATTAAATAGTGTTTTACTTAAAAAAAAAACAACCTGGAAAGCTTACTTAAAAAGGGACTCCCACGGATTGTGATACTTAGTCAGGGGGAATGGAGCCTCCTTGTTTTAAACAAGTGCCCCAACTGATTCTGAGAAATACTGTCAAAGAACTCACTTTGAATTGAATTTTGGTATAGTTGTCTAAATATGTTGTTTTTGTCTCATTGTCTCCAATTTGTGTTTTTCAAAGCCCAGATAGATTTAATTATTTTGAGTTGAAAACCCAAACCATAAAATTATGTCAGTCATATTTCATTCTCTATATTTGAGTTAGAAAATCGTATGCTTTTCTATTTCCACTTCATTTTTAATGCTTTATTTTCTGCATTCCTTGATCTGAGACACAAAGAAAATACAATTTACGTGCAGCAGAAAAGTAATCTGTAGCTGCTCTGTTGCTGTTGCTGTGTTGTGGAAAATAAACCAGGATTAGATTATGTCTGATCACTTACTTTCCACATCACATGATGGAGCAGCAGTTGAGAAGAAGCATAAAATCAATCCTGCCGAGCAGCCCTTAGATACCTTGTTAACAGTGCTTTCCTCCCTCCTCCTGTGTCTTCCCCATCAGGATCTAGGAAGTGGCTCAGCTAGGAGTGGCACCCCACAGCATAAAGGGAGGCACTATTGACGCTGTTTTGGAAGGAGAAATTAACTCGTGAACACACACAATCTAGAAGACATGGGCTGTAACATTTCATGTTCATCGAGAAAAAAATCTGAGAAAGGTGAGTGCTAGGAACGTGCCTGTCTTCCTGAATGAAAAGGGAAGAGTGAGCCTGGCTGGTTACCTGTCTGCCTTTCTCATTTACGCACACGGCTGATTCTGGAGCTATCCTGGGTGATATTGCACGAGGCAATCATGACCTGAACTGAAGGCTAAGTATTGGTATAGTATTAGAAACTTCCTTTAGAGAGACATAGTTTTTAATTTGTTATGTACCATAAAGTATTATCTAAGAGATATTTTGTTTGATTTGATTTCAGTTGGAAGTGTACCAATATAAAATCACAATTTAAAACTCAGTGGCAGGAACAAACAAGACTCTGTAAATTTGTATCTGTTTATTCAGTACGCTTATAAATAGCTATATTCATAACTGTAACATTTAGTAGCATCGTTGAGTTTTTATTAGATTTTATAACTCAGTGATCAGATTATTTTTTATAGCTATTCAACACAGAACTTTATGAGATTTGCCTCATGGTTTTAGAATATTTTAGGTAGATTTTGGGAAATACTAGATCAGCTGCCATAGTGTGTTTCTAAGTAAAAGACATGCCCCTTACTACCCCTATATAATTAGAGGCTTAAATATTTCCTTTATTTTGAACTGAGGTTCTTTCTCATAGCTGTTAGAATCTAGTTGAAACTCACTTGAATGCTTAAGGGACATAATCTCCACAAGCAAATTAAATTAAAAACAAACTGGAACAGTTATGTGAATGATTTGCTCTTAAACTCCATTCCTTTGTTATTTAGGTTATATAGATAATTTCCCCCAATTTCCATTCCAAATCTTGGTTTTGGGAGTTTACTAAGGTTTAATATGGAGAGTTTAGGATGCAGAGTGTTTCATACTAATAAGTGTGGAATATTTTCCTTTGGGAATCAAATGCAGTTCTTGCTCTTAGCTGACTCATGCTGGTGAGTTAGCAAGCTACTCTCTTGACAGCAGAGACTCAGGAGGTGCTCCAACCCTTTAAAATTTGTAAGCACATCATGAAATAAATCTTTCAAAAGCTCCAATTGAACTAATTTCATAGTAATAATTTAAGACAGTGAAGAGAGTATCTTTTTATGTCTAGGATTACCCATAGTACTTTAATTTAGCCAAATTTTTTAGGTGACCAAAAAAAAAAAAAAAGCCAAGCCCAACTTGTAGAAGTAATTTCTTTTTGAAGTTACTTTTCAAGTTTTAAAATGTTGCATGTACATGGAAATATCTTAGATTTTTGGATTGCTTTTTCTTTCAAATTATTTATTAAGGTGAAATTCACTAAATGTAAAATTAACCATTTTATAAAGGGTAATATGGTGGCATTTGGTATATTTGCAATGTTGTATAACCACTTCTTCTGTCTACTTCCATAATATTTCCAACACTTCAAAGTAAAATTCCTTATTCAATAAGCCATTTCTCCTGATTTCCCTCATCCCCCAGCCCCTAGTGACCACCAATCTATATCTGTTCTCTATGAATTTATCTGTTCTGGACATGTCATGTAAATGGAAAAATACACAATGTGACTGGCTTCTCTGTCTGGCTTTTGTGTCTGGCTTCTTTCACTTAGCATGTTTTTGAGGTTCATCCATGTTGTAGCATGTATCAGTACTTTATTACTTTTTAAGACTGAATAATATTCCATTGTATATGTATACTACTTTTGTTTATCCACTCATCTATTGGTGGACATTTGGATTATTCCCACCTTTTTGGCTACTGTGGATTGCTGGTAGCTCTATGAACGTGAGTGTATGTTTATTTGTTTAAGTTCCTATTTTCAATTCTTTGGGGTATGTATCTAGAGTGGAAATACAGGGTTATATAGTAATTCTATGTTTAACTTTTTAAGGAAATACCAAACTATTTTCCTGGATCACTTTTTAAAAATAGCAGCATTATTGAGATAGAATTCACATACTATATAATTCACCAATTTGCAGTATACAATTTAGTGGTTTTTAGTATATTCACAGAACTGTACAACCATCACTACATTCAATTTTAGAACATTTTCATCCCTGCACCAGAAACCCATTAGCAGTCACCCCCACCCCCTTACTTTCTCAGCTCCAGGCAATCACTAATCTACTTTCTGGCTCTATAGATTAGAGCTATTCCAAATATTTCATATAAATATAATCCAACAATATAGAGTCTTTTGTGTCTGACTTTTTTTCACTCAGCATAATGATTTTGAAGTTCATCTAGCATAAATCAGAACTTTGTTCCTTTTTACTGCTGAATAATATTTCATCGTATGGATATGCCACATTGTATTCATCTATTCATCAATTTATGGACATTTGGGTTGTTTCTACTTTTTTAGTATTGTGAACAATACTTCTATGAACATTCATGTTGTTGTGTTCAATGTGTTTTCAGTTCTCTTGGGTATATACCTAGGAGTAGAATTTTTGGTAGTTCAATGTTTAACATTTTGCAAAACTTCCCAACTGTTTTTTCATTCTACATTCCCACTAGCAATATGTGATGGTTCTAATTTCTCCACATCCTTGACAACACTTGTTATTATCTGTCCTTTTGGTCAGCGGTCCCTAACCTTTTTGGCACTAGGGACTGGTGTTCCTATGAGAATCTAATGCCTGATGATCTGAGGTGGAGCAGAGGCAGTGATGTTAGCACTGGGAGTGGCTGAAAATACAGGTGAAGCTTTGCTTGCTTGCCCACTACTCACCACCTGCTAGGTGGCCCAGTTCTTAACAGGCCACTGACCAGCACCAGTTCGTGGCTTGGAGTTTAGAGACCCTTGGTTTTGATTATACCCATCCTAGTGGGTATGAAGTGGTATTTCATTAGGGTTTTCGTTTGCATTTCCCCAGTGGCTAATGATGTTGAGAATCTTTTCATGTGTTTATTGGCCATTTATAGTTCTTCTTCAGAGAAGTATCTATTCAGATCATTTGTGCATATTGTAATTGAGTTATTTATTTTATATTATTTTGTTGTAAAAATTCTTTATATATTCTAGTTAGAAGTTCCTTATCAAATCTATGACTTGCAAATATTTTCTCCTATTCATAGATCATCTTATAAGTTTCTTGATGATGTCCTTTGAAACAAAAAGGCTTTTAATTTTGTTGAAGTCTAATTGATTTTTTCTTTGGTTGCTTGTGTTTTTGGTATCATATTCAAGAATCCATGGTCAAATCCAAGATTATTTTTATTTATGTTTTGTTCTGAGAAAACATTTTATAGTTTTGTATTAAGTTTTACATTTTTGGTTCTTACATTTAGGCTTTTATCCATTTTGAGTTGATTTTCCTGTATGGTATGAGGTAGGGGTACAAATTTATTCTTTGTGTGGATATTCAGTTGTCCCAGCACCATTTGTTGAAAAGACGATTCTTTTCCTCTTAAATGGTCTTGGCACTCTTGTCAAAAATCAGTTGAAAGTCTTCAACCATGCCAGCCTGAACATGCCTGATCTCATCTGATCTCGGGAGCTAAGCAGGGTCAGGCCTGGTTAGTACTTGGATAGACCACCTTGGGATACCAGGTGCTGTAGGCATTTTAAAAAAAATCAGTTGACCACAAATGTGAGCATTTATTTTTGAACTCATAGTCCTATTTCATTGATCTAAATCTCTGTTCTTATGCCAGTATCACATTGACTTGATTACTGTAGCTCTTGTAGAGCTTTTTAAAATTGGAGTATGAGTCCTTCAACTTTGTTTCTCTTTCTCAAGATTATTTTGGCTTTCTGGGTCCTTTACATTTCCATATAAATAGGACCAATTTGTCAGTTTCTCAAAAGAAGCCAGCTAGAATGTTGATGGGGATTGCATTGAAACTGTAAATCAACTTGGGGAGATTGCCATCTTAATAATTAAATCATGTGATCCATGAACATGGGATGTCTTTCCATTTATTTAGGTCTTCTTTAATTTTTTTAAACAATATTTTGTAATGTTCAGTATGTCAAAACTGCCAAATCTTTATTTTCAGCCCACATCATATACTATGGTTCCTGGTTTGTTGGTATCAAATAGAAATAATTTTAAACAAGCACTTTTCTTTGTAAAAGGAAACCTCTTTCTTCATCTGAAATTATCCCTCTCAATAACAATTTTTAGTTAATTATTCACTTTTTTTTATCACCTACAGCACTTGGTATTCCTAGGTGGTCTCCCATCCAAGTACTAACCAGGCCCAACCCTGCTTAGCTTCCAAGATCAGACAAGATCGGGTGTGTTCAGGGTGGCATGGCCATAGACAGTTATTCACTTTTTGATGTGATAAATGGGTTGGCTTTGAGATTTACATGGGATTGGTACTACATTTATTGCCTGCATGAAACAGGCAAACAAAAAAATCTCACACAGTCTTTTTATTTTTTACACCAATTAAATGCATCTTCATCTTTTTCTTTATTTACTGTGTCATTAATCCACCTCCGCTTTAGAAATTTCAGGTATAATGAGACACTGACAGGGACTATTCAGATATCCACTCTAGAATCATGAGCTTTTAGAAGGTAGGAAGTACTGCTGAAAGGATATGATGTCCCATCCACCCACACATTTAAATGCTTTTTACTAGCTTTCAGACCTCACTAAACAATTCACAATTTATAGTAGGAGCCTAATTGCTAGAAAATCCTGTTACAGAAACACACATTTCAACTCAGTGTAAGGAAGGGCAATACCTGAGCCCCAACTGCTAGTTATTTCCTATAATCAGAACACTTTTCCTACACGATTATGGCTTTATATTTCATTATCTTTTTAGCAGTGGTGTATAAGACAAAAACTTAATGCTATTTGTATTTGACCTTGGATGAATGAGTATGACAATATAAGTCAGATTAGTAATTAGTAACAAAGGAGACATAAAACAGAATTACAGTCAAGACATTTAATTTTTTTTCCTGAATGAGGACTAAAGGTCATTATCGAATTGTTAATAAAACATATTTTCTACGAGAAAATGCTTTAATAATTTAGAATGAGAGTTGTTTTTATATAGCTAAACTTCTTACATACTTAAGAATATAATAGTTTTTAAAAATTGATATCTTCACAATAATGATTCTTTTAGGAAATTAGTAGGAATTATATGGCAGAGGTGTCACAGTTACTTGTAAACTGTTCTCCTGATTTTACTTATTTAGTCTATTATTTTGATATTTCATAAATAAAACTTCATATTTTCCTAAACTATGGTGGAGCCGAGGATTACAGTTCTTATAGAAACTTCCATAAAATAGCTTTATGTAATCTTTGTGTTGTTCCATTGTCCTGTTGAATAAAAGAGGGCTTTAAATGGGACATTTAAATACCCTAATTCTAATAAATATAGAAGGAGTGAGTTAAAATTTGCTATTTTGCAGCCACCATAGAAATAGTCGATGTAGGCAAAAATCATCAATGGATGTTTTGGAGAACAAATAAGTACACAGTCCCAAAGTGTGTTCCTGCAAATTGTTTAATATTATAAAGATAAAGAAAATACCTCTACAGTATTGAATTTTAGGTGGACACCACCTTAATCAAATGATCTAAATTCACATCACTAATAATGAGACAAATTAACATTGTATGCCTCCTGATGTAATGCACATAAGAAAGACCTATCACTTATTCCTGCCAAAATATATAACCTGAATCAAATCACAAGAAAATAGACCAGATCCAAATTGAGGGATATTTTAAATAACTGGCTTGTACTCTTCAAGAATTTCAATGTCATATGTGACAAAATATTAACAATTGTACTATTCTTATCATTTTTACATACATTTGAAAGTGCTTCAAAATAAAAAGTTAAAAATTCCTAATCCTGTATAGCCTGAGATATGTTTGTTAAGTTTGCAGGGGCTGCAGCCAAGATTTATGCTTTTGGGGGGTATATTAGTCCTTTCTTGTTTCGCTGTCCACCAACTTCCTCATTCATTGCAAGACTCTGTGTGCCATGTCCTGGCACCATCTTGAGTATCTTCACTATACACATGAATAACCTCAAATATGTTGGTGTCTCAATTCCATCATCTCCTAAACTCCATCAGCCCCTTCTCTACTCAACCTTAGGTGCTCACTTCCACTTCCTGGCTCCTGTGGCCACCTGGATTAGCTCCACTTCTGCAATCTTTGATTATTATCCTATTCTCTGATCTCTTGATCTTCATTGAAACTTCTGGGGCTTAGACCCTACTAATGTGTCTCTATCTCCCAGCCCCATCTTGTCTTCACTTTCTTCTCCGTACATCTTTCTTTATCTTCTATCTTTCTCCATCTACTATCACTTGAACCAATTAACAGATCATATACAGTAAGCAAATTTTAGACAATTTAAAGGAGAAGTAAAAGGTGAAATGCTCAATGTTTCTAGACCAATTGTTAGCAAACTTTGTCTATGACTCCTTGATGGGAAAGCTAAGGGCATTAATGACGTGACTTAGATTTTTATACAAGGATAATTCAGTTTTTTAAATAGCCTTTAGCATTTGTCTTCTTTGTCCAGAAGTTTCTGATTTGAGTGTTCACATTTACAGGTCCTATTTTGTCTTTGAATGGTTATTTCAGCTTCACTATGTGCAATAATAGGTATGCTGCTGCCGTGACATTAAAAAAAAAAAAACAGAGGGATGAATTAGAGTATTTTATACCTGGGAAGGTACTTAAAGGTCACAGATCCCAAGTCCTTATTGTTCACATGAGAAACTGAGGACCAGAGAGGTTGAGTGAGTTGCCTGATGTTACACAGCTAGCACCTAGTTGAGTCAGGACCAAAATGGAAGTCTCTAGATTACAGATTCATAACTTATTATCCCATATGGGTGGGTTGGTGGGTGGGTGGGTACATGAGTAAATAAAAAGTCAAAGAAGTGTCCTCTAATTCTAACCATTCTCTAACTAGAAGACCAGAGATTTATAAGAATGATAAAACTATGATTTATTTTGTCATTTGGGGAAAGTGTACAGTTTTGTTTAAAGTGTCTGCTATTGTTTGGACACTGAGCCTCATGCTTTACTCTCATTTCCCTCTTGTTTAAGAAAAATACTTTTCAGGGACAAGGATGCTGTGTTGCACTCTTGTTCTGGAGAGGCCTGAATTTGTGAATGAGCAAGCCTCAAAAGATCCTTGCCTAGATTGCTGCTCAAGGAGCATGCTTTGTCACCATCTCATGCTCTGAGCTCTTTTTCCATTGAAGTTGGAGACTTAATGGGATAGCCATACTAGCAGATAGAACATATAGAATACCTGTAAATAAAATAGCAACATTTCAAACTGTGGTCCTAGAGTTGAGCCATATCCTATTCTCATCATGATTTGTATAACTGAGGTAATAGATGCCTTTCCTCCTTGTTTAAAGCCTTTTGCCACTAGATGGTTCATTCTCTTTCCAGTTCATTTGAATTCATTTAAATCAGTTTTATCACACTTGTGCCTCTCACTCTTCATGAGTGGATATTAGGCCCCTTAAAGTTACATTAAATATTCACTTATCCTGGTCCCTCCTCAGGAGGCCTCCACCAGTAGAATTTCAAAAGCAGAGTCTTTCAATGCCTTACCATTCTGAATATAAAGCTTCTTGTTTAACAACTGTCAAATAAACTCTTGGTTAAAAAATAAAAACAAACCAACATAAGAGTCTGCCAGTCAGCATGAAGAGAAACACAAGGCAGAAAGTAATTTTATTCGTTCATTCAACAAATATTTATTGAGCATCTACCAAGTTCCATGGACTGTTCCAGACTAGGGAGATGCAGCAGCTAACCAGATGGACCAAAATCCCAGTTCTTATGAAGGTTATGATCTAGTGGAAAGAGACAGACAATAACAAATGAGTAAAATATATGCTATATCAGATGGTAATAAGTACTGGGGAGAGACAAAAAGGAAGGAGATAGGCAATCAGGGAGGAGTGCCATTTTTCAAAGGGTCCTGGTTGGCATGGCTCTTCCTCCTGGCCTTTGGGTTCTAAGATGCTAGGCTGTTTATCCATAGTAGTTTGTGAAATTTTTAATATAGTGTATAAGTAGGAAGTTTTAGGGGGCGCTAGAAATCATTAGCCTGGAGAGAGACAATTATTACCTATTATTCTTACCTTTTTATTTTTATTAATTAATTTTAAAATTTTTAATTATTAGTTGACATTCGGTATTATTTTACATTAGTTTCAGGTATATAGCATAGTAGTTAGGTATTTATAAAATTTATGATGTCATCCCCCACAATAAGTTTAGTACCCACCTGGCACTACACGTAGTTGTTATAATATTATTGACTATATTCCCTATGCTGTACTTCACGTCCCATGACTGTTTTGTAACTACCAATTTGTACTTCTTAATCTCTTCACTTTTTTCACTCAGTCCCGCACAACCCACCTCCCATCTGGTAACCATCAGTTTGTTCTCTGTATCTATGAGTCTGTTTCTGTTTTTTTTTTCTTGTTGTTGTTTGTTTTGTACTTTAGATTCCACATATTAAGTGAGATCATATGATATTTGTCTCTGTCTGACTTATTTCACTTAGCATAATATCTTCTAGGTCCATTCATGTTGTTGCAAATGGTAAGATTTCATCCTTTTTTATTGCTGAATAATATTCCATTGTGTAATGTACCAAATCTTTATCCAACTGTCTATAGATGGGCATTTAGGTTGCTTCCATATTTTGGCTATTATAAATAGCTCTGCAAATATAGGGGTGCATATATCTTTTAGAATTAGTGTTTTGGATTTCTTTGCATAAATACCCAGAAATAGAATTGCTGGGTCATAAGGTAGCTTCTATCTTTAATTTTTTCGAGGATGCTCCATACTGTTTTCCATAGTGGCTGCACCAATTTGCAATCCTACCAACAGTACAGGAGGATTCCCTTTTCTCCACGTCCTTGCCAACACTTGTTTGTTGATTTATTGATGACAGCCATTCTGACAGGCATGAGGTGATATCTCATTGTGGTTTTAATTTATATTTCTCTGATGATTAGCAATGTTGAGTTTTATACCTGCCTTATTTTTGAAAAAAGTATCTGCCGTTTATTGAGTGCTTCCTTTATGTCAAATAGTATACTAAGTACTTTATATTAATCAATTAATTTATTAGTAGTACCTATATCAGCACTTTACTAATTTATTATTGTATATTATTATAACAACCCTAGAAGGTATTTAATTATTTATTTATTCATTCATTATTTAATTAATTCATTCAACAAATATCCATTGTCGGGCCTTGCCCCAGGTGCTGGGGACATAAAAGTGAACAAAATAAAGTCCCTGTTCTCATGTAGCTTAGCTAATGGGGGATGATAGACAATAAACACACAAACATATAACTATATAGAATATCAGGTGGTAAAAAGTGCTGTGAACAGTAGATCAGGTAAAGAGAATGGGGAACATGTGGTGGGGAAGATGTGGGAGGGAGATATGATTCTATGTACTGTCTCAGTTTTTATGACTGATTGCAAATGCCAGTCTGGGCTATGTAGCAAAATGGTTATAAGCTCAGGTTCTGGAACTACAGAGATCTGGATTTGACTCTACATTGTCCCACTGACAAGTGATATGACTCCAAACAAATCATTTCTGGGCATCTGTTTCCTTATCTGTAAAATAAGTATAATGATACTTCCTAGGATTGTTTGGAGGATTAAAATCAAATCAACTCAAATTATCCATATAAAGGCCTGAGCACAGTGCCTGTCACCATAAAGCCAGTATCATTTGTTTTTGATATTTGGCCAGGTAATTTATTCAACGTATACTGTTGTTTCCTTCTATAAACAGAAGGCGTTTGGGACACATAAGGCAAAGACTTTATTTTTGTCTTTTTTCTGCATGGAGTTAGTGTGACAGGGAAGACAAGTACCACTATGCCAAGATGCAGCAGGACCAAAAGCGGATCTAAGCTGTCTAACAAGTTCAGGCCTGGATGACACAGATCTTCAATTCTGTGGGGAGAGTTGAGGGTTATGGAGCTAACAACCCCCTCGAGTAGTGTCCATCAAATCTGGGCTCTACTCTTTGCCATTTTGGCATTTTCTGCTCCAAAGGAGGGTCCTCAGCTGGCTGGAGGGCTAAACAGGACCTACTTTTCCCACCCCCATGGGACTAGCTCATTAGGCAGAGTCTAGTCAGGAGGCAGAAACCAAGAGTGATCTGAATAGAGAGAACTGAATGTAAACTGTCAATTAAGTATCAAGTTGGTAACTCCATCACTAAAATGGTCCCTGAAAAAGAACTCCAAGGTATATGGAGGTAGCAGCTGCAGGAAAGCTACCACTTCTAGGGCTGCTAGAACAAGGGGGAAAGATTGGAATTATTAAAATCTAGAGACTTGGAAGAGGGGTCCTGCAGAACTGAAAATCAGATCTTTGAGAAGAGGGGGCTGGCTGCTCACCTTGTGTTGGTGTCTCTGAGGGGCTGCCATGAGGCTAGTTTTGCAAGTGCTGGGTAAACTGCAAACTGGCTTCGATGGCTGCCAGAAGAAACTGCTGTGGGATGAAGAGCAGTTGTTAGGTTGCACTAACAGGAACAAGAAGCAAACAGGAAGGAGTATCTCCCCTGTTTCTCCTTCAGCCTTGACATTTCCTTCTACTGTCCCTACTGGCAGAGACAAATGTGGAGCAATTGGCCAAGTGCAAATGTGGCCAGCAGAGTCTCAGCCTCAGCACCAGTAAACTGACTAGAGAAATGCGGCATGAGAACTGATACATGATAGCTTAGTAAGTAGCATTCATGCTCAGATGAAGAGGCTCAGGTACAGGAATGCAAACACAATGGTGAATTTCCAAGTATGAGAAGGGTCAGGGTCAGGGTCTGGGTCTGGGTCTGCTCAGCTTACTGAATGGAGTAGAAGAGGGAGTGCAAGAGATAAGGAACTGAGCATGGCTGACTACTTTCCAAGATACAGTACCCACACCCACTAGTAAAAGCCCATGAATGTATCATGTTTTTACCGAATGAAATAGCAACTCCTCTCCTGGGATGTGGGCTGGGGTCCACAGTAAGGGGCCGGACAGAAGCAAGGCAGAGATGGGAGAGGGGGCCTAGAAGGCCTGTATGTCCTTGTGGGGGAGGAGTAGAAGCAGTAGTATATGTAATATGTCTAGGTTAGTGCCAGGCTCATAGTAACCACTCAATAAATGGTGGCTATTATTCAAAGGAAGGAAAAATACAAATAGATTAGAGAATGAAGTAACTGGCTATTGTGGGAAGAGGCTAAGGTTTGGACCCAGAAAACCTGAGTCTGTACTATTTAAGTAACTTTGAGCAAGATCTTTGCCTCTCTAAATCCAAAGTTTTCTTCTGTATAGCATGGAGATGATAATACTTATGAGACTAAATATAGTAGACCCTTAACATATGGTAGCTATTTTGTACAATTGTCAATTATAGAAATAATAAGCTCGATGATTATTATTGGTGTTGCTAATACTAAATAGAAGAGGCTTTATTCCACGACATCACTGTGCAGAGGAGGAAACTGGGGCACAGAAAAAGGTCAAGAGCTTGGGCTATGGGGTCAGTGAGACTTGGATTCAATTCCTAGTGTGTCTCAGCTTCATAGTGTGGTGAGGACCATAGGAAGGATCCACTGCCTGGCCCCTCAGTAAGTGCTCCATAAATAGCATTGGAACATTGTGCTTGGTGAACAGAGAGCCCCAGGGTGACATAACAGTGACTGTCCCACAGAACAGACCTTTCAGGTGACCCTAGGCTCTCCACAATGATATGATGAGAACACAAGATTTCAGTATTGCTTTGCAATATTGAACAAGTTACTATTTCTTTCTCTCTTTGTTTTCCCCCTATAAATTATGTTACTTGACCTTATGTCTATTTCCTGGGGTTTTCTGGAAGCAGAATAATGAAATGAGAGTCTCTGAAAGCCGAGAGGCCTGAAGAAGCTTGTAAATAAACACTCTCAGATAACTGGTGTCTACTTGGTATACCACAGCAGTACTAAACCAAGGATGCTGAGACTGGAGGCTGGATTCTTGCTATCAAAACCCAAATTGTTCCTGTTAATAGTCAACTCTTAATTTTTATGTGCTAAATGTGAAAAATTATAACATGAATAAAAGGAGCCAGCTGGTGTTGATTGCTCTTCACTTTTAAATTTGAGGAAGGCGCAAGAGCCTATATTTTAAATCTCATTATCTCTCACCTATGAAGCTATAGGATGGTGTAAAGGCTTCAGCCCCACACGAATCAGTGTGTCTGGATAGTCCACAACAAGACAATACTTTTAACCTCAGTGGCCATTTATTTAACATAAATGCTTTATACCATGCATTGGGCTAAACTTTCACCTGTAGTATCTGTTTGTCCTCATAGTAACTCTATGAAGAAGGGAGATATGTTCATTTATCCATCTATCTCTTATCATTTGAATCTTAGCTGTTGAAGATGGAGTGAATTATACTTCTCAATTCATTGTACATTGTCATCATTGGTCTGTGCAAAACCTTTTTATATGTAATTAATTTGCTTATTTACTTTTATTTGTGTATCTGATGTTCATTCACCCTCCTCCATAGATAACCAATTTATTAGGTTTAGTGTGTATATTTTCCTTTGTGTATATTCTTATGAAATGAATATGGTGGTTTTGTGTAAGTGTATTTTAAATTTATATAAAATGGTATCATATTTTGTTCTGTCTCTAACTTTTTAATAACTGTTCTAACTGAAGCACAATTTTTAAAAATTCATTCCCGTTGCTATGGGTTTATTTAATCTCTTGCTTCCAGTCCTGGCTTCATACTCCATGGTGTACACCAAGTGCAGTTATATATTCTCTTTCCTGTATTGGTGTCAGAATTTCTGCTGCTACAAAGAAGCATAGTATTGCCGTATTTTTTTTTTTTTTATGGACTGTGAGAGAATTGCTTTGGGGTGTAAAGTCAAGAATGGAATTGCTTCTTCGTAGGTTGATTTCATGTTCCTAAGTAGTGCCTGAGGTAGGTCCTATTTTTATCCCCATTTTACAGATGAGGGAACTGGGCTTTGGGAGTTTTAATAACTTACCCAAAGTCACATAGTAACCAACAGAGCAGGAATTCAAATTCAGGTGGTCTTGCTCTAAAAATTCTACTCTTAATGTCTGTGCCATCATTTTTCTCTGAGTATTTGACACTTGAGGACATTTTACAAAAACATGAAGGTAAGCCTTATTGTTTGTAGTTTTTATGTTTTTAGAACTGAGGAATCCAGGTGGACCAATCTTTTTTTTTTGACACACCTACTCCCCACCATAGCTGCATAGTAACTGTTTTTCTCTTACTTTCATATCCTGTGGGTCTGCAGTCCTAAGAGCTGCATTGATCATACAGAACTGGTACCGAGGTTACAGAGCTCGTTTGAAGACCAGACAACGATATGCCCTTACCATCTTCCAATCCATTGAATATGCTGATGAACAAAGCCAAATGCAGGTATGTTTCGCAAGCTTGTCTCTTTTTTTAGTAAAATGCTTCTCTTTACCCCTTCTTATTGAAAGAATAACAGTTCGGGTTATTCTTTGACCCAAACTATGTCAGTTTGGGTCCATTTTAAGCTGAGGAAACTTGGTGAAAGGCTTTAATAGAAGATGTAGTGACACTTTCTTGGAGCTAGCTGTTGAGAGAGAGAGAGATGATTTGGGATGAAGATGGTGTCTTTTAGTTTTAAGAAGGCTGCCAGATACCTAGTTCACTAATAAAAATTGTCTTATTCTGTTTTGCGGTATGTGTCTCAGTGCCCCTAAAAGAATCAAAGGAAGTAAAGATGTTACTTTATGAAGGAGAAAACACATTAAGGAGTTAAAAAATGGAAGAAGTTTCTGGGAACAAATTTATGAAAGTTCTAGAAGAAAATATAGATGGGCAAGGAAGGCCCCTTTTAAGCTTGCTAAAATGATATATAAATCCAGCTATAATGTTTGATAAAAAGTACTTTTTAACAATAAAAGGATCTTAGATCTCCAATATAACTGTTAATGAAAAAATTAACCTGTAGAACAAAATGTAGAGTTTTATGCCATATATGTGAAAGGAAATACAGCAGAAGTCTAGAAAAAAAACATACACTATTTCTTCTTGGCCTTTTGGCTAAGATCAAATGTAAAAGATGTACAGTAAAGTGTTTACAGTGGTTATTTCTGGGGATAGGGGTGATGTTGATGGGTAGAAGGAAGTGGGAGAGGAATTCTCATTTTCATTCTGTATTCTTTGTAGTTTTCAACAGTCATATTTATCTGTAAATTTATTATATAATCTTTAAAAATAATTGAGAAAATTTCAAAAAGAATTAAAGGAATTGCTAGATTTATTCTTGGCAGCTATAAAAATGATACCCTGTGATTCAATCAGATTCTTCCTTTGCTTTGATTAGGAGCTCACAGAGCAGGCTGTCTTTTTAAGCACTGTAGGATATAGTGATGAAGATAATGGCAGAGTGAGCTCTCAAATTGATATGATTTACATACATAGATTCCATTATTAGTACATTCTTTAACACTAACTCTTTAAATAACAGATTTCTTAAGATACAGTTCACCCATTTAAAGTGTAAAGTTAAATGGCCTTTAGTACATTCACAAAGTTGTAACCATCACCATAATAAAGTTTAGAACATTTTTATCCCCCTCCCCCACAAAAAAACAAACAAACCTCTCAATTCATTAGCAGTCACTCCCCAGCCACAACCCCTGGCAACCACTAATTTGTTTTTTGTCTTTATGGATTTGCCTCTTCTGGCCATTTCATATAAATGGAACCACACAACATATGATCCTTTTGTGTCTGACTTATTTCACTGAGCACAATGTCTTCAAGGTTCATCCATGTTGTAGCATGTATCAGTACTTCATTTCTTTTTATTGCTGAACAATATTCCATTGTATGGATATAGCACAATTTGTTTATTCATTCCTCAGTGGATAGATCATTTCAATTGTTTCCACTTTTTGGAAAATAATATAAATAATGCTGCTATGAATATTTGTGTGCAAGTTTTTATGTGAACATATGTTGTCGACTCTCTTGGGTATAAGCTTAGAAGTAGAATTCTTGGGTCATCTGATAACTCTGTGCTTAACTTTTTGAATAATTGCTAAATTGTTTTCCAAAGCAGCTACACCATTTAACATTCTCATCAGCAGTGTATGAGGGCCTCAGTTTTGCCACAACTTTGCTGACACTTGCTATTATCTGTCTTTTTGATTATAGCCATCCTAGTGTGTGTGAAGTGGTATTTCATTGTGGTTTCTATCAAGTCTTAATTGATAAACCTATCAACAGGATTAAAATAATTAATTTTTATATTTGTATGGAAAATCTTCCTTCCCTCAATTCCCAGACCTACTCCAAGAATGTAAAAGTTGCTCAGTATTCACTCTTCATGTAAGGCAGGGCTCAGAGAAGTTATTTGTGCTATATAAATGCAGATCTTTGCAGATAGATGGTAGGCATAGAGGCAGCGTCTAGATAATGGTTGGAATGCTGGTGGGTTTCCATCTTTCCCTCTCTCCTCCCTTCTTCCTTATTTCATTTTACAAATATATTTGACATTAAGAGTATACTTAACCTTGTAATCTCACGTCAAAAAAGGAAAAGAAGAAATCTTAATGAGCAAAATCTAGTAGCTGTCTTAAGTTGGCTTCCTAGAAGCAGAATCTGAGACAGAGATACTGACACAAGTGATTTTCTGAGAGAGTGTTCTCAGGAAAAACCTATTTGGGAGTGAGGAAAGCCAGATAGAATAGGAGAAGAAACTAGGCAAAAATATGGTTTCTAGAGAAGTCTGACCTTAGCCTGATCCCATTGGGAGTTCTGAAGTGTGAAATGCATAACAGAGTTCGTCCCACTCAGTGGCAAGGGAGGTGGGAGGCTGGGCTGTAGTACCCTTTCTACAGTCATCATTTTCTATGGGCAGCCCCCCAGGAGAGGGGATATATGATATCCTATGCCACTCTGAGGTAGGTGCCACCCATCTGCCAAGGGCAACCCTTGGGAGGAGGGGAACAGATAGAGGCAGGACCCATTAGCATCTATAGCAGCTGGGAGATGAGTAAAGGGGAACTCCGGCAGTATTTGCCATATTAGCTATTGGGGTTCATTAATTGATCAATGTATTTTTATTTTGTCCAGCTGTCAAATTTCTTTACATTCATGTTGGAAAACTACACACATATACATGAGAGAGACCCAGGTAAGTAAAACTTTTGAAAAGAAGTCATTAAATATTGAATTGTCCTTATTAAGTGATGTAAACTCTGAAGATGGGAGAACGCTAAGCAATTTAAAAGGTATGCAGACTGGTCTTGTCTATGTGACACCAACCTGGTGAAATCACTTCATCTGGCTTTTTTATTTGATTGGTGTCAACTAAATTGACCATTTCATTTCTTTCACTTTCAGAAAACAATTAGATTTTATTCAACATTAATTTGTCGAATGCCTTCTCTGAACCACAACCTATTGATATATGATATAGCAGCTTAGTAAAGAGGATCTTATTTTTTATACATGAAATTTTTGTGCTGAGAGATCAACACATATTGAGTATTTAATGAAACAGATCTGGGGGGAAATGATGGATTATATACAGTTGGCCCCATCACATTTCTGTTTTGTGCATAGCTATATATCTGTCTGTCTATTTACCAATCATTTACGTAATCATTCCGAAATGACTAAATGAATCATTTCAGAGACAGGCAATATAGGTGTGGTTCAAAAATGATTTAAAATTATAGTTATTTACAAGGCATGTATTTCTCCTGCAAATTAAGACCTGCTTGTTGTTATCTTTAAAGTAGATGCTAGAGTTTAAAACTTTTTTCTTTAATTTGGACCAACCCATTTTTTTGCTTTCATTAAAAATGCTTATGGCATCTAAAAGAGTATTTTAAATAATCTAGTGAGCACCCTTCAAAGTGGCAAAAGAATGGTATTTTAATGGTA
The DNA here is from genome assembly GCA_030015415.1 of Cynopterus sphinx. Classification (NCBI taxonomy): domain Eukaryota; kingdom Metazoa; phylum Chordata; class Mammalia; order Chiroptera; family Pteropodidae; genus Cynopterus; species Cynopterus sphinx. The sequence continues at coordinate 9,120,961 of CM057388.1, forward strand.
TACTTTGAGCTAAATACATATGTATGAAACTAATTAAAGCATTTAATGATCGATGGAAGCTTTTTGAATGGTGGAGTAGCCAAACCTGAGGTGTGGGGAGTGGGTGGAAGTGGGTATTTTGCCATTTTCTCTCTTTTAGATAATTGCAATTTGAAGACAGTTGTTTGTGCTTCGTGTTCTTTGGCAAAAATATTTCTGAGAGGAAAGATAATAATGATGAAATGAAACAGTACTCTTTCTGCTAATGACCTAATATTTCAATAGGGCTGTGTATCAGAATTGTTTATGGTGATTCAGAGCCACAGATGGCCGGGTTACAGCCCAGAGAGAGTTACTCAGCCTCTGTATTTGTTTAAAATCTGAATTTTAAAAATTCTGTAGCTGATTTAAAAATACTTTTTTTTTTATCAAAGAAGGGGGAGAGTGGTTTAATTTTATGTAAACTTTATAGAAAAGTCCACAAATCATATGACTCAATATATATCCTCAAATTAAACATATCCTTGTAGCATGCACTCAAAATGAGATATAAAACATTATGAGAGCAACATAAAGCCCTTGTCCTCCTCTAATCACTATTCAGCTCCACCATCATTACTTTCCTGACTTCTACATCCTAGATCAGTTTTGCTTGTTTTTGAACAGTGTTGAGTCTGGCTTCTTTTATTTAACATGATATTTGTAAGAATCAACCATATTGTTGCAATTCAGTCATTCTCGTTGCTGAATAGTACCATTTTATAATTATACCAAAATGTATCCCTTCTACTGTTTATGGACATTCAGGTTGTTTTCAGTTTTGGTAATTTAAATGGTACTGCTATGCATATTTTTGTATATGTCCTTTGTGGTGAACATAAGTATCCTTTTCTTTTGCTGTGTATTCATTTTCAGTTATCTATTGATGCATAACAAACTGCCTTAAAATTTAGTGGCTTAAAAAATCTTCATTCAGGAATGTCTATTAAGATTATGGAACAGGTATAAGACTTTTGGTAGGGGGAGAAAGTGGGTATAACTAAATGGATCTTTTATGGCCCTATGATCTATCCTTTCCTTGAGAATTTCTGAAGAAACAGTGGAAAGATCATTTTGTTACATTCCTCCATTCTTGTTTTTAAAAGAATGAGTCCCAAGCCCTACAAATAGCTTATATTGAACTTTCATATTTGAATTAAAGATTGTTGAACAAGAAAAAAAATTTTTAATGGCTTAAAAACAACAGCCATTGTGTTTCTTGTGATTCTGTGAGTTAGGCATTTGAACAGAGCTCAGTGGGAATGACTTATCTTTGTTTCACATGGTATTGGTTGGGCATACTCAGCATACCTGGGTGGGATAGGGAGGTCCAAATGGTTTTACTTACATGTCTGAGACTTTGTTGTTAGCTATGAGATAAGACACCTTAATTCTCCTCATGCACCCTCTCTGTCTAATAGGATATCCTGGACTTCTTTACGGGGCAGTTGGATCCTAAGAGGGCAAAGGCACTATAAGGCCTCTTAAGGTCTGTGCTCTGAAACTCACACAAAATCAGTTCTGTCATATTCTGTGGGTCAAAGCAAGTCACAAAGCCAGCTACACATTCAAAGGGATAAGGAAAGATCTATGTCTTTGAGGGAGCAGCAACAGCATTATATTGTGAAGGGATATGGATACAGGAGGCATGTGTCATTGGGGGCCATTATTATAAAGGTGTACCACAACCCAGTAAGTTTTGGGTTATAGGGCATGTATATGTTCAGCTTTATTAGATACTGACAGTTTTACACAATTGTTCCATGTTATACTGCCACTGGTGTATGAGAGTTCCAGTTGTTCCATATCCTCACCAACATTTGAAATCATCTGTCTTTTTCATTTTAGCCAGTTGGCAAGTATGCAGTGGTTATCACATTTTTGCTTTAATTTGCATTTCCCTGGTGAGCAGTGAAATTGCTCACTTTTTGTATGTTTATTAATTATATGCACATACTGTTTGGTGAAGTATCTGTTCATGTCTTTTGCCTATCTTTCTGTTGGGTTATCTGCTTTTTTCTTACCAATTTGTAGGTGTTCTCTAAGCAGTTTAGATACAAGAATATAAAACTATTTTAGATAAACATATTGCAAATATCTTCTAGTCTTGGGCATTTATCCCCACAATCTTTAAATGGTATCTTTTGATGAACAGATATTCTTGATTTCAGTGTAGTACAACTTTTATGGTTAGTGCTTTCTGTGTCTTATTTAAGAAATCTTTACACACACACACACACATACATATATACATACACACATACACTTATTTGTGCAAAAATGAATACAGGATAAACCTACAGGATAAACCAGAAACAAATGACATTGTTTACCTACTACAGGAGATGGGAGGTTGGGTGGGAGCAGGACAGAAAGAATGAGAGAAGGAGGGTTGGGTAGAAGCGATAAGGGGAGAGTGACACTTCTCTGAGTATACCTTTTTGTAGTTCTGACTCTTACAACCATGATGATGTTTCATATGCCTAAGAAAATAATTAATTAAAAATAGGGAGGGATGAAAGGTGGGAGAGAGAGAATTTCCGAAATAAAATGGTTACTGTGATGAATGAACTTAACTGTATTACAAATAATAACCTAATCACCTGAAGGAGATGAGGAAGAAAAAAAAAACTAACCTAAGTAACATTGGAAAGTAACATTTTAACCATAATATGCCTTGATGAGGTATCATTTTTATTTATATTTATCTTACATGGGGTTCGCTGAGTTTCTTGATATCTAAATTGATATTTTTGTCAGATTTAGAAATTTTTTATTCATTATTTTAAATCTTTCTTTTTAAGTATCTTTTTCTTTGTGATTTCTGCTTTTAAACTTAGAAGCCCCTGAAATATTTAAAATGTGATTGCTATACCTCTTTTCTAGAATTTCTTTTACAATTCAACTCTAAAAAATTTCAGTGCTTCATAAAATTTGGATTTTTTAAATATTAAATTGATAAAGGAAATTTTGATGCTCAGTTGTTGAGATCAATTAAAAAATACAACTACGAAGAACATTTCCAAACTTTACTGCAACATTTATTTCATAATTTATCTTTTTTACCGTGAGTGGTAATACATACTTCATATGTTCATTTAAATATGTGTAATAAGGCTTATTTCTGGGTTTCTTATTCTGTTAGACAGGTCTTGATTATAGAGTTCTAGAATCATATTGATTTAATAATTGTATGTAGCAGAAAAAGAGATTTACAGATTATTTCTATAGGTTTATTTCATTTAAAAAATTCCAGCTTTATTGAAAAGCAATTGGCATAACCTTGTATAAGTTTAATGTGTTCAATGTAATGATTTCATGTATTTATGTGTTGAGAAATGATTACCACCATCAGATTAGTTAACACATTCACCACTTCACATAGAATTTTTGTGTGTGCGTGGTGAGAACTTTTAAAATCAATTCTCTTAGCAACTTGGAAATACACACTAGAGTATCGTTAACTAGAGTCACCATGCTGGACATTACTGTAGGTCTCTGATGACCCTCTTTGGTGAAATGTTCTAGACAACCTCCAGCTTAGACCTGTTTGACAGAAGTGCTGTAATCCCTAAACAAAGTTTATTTAGGGACCAGGAGGTCACTTAATATTTCCAGATATCAGAGCCAGATCAATGGTTTTAACTCTGAGGGACAGAGTATGTCGAGGCATTCTAGGTGTCCCAAAAGTGAGAGGTGACCCAGAAGCAGTTATTTTCTGTGTCCTACTACTTTAGTTGCTCAAAACCAATTCATAGGACTTGATGGGGAGACTCTACATGTCCATTCCCCTGTCTGCTTTTTCACATCCTCCTCCTCCCACAGGTAGAAAGTCAAAGCTGTCATACATAGCAATAGGTTTAAACAGAAATTGGTAAAAGTGGGGAGTGGGATGGAGTGTGTAGAAGTGTTGTTTTGATTTTTCTTTTTGCTTCCCAGATTAGCAAAATATTCTATAAGATCAGATATTTTATAATTTTTGTTGCTATGGTGAATAGGATATTTTCCCCATTATGTCTTCCCAATGATTATTGGTGGTATTTAGTAAACCTTTTGATTGATATCTATTTATTTTGTATTGTGCTACTATCAAATAATAACATTAATGAAATTATTAGTATTGCTGATATTTATTAAATGTTTGTTCTATGCCATATCTTTAAGTGCTTTAAATATGTCATTTCATTGTCTTTATGACAAAACAGTAAGATTAATATTATTATCATACCCTTTTTGTGGATGCAACTATTGCTACTTAGAAGGTAACCTCCTAAAATTATTCATTCCATCCATGGTGACGCTGTGATTCAAACCAGTATGATTAACCTCTGTATTATTTTAATTATCTTATCAATTCCAGGAGTTTTTCAACTGATTTTCTTGAGTTTAGATATTTAATTACACTGTCCATGAGTAACTTTATTTTTAATATTTTTCCCTCCAGTAGTCACTGTTCTTATTTTGGCTTCATGTTTTATTGTGTTGGCTGAAGATAGCAGAACAATGTTAAAATGAAACAGTGAAAGTTGTTATCCTTGTTTTGTTAATGATTTAGTAAAAAAAAAATATTGTTGATTTAAATTTTTAAGATTATGTTAAGGAGGTATCTTTCCATTCCTAGTTTTCTGAGTTTTTTAAAAATCAGGAGCAGGTTATTAAATTTTATGAAATGTCATTTTGGCATCTATTGAGTTCATTATATGGACACCAATGGTTTTAATCTAGATTCATAATTGAGGAATGAAATCACTATAAATGTGGTTCAATTGGTGCTTTTATTTCTCCAGCAATATCTGGAGTTTGTTTTCAAAATGACATGTGGGTGGTAGAGGCAGGAATTGTATTTTTTTCTTTTTTCTTTTCTTTTTTTTTTTTTTTCAAATTATGGGCTTTACATTTTTCCCGGTCCAGATTTTGTGTCTTTACTGGGTAAAAGAAAAGATTGTGTGTAGGGGGCATTTTTGAGGTATTTTCTTTAGAACAGCTTGTGAAGGTACCATTTGGTTCTAATTCAAAATTTTGTTATATTTAATTAGTTTAGATTCATGTTGACAGACTTGTAAAACAAACAAGTGAGGATTAATTCTAATTACATGTTACACACACAAATCCTCATATATTGTTGGCATTCATTAAACTATTATTAGTTATAATGTTTATAGCCCAAAAAGACATGTTAAAGCTTTTAATTGTTTCCATACATGATGCATATTAGCTACACATTAGGAAGAGAATCTATGTCATTTTTTAATGTAGCTAAAAAACAGCAAGAGGAATATGATTTGATATTTACTGATATTTCATACTGAGTAGTTTTGACCAAGAATTGGTTTAGGGAAATGGTGCTTTTTCATATATATAAATCACTGAACTTATAAGAAATGAGGGTTTTCAAATATATGGAAGAAAGGGCCAGACTGAGTTTTTTTTTAAGAAGAAAAACAATATTTTTATTTCATTCTTAAACAACAAGACTGAGTTTTAATAACTGGAACTTGATGTGTCAAGTTAGCTGATGTGGTGTGATCATTAAGATAGTTAAATAGGCTTTACTGTCTGCATAATGAATCTGAGATAAAATTTCCCACGATGCCCTATGTTTCCAATTTTCAAACATAAAATGAAAGAATTAAGTTATTCTCAAATCTCAAACCAAATCCAAATGAGAAAAATAACCTCTGCTGGATCCCATTGAAGACAGAAATTATTACTCCTAAATTCAGCTTCTTATAAAACATCATTAACTACCACTGAAAAAATATTGGGTACATGGTAATTTAAAAAGCATTTTAAAATTGCCAAATATTATGGCTTTAGAAAAAAAATGTGGTTTAGTTCTTAACTGTAATCCCTCAGCATAAAGTGAATCATGAAAAAAAAGTATTCTGTCTCCATTTGCTAACAAAATATCTTCCAAACATATTCATTCTAAGTGTTCAAAAAGATAGAAACTTCTTACAAACAACTCTGATTAATGGCCTTAGTAGCAACTCAGTGTTAGAGAGTTGAAGAATGTCATTGTCCTCTGTATTAGTTGTCTGTTACTATAATAATACCATGTATTAAACAACCACAATAGTTCATTGACATGTAATAAACATTTCTTTTTACTCACAAGTCTACAGATTAGCTGAGCACTTCTGCAGATCTTGGCAGGCTTGATTTGGCAGTTTTTTGAGTTTTGGCTGAAGTTCACTAATGTGTCTGGAGGTCCACTGGCTGGTAGCTGATCTAGGATGACCTTGACTAGGGTGACTCATCTCTGCTCCACATAGTCTTGGAGGTTTCAGTAAGCTAGCCTGGGCTTTGTGGTAGTGGCATGGTTTCAAGAGAGAGAGAGCATAGAAGCATGCAAGGCCTCCTCAGGCCTTGGCTCAAGAGAAAGGCCCTTTGGTATTTCTGCCAATGGTTTGTTATCTAACTGTATCTGCTTTGTTACCAAGAAGAAAGAAAATCATGTCAGAAATTTGTTTTTATGTGAAGAGGGAAACAAATCAAGTATAACTAAGTAAAATTTGAAGTATTTAACGGGAAAAATTGAAAGTGGCAATTTAATTATCTGTAGATCATGAATAGCATCAGATATTTGAACCAAATACAATATATCATTATGTTCTCAACACTATCTGCAAAACTCTGAGATATAAGAGTGGGAAAACATGTAGAGTTAGAGTTTCAGACATCAAAATATCTTGATTAACCAGTTTTCCTTGTGCTTCTTCTACTACTTCCCACTGCTGAACTTATTGCTTTGGTAAATTGTCAACCCAGAAGGGATGATGGTGATTCATGTGAATATACCTACTGGTCTCAGAACAAATCATTCCTCATGGTTATATGTGGGATATCTTGGTATTCATAACATTTGGCACAATGCCTTACATTGGCTAGGCATTCAAGAATGTATTTATTGCATTTAAGTATGGGAATGTTGATTTTTTCCCCCCTTTTTGTCTTTTCTAGAATTTATGAATCGACTGTTTGGCTACGCTTTCCAGGACAAGGGTAGACAGGAATGTGTGGGGTTGATAGATGTCCCAGACTCCTATACTGGTCCTCATCTGCAATTTCCTCTCAATTATTCTGACCTTCGTGTACTTATTGAGGCCTTCAAGAGACAACAGGCAAGTGGAAGCAGATACTGCCTTGATTCTTGTACATAACACATGCTCAATGACTGTTGAATGAATGAACAAAAACACTACAGCAGAAATGCATTTCCTGTTAAGTGATACTCTCTGCTTTGCTTAACCCATTGAATAGAAATATCTTCCTCTCTATCTATAGCTTTCAACATTTTTCTTTTTCTGAGATATAATTGATATACCATAAAATTCACTGTTTAAAGTATACAATTCATTGGTTGTTAGTACATTCACAAGATTGTGCAACCATCACCAATATCTAATTCCAGAACATTTTCATCACCCCCAAAAGAAATGCCATACCCATTACCATTCCCTCTTCCCCTACCCTGGTGACCACTATTATACTTTTTGTATCTATGAATTTGTCTATTCTAGTTTATTTAATACAAGTGGAATCATATAATATGTGGCTTTTTGTGTCTGTCTTTCATTTAGCATCATGTTTTTAAGATTCATTCATGTCACACAGCATGTTTCATTGCTCCTTTATTTTTATGGCTAACTTATATTCTGTTGTATGAATATAGTATTTTTGTTTATCAGTTCACCAATGGATGGACATTTGAATTTTTCCCTACCTTTTTGCTATTATGAATATGCATGTACAAGTTTTTATATGAACATGTTTTCAGTTCTCGAGTATTATACCTAGGAGTGGAATTGCTGTGTCATATGTTTACTTTTTGAGGAACTTCCAAACCATTTCCAACAACGGCTACACCATTTTCCATTCCTCTCAGCAATGCAAGAGGGTTCCAATTTCACTAAGTTTTTTGCCAGCATTTTTTATTTTCTGTTTAAAAAAATTTTTTTTTTATCATAGCCATCTTTGTTGTATGTGAAGTGGTATCTCATTGTGGATTTGACTTACATTTCCCTAATGACTAAAGATGTTGAGCATCTTTTCATGTTCATTGGCTAATGTACACATTCTTTGGAGAAATGTCTATGCAGGTCTTTTGCCTATTTTAAAGTCAGGTTATTTTTTTATTATTATAAAGAATTCTTTATATATTCTGGCTACAAATCTTTTATCAGATATATGATTTGCAAATATTTTCTCCCATTCTGTAGGTTGTCTTTTCACTTTCTTTTACATTTTTTTATGCCTATGGCACCTGATATTCCTAGGTGTTCTCCCATCCAGGTACTAACCAGCCCAGCCCTGCTTAGCTTCCAAGGTCAGATGAGATTGGGCACATTCAGGGTGGGATGGCCATAGTTTATCTTTTCACTTTCTTGATGTCCTTTGATTCACAAAAATTTCTAACATTGATGAAATCCAATTTATTTTTTCTTTGGTTGCTTGTGCTTTCAGTGTCATATCTAAGAATCTACTTCTAAGTCCAGGGGCATAAAGATTTACCCTTATGTTTTCTTTTAAGAATTTCATAGCTTTATCTCTTACATTTAGGTCTATGAGCCATTTTCAGTTAATTTCTGTATATAGTATGAGGTAGGGGTCCAACTTCATTCTTTGCATATGGATATGCAGTTGTCTCAGCACCTTTTGTTGAAGAATCTGTTTTTCCTCCATTGAATGGTCTCAATACTCTTGTCAAAAATTAATAGGCCGTTGATATATGGATTTATTTTTGGACTCCCAATTTTATTCCATTGTTGTGTGTGTCTAGCCTTATGTCAGCATCACATCATCTATTAATTTGGTGTATTACATTGATTAATTTTCTTATTTTGAGCCACCTTGTATACCTGGAATAAATACCATTTGATCAAGGTGTATAATTCTTTAAAAATTCTGTTGTATTTGCAAGGGATTCTACAAGAATACTATGAAAAAGTATATAATACCAAATTGAATAACCTGAAAGAAATGGACCAGTACTTAGAAAAATACAACCTGCCTAGACTGATTCAAGAACAGGAAAATCTAAATAGCACTATGGAAATTGAAACAATTATCAAAAACCTACCATAAAGTAAAAGTCCAGGACCAGATGGCTTTACCAATGAATTCTACCAAACATTCAAAGAAGATTTAATACCTATTCTCAAACTCTTCTAAAAAATCAAAGAGGAGGCAATACTTCCTAACTCATTTTATGAGGCCAATATTACCCTGACACAAAAACCTGGTAAAGATAACACAAAAACAGAAAACTACAGACCAGTATCTCTCATGAACACAGATGCAAAAATCCTAAATAAGATGCTAGTGAACTGAAAACAGCAACACATTAAAAAGATTATACACCACGATCAAGTGGGCTTCATCTCAGGAGCACAGGGATGGTTCAGCATATGCAAATCAATTAATGTGACACACCACAAACAAATTAAAAAAGAAGAATCGTACAATCATATCAATAGATGTAGAAAAAGCCTTCGACAAGATACAGCATCCATTTATGATAAAAATACTTAATAAAATTGGAATAGAATGAAAATACCCTAACATAATAAAGGCCATCTATGACAAACCCTCAGCCAACATTATACTTAATGGTGAAAAACAAAAAACCCTTCCTCTAAGATCAGGAACAAGGCAAGGCTGTCCACTATTGCCTCTCTTATTCAATGTAACATTGGAGGTCCTAGTGAGTGCAATCAGACAAGAGAAAGATATAAAAGGCATCCAGATAGGAAACAAAGAAGTCAAACTGTCACTGTTTGCAGATGACATAATTATATAGAAAACCTTAAAGACTTCACAAGAACACTATTAGAAACAATAAACAAATACAGTAAAGTCCCTGGATACAAAATCAATGTTCAAAAATTCATAGCATTCCTATACTCTAATAATGAAGCGTCAGAAAATGAAGTGGAAAAAAATAATTCTCTTTGCAATTGCAACAAAACAATAAAATACCTAGGAATATATTTAACGAAGCAAGTGAAAGACCTATATAATGAAAACTATAAGACCCTATTAAAAGAAATCAAAGAAGATACAAAAAAATTGGAAAGATATTCAATGTTCTTGGATTGGAAGAAACAACATAGTTAAAATGATCATATTACCTAAAGCATTATACAGATTTAATGCAATCCCTATCAAAATCTTATCAGCATTTTTTAAAGAAATAGAACAAAAAATCATCAGATTTATATGGAAGCAGAAATGACTGAATGGCCACAGTCATACTGAGAAAAAAGAACAAGGCTGGAGGCATCACTCTGCCCCACTTCGAATTATACTACAAAGCAACAGTAACCAAAATGGCATGGTATTGGGAGCAAAACAGACACATGGTCCTGTGGAACAGAATTGAGAGTCCAGAAGTAAACCCACATCTATATGGGCAAATAATTTTCGACAAAGAAGGCAAAAAGATACAGTGGAGAAAGGAAAACCTCTTCAATAAATGGTGCTAAGAAAAATGGAAAGCCACCTGCAAAAAAATGAAACTAGACCATTGTCTATCACCATGCACCAAAATTCAGTCAAAATGGATTAAGGACCAAAATATAAGACCTGAAAAAATAAAATATGTAGAAGAAAATATAGGAACTAAACTCAAGCCCTTGGACTTAAAGAAGATTTTATGAATTTGATTCAAAATCAAGGGAATTAAAAAGCTAAAATAAATGAATGGGGTTACATCAAACTAAAAAGCTTCTGTTCAGCAAAAGAAATCAACAAGGTAAAGAGAGAACTGTCCAAATGGGAAAATATATTTGCAAGCAACACTTCCAACAAAGGCCTAATATTCAAAATATACAAAGAACTCATACAACTCAATAACAACAACAAAAAACACAAATGATCCAATCAAAAACTGGGCAGAGGACCTAAATTGACACCTCTCCCTAGAGGACATACAAATGGCCAACAAATATATGAAAAGATGCTCGATATCGCTAGCTCTTAGAAAAATGAAAATCAAAACCACGATGAGATACCATCTCACACTTGTTAGAATAGCTATAATCAACAGGACAAGTAATAACAAATGTTGGGAAGGATGCAAAGAAAAAGGAACCCTCATACACTGGTGGTGGGGCTGCAAATTGGTACAGCCACTATGGGAAACAGTATGGAGGTTCCTCAAAAAAATAAGAATTCATCTACCATATGATCCAGCAATTCCTTTACTGGGCATGTACCCCAAAGACTTGAAAGCCCATATCTTAAAAGATATTTGCACACCGATGTTCATAGCAGCATTATTCACGGTGGCCAGGACATGGAAGCAACTGAAATGTCCTATGATAGATAATTGGCTAAAGAAGCTGTGGTACATATATACAATGGAATATTACTCAGCCATAAGAAGAGATGAGATACTGCCATTTGTGACAACATTGATGGACCTTGAGATAATCAAACTAAGTGGAATAAGCCAGACAAAAAAAAAGTTGAAAATCACATGACATCACTTATATGCGGGCTATGAACCTAAAAATAACAAATGAGCAAGACAGAGACTCATGGACACTGACTATACACTATACACTAGTGGTTACCAGAGGACTATAGACTAGTGGTTACTAGTGGGGTGGAGGAGGTGGAAGGAGATAGAAGGGGTAAAGGGGATCAAATATATGGTAGCTGAAGGAACCTGGACTTTGGGTGGTGAACACACAATAGAATATACAGATGTCAAATGATAATGCACACCTGAAAATTATATAATTGTATTAACCAATGTCACCTCAATAAACTTGATTAAAATTTTTTTTAAAAAAGAGAAAAAATATATTGTACCTACCTACCTTATAGGTTATGAGGATTAGCTATGACAATGCATGAAATGTAATAGTGTCTGTCACATAAAATATGTTAAAAAATGTTAGCTGTTATTTTATCTTGTTTAATGTACATCAAAAAATAAATAAAATTCTGTTGTATTTGGTTTGCTGGTATTTTGTTGAGGATTTGCATTTTATTCATAAGGGATATTGGTCTGTATTTTCTTTTCTAGTGGTATCTTTATCTGGCTTTGTTATCAAGGTAATACTGGCCTTATAGGGTACTTTAGGAATTTTTCCTCTTCTTCTATTTTTTGGAAGAGTTTGAGAAGGATTACTGTTAATTTTTTAAATATTTAGTGGAGTTCACCTGTGAGACTGTCTGGTCTTAGACTTTTCTTTGTTAGGTTTTTGATTTCTAATTCAATCTCTGCTTATTCTGGATATATTTGGATTTTCTGTTTCTTCTTGAGTCAGTTTTGGTAATGTTTTGTTTCTAGGAATTTGTCCATTTCATCTAAGTTATCTAATTTATTGGCATACAATTATTCATAATATACTCTTGTAATTTTCATTTCTTTAAGACTAGTGAGATGTCCCCACTTTTATTTTTGATTATACTTATTTAATTTTCTCTTTTTTTTCTTGGTCAGTGTAGCTAAAGGTTTGTCAATTTTGTAGAACTTACCAAAGAACCAACTTTTGTTTTGTTGATTCTATTGTTTTTCTGTTCTTTATTTCATTTATCTGTACTTGATCCTTATTTTCTTCCTTCATCTAGCTTTGGTTTAGTTTGCCCTTATTTTTCTAGCTTTCTGGTATTAAGTGAGGCTTTTTATTTGAGATCTTTCTTCCTTCTTAATGTAGGTATTTATAGCTATAAATTTCTCTCTGAGCTTTGCTTATGTTGTATCCCACATATTTTGGTATATTATGTTTTCATTTTTGTTCATATCAAAGTGAATTCTGATTTCTTTTGTGATTTGTTCTTCAAGAGTATGTTGTTTAATTTCTGCATATTTGTGAATTTTCTTTTTTCCTTCCATTATTGATTTCTAGTTTCATTCCATTGTGCTCAAAGATACTTTGTATGATTCCAATTTTTATAAATTTATTGAGGCTTGTTTTGTGGCCTAACATCTGATCTATCCATGTACACTTGTAAAAAAAATGTGTAATCTGCTATTGTTGGGTGGAACGTTCTATAGATGTGCTTGGATTTTCTGTTTAGGCCTCCTTGTGTGTGAGGTCTCTTTTCCTTTAGGTTGTATTCAGACAGAGATTTCCTTCCTTAAGCCTCAGGAGTTACTTTTTAAAAAAAGAGAGAGAAGAGAAGATAAGAGAAAAAGGAAAAGAAGAACATAGTTTTTGAAGACTGGCTTTGTGTTGGTACATTTCTTCACTGCTTAGCCGGGCTGTGTACCAATTTGTCTTAACCTTTACTTCCTGCTTGCACTGAGCCATTTTTAAGTTGCTTTTTTTTTTAATTTAGCCTTTGCTTGGTTGCCATAGATTTTGATTATTTTCCAGAGCTCTGACAAAGTTGATTCTGACAGGTTTTTTTTTTTTTTTTTTTTACTTGATTTCTAAAATGTGTCTGGAAAGGGGTGGGACCTTGGAGCTACCTACTTCATTATTTTCTCTGACATCATATCCAAACCCTCATTCTCAGGTTAGGACTGTAAAGACATACCCTAGGAGAAGGAGTGAATTAGAAGTAGACTAGAGATTGAAGCAAAGCTTTGAATCATTCCTGAGATTTAATTGAGAATATCGGAGATAACTAGTACTCCTAGCTACTTGCCAAAAGAAAATTTAAATCCCCTCTGGAGGAAAACAGACCTCAAGTTATTTCTTCAAGTTTTCACATACCATGTCCAGAACTTAATACAAATCTTAACCAAGCACAGGAGGATACAAGAATCATGAAAGAAAACTGAAGATTTAGAATTATTTTGTGGGAAAAATCCTTAATGGACTGTTAGGTCTTAGACAGGAAATATGGGTCTCTCCCCACTAATCAACATCCAGGAGCCCTTCTCTTTCCTCTTAATTATCACATCGCTTCGAATCCCGATTCCCGTCTTTTAAAAAATTATCATGAAAATTCTCCAAATTTAAATAATATATTTTGGGGATCTGGGATAGAAAATAATTTTATTATTTTTAATAGCTATAGAAATGGAAATTTCAGGATACCATGAGACATAATTGTTCCGAAGGGTTACATCTGCCTTGAATCCAAAGCAGTACTGAACAATATGTAGATATGACCACTCTCTCAGCCTCCAATAATCTAAATTAGTACTGTCCAATAGAAATATGATATGAGACACATACATAATTTAAAATTTTTCTAGTAGTCACATTAAGAAAGTAAAAAGAAACAGGTGAAATTAATTTTAATAATATATTTTATTTAATCTACCATAAAATTGTCATTTTAATATGTAATTGTCATTTTAAAAGTTTTTAATGAAACATTTTCCTTTTTTTTCATACTAAGTCTTTGAAATATGGCATGTATTTTGGGCTTACAACACACCTCAATTTCAAGTAGCCTCATTTCAAGTAATCAATAGCTCCATTGGGCTAGTGCCTACTATATTGGGCAACTAACAGTCCTGATCCATAAAGTGGTGTTAGGTTCTGTTAAATTTTTGTTGACTATATTACATTTTAGTTTATATATTTGGAATATTTTATAATTAAGAAACAAGAGAACAACACACTAGATTTCAAACAAACAAATGAAAAGCCAAGGGTAGAAAACAGAGTAAATCTGTCCAAAACAATGATGTATCAAGAATGTAACTGAAAGAGATCAATGGAATGAATAGTCATAATAGGAGATAATCCAAATGCTTTATTCGAGTCTGTGATATGTTTTATACTTAAACTTGTACAATATAAATGTGCTGGCTGTTCTGTAAATTATGGTGTCTGTGCACCAACAATTGAGCCACATCTGGGATGCCTGCTCAAGAGTTTTTTGTCTTGCTGCCTTTCGAAATCTCAACAAATCCAGCACCATTGCCTAGATTCCATCCCAGGAGGCAGGACGTCCCAAAGGCAGAGCAGCCCCTCTTCAACAGTCTTTGTCTGCTTCTCTTTCTCTTTCTCATTCTTTTCCCTTTATCTCCTCATTGATTGATTGATTGATTGATTGATTGATTGATTTATCTGTCTGTACTCTTCTTTAGGGCAAGGGAGTCTCCTGTCTTTTCCCCCATCACTTTTCTTGGACTCTATGGACCAAGAATAATCAGAAATGTTTTGTGAATGGGTGATGTCAGTTAAGAACATGACAGTATAAACATCCTAGGAACCATTCATTCATTCAATTTACAGATCTCTAGTGAGGCTTATTATTTGCCAGACACTGTACTGGAATCATTTATTTGAAAATAATTTAGAGATGATTTTGAAATACAGCTACTTGGAATGTGTTCATATGCTCCACCTTTATAGCTTTCTATTCAGTCATGCTTTTCTTCCTAGTTCATTATATGTTTCCTCTGCTTTGCCTTCACAGTTACTGCATGCTCGTTATGTCATAGAGATACTATTTGAGACCAAGAAAAACCTCAGGAATTTGCCAAATTTCATGCATGTAAAATCGTCTCCTGCCAAAGACATAACAATCTGTGGTAAGTTTCAGAGCAGATTTGCCAAATTAATATTTTGGAGACTTTTGGTTCCACGTCATTTGCCTAACTTGAAAACTATGTGAATTGGACTGTGTTAAGGGAAAGGTGTTAATATAGAATTATCTATGATGATAGTACTGTTCCCCATCTTTTTTTTTTTTTACTGTTCCCCATCTTGTCTTTATTTCACATACCAGCTGGCAGGAATTAATTATGTGAGAAATTAAAAAATCATGCTTTTTATAAAGGAAGGCAGCATTTTAATACAGAAACCACCCATGGATGGAATAGGCATTCTTTGCCCTCTGTCTATCTCATTATCTTTGTTCCATGTTGCTTTTTCTAGTTGTGCCTCTGCATGCCACTTATGCTGAGAAGAGAAAAGCCCAAGGCCTGGTAAACTCTTCTCTGCCCTTGGCTGCCGTTTTAGATTTTTCCAACTGGTCTCTGCAGCTTTTAGAAGAGTGGGAATGTCCCAGAAATCTGTTCCTTGTTCTTCTAAATAACAAGATTGAGATTTTGTTATCCTATAGGCCAGCCTGGCAGGATATTGCTTCAAGAAACAGTACACATTGAAATTCAACACAGTTGGTGCTCAGCATGCTCGCACCTGTCTGAGAATTGAGTGCGTGGGAGGAACAGCAATTCCCTTAACTTCTAATGAAGCTTTTAGGTTACAAAACAGTGATTGTTATTTTCCAGATCAATTTTTAGCTTGTGTTTCTTTTACTCTGGCAGGTAGAAGTGTATTTGACAATCTAATTAAACCATTTCCATTTCTAGCATCTGATAGTGGTGACAGGGACTTGATGGAGTGGTACGTGCTCCATGACATGCCCCAACTCAGGATTTTGAAAAGTCTTTAATGGTTCCATTCCAACTAATCGGTCTACCACATCTCTGCCTAGCAGGTGATGTATCTCAGCACCAGTGGAGGCCTTTTATTCAAGGCCTCACCAGCTCTTACTTTTCATGGAGACAAAAGATTTAGGGTCATGAAGCTTAGTAAGCCATGCATACCCATGAAGCCTATGGAGCCAGGGCTAGATTTGCTATCAGAGTGTGTGTGTGTGTGTGTGTGTGTGTGTGTGTGTGTGTGTGTGTGTGTGTGTGTATTAGGCCAAAAAGAGAGTGGGATCTGCTCCCACATGTTTCCAATATACCCCCAGTTGCCATTGTAGACTTATATTTAGGTAAAAGGATCTGGAAGAAGACATGAATTAAATAGAGGGCATGGAATCCTAGAATCACACAGTGTAAGAACTAAAGGGTTCTTACAGAGACCATCTGTCTATTATTTGCTCTTATGGATGAAATTGAGGCCCAGAAGAAAAATATATCTCCTTCCATGCCTTTCTTTGTAGTAACTGCCCAACCCCACCCCATCATGCACTGCTTTGACTGATGTTTCATTTTCTATGATGATACAAAGACTAAGGACTGGATGGATTGATTGGACAGTTCCATTCATTTAAAGATCCCCACATCTTGGACATTTATTTCTGGGCTTTTTCCACGTAACTCCACTGGTAGAGGGAAGAGCCAAGGCCAGCACATTCTCTTAGCATAGCAATTATTATTATCTGTTTTTAATAGACCCATTGAACTTAGAAAAACTTGGTCATTATATAAAATTTAAAATTGAGGCCATATTTAAAAAAACACATCTGTTTAACACAATATTAGGAAAAGGAGAGAAATTGTGATAAAACTTTACCATTATTTTAATTTCCAGATTCATTTTATGTACACATCTAAACATGCTACATGGGTCCAACATGACTGAAATATAGGAGGTATTTTAATCTACAATTATGTTATAAATGATAATTAATTCTGCATTCATGTTTTTGTTTGCAGTAGAAACATCTTTCTGTGGCTATTTTTTTCATGATACAAGTTTTATCTTTTGCTGTCCAACTAGAAGTTAAAAATATTTTTATAGTCTCAGTTCTTAATATCCTGAAACCAATTCATTTTTAGCATGCCAGCTGCAACAGTTCTTTCTACCCAGATCTTTGAAAAATAAGTCACCCAGAAGAAAATTAGGAAAAGAAAATCATTAAAAATATTTAACTGATCAGTATTAAGCTCTTCCATTTTTATTTCCTTAGATTTGGAATGAGGCCATATGAAAGCAATGATATTTAAGTATACACTGGTATTAATATGCTCTTAATATTGTCATTTTATAAATAAGTGTTGGCAATATAAGATTTTAATTTTATTGCCATTATAATTGGAATCTTCTATTGCATAGATTTTGGTTTTGGAATTTTAAGCAAATTGAGGAAAAATATTCCTAAATTAAATTCTATTTGATAATTAAGTTGGGTACAAAGAATAAAAATTTATGATCAGAACTGATGAAATATTTACCTAAAAACAGTTATTGAAATAGGCCTGTTGAATATTTACATATTGTTTTCATTAGTTGGCTGGCTGAGTTTTATAAAGCCATGCTTCCATTTTTATTTTTTATAACTGTCTCATCAAAAGAATGTAAACTACTCACAATTTTTAAGTTTTAGGTGTTACTACTGGAACATATTCTTTAAAGCATGGCTTTACAAAGCTATTCATTTAGCAATTAAATGTATTTATCAAGTGTCTGCTATGCACCAGGTACTATGGGAGGCACTTGGGGGTTTAATACCAAGATAGATATTATTGCTGTTCTCCTATAGATTACAGTGTGGGCAGTACAGAATAATAGCTAAGAGCTTCAATTTTAAAGAGAGATAAAGTTGGGTTTGAATTCCAAGCTCTGTTACTTGGTGGCTGGGTAACTGTAGATAGATAAGTTATTTAACTACTCTGAGGCTCATTTGTAAAATGAAAATGATTAAAATAATACCCATCTCATAGAGTGCCTGTGAAGATTGAATGCTATAATTCATGTAAACCCTTAGTGCAGGAAGCTAAGCACTGCATAAATGGCAGAAGTGGATAGATAAGTGCAGTATTGAATGCTGTTCCCTATAGGAAAGGGGACAAAGTTCTCATAAAGTGCGATGGAAACAAATTGTTGAATTAATATCATCTCAGGGTGAAAACTCAATACCCTGAGAATGCTTGAAGTATGTCAGCAGTATTTTAGTTTTCAAACTCTGCGACAAAATGGGTATTTTCTTGTTTCCTACTGAATAATGAATTTTCATTTGCATTCCAGGTGATTTGCATGGGAAGCTAGATGATCTCTGTCTGATCTTCTATAAGGTAAATGATTACTTTGATATATATTCACATAATTGTTGAGGGAGAGCAGTCCTAGGGCAGATAACAAAATTACTTTTTTTAGGGATATGTACAAATATAGATGTAATGTAAAAGTTTTTATCCAAGAAGCTGAAAGATTTATAGAGGGATACCTTTTGGTTTTTTTACACATATTTTATAAAAGAATTTTAAGAATTTAATTTATGTCTTTGTTCAATATTATTGTTATACACACACACACACACACACATACACACATATATCCATTAGTATTTGTAGCTCATTGTATTTAAGGTCTTTATTACATAGTAAATGTCTAGATGGCACAGGATGTTTTATTTTATTTTTATTTTGTTCAGAGGTTAGGATGTCACATACCAGTCTTCTCTTCCAATGCACACTAATTAGGCATGAAAGGAATCCCCCATAGTAAGTTCCAAACTGCCCTCTTCTCTCTCCAATTCACCATCTCTGGGCTTAGTTTCTCTTCCAATGCCGTGACTCTTCTTCGTTTGTTGGGTTTTGGTTGTGGGGACCCACACAGAGAAGGCACAGAGCAGCTTGGCCTGCATGAAGCTTCTCTTTGATTGGAGTCATTTCTCTCTTTGAACCAGCAGACGTCAACTGAGTGTTTGCTTCTGGGATGACTGCATGTAGAAAACTGGTCCTGAGGTGAATTCTGCCTTCACAATAGTCCTGTTTATCTTCTTGATTAATGTGTCATCCCCACAACTAGCATGTTGAATAATTGGGCACAGCATAGGTGTCTCAGATGGGCTGAAAGAAAATATATTCTGATTATTATGATGGCCAATCAATTCTACTCTTTGGAGACTGTGAGTGTTTGAGGAAGCTACATAACTCTGTAAACCTTAAATTTTTTTGGCTGCAATATTCTTGAGCTTCCATCCCACAAGAAGTTGTCTTGTGAATAAAATAATAAATATCCAAAAACATTTTTAAAAATACTAAATTGTTATAGAAATGCAAGATGTCCATATAATTCATTCAGAAGGGAAGCCTGGAAGGGAGTGAAGCAAGCCAAACCAGGAGTGAATGGAGATGGCATTTAGGAGGAGATTCAATTAAGACTGTAGGTGATCTAAGTAGAGATCTAGAGCAGGCGTTCCAAAATCCCGGGCCATGGACCTGGACTGGTACCAGTACGTGGCCTGTCAGAAACCGGGCTGTACAGCAGGAAGTGAGTGGCGGGCAAGTAAGCAAAGCTTCATCTGCATTTGCACCTGCTCCCCAGTGCTGGCATCACCACCTCAGCTCCACTTCAGATCATCAGGCATTAGGTTCCCATAGGAGCACCGGTCCCTGGTGCCATAAATGTTGGGCACTGCTAATGTAGAGCATGATAGGCAGAAAGTAGGGTCAGAGGAAATAGAAGGCAATTCTAGAGATCAGGGCCAGAAGCTAAGCTGGGCAGGGAAGGAAGAAAAGCTAAGATGGGCCAAATGGGAGGATTGACAGATTGCCATGCTCTCTGAGGTCAGGGAGCAGGGTGGGTGGGAAGTAGCAAGGAGAGTAGTCCTAAAGGATGAGTGGGTCCAAGGTGGGGTCTAGAATGTGGGTGGCTGAAGTGAGTGAAAGAGAAGAGTGGACATGAGGAGGTCAAGCACATGGAAAGCAGGCATGTTAAATGAATTGGCCACAGGACTGAGAGATGGGGAGCAAGTGTAGTCAGAGGTCATGGGCCCAGAAGGAGGAGAGGATTTTACCTGAGGCTGGCAAAATGTTGATGTTTTAGTGGCTCTGAGGAGCAAGCGGACCCTCCCCCATTCTTGCCCCTGAGGTGTCTGTACTGTGGAGGAATGGGTCCTTTCAGAGGGATGCAGGAGTCAGGGGTCCAACAGCATCTCTCAGAGGCCCAGATTTCCAGAGAGAAGACTTTCTGAATGAGTCGAAGGCAGACAAAGAGTTTATTTGTCACAAAATGGAGATTCTACTGGCCAAACTGGAAAACTATGAGAGAGGTGAAAAAATGTACTGGTGGGAGGATGCCAAGGAGTTGCAGTTCAGGGAATGGAATTTGTGTAATGCTGCATAGTGCCATGTAAGTGTTCAGAAGTTCAGTCCTGCTAGTGTTGGCAATTACAGTCTGAGGAAGCAAGAGGGGTGAGATGTATGTGGGAAATAAACACAATAGAAAATCTGGTAATCATTTCTCTAGAGGTTTTGGGAAATACATAAAAGGGGAAATAGTTGAATAAATTAAATGAGAAAAGTGACTTTTGAGGTATTTTAAAAAATTTCTGGAGAGGTAGTTGAAGATATTAAGGTGTGACCAGGGAAAGGACTCTGGAGTAGACAGGTGAGGAAAGAGAGAATCCCGACATGTTTCTTTAATTCCATTGGTAAAACTATATGGAACATAAAAACTGGAAGGTGCTAATGTAAAGATTGAACAGGAGGAGGTGGGTAGTAAGGAGTACTATGAAAAGAACTAAAGGTTAAATATAGCATTTACATGAAAGCAAGAAATATTTTGAGAGTTAACCAATGATAGTGTGCAGGAAGTGGAGATTGAATGCCCAATGATGAAAGAGTAGACGCTATTATTTGGGGTGGATTTGGGTAGATGGAGGTGAGAGCATTGTATGGAAAGCAGAAGCTTTCTGGAGCCATGAATTGAATTTTAGCAGGCTTGAGTGAGAAGCAAGTAAAATGTGTCTTGGACATAGAATAAATCACATGCACCAGAATCTTGAAATTGCCTGCTTTAAAAGAGGAAACAGGGAAGAGCCCTTGATAACAGCAAGGTCCCCTTTGAGAAACTGAAAAGATGATGTAGTAAATGGTGTTTTGGAAGGGTGAATGACCCCGTGTATTTGCGATGATGGTGAGTCACTTAGCTTATGGGCAATGAGCATCCTAGGCTAAAGGCTGGAAAAGAAAAGGGCAGGGTACAGAGATATCTCAGGAAGCTATGCTATTTGATGATCTCTAACTTGCAAAAGACAGTGTTTTGCCTTTTTCTGTCTCATTTTTTTATGTAAAGTTTAAATGAAGATTGAGGATAGATCAATGTTAGATTGTAGAGTGCAGTGTACAGTGCAGCCTAAAACCCTGAATACAAACCCTTCTGGAAGCCACGATTTTACATGAATACGAATGACAGTGATACCTCACCTATTCAGAGGTCAAACTCATGTCTACCATCTTCATTTAACATTCCTACTGAAACCCAGAATTAAGTTAACAAGGGTTTCTGAGCTCTTGAAATCGTTGTCACGAATCCAATGAACTTTACCCATGGGACAGTTCCCAGGCCCTTACTCAAAGACCAGTGAACATATATCAGGAAAACTTTATCTGATACATGTTTCCTACAAGTTTGCCAGTCTGACTACCTTCCTCTACCCCACCCAATTAGCAAATTAGAGAGTGGGAGAGGAAAGGCAGAAGTGAGATACAGTGGCAGCAGTGAAAAGTAAAAGCTCTTCTGGACAATAAGAGGACATATAGAGCCCTAAAGATGACATAAAAAGCGAAGTGGTAATCTTCAGTGACATGAGGTGGTGTGTGTCAGAAACAGCATTCTGTACTTGTCACAAGGGCCTGAAGGCATGCTTAGATTGATGTGCCTGTGTGGTAAAGAGCATTTCAAATTCTACAGTGTGCACATCTCTGTTAAGAAGTAAAGAGAACAAATGGCACATTTTCACAACTCCCAGCCAAAATGGTTAAAGTAATTTTAAAACATATTTTAGCTCTTAAAGGAATAAGCTTCAGTGATCTGGAAAATTCATTTCAGCAGTGCTTACAGTATGAGTGAATATCATTATTGGGCCTTAGGTTTATGAAGATGAGAGAATATATATATATATATAAAAAGAAAGATTAGTTGAGAGAAGAGTGATTGGGCAGGAAAGTAGATGAGGATGAAAGGAAGAACACCTTAAAAAGGAGGAGAGAGGTGGGGAGTGGCAGATGTCTCTTCGTGGTATCAGATACAAAGATTGCCTGCGCAGGGATTACAACAGGTGCTGATATGATCCAAGCAATCACCCATTTGCTAGAAAATGGAAGAATTTCTGTGATGGTGGCAGGTTCTCACTGCCATATTCAATGCATCAACAAGATGCTGAATCTGTTACCTATGATGCCCTGCATGTAGTGCTCTCCTCCACTTCATTCAGTGGAGCACACGGGATTGAGCCACCTCAGTGTAAACCGTGGGCTCACTGTCTTCTGTTTAGAAGCAGCTAGCAACCATGCTTTAACTTATCCTTAATTTATTATTTACTTATTATTTAATTTATTAAAATTATCAATTTACCTTTATTTATTATCATTTAATTTATTAAAATTTATTTTATTCAAGTTCTGATTGAACTTGAATCACATCACAAGGAATAGTTTGGAAAACTACATCCTGTTGGAGGTTTGTGGAGTTATATGTAACCAATCTTATATTATACCCTGACTGATTCTTCTCTGTGAACCCAAAAAAAGAAACTAGGAAAACCTTATGCTTTGAATCAAGCAAAATTGTAATTCATCTTTCAATTGGTATTTTGCTAGACAATTTCTTCCTCATCTGTTATTTTATATGGTACAGGATGAGCAGACTGCAGAGCTGGAGCTGGCCCTAAGCCAATTAAGGGCATAGTCTGAGAGGAAGAGTTATAAGATCTCTGAGATGCCTCTCCATATTTTTCTTTTTTCCTCCAAGTGGTAGGTTTAGTTCAAGACTTCTATTGTTATAACTGATCAAATGCACAAGTGAATCTGTGCACTAATTCATTCATTCAGTAAACTTTAATCTGGTTTGTACAGCATTCAGGGCACTATATAAAGACTATGGGAAGACATTCATTTCACATATATTTATTAAACACCTGTTATGCATGAGGAACTCTGCTAGGGAGTGGCCAAAAAGTATGACTAAGGTGCAGTTTTTGGCTCCAAAGACATCACAGATTAGTGGGGAAGGTCAACTAATAAAAAATAAGAGAGTTCAGGATGGGATGTGTTATGATTGAAATAAGCATGAGGCTCCAAGGGAACATATTGGAGGGACACCTAACCTCATAATAGACTTCCTGGAGGAGGTGACACTTAAGACAATCTCTTTAAAGAATTTTAGTAATTTAGTAAGAGCTTAAATCATGAAGGAAAGTTTTAGAGGATCAGAAAAGATTTTGTTCTCACATACTTTTTGTGACACACTGTAAAAAATGGTGGGATTCATACTAATGATTGTTTTTGATTGTTCTGAGATTTTGGTTTCTTTAATATTTACTTGTCCTTAAAAATTGCATCATTTAGCACTTTAATACTCAAGCCAGACATTTTCAGATCACTATCCTATCTGTGTTTGAGAAGAATTCTTTCCTCTAAATGACACACTGCTAAACATGACAGACCTGTGCTAAAAGGGCACCTCAACTTTATGTGGCTTCAGATATCATCAAATGAAGCAATTTACATAGCATTAGTTAGGTTGTATTTTTAGATTTTATTTCCTGAAAAGGTTAATTTTAATCAGCCACTTTTACTTACTTAGAGTGACTGATTTGAAATACTTCATTTAGAGCCTTAGCCTTGTTAAAATTATGACATTTTTCCTCGTTGAATACAAAGCTTGAAATTTTCGGATCAAGTATTGGCAAATTATTTTGTTAAATTCATGCTGTGAATGGAGACTTTCTGAAGCTGAAAAAGAGACACACATGGACAGAGAGAAGCTAATTAACTCTTAACCCTGTGGGTGTCATACTGATGCTGTCCATTGGAAGCCATGTCATCTTGTTTTCCTTTTCTCTCTTTCTACCATCCTCCACCCCTCATGCCTGTGTTTTTCCAGTTGAGAAGGTAATTAAATATTTTCTTTTTTCTCTGTCACTGATATGCTTCACATAGTCACAGTAGTCAATTCTTTTCCTCTCGAGATTAAGGCAGTATCTTGCAATCAGAAGAACAGATTTCTAAAATAGGATTCTCAAAATAAATAAAAATTAAAATAACATGAAGTTGAGATCTAGAGGTTATTGTTTGATGTGCCTTGAGAAAATGTCCAAAAAAAATTGGGATACCTTCTAGATTTCTGTTGTAAAATGCTTCAGTAGGAAATAGGTGAGACTATAGAGAAATGTCTAGTTTTTTTTCTCTATTCAAGTTAATTCATTGCAGTCTGCTGTTTTTTTTTCCCTGCAGGTCATCTGAATGCTGTTCAGAATTGTAGTTATCCTGGGTTTTCTGTATTTGTCAACTTCATTTCCATGTCATAGATGGTTTGTTGTGTATCAGTTGCAGAATAAGCCAGAGAGTTAGGTTTACTGGAACTGAGTGAAGGATGGGGTATATCAGCAAGTTTTGCTTCTTTAAAGAAATCTTAGTAACCAGAAGTATAAATATCCTAGAGACTAATGTCCAACTAGACTTAGCTTCTCATCCTCTGATCTGTTTCCTAGTTCCCTTATTATTCTGAGACTAAAATGTATTTGACTCAAACTATATAAAGTAATATGACTAATCCTGAACCAACAGGACAAATCTTATACATCCAAATGAATCACACCTTCTTTGAAGTGGTTGAATTAAGAGGCTCAACATATACATTCAGTGTATATTTAGGACTCTTTTCAGAATCACTTCCAGAGACCATGACATATTCTTTTGAATGAGCTTCATTATCACATATCTTAATCTTTTGACAATGTGCATGACTTTTTGAAAAGGTTAAAACTTACTGGGTGTCAAACATGCTGTATAAGGTGGTTGGCTTAGCTGCCCATTATTACTTTTGGCTTAAAGTTAGGTTTACTAAATAAATTTATTATTCTTTGCTCATAGTAGTGGTAAAATAGCTACAAATAAAGTTTGGTTTAACTGGAGATGAGAAGTTTTCACTTAGGAAAATTTGTTATCATAGTTGAAAACATGTTTACTATCCAAATATAATAAATATAATTTTAGACTGTTGAATGCTTTTCTCAAATTCTCATGTTAATGTTATGCTGTTTTCATAAAATGAACTTGAGAGATGTCCATCTTTTTCTGTAGTCTGGAGTTTAAATCTCTGGTTCTCAAACTCAGCTGTACATTGTAATCACCCAAGATATTAGGGGAAAACAAATACTGAAACTTGAGTCCCATTCCCAGAGATTCTGATGGACACCTGGGTACTTTTTAAAGCTTCCCAAGTGATTTTAATGTGCAACCAAGGATGGAATCATTGGTTTAAATAACATTAAAACTATTTACTCTTGAAAATTGAGATAGAGCTCTGCTATAAAGCCAGACAGAGCCAACGCATTATTCAAAGTTTCTGGTTTTTTTTTTTTTTTTCAATCAGTTTTGGTAGTTTCTAATTTTCAAGGAAACTTCATTCTTCTAGAGTGTGGAAGTGCATTGTCATAGATGTTGATATTATATAATCTACACATACATGTAAATGTATAATTCTCTATACCTTTGTCTTTTTTCTGATCTTTAATCTTACATATTTTTTTTTGTTCTCTTTTTTCACTTATCCTCAGTCAGGCTCATGATGCCTTTATCAATCTTATCTCTTTTATTAGTTCTTTCAAAGAATCACCCTCTAGAATTATATATCTTTTGGTTTTGTTTTCTGTTTCATTAATTTCAGCTTTTATCTTTATTTGATTTTATTGTCCTTTTTTAATTTCTTAAACAGAATACTGTCTTTCATGTACATCTTTTTTAATAATGAATGTATTTAAGATTATACATCTTCTCTAATTTTAGTTTTAACTGAGCCTTCTATTGAACTTGTAATATTGCTTTTAATTTCTTCTTTGATTTAATGCTTATTGACTATAATTTTTAATTTCCAAAGATCTTAATTCCAGGAGCTAGAATTTCTTAAATCATATTTTTATTTTTTTTCAAATTTTATTGGATTATGACACAATAATGTGTCCTATGAAATATGTCTTATTTGAATTTGTTAAGGATTTCTTTTTATGAAGTAAATGATTGATTCTCACAAAGGGTCCATGGACAAATGAAAAATTAATTAATAGTTTCTATTTGTAGGATGCAGAGTTCTTCATATATCTATTAAATTAAGCTCATTGGTTATATGTTAAAATTTTTTATTTATTTTTGATTATATCTAATTATATGTATTATATATTGCTGTGTAACAAATTACATCAATACTTAGTGGCTTAAAACTACAAACATTTAGTATCTCACAGTTTTTGAGGATCAGAAATTTGAGTGCAGCTTAGCTAGATAGTTCTGACATAAGATCTCTCATGAGGGGCAGTCAAACTATATTGGTCAGGGTTGCAGTCATCTGAAAGGCTGACTGGGGCATGAGGACCCATTTTCAAGGTTGCTAACTCACATGGCTTGTAGGCACAATGTTTCAGTTCTTTGCTGGCTATTGGAAGAACAGCAACATGGGCCTCTCCACAGGGTGCCTGAGTATTCTTATGACATAGCAGCTGGCTTTCCTCACAGTGTTGATCCAAGAGAAAGAGCAGGCAGAAAGTGGTAGTGTCTTTTATGATTTAGTCTCCGAAGTTGCACACTATCACTTCTGCTTTTTTCCTTCTTTGTTAGAAGCAAATCACTAAGTACATCCCACATTCAAGGGGTAGCATTTTAAGCTTCATCTTTTAAAGGGAGTGTCAAAGAATTTGTGTACATTATTTTAAACCAATAATTCAATCTGAATATTTCACTATACTTGTACTTTTAAACATTTTTCTTGTATTTATAGTATTCAAATATATAAAGCAAAAACTTATTCTTTTATTTATTGAATATAAGTTCATGAATTGTATCTTCATAAAGTGCCTTTTATTATGATATAATATTGGTTTGTGAACTCATTTAGCACTTTTAATCTTAAATTCTGCTTTGTCTAGTATTAATCAAATTTTTGCTTTCTCTTTGTTGCATTTACTTTGTTTTTAACTTCCTTTTATCTATTTTTTCGTGTATTTCTTACAAACTATATGTACACCTGAGTTTGTGTTTCAGCACAATCTGATAATCTTGATATTTTAAAAGGAGAATTTAATGTATTTCCATTAATTATAACAACAGATTTTTTGAAAATTTTTTTTCTGTTCTCTTTTGTCTAATATTTATTTCACTTTGCTTCATTATTTTCTTTTTCTTTGTGCTGTTTTAGTGAAGTTTTCTTTTTTATTGTTGTTTTCGTTGGCATTTTCGCTGTACTTTTTACTTACTAGTGGTTATCTACTCATTACTGACATTTTAATACATGCGTGTATTTCTCAAATAGCTATAAATTTATTCCTCCACCATTTATCTTATCTCTCGTCCAGCAAGAGAAATGTATTTATTTTTACAATTTCTCATGTTATGTCCCACATCCAGATGAAATTTGTAGAGAACTTTACTTTTCTCCCTTCACCTCTCCTGCAAATCCTAGCTATTCCTCATGCCATATTTTTAGTTCTTGATGGTTATTAGGCTTTTCTTAATAGTATGTCTTTTCTATTTCTAGAATTCTTGTTTAGTACTTAAATGCAAGTTCCACATTATCACTATTGATTTATATTTAATTATAAATTGCAAGGGTCATTGTTCACATTCGTATTCTTTCCTCTTGGTCTTTCCCTGCTTGAGGTCTTTTTATTGTTACTGCTTTTATTTGCCTGGAATATTTTCTTGAGTGTTTTCCTCTATGGGGCATGTGGGTGCTATATTCTCTGAATGCAAGCTCCATGAATGCAAGGACTTTGTATTGTTCACTTTATTATTTCTAGCAAATTAGTTCACTTTATTATTATTCCTAAAATTGTCTCTAGTACATAAAAAGCAATCAATACATGTTCATTTTTTTAGTGGCATTAGATCACTACACCCTGAAGAACGTTTATGTTAGTGGTGATATTTGATACTTTACACATCTGTAAATATTTTCTATCACTCTGAGAAGTTAGTGATGTCTTGGTCAGTATAGAATTCTTAGTTCATATTCTTTTTCTTTTTTTTTCTTTTTTTCCCTCAATATATGTGCTGCCGAAATGAGCACTCTTTTCTTACTTTAATTGGTAGATTTTTTTTTCCCCATCAGTACATGCTTTAATTTGTAGATTTTATTCCACCATCTTCTACCTCTTATTACTGCACATGAGGAATCCGATACAAGGGTGATTCTTCTTTTTTCCTGTAATTTGTTCTTTCTGTCTGATAGCTTCTAAGACTTTTACTAGGTAATAGAAATATTCCCTCCACCCATCAGTTGTGCATAGGAGTCGTGAGCCCTTTCAAACTTCAGGTTGAAGTCTCTTTTTAACCAGAGAAAATCCCCTCTCTTGTTTATGTAATTATTGCCTCGTCCCCATCTGTTCCTTTTTTCTGATTCTGATTGCTTATTATTGGCATCTTAGTTCTCTTGGCTCTAAATTCTAATCTCTTACTCATTCCTTATGATTTCCATTATTTTGCTCTTTGCTCTATATGAGAGATTTTTCATCTGCTTGCTTTTTCGGGTCAGTAATGTATTTTCCAACCATTATTATTTTTTTTTACTTAGCTGTAATTTATTAATATTTTAAATTCGAATAGCCCATTTTTAAATGTCAAGAATTATTAACGTTTCGTTCTTTATTTTATGGTCCACTTGTTATTTTTAAAATGAGGTCTTCTGTCTCCTCCAGCAGCCCTATCGTATTAGGGGACAGGACTTTAACTGAGATGTTTGGTCAGCCTCTTTCTGGTTACTAGATCTCCTTCAGTATTAGGTTATTTCCATTTTCTAGTTTTCTGCTTAGGCTAGGTTAAGCCTCTCCATAGTTGGAGGTGCAACGGTTTCTACTCCTGCATGAAGACTATGAGAGGAAGTCTCTATATTCCTAGGTGTCCCTAAATGCAAGTGTTAGTGTTCTTTTAGTTTCAGATATATGGAAGAAGTTCCCCTATGCTTTTTTTCTAGTAAGGTCCAGCTCCCTCTCTCCCAACCCAGACCACAAACTTGCTCTGAGTAAGGGTCTTCCCTTTATCAAGGGATCCACAGATCCCCTAAGGCCTAGTTCTTCCGTGGTCTCACCCCAGGACTCTGTGCTGTGTCTCCTCTAGTGTTCTTCAGGTGTGGACATCTCACAGAGCCTCTAGCCTCCAACACTCCTCAGACTCCTCCAGCTTACTCATCCCAGACAGCTAAAGGCTAGGGGAAGGAAGAGTATCAGAGTTACAGAATCCTTCCCTTTCTCTTTAGGTTTTGATGAGCAATAGCCATAATTTTTGCAATTGGCCTAGGCTATCTAAGCCCCATGTAAATAAAGTTACATGAATTAATGTATAAGAAAATATAAAATAATGGGATCTTAGAAATAACATGGAGGTCATAACACAGTGAATCAATTTGTGTTGTACTTTAAAGTTGGTTTTCATGCAATTTTACCTACACAGTCTCATTTGAGTTCCCAAGTAGCCCTGTGTGGTAAGTATGGAAGTTGTCATCCCCATTTTACAGATCAGAACACTAACAGCTCATGAAGATTAAATAACTTACCTACAAACACATGGGTAATAGTAGAGCTGGCCTAGAGAATAAGTCTTCTTATCTCTGGCCCAGAACACTACGTCACTGTTTGTTTGTTTCTAATTGCCTTCAGAACATGTTACATTGCATAATGACTTCTGGAATCTCTAAGTTATATGTCCTAACCTGAATTATATTTCAACTATTTCGATTGTATTGATATGAACAATTTAAATGTATATAAATACTAGGAAGGTAAGTATAAAGGAATAAGACTTTCTTATGTAGTTCAAAATCTAACAAAAGAAGAATTTGAAAATAGTTTGAAAATGATTATTATAACTAGAATATGTATATTATTTCTTAAAGGTAACTTTTTTGAAAGAGAGCATATGTTTGGATATATGAATGCTTAAACATTTGAATTTATTACACTATGCAGTAGAGATGCACTCAGCCATTTCTCTATCAGGCATGATATATGGTATGCCTGGTAGGCATGACATGTTTATTTTGTCTTAGAATTTAGTACTACAGAAGTAAATGAATTAATAGCTGTTATAAAGACCAGAATTTTGTCCTGATCTCAGTTCTTTTTTCATGTTATCACTGTGTTTAAAAGTATTATGTCATACTCAGAAGTGATAATCAAAATATTTAACCACTAATATGGCCTGGTCAGTAAGCAGCGAGAACACACACGGGCTATCAATACCTGGTGTGATTATATCAATGTGTACTGGTGGTAGGGTATATCAGCCCTGCTCTCAGTTACATGGTGTCTTACACTTTCCTGGGTACTTTCATATTCATTCTCACACTTGACCTGCAGAGGGGAAGTAGTGTCATCCCCTTTTTACAATTTGAGCCCCTTAGAATGAAGGACTTTTGTCTCTTAGTTCAGTGTTCTTCTTTGCGAAGAAAAGAGAGTAGCCATTTTTGATAGGACTAACAGCAGCTTCTTTCAGAGCAAACTCATAGTAGGTGATGGGTAGAATGACCCATTCCCATCTCCCCAGAATCTTCCTGTCCCAAACTAATTTGTCACTTACAAGCCCCTTGTAAGAGATACCTGCCCTTGAAGAGTGAAATTGACTAAAGCAACTGAGCAGATTTTTCCCAATGGAAGTATTAACTCAGATTATTTCTCAATGTTCGTAGGGACATTAAATACAAAACCTTACTTGAAAAGTACATTCTTTAAAAAAAAGAAAGAAAAGTACATTCTTTTAACTGCTTGTTTTCCCCCTCTTTCTTCCTTCCACAGAATGGTCTCCCCTCAGAAACCAACTCATACATCTTTAATGGTGATTTTGTAGATCGAGGAAAAAATTCCATAGAGGTCCTAATTATCCTGTGTGTGAGTTATCTCCTCTACCCCCAAACGCTGCATTTAAACAGAGGGAATCATGAAGATTTTTTGATGAATATGAGGTAACTTGGGCCTTTAGATTTCCTCCTTTGTTTCCTATTCTGGAAAATGCTGCCATGTTTAGTTCTTAGAAGAGAACTAAAGTGCATGTAAAGAAGTAAGGATGAAGGGACTCTCAAGGAAGATCTCAATTCTTACCCATAGTTACAACCCCTAATCTTCCACCGAGTAAATATACATTGTTCTGAAGTCCCCTTCCTATCTTTTCTTCCAGTTTTGTTCTTCCTTCTCTCTTCTATTATGTTCTTTTTCTTCTTCCCATGCCCACCCTTTACAGTCTAAATTGTGTGCTGGGTAGATTTATTAGGCCAGGTTTGGAGGTGTGGTAAGTTCTATAAGCAGGCTTAGATGGAATCATTCTATGCTACTCTTTTGGCTTGTCTCAGATGTTGTTTCAGAAACTAGTACTGTGTTTTCCACTGATTTGTATATTTTTTATGACATGGTAATTGCTCCTGGCATAGTTGTTCATAAACATACTTGAGAACAGCTGTAACATAGCATTTCAACTATCTGACTCATTGGAGATTTGAGGAATAAAGATTGGTTAAATGGTTTACCAATTTTTACTGAAAGGCACAGTAGGTGACAAATGTTCCCCTTTCCCTTTATTTTTCTTCTTCTTCCTCTTCCTCAACCTCCTCTCCTCCTCCTCCTCCTCCTTCCTTTCTTTTTCTTGTTTTGTTTCTCATTTTATGAAATACAGGAACCAGTTTGTTCTAGGACAGTAGAAGGCATTGCATGTTTCATGCTTTTGGTCTTGGGATTTTGGGTGCCTTGATCAAAGCTCATTAATTGATGAGTTTTGTTTTTTTGGCAGTTTTGACACCTGGCCAGAGTACAGAGTTTCAGTTTTAATTCTTAGGTGTAGAAGCAAATGCTAAGACTATGAGGAAAAAATTGCAAGACTATTATCAGAGACCTGTTATATATAATGTAGCTTAATACTTTTATTTGGACATGCCATTTATTCTTTCATTTATTCAGTTAGCCAGTCATATTTATTTAATGCCTACAATGGTTAATGAAAGAGATATGGCCCCTGTGCTCATGGAGTTTACATTTAGCAGGCAAGATACACATTGAGCAGATTTTTAAAGTGTAATAAGTTTGTAAAATAAGGGAACCAGCCTGGATGAGGGGTGACAGAAGGTTCCTCATAAAAGTATGGCATTAGCCTGACACCTGAAAGATGAATTAGGCAATCAAGAGAAGACCATGGTAAATTTAATAGTAAAAGACTGGTTAATGATTATAATGTATCATAAAACTTTCAGAAGGAAAGGAGAATGTTTTGTGGACCGTGTGTGTGTGTGTGTGTGTGTGTGTGTGTGTGTGTGTGGCAGTTTTTAAAGTTATTAGTTTTTAAAATCAGTACTTTTAATATAAATAAGTTAGCCAAAAAATCTGTCACAGAATTTTTAGACCCCATTAAAACAAAGTTTAATGAGAAAAAAGAGAGAGAGAGAAGGCCATGGTCTTTCACAATGAGGGGACAATTTATGCAGAGTTTAAGACAAGACTTTTTAAACTTGAAAGAAGTTCAGGAAGGCAGGAGATTAGACTGAGAGACAGGATGGTGTCCAATAGGGTTGGAGACATAAGAAATGGTTCAATTGTGCAAAGGAATTCAGACTTTCTTCCAAAGACAACAGAAAATCATTGAGAAATATAAAAATTATATTTTAAAATGCAGCAGGAAGGGTAATTTGGAGAGTAGTTATGAGAAGCTAATTAAGAGGTAGTTGGAGAGATAGATGATGGATTCTCAGATGAAGTTGGTGGTGACAGATGCAAAGAAGTAGATAAGATTCAAGGGAAGTTTAGGCAATGATAATTTAAGGCTTGGTAGCATGGTATGGGGGACTTGAAAGAGGAGAGAATCAAGGATGCCCTTTAGGCTCTTGGCTTGAGTTGGGAGTACACAGCATCATTCATGGATATTGGGAACATAAGAGGAGAATGTTGGAAAAAGAGAATAATGAGTTCAATTTGAGGTAAGCTGATTTGAGGTGCTGTTAAGTAGGCAGTGGGTATACATGGCTTGAGCTCAGAAATGAAGTGTGGCCTGGAGCAGTCCTGTATTATTGGCACATTGATGGTAATTGAAGCCCTAGGCAAGGATGAGGTTGCCAAGGGAGAAAGTCAAAGGAGAAGAGAGCCTGGGACAGAATCTGAAGGAACTCCAACATTTAAGGCTAGATGGAGGAGAATTTGCAAAGGAGATTCCCAACAGCCAGAAAGGTAGGAGGAAAACCAGGAGAGTTTACTGTCATGGAATCCAAAAAAAAAGTTTTCCAGTAGGACTCTGTAGTCAACTGTATTTAGTGTTTCAACAAGGGCAAGAAATGAAGACTGAAAGGTGTCCATTGGATTTAACAACATGGACACCTTTGGTGAGTGCAGGACTGAATTTATCTCAAAAAACATAATGTTACATTGGGTATTAAGGGTGTATACTATTATGCTAAGGCAAGAAAAAGTAATTGAAAAAATTTTCATCATTAAATCTCCCTCAGCAACTGCTATTTGGGCTTTAAAATTCCTACACTTTCTATTAAGACCTTCAATACCATTACATGAACTACATCAGAGAAAATATAAAAAGCCAATTCATTTATCTTCTAGGCTTTTCTTTGTTCAGTCTTTTCTCCTCCCCCTATTGTTTATTTACTGTAAGATATAGGAGGTGTGAGAAATTCTATCTAAATGAAAAGCATTCTTCCACATAACTTCTAGCTGCCACAGCACACTTCTCTGAATACATAGTAGCATCTACACAAGCTATGCTTACCACATATTTTTTAAGTTGTCTTCTGATGATTACTTATGAGAATGTATCTTCTTTCCTCACCTATTCTACAAGCTCCTTGAGGGTATGGACAAAGTCTTTGGCTGCTTTCCTTCCTTCCAAGCATGCCTAGCAAAGACTTGGGAAAGTAGTCTAGTTTTTTAAATTGTTGGCATTTGTGATAGTGAGATGTGAAGGCCTCCCATTTTTGCATGACTCATATAAGCAGGCGCTATCAACATTTAATTAAGTAGTTTAAATCCCATTATTTTTTCAGGTATGGCTTCACAAAAGAAATCTTGCAAAAATACAAGGTAAGACTCATGTGCTTTTTTTTTTGGTATTCTCTTTGTTGTCTATACATAGAAGTAAAAAAAAGAGCCTTCAGGAAAGGTGATGGGGGAACTAGTCAGAATTTATACCAGTAAAATAAAAGCACAGCAGGAAGCCCTGGCCATGGTAGAGGCTTAATTTTCTTTCTGGACTAAAGCAAGCTTCTTCATTGTGACTTTTGTGTAAATCTCAGCATAAGTACAAACATCTATTGTTTTAAAGGTACCTGGGATTTGTTTTACTCAGTTATGCAGACACAGAAATGGCTGTCATAAATGAAGAGATTTTTATTCACAGTTACCTAGGAATAGGAAGCATAGCACATGAAATTGGGGACCACATGGTTGGTTAGAAGGTAGAGGGAATGAGGGGAAAATGTGGGCAAGAGCTTTTATTGTGGTTTCTTTGGGAGGGAATGGGGGAATCAGTCACAGGTTTAGGGTTGGCTGGTTTGAATAATTTCAGCCCCATAAAGGAGGTGGTTAAGGATGTGGGCTCTGGATTGGTTAGCATATGAAAAGCAAATCATTTACTATATCTAGAAATTAGTGAGCCCTGGGAAGGGCAGTCTCTCCTCCAGGCTCATCAAGTCTCCAAGATGTCAAAGTATCAAAAATACAGAATAAAAAGACATGATTAATGAATGCTAGAGGGTTAGTGACTCCATGCTGCCTTCCTTTGGGTGGCATGAAAACTGTTTTGTGTTTCATCCATACATTGGGACTAATCAATAAACTTGATCTTATCAGAAAAATGAAACTTACTCAAGCTCTTATTTACAGCTACATGGGAAAAAAATCCTACAACTCTTGGAAGAACTCTATGCCTGGCTCCCGATTGGTACAATTGTTGATAGCGAAGTCCTGGTCATACATGGTGGGATATCGGACACCACAGACTTGAGTTTACTTTACCGTTTAAGAAGAAACAGAGTAAGAAAAATATTTACATGAATCCTGTCTCAGAGATTTATAAGGGGATATATACCTCATCTTTTCATTTATTATTTTGTATTCATTTGTGTTCTAGTGGTGGTTGTAACTGAAAAGATTAGTACAAATTTTAAGAAAATCTATGGTTGTGTGATAACTAAATGGATAATTTCTATATATGGGAAAAAATTTTAATTCATGATAAAAATGGGAAAATAAGGAAATGTTGGCATTTCATATAGTTTCTAAAAGTAAAAAATCTTGATTTTTAAAAATTAAAATCTCTAATGTTGTGGTAAAATATATATGACATACCTTTAGCACTTTAACTATTTTTAAATGTATAGTTTAGTGGCATTAAGTACATTTACATTGTTGTGCAACCATTACCAGTATCACCACCATCCATCTCCAAAACGTCTAATCATCTCAAACTGAAACTCTCTGCCCATTGAACACTAACTCCCCATTCCCCCTGCCTCAAGCCCCTGGCAACCACCATTTACTTTCTGTCTCTATGAAGTTGACTACCCTAGGTGCCTCATATAAGTGGAATCATACAACATTTGTTTCTGAATTGGCTTGATTTCCCTTATACTCCAAATCCAAATGGCTCAGGGTAATTTTTTTTGAAATCTTTTAAATCTAAATAATAATTAAATACAACAAAAGCAGAACAGAGTGTGTATAAAACCTCTGAGGCTTGTGTTGTGTGAGGTCTGTAAAGCTCCCATACTTTATGAAAGGCTCCTTTGGCTGAGCCTTGCAGGGTGACTGCTGTTGTCTTCCTGACATATTGGAGCCCAGCCAACACCCCAGACCAGGGGTATATGGGGTGCCACACAAGCATGAGAAGCATCTCTGGAGCTAGATGATCATGGATATTCCTAGTGAGAAACCCTAACACTTACCCCTCAGGACTGATAATCAACTTCCTACCAATCTAGACATGTGGGATCTGGAACTGGAATTTAATTTGATATAGACAGAAATATGACCCCTATTCACCTTGAGTTTTTAGGGCCCTTATACCTTTATACACATATGATAGTATTGTTGCTAACTTCTTCACATTCTTTTAATTTCAGCTTAAATACTCCCCTTCCTCTGCAAAATCTTCCATAACATGCACACTATATCAAGTCCCCTTCTTTATGCTCTCAAGCCCCTTGTACGTATTCTTCATAACAGTTACCAAGATTAAATATGGAACTGTGGTACAGTTTGTTTAGTCTCCTCCCCTCCTTCTCTAGTTCACTGATATAACCTCAGCACCTATGATGTAGTAAGTACATAATCAACGTTTGTTGAATATCTTGTAAGAGATGTAAAGCCAAAGCAGAGCAAACCTAAGGCAAAACTGGATAAAAACATTTTTGCAACCCTTTTCCTGATTCTGTGGGTGATTTTACATAGCTTTCTCCCCAGCCTCACCCAGTGAGGAACATACTTCCTGGTTTTCACCTGTTATCTTGGTGTAATTGTTAGTAGCACCTCCCTTTACTTTCAGAAAGTATCCCAGTTGCAATAAATTTTAAGGCCGCTCTAACTTTAAGGCATCTTTCCCATGATATCAGCAAATAGTCAAGACGTTTTGATCAACATGAGATAGTCAGTATTAACATAATGAGTGGATATGATTCCAGCCAAGAGCAAGGGAACATGATGTTTTTGTCAGTCAAATATTGGCAAGCACATGGCAGGAATGCAACACTCCATCACCACCTGCCCTTGGACAACAGCACTGATTAGCCATGGCAGCCACTATCAATTGATCAGATTGAAACTTTTCCCTTCCTGAGGTTAGCCTGAGCAGCTAGTCCTCTCTAGGGCTTTTGAGATACTAAGATCTTGTCTCTGGAATGCCTAGTACTATCTTTGTAGAGACCCTAAGTTAAGAGCCACCTTGACCTAAACACCATGAGGCTCTGACATCAGACAGATGTCCGTAGCTTTATATCCTGCTTCTGCCACTTCCTGACTAGATGACTAGGCAAGTAACTAAAGTTTTCTAAGCCCCACTTTCCACACCTATACATTGAAGCTGAAAATACCTACTATATAGAATTGTTAGGAGGATTAAATATAATTAGCTAGATGAAGAAAACTTCATAGAGTGAGCTCTGAATATAAAGCTCTCTTTTTCAACTCTCTCCCCTTTTTCCTGATACTTGGAACTGAGGTTTGAATTTCAGTCACGAAGACAGACCCTGGGGAGATGTATGTGGGTCTGGAATTTTCTCTAGATACCTCAAATTTTATGTCTTCAGGGATCATTGTTCCACCTACTCATAAGATGGGTTTTAAAGATAGAAATTTGACTTGTATATTTTTTTATATCTTCTACCCCTCCTAGGGTGAGGTTTAACTGGTAGCACATATTTGTTGTATTCAATATAATTGAACAGTCATGAAAGTAGTAGGTTCAAGCCTTTGGAACTCTACCAGATGAGATATAAAAGTAGATTTTCAACTCCAATTTTATAACCTCCTACTGTCCTATTTCTTAGGACCCTTCAAGTGTAGGGTGGCCATGCTTTCTGGAGTATACCCATTGTTGTGGTATAATTGTTAATTGGTGATGGATAGGTTTAGGGGAACCTGATGACAACTTCCATTCTGGGAAAATTCAAGGCATTTTGTGAGATGGGCAGGTTGGGTGGGGAGGGTCAGTGCAGAGAGACAGTGAAAGAAGATTCTATAAGACTAGGACTTTGGTTTAGTATTCTTCAAACTCCCTGACAGGTAGTATGGGAAGGGATGGCTAGTAGGACCTTCAAGAGAAAATGATGGTATGGTATCTTAGGGAGGGGCCTTGAAGACAGCAGAGCCACACATACTTAAGAGACCACATGGCCTTGCCCAATGAACTTATTGAAAGTTGTGCGGACCCAAGTCCCAAGTGTCCTCCCAGAATATTCTGCTCTGTCTAAACCTGGAAACATTGGCAAAGGGGAAATGGGGAGGGTAGGTTGTGAAACTCACTAATAATAGCTGAGATTGAATTTCCAACCATCTCAATGAGACAGGACCTCAGAATAAGTTTTGCTTTTATTTTTGAGAGTAAAATTAAGATTTAATATACACCTTAGTTTATAGAAGAGACTGAGGTCCTACTACAGAGAGTTGTTCATCACTGAACTAAGGCCACAAACATAAGTATCGTTTCAAATTGTTTTGTATAAAATTAATATTAAATTACAGTCTCAGGTTATGTAAAGGAACATGGAAGGGATTATAGTAATTGTATAATTGTATAGTAACAGAAAGATGTTTTATTTTCCAAAGAAATGCATCACTTTTTTTTTTTTACTACAACCAGAGAACATCAATTGCTGGCAGGGTCAGATTGAGATCACGTTGCATTTAAGTTGAAGGGCTTCCAAAATTTTCAACTTTTGCCCCCTTGGAGAACTTCCCTGGACACACATGTTCTTACTCTCATTTCTCTGGGGAAAACAAACAAACAAACAAAACCAACAAAATGAAAAGCAGCCAATCTCATAAGAGGTGTTTCTATTCAATGCCTGTTGGTTCTCTCCTAGCCCCAAGTATAGATTAAGGCTCAGAGTTTTTCTTTTAGCATCTTGCATTCCCTGTGGTGATACCCTTTAGAACATATGTGCCTCTGAGGTGCTTTAGAAACTCTAGTGGGAATGTCTCTAGTTGAAAAATGTACAAACAATTTAACAAGCCTGCTTTATAGAGATTGGTGAATCACTAAGATAAAGGAGGTCAGTGAGATAGAAAAGGTGACCATGTGTTTTTCATTGGGTTGAGACACAATAATACAGACCATATAGCAACTGGTACTGGGGTTTCTGTGTACAGCACACTAAGCATAGGGTTTGGCTAATGGATGAATTTGTTTTTTAGATGAAATCTGTGCTGATGCCACCTACTCCAGTAGATGAAAGCCATGTTACTGATGGGAGGAAAAATAAAATAGGCATGGCTCGAGGAACCAAATTAAGTTCACCATTTTCTGAACAGTTGACAAAGTATGAATGGGACCAGGTAGGTAATCTAACTGTTCACCAAGCGGCAGAGAAGATTCAGCATAGATAATGTTGTCCCTTATAATATAGAGATAAAAATTGACTTACCTTTATAAGCAGATCATATCCTTCTTTATAAATTCATCACTCTATATGTTTCTACTGAGATATAATTCACATGCACATGTTTTAAATGTACTCATTTAAAATAGATAATTCAGTGGTTTTGATATATTCACAGTGTTGTACAGCTATCACTACAATCTAATTCTAGAACATTTTCATCAGTTAAAAAAGAAACTCCATACTTATTACTAGTCACTCCCCATTCCTTCTTCATCCCCACCTCCTATTTCCCCACCCCCTTCTCTGCTACCTTAGGAAAGCACTAATCTATTTTTGGTTTTTGTAGATTTGCCTTTTCTGGACATGTTATAGCAATAGACCCACACAATATCTGATGTTTTCTGTCTGGCTTCTTTTACTAAGCCAGAGTGAAAGAAGTGCTTTTGCTTTGTGCTTTTGGTGTTGTATCTAATAAGCTATTGTCTAACCCAAAATCATGAAGATTTAGTCCTATGTTTTCTTCTAAGAGTTTTATAGTTTTAGCTCTTACATTTGTATATCTGATCCATTTGAGTTAATTTTTGTGTATGGTTTGAGGTAAGTGTCCAAATTCATTCTGTTGCATGTGAATATCCAGTTATCCCAGCACTATTTGTTAAAAAGACGATTCTCATAGAACTTCCTTGGCATCATTATCAAAAATCAATTAACCATAAATATAAAGGTTTATTTCTAGATTCTTAATTCTATTCCATGATCTATATGTCTGTCCTTACATCAGTACTACACAGTTTTGATTACTGTAGCTTTGTATAAAGTTTTGAAACTGATAAGTGTGAGTTCTCCACCTTTTTTCTTCTTTTTCAAGATTTTTCAGACTATTCTGGGTCCTTTGAATTTCCATATGAATTTTAGGATCAGCTTGTCAATTTCTACCAAAAATATCTGGAGTTTTGATAGGGATTGCTTTGATTCTGTGAATCAATTTGGGGACTATTACAATCTTAACAGTATTATATCTTCAATTCCATGGAATTGGGATGTGTTTCCATTTATTAAGATCTTTAATTTCAGCAGTGCTTTATAATCACATATAATTAGCCACTTGTTTTGTTAAGGTTATTCCTAATTTATTTCTAAGTATTTTCAGTGCTATTGTGAATAGAATTGTTTTCTTTACTGCATTTTGGATTGTTCATTGCTGGTGTAGAGAAATACAATTGACTTTTATATACTGATCTCATGTTGTGAATCTTGATAAACTTGTTTATTCATTTTAATAGTTTTAGTGGATTCCTCTGGACCTTCTATATACAAATGTATGTTATCTGTGAATAAAGATGATTTTGTTTCATTCTTTTCAATTTAGCTGCCTTTTATTTCTTTTACTTTTTAGTTACCCTGTCTAGAACCTTTAGTGCAGTGTTGAATAGAAGTGGTGACAGTAGACATCCTTGTCTTATTCCTGATATTGGGGAGAAGCATTCAATCTTTTACCATTAAGGATATTACCTGTTTGTTTATTTTTTAAGAATTTATTTATTTATTTTTATTAAGTTTATTGGGGTAACATTGGTTAATACAATTATATAATTAATGTACATTATCATTTGACATCTGTGTATTCTATTGTATTTACCACCCAAAGTCCAGTTTCCTTCAGCTACCATATATTTGATCCCCTTTACCTACTTCACCCTCCTTCATCTCCATATATTTGACCCACTTTATCCTGTCTACCTCCCCCATCCTCCCTACCCCACTAGTAACCAATAGTCTATAGTCCTCTGGTAACCACTAGTCTATAGGCTGTGTCCATGAGTCTCTGTTTGTTTGTCCTATTCATTTGTTGCTTTTAGTTTTATATCCCACGTATAAGTGATATCATGTGACTTTTAACATTTTCTGTCTGTCTTATTTCGCTTAGTTTGATTATCTCAAGGTCCATCCATATTGTCACAAAGGACAGTGTTTCATCTCTTCTTATGGCTGAGTAATATTCCACTGTATATATGTACCACATTAGCTGTTTCTTTAAATATTAGCTGCCCTTCATCAGATTGAGAAAGTTCCCTTCTGGGCTTACTTTGTTGAGTGATTTTATCACAAAAGAGAGCAGGATTTTGTCAAATGCTTTTTCCACATTTATTAAGATGATTATGTGGTATTTGTCTTTTGTTCTATTAAATGTGGTGTATTATATTGATTGATTTCAGGTATTAAACCAACCTTAAATTCCTGGGATAAATCTCACTTGGTCATGGTGTATATCCATTTTATATGTTGCTGGCTTCAGTTTGCTATTTTTTTTTGAGTATTTTTACATCTATATTCATAAATGTCATTGGTCTATAGTTTTCTTTGCTGGTGAGATCTTTGTGGGTGTGCACACAGTTTTCCTGACTACTAGGGGTGATCATAGTTTCAGCCAGATTCTCTTTGACTGTCTTTTCCCTGGTTTCCCTTTTTAAGCTTTGTCACATCTGTGGGGCATACAAATAGCTCTACAATCTGATCCCATTAAAGCTGGGTGTCTTTGCAGAGGCAGGGAGGCTTATTCTGGGCCCCCAAGAGGGTTCTCATCTTTCCCTTTTCCTGATTCTGTCTGTTAAACTTCTAGCTGGTCTACTCTTGCTACTACTATCATGAAACTACTTGCCTTCTTATCCCTAAATGTGATTTATGATATGAAATATACTAGAATCAATGAGGAGAAAGAAATAGAAGTGGGGAGATAGACAGGGATAGAAAAAGGGTAGTAAGAGGGAAATAGCATTCATCACTGGCTTTTGCATCCAAAGTATTTGGAAGTCAAGTAAGTATAAGACACAGTCTATAGCAAGTAGGAAAAGATGTGTCCTTAAATTTTGACATCTAAATTACAAAGACCAAAGGTTAAAACGAGCACTTCTAGGATTATAGTATATAAAAAGGACCATGCCAAAGAGATGGGAGTTGCACAAAAAGAATACCATATCCTCTAGAAGCCTAGATGAGTTAGAATTACAGAGAGAGATAGCCTTAAGAAGTGGGAGGGAGGAGACTGGGCATCATTATTCTGTAATAGAATCTCTACCACCCCCACCCCACCCTCGCTCTCCTCAAACAACATAGATAAGGCATCTTACAGACTCCATGTATATAATGGACATACACATTTTAGTTACCTAGAGTTGAAATTTCCATATAAAACAGATTTCACGGTTGCTTTATTTTTTTAATATCTTTGAGCTATGTTATAATAAAGATCATAGGTTCTTTATTTGTTCCAGTCTCATGGAAGTACATCATTGTCAGAGTCCCATAATTTAAGTTTTGTTTTGTGTTCACTGAGATGTGGAAGATATATGTTTTCATAGCTAAGTCATTGTAGAGAGACAAGTTTGATATTCTTCCTTTAAGAGAGACTTGCAACAGTAAGGAGGCCAGAGAGGTTTAAAAAATAGATTTAATGATTTATATCCTGAGGGACTTTTCTCTTTTTTCATTTATTTAACAAGTATTTATTGAGTACCTACTATATGTCAGACACTGTTCTAGGCTTCTGAGAATGTCAAAGATCTATTACCTCATAGAGCTTTCATTC
This sequence comes from Cynopterus sphinx, assembly GCA_030015415.1. Lineage (NCBI taxonomy): Eukaryota > Metazoa > Chordata > Mammalia > Chiroptera > Pteropodidae > Cynopterus > Cynopterus sphinx. Next base: position 9,164,236 of record CM057388.1, read on the forward strand.
TAGGAGAAGAGTTAAATATAATAGTAGGCAAATAAATCATATAATATGTTAAGTGAGAAGTTCTATGAAAAAAAATTAAAACTAGAATAAGGTTGGGGGAACAAGAAAACTGGAGGTAGGAGACAGAGTTGCAATTTTAAATAGGGTAGTCAGCCTAATTGAGAAAGCTCCAAAGAGTGAAATAGTTGGTTTGTAGTCACTTGGCTAGTCACTGAATGCTAGAGCAGTATTTGATACCAAGTCTTACGCTAATGCCATGCTCTTTTTCTGAAGAAAATGATGACTCTCCCTTCAGAAAAAAGATAGGAGTGATAGGAGGTCTCAGTAAGGAAATGAACTGCTCAAGTCTCCCCTCATTCAATGTGACAATGGGTAGACAAGGAGTAGATGGAGGATAATAGGGGAAACCATAAAAGGATAGTGAATCTACAGTATTGGTGTTTTAGAAGAGAAACATTTAGATATACTTTTGAGAGCTATTAGTTCTCCCCCAAAGCATACTTTTGGAAACTGGATTACTTAACTGACAAGCACAGGGCATTTCTTGCAGAGTATATTTTGGATTTAGGTTTAAAAGCTGAGACACAAATTGATTTTTGTTGTCAAGGTCATATAAAAACTGTCATTCAGTAAAACTTGTCCAATTTTTGGTTTGAAAATTTCAGGAAAGAATGTTATAAATAATTATTTTTGTATGTACTTACCACCCAAAAGGCCTTTGCATTTCAGAGGAGAGGATGTTGTTGAGAGGAAAGAGATTGTCTCTGCCTAGGACCTTTGTTTCACCAACCAAGATCCCTTTATAGAATTTTTTGCCTGTGAGTCTCAGAATTAAATCTATTTTGTGGCCACAGTCTGGGTAAACCTTAACCAAGTGAATGAATTCTATACAGAAAAGAAATGCAGAATTTATGGAATGGATGATTCTGAAGAAGTTCATTTCTATAGAACTGATACTCCTTATGACTTTGAATCAAAGAAAATGAGTGTTAGATATATATTCCTCATTTCATTGCTGAGCCATTTAAGGCCTGAATAGGTTAAGTGATTTGTCCAAGGTGACACAAGGTGACGAAGAATTAACTCGTTGGCCAGGACTTATTTTAGTTCAACAGAGTCCCATCATATGTACGTTTAATATATGTAAATTTCAACTATATGCCTATGGCAAAAAGGAGACAAAAGTGTAAAATTTTATTTTCATGTAATTTATTATATTACACATTATCATATATATAAAAATTGCACATCCATATTGCTGTATAGGGTTGTATATACAAAATCATGTATACTATGCTTTAAGGCAATTTAAGAGGTTTTCCTGGGGTAATTTTGCATCTCATGTAGGAATTTAAAACTTAATTCCCTCCTTATAAAACAGTTCCTTGTGTTTCATATTTCCTTCTTTATTATACTAAAGGTCAAATTACATCCCCTGAACATAAATTTATGGTGTAAGAGCCAGATGTGATTCAGTTTAAAATGCAGGTATTATTTTTATCATAAACACCAGCAAAGTAAATGGGTTACATTATATTTATTTGTAGGGTAGGGTTATACTGATGTTGGAATTCAGTGGGGAGAAAGGAGAATCTTTGGGTGATTTTAATTCTCACTTCAATCAATCATCAAAACCTCTGTAAGTGTCTGAAATGTACCTGGTGCCAGATTTCTGACCAGGTGCCTGTCATTCCAGAGTAGTGCTTCTACTAGCTCTGTTCTGTCCTCCTCATTGTTTTTCCCTTGCTGGTTTCTAGCTTCCCTTCAGTACAGCCATGTTTAGTAAGACTGTCATTTCTGGTTTTTTTTCTTAAGACCTTGTTTGGACTCACCAGAATTACTGCATAACTTAAAATGCTTGCTTCTTCATGCCCTCAAAGGAAGCACGTGGAAAAATATAGACTCTTAGAACCTTGAGGTACTTTACAAGTCATCTGGCCAAAGCACCTGATTTTAAAGACCTGGAAAGTGAGACCCAGAAAGTTTTCTCAAGGTTGCATGACTTTAATGACAAAGTTAGTTTTTCTCACTACTGCTTTAAGCTCCTATAGGAGATGTTTAAATAAAGAAACATTATACGTAGATCAGAGCCATAGACAGGGAGCCCCCAATTTTTTATGAAAAATACTCTTGGAAACGAGACTTCTGCCCTGGGCATCGTGTAGCCTGTATTTGACTATTTCAGCCCCAAAAGGAAATGTTATGCTAATAAAATACTTGTAGATTTAGGGGAATACCTGTGGAAACCAATCAGTAGCTAAATGTATTGCTAAAATTGAGACATAGTCATCAAGGGGACTTAAAGTGAAGGAGATGCTTTAGGAGGTATTCCTGGATGAGCAGTTGTCTATGTTTGTGATGGGAAAGAGGCTTCCTCATGTTACGTACTCAACAGGAGAAACACCAGGGCAAAAGCCACAACTGAGAGACCTACCTTATCTTTTTTGGCATATAAAGAACACCTAATATGTGTTCACTGTGGGGAACTACTTTCTCCTTTGAACATAACAATGAAGTGCTTTGAAGAGAAGACAACTTCTCTTGTAGGTTCAGCAATTATGAAACAATTGTGATGGAAATTTTAAAGACAAAAAAAAAACCACATAGGCTGATTTTTCATGACTACTAAGTATCACTACATTAATTATTATTATTGTGACATTGGTTACTGGGGATGAGCAGAAAGAGATTGTGGTGGCTATGGGCATTAAAATCATCCTGGAAAAGATTCATGGAGGAGAAAAATATGAAACGATTTTGAAAGAAGAATAAGAAATAGTAAGACTTCAGGTGGGATAATATTTCTGGAAATATTTCTGGGAAAGAAGTTGGAATCTAGGAAGATCAACTCACTTGTAAGTAGCAGCCTAATCTGATCTAGTTTGTTGTTTCAAGGTTATCAATATTCTGTGGAGTGATCCCAGAAACAAAAGAGGCTGTTATCCAAATACATGCCGAGGAGGGGGCTCCTATTTTGGACCAGATGTTACCTCTAAGTTCCTTAATAAATACCACTTGAAGATGATAATTAGATCTCATGAATGTAAGCCTGAAGGGTATGAAGTCTGCCATGACGGGAAGGTAAGGTAACAATCTTGGTGACAACATGACAGACATCTTTTTCCCAAGCAGTCTTTCTTCACAGAATGTGTCTCACCTACAGGCCCATGGGAAGATGTCTGCCCTAGTACCCAAAAAGAAGGCCAAACTTTGGTAGACAAAAACATGAGACTGCAGAGTTCACATAGGTTGTTTAAAGGGGCCTCTCTGTCCCTTTCCCTAAAAGATATTTGATTTATTTCCCCAATCCCAGAGATAGAAACTCTGACATGTGACACTAAGTACACACACAGAAAGCTTTCGTTCTTTAATAATTACATGGTGACCCTCCAGTACCGTGGGGTTAAGAATGTACTTATCCTCACAGAGCACATAAAAGGTGGCAGTGAATCCAGTTTGCTCTCTTCCACCTTTTTTACTTTGCCTGTGCAAGGTAGAGGCACAAAACACACTTCCCTTCCACTCACTCAGTAGGTGATCTCTAGTAAGTCACTTGCTGTGGTCCATTTAGCTGCAGCCACTATCATTGAGTGTGTTGTGCTCCTGCAGTGTGGTATATGAGAAGGCCAGAAGAAGTGGGGACTGAGGAACCAATTTTTTGGTCCCATGTTGTCCTGGGATATCCCTTTTTCTAATACTAAACAGCAATAAATACAAAAGAATACCAAATTGTAGGGCATTTCCTTCTATTTCATCACTTTTACTTTTCTTAACTTTATTAGTTCATTAGAGTCTCATACTAACAATTGTGAAGTGGTTAAGGCCAGTATTATTTAGGGTTTCTTTGTAATAAAATAGAAAACTGCAGTGGCTTGTCTGAAGTGACATGCTTACTAGGGCAGGACTGGGCCTAAGCCATGTTTACTGTCACTGCAAATGTTACCACTGCCCCCAGGCTGGTTCTTTCCCTACAGAGTGGTCATGGTACCTTATTCTAGCCACTATTTCTCTGCCCTTAAAGCACTGGATTTGTGGGGGGGGGGCCTGAACCCTCTAAACCAGTCATCTCTAAGCAAAAGAAAAAAACTGTGATAGTAGACAAGTTTTATTTTGAATGCTCAAATATTTCAAGGAAAGAAGATAAAGGCCTTACCCCCTTGGAAAAATAAAATTTGCAAAACCTGGCATTAAGGAGGATTTTAAGATACAGAGCTGAAATTGTATTCAGGATTGCAAAGCCATGCACTATGGGAATGAGGGTTATTAGAAGTCAGTACTTTTGGGGACACTGATTTAAAAGCCTTGTTTTTCTCTGATAGAATCGCAGGAAATCTTATTAAACTTGGATAATTTGTATGGATTTTAAACTTTTATTTTTTTTTTGCTTTTTAAAGAATTGAGCTGTTTCTGACTTTATTGAAGGCAATTTTGAAAACACCTTGCAACTAACCCTCTTTTTTCTTATCAGATTATTACTGTATTTTCTGCTTCTAACTATTATGAAGAAGGCAGTAATCGAGGTGCTTACGTCAAGCTGGATTTTGGTATGGTCCCTCGATTTGTTCAGTACCAAGTAACCAAAGCAACCTTCTCGAGGCCTCTTTACCAAAGGTGTGTATACTCTAAGGGACATTCTAAGCGCTGCTACTGGTGACCAAGTCGAACCAATCCAGAGAGACTAAGAGCAGCCACAGGAGTGAAGAGAGCCACTTGTTGCTTACTCAATGGTATAAACAAAATGGACATAGGTCCAGCCACCAAATAGCAGATACACTCATATTTGACACCAACAGGAGCACTTTTTAATTCACACATCTCTTTAGATAGATAAAGTGGTCAGCATCCACACACAGTCTCTAATTGAATATAAGAAAAGAAGGTCCTCACACCCACCCAGCCCAACCTATAGCCTTCTCTGCCCCCAAACAGCCCAGTCTCATCTTGCTTCTTTGTCTTTTCTTACCCAGAAGTGTAAATAACAAGATGAGTGTGTTTCTCCATGTGATGACATTTATAGTTTATCTTCCTTTTCTCCCTTCAACATTATCTTTTTAAGAGTTTTTCATTATAAAGTGAATATGTTTATTATTAACAAGTGAGACATAAAAAAAGATGTATAAAGAAAATGATGATTTTTTTCTCCCCCTATGTCTCAGTAATCCTTTTTCTTCATAGGCTACTGAAATTAATTGCCTTCCACCCTCTTCTTGTTCCTACAAAAATAAACAAACAATATTATTCATTCATTGAATAAAAAAAAATTTTGAGTGCCTACTATGTGTCTGACACTGTTCTAGGCACAGGTGATATAGCAATAACCAAAATAGGCAAAAGTCCATTCCCTCATCAACTGCTTATCCCATTGGGAGGAGAAAATCAGTAAACACCATACATATATTTTTTTTACAAAGGTAAAAGCACACTGCACATTCTATTCTGCAACTGACTTTTTTTCCTGAAAATTTTATGACCATCACTCCAAGTTAGTACATATAGACCCAATTCATTTTTTAGTAGATGTACAATATTCTATAATATACATATGTCATAACAATTATGGAATGACCAAATCCTATTCAGTCAATGGCCATCCTGATTGGTTCCAGAGTTTTGCACTTAAAAACAATACTATAACAAACATTTGTGTGTGCATGTATGCATACACATATACATATACATATACATAAAGTTTTAGTGTTGCTTTTATGTAAGATTTCAAAATGTGAAATTTATGGATTTACATGTTTAAAAGTTTGCTAGATACCCCAAAGTACTTGTAGAAATTAACAGTCTGAAAAACAACATACCAGTTTCTTCACATCCTCAGTAATCTCAGATATTATAAGCCTATTCCTAATTTTTGCAAAGCTGATAGTAAATATTACTATTTTAATTAGAATATTTTAGACAGCCGAGTTTAGCCATCTTATGTTTTTGGAAATTACATTTTCTCTTCTTTGAATTTCCTATATATATTATTCCTCCATTTTATATTTATTATATTGTAATAGTTCTTATATATCCTAAACACATGTCAGTTACTAGACATATGTCTTTTTCCCTTTGTCAGTGATATTATTTGCATCACAAAAGTTTTTAATTTGATAAAATCTGATATATCTATTTTTTTCTTTTTTGCTTGTGCTTTTGGTATTGTATCTAAAAGCCATAGCTCAACCCACAGTTACAAGAATTTACTCCTGTTTTCTTCTAAGAATTTTATTGATTAAACTTTTACAATTGGGTGTCTGATCCATTTTAAGTTAACTTTTTTGTGTGGTGTGAGATAGAGGTCCAACTTCACTCTTTCATATGTGGACATTCAGTTATCCTAGCACCATTTGTTGGGAAGACTATCCTTCCCCTGTTTGTTTTGGCCTACTTGTCAAAAATCAATTGATCATAAAGGCATGGGTTTATTTCTGGCCTTTAAATTATATCCCATTGATTTATACGTTTGTTCTAATGCAAGTAACACACTGCCCTGATTTCTATAGCTTTGTAGTGAGTTTTGAAACTTGAAAATGTGAGTTGAACTTGGTTCTTTTTTAAGGTAGTTTTGATTATTCTGGATTCCTGGTGTTTCCATATGAATTTTAGAATCAACTTTGGTGGCTATTGCCATCTTAACAGTATTATGTCTTCCAATCCATATTGTTCTATTTGTTCAAATCTTTCATTTCCTTGAATAATATTATGTGCTTTTAAGTGTATTTTTGTTAAATTCATTTATAAGTATTTTATTCTTTTTGGTGCTATGGTAAGTGGAAACATCCTTAATTACATTTTTGAACCATTCATTTCTAGGATATAGAAATACAATTTATTTTGTGTATTGTGCAATCTTGATGAACAACTTTGTTAGTTCTAATAGTTTTTAGTGGATTTGTTGGGATTTTCTATATACAAGATTATATTATCTGTGAGTAGACATAGTTTTACTTCTTCCTTTCCAATATGGATGCCTTTACTTCTTTTTCTTGATTAATTACCCTGGCTTGAACATCCAGACCAATGTTGAATAGGAGTGGCGAGAGCAGATATCCTTGTCTTGTTCTTGATCTTAAGAGGGACACATTCAGTCTCTCACCATTATTAGCTAGAGTAGCTATTAGATGCCACTTCTCAGGTTAAGGAAGTGCACTTCTATGCCTAATTTATTCAGCATTTTATCATAAAAGTGTTGGATTTTGTCAAATATTTTTCCTGCATCTATTGAAGTGATCATGTGTTTTTTGCCCCTTATTCTATTAATATGGTATATTACATTGATTAATTTCAGATGTTAAACAAACCTTGCATTCCTGGGATAAATCCTACTTGTTCATGGTATGTAATCCTTTTTATATGTTGCTGAATGCCATTTGCTAGTATTTTGTTGAGGATTTTTCATCTATATTCATAAGAGATACTGGACTATAGTTTTCTTGTGATCTTTGTCTGTTTTGTTATCAGTGTGATACTGGCTATATTATATAATAAGATGGGTTGTAATCCCATCTTTTCCATTTCTTGGAAAAAATTGTGAGTGGTATTAATTCATTTTTTTAAATGTTCAATAGAATTCCCAGTGAAGCCATCTGGCCCTTAGCTTTTAGGGGTTGGGGGGGGGAAGTTTGGTTACTTAGTAAATCTTTTTACTTGTTCCAGGTATGTTCTATTTTTTAAAAAAATTTCTTCTTGGTTAATTTTGATAGTTTGTCTTTATAGGAATTTGTCCATTTCACCTAGGTTATCTAATTGGTGTACAGTTGTTCATAGTATTTCCTTATATTATAATTGTTTTTATTTCTACAAGGTCAGTTGTGATGACCTCTCTTTCATTCCTGATTTTAGAAATTTGAGTCGTCTTTTTTTTTTCTCTGCCAGTCTAGCTAAAGGTTTTTCAATTTCATTGATCTTTTCGAATAACTAATTTTTGGTTTTGTTGATTTTCTCTATTGTTTTTCTGCTCTCTATTCCTCCTCTATTCTTTATTATTTCTATCCTGCTTACTTTAAGTTTTCTTTTACTCTTTTTTTCTAGTTTTTGAGGGTAGAAATTATGTTAGTGATTTGAGATCTTTTTTTAATGTAGGCATTTAAAACTATAAGTTTTCTTCTAAGCAACACTTTAGTTACATCTCAATATGTTTGACATGTTGTATTTTTTATATACATTTATTTATTTAAATTAGTTTAAGTATACAGTACATTGGTTAGAAATCTATAATGTTCATAAAACAATCTCCCCAATTGCTTCCTTCCTCCCCAGCCCTCCACCTAGCCATCATATTAATGCTAACTGTATTCTCTCTGCCATGCTCCCCATGCCCAACTATCAACTATTAATTTGTACTTATTTAACCCTTCACCCCATTCTCCCAACTCCACCCCCCAGTCTGTCACCAAATTGTCCACTATATTTGGGAGTCTGTTTTGATTAGTTTGTTCTTTTTGTTCCATAGATACCACATATAAGTGAAATCATATAAGTATTTATCTTTCTCTGTCAGACTTATTCCACTCAGCATAATAACTTCTATGTCCATCCATGTTGTTGCATGTATTTTAATTTTCATTTATTTTGAAGTATTTTCTAGGTTCTCTTGTGATTTCTTCTTTGATCCTTTTGGCTATTTAGGATTGTATTGTTTAATTTCCTCATATTTGTGATTTTCTAAATTTCTTTGTTATTAATCTCTAATTTTTTGGTAGTCCAAAAAGATACTTTATATGATTTTAATCATTTAAATTCTACTGTGGCTTATGTTATGGCTTAATATAGGGTCTTATGGAGAATGTTCCATATGTACTTTAGAAGAATATACGTTCTTCTGTTGTTGGGTGGAGTGTTTTTCTCTTATCTGTTATATTTAGTTGGTTTATAGTGCTGTTAAGTCTTTTGTATCCTTTTTGATTTTCTGCCTAGTTTTTCTATCTATTAATAAAAGTAGAGTATTGACATCCCCAACTATTGTTGAATTGTCTATTTTTCCCTTCAATTCTATCAGTTTTTGCTTCATGTAGTTTTGGGCTCTATTGTTAGGTTCATATGTGTTTATAATTGTTTCATCATCTTGACCAATTGACTTATCACTATAAAATATTCCTCTTTGTCTCTAATAACAGCTTTTGTCTTAAAGTCTATTTTGTCTACTATTAGTATGCCCCTCTTACTCTCCATAATTGCTGTTTGTATGATGTACCTTTGTTCTTTTCCTTTCAAGCTCTTCATATCTTTGAAACTAAAGTGTGTCTCCTGTAGACAACATATACTTGGATCATGTTTTTTTCCATCCAGTCTCACAGTTTCTGCTTTTTAATTTAATCTAATCACATATGATATTACTGACATAACTAGATTTATATCAGCCATTTTGCTTTTCTTGGGGTCAGGGGAGATGATTCATGACTACTTTGTTTCTCTGTTTCTCCTCTATTTTGAATTTATTTTTGTTAATGGTCTGAGGTAGTTTAGTGTCCAGTCAGCTAATTAGCTATGCTAGCATCATTTTTTTAAATTGTCTTTTTCTACTGAATACCTCCTTTGTTATACATATCATTCCCACATGCAGTCTGCTATGCTTATGATATTTCTATTATGTTCTACTCAAGTATCTGGCTTCTGTGTCAATACCTGCTGGTTTGGATTTGCTATAGCAAGTCCCTCTTTATTTTCCTTCTTTTTCAAAATTGTCTTGGGCATTCTCAGAACTTAATTGATTATATGAATCTTTGAAATCAAAAAGAAAACACCAGTGGTAATTCTTTTAAAATTTCACAAACATGTATACACATAGATACATATACACACATTCACCACCTAGTAATATGGTATGTATGAAGTTAGGCAATTCATTTAAAGTAGAAACTGGTAAGTGGTAATATGGCACATTAAAATGAAACAACAAAAATAAATAAACAAATAAATAATAAATAAAATGGAACAGAACAGGATGATTTATGTAATTTTGACCTAATAATTGTTTTCATAACATAGGGTAAATACTATTGAAGGTAGTGCCATCAGGATATTAAAAGAGAGAATGATTTCACGGAAAAGTGACCTGATTCAAGCTTTTCAACTTCAAGATGTCAATAAATCAGGTAATACAATTATGTAATGCTTACCATTTTTTTTAACATTTCAAATTACATACAGATCAATTTTCATTTTCTTTGCTTTCTCAAGATTTCAGTTCTCTATTTTTTCTAGTGAGGAATAATATAGATAAAAGTAAAATATAATCCATTATATATTTGGAAAAGGGCATATTCCTTCTTTTTGATAAGCTTCCTTCAACTTAACAAAATAATAGCAACCCTGAATTTGACTTCTGTTCTGGTAATATGTCAGACTAGAGACTCAGAAAGGCCTGACTGTTAAAAAAACAGCTAGATTCTAGAGGATGCAGAATTGTAGTGCATTTACAAGGCTCAAAGTAAATAAGGTAAGTCTCTAGGCTATATTTCTTCTCCCCATGAAACTGATTTTAGACTTCTAAACTCCGAAAATGTAAAAGAATAAATTCATGTTATTTTAAGCCACTAAGTCTGTGATAATTTGTTACAACAACAATTAGAAACTAATATAGATTCCCACTTGCAAGACTCTATTCAACATTTTACTAGGGATGCTAGCCAGCACAATAAGGCAAGTTAAATAAAAACATAAGAATTAGAAAGGAAGAAATAAAATGTCACTACATGTAGACAACATGATTTAATATATAGGAAACTCAAATAAATCCATAAAAAACTATTAGAATTAGTAAATGAATTAAGGAAGTTGTGGAACACAAGGCAAATACACAGAAATTGATAGCATTTCCATATACGAGTGTATCAATTAGTCTATTCAGGAGAAACCACACCAGTGGTTTGAACAGGGAAATTTATATAAAGAATAAGTAGAGAAAAGTGATTTATTACAAAAGGGATAAAAGAGAACTCTAAAGAATATAAGCATAGGAAGTGTAGGGAACAGCTACTATCTCTAAGGCTGAGGGAGGGTGCCCAAGGAAGGAACAAATTTGGAAGAGCCCTCAACTCCCAACCAAGACTAAGATTCAGACCTTATTGGAGAGGATGTGGGTGTGGTGGAAGTTTACCAAGTAGTCTCAGGTCAGAGTTGGTCAGCAGCTAGTACACCAATATCAGAGAAGATGGAGCCACCCAATGTGGTGCCAGCAAAACTCTTTGAGCTTTGAACCATTGTGTCCTCCACTCACTGTTGGCAAGGGAGGCACCCACTGTGGTGTTAGTGAAATTCAATAGAGAGTAAATGCTGTTGCATTTCCCACACACCTCTGGCAACCATGCTATGGCTATAGATGCAAGAGTCAAAGCACACCGAAACCATTTCTTCTGCTATGTCTTAGATCATTCTTCCTGCACACTCTGCTTACAAAGCCTAACATTATAACAACTGACAAAAAAAAAGAATATTTACAGAGTTCAGCTCCAATATTACAAAACAGGGCAAAGAACTGTAGAACTGGAACTGAGTGGGAATAAATTGATAACTAGTATACCTAGCAATTAACTTTTAGATAATGAAAATCTTAAAAGATACCATTCATAATAGATAATCAAGTACCAGGGAAGAGACTAAATGATTGATATATGAGATTTCTAAAATAGTACTAAGAGAAATTAAAAAGGATTGAAATAACTGAGTAGATATTGCTATGTTCAAGAGCCAGTGTTGTCAAGATATAAACTCTCCCCAAACTCACCTATAGGTTCAGTGCACCAAAGGGGCATGTGCAGAAATGTTCTTAGCAGCACTATTTGTGGTAGCCCCAAACTGGAGATAACCCAATGTCTACCAACAGTAGAATGCATATATAAATTGTCAATAGTCATACCAAGGAATACTATATACATCAATGAAAATGAAGACACTATAACTAAATGGAACAGTATGGCTGAATCTTATGAACTTAGTATTAAGCAAAAGAAGCCAGACTCTCCGCATATATGTATACTTTATGATTCTCTTTTTGTATAGATCAAAAATGCAAAAAGTAAACTATAGTGTTAGAAATCAATATAACAGCTCTCCTTGGGAAAGTGGGAGGTGATAGTAATTGTGAGGGGCCACAAGGGCCTTTTGGATATTGACAATATTCTATTTCTTGTCATTGGTGGTGCTTACATAAGAATTCCCTTTGTAATAATTCACTGAGCTCTGTATTTGTTTTATGAACTTTTCTGTATTTGTTAAACTTTAATTTAAAAAAATGAATTATATCCTTAGTAGATAAGTATGTAAGAAATGATCCTGTGGAAGTGTAAATAGTTTTTCTAGGAAGCAGTTTGGCCATACATATCAAAAACCTTTAAAATGTACATATCCTTTTTACCCAGCAATTCTGCTTCTAGGAGTGATCTTAAGGAAATAGTGAAATAGTTTCATAATCATTAAAACAATGATGTAGATCTATGTTTATTAACATAGATGGATGTCCATGATTTTTTGTAAATAAACAATCAGGTTAGAATAAATACTTTTTTTTTTTTTTGGCATGTGTGTGCCATATATAATCTATGTATATAAGACATACATTAGAGTACAGTGTATATTTGGCTTTAAGAAAGATAAAAAATATATTCATTCATACATGTTTATATACAGAGGAAAAACACTAGAAATAATAACATTGTTTTCTGTTTATTCAAAATTTCAAATGAGCATATCTTTAATAACCAGGACAAAATAAAGATATGTATATTTCAAAATACTATGTATAATATTAAGGGATGAAAGGATATTACCTAGGAAAATGAAAGGTGAATAATATTCTAAAATATTAAAAATCAAAGCAATCTTTTATCCTTTATACCATTTTTTCTTTATATTCTTTTGCATTTTCAAATCTTCTATTATAAACATACCTTATTTTTTTAATTAGAAAAAAGAAAAAGAAATCTAACACCTAAAGTCTGATTGCTTACACATAATAGTAAGGGAAAAGGCTGTGGAACACTGAAGACTTTCTTTAGTTGTTCAGAGCCGTGGGGCCCAGTAGGACAAATTGTAAGGGGACAGGAGGCACCTAGGCTTCCAAACCCCAAGCTGCCCTGCCCACTGGCTCCCCTGAGGAGGTTGAAGTTCTTTATCAAATTATCAATTAATAAGCTATTTTCTTCTTCTTCTTCTTCTTCTTCTTCTTCTTCTTCTTCTTCTTCTTCTTCTTCTTCTTCTTCTTCTTCTTCTTCTCCTCCTCCTCCTCCTCCTCCTCCTCCTCCTCCTCCTCCTCCTCCTCCTTCTCCTCCTTCTCCTTCTCCTCCTTCTCCTTCTTCTCCTTCTCCTCCTTCTCCTTCTCCTCCTTCTCCTTCTTCTCCTCCTTCTCCTCCTTCTCCTTCTTCTCCTTCTTCTCCTTCTTCTTCTCCTTCTCCTTCTTCTCCTTCTCCTTCTTCTCCTTCTTCTCCTTCTTCTCCTTCTCCTTCTTCTCCTTCTCCTTCTTCTCCTTCTTCTCCTTCTCCTTCTTCTCCTTCTCCTTCTTCTCCTTCTTCTCCTTCTTCTCCTTCTCCTTCTTCTCCTTCTTCTCCTTCTTCTCCTTCTTCTCTTCTTCTTCTTCTTCTTCTTCTTCTTCTTCTTCTTCTTCTTCTTCTTCTTCTTCTTCTTCTCCTCCTCCTCCTCCTCCTCCTCCTCCTCCTCCTCCTCCTCCTCCACCTTCCTCCTCTCCTCCTCCTCCTCCTCCTCCTCCTCCTTTCTTCTTCTTTCTTCTTCTTTCTTATTTTCTTTTTTTTTTTTTGGTTGGTTGTTATTAGGAAAAATTTCTATGGGCCAGTGGGCTTTTTCCATGGAGAACGTTTTGGGGCTGAACTTACCATGGAGATGCCTGAGCTCTCGCTTGGTCACTGCAGACAAAGACGGAAATATTGACTACATGTCCTGCTTTGATGATGTGCATATTCAGAAGCCTGTGCAAGAGGCAAGTGAAACAGCCCCGGCTAAATCCTGGCCACAGTTAAACACCCTTTAGATAGTCTATAAGCATAACTCATAGTCCTTTGAAAAGTTGGGAGTAGGGTCATATAATGGATGGGAGTGGCAGTCTTAGGAAAGGCCTGAGGATGATTGCCCAGGTACATTGCAGTCTGTTGAGGAAATGTGCATGTATTGAGGATAGGCAAAAAGAAGAAAAAGGTTCTGCAAGCAAATCCATGTCGAATGTATGATTCTTCTCTTAAGGGCTGTGTAGCAGAAGGGCAGATGTGACATCCATTCTTTTATATAACACACCCTTTAAAATACTCAACATATTCCCTATTAAATTGTGAATATATAGACTTACTGACATGACATCTTATACTGTAGAGATTTTTAAAGTTTATAATTCTTTATTAAAATGGGAATACCTCAGGGAAAGCTGTCAGACCTCCAATATTCATTAGTTGACAACTCATCAGCAATTAGTTATAATGTTGGGTTGAAAGTGAGCTGATGGGAACTAGGACTAGGGTGATTGTTTGTAAGCAGATGAGAAGTTAAAAGCAGATAGAAGGAAAGTAAAAGTATAGGTGGGGGCCCCAAATATCCACAAGAATGAGGCTTTGAGCTTCACATAAGGGGCAGTTTACCACAGTGACTGAGCTCACAGGCCTTGGCTTCAGACATTTGAGATTCAAATCCTACTTACTGGCTATGCAAACCTTGGAAAACTTACTTTACTTCTCTGTTTTTAATCTGTAAAATGGACATAAGAATAGTTCTGTTACTTGGGGCTGTGTTGAAGACTGAGTGAAACAACCCACAGAAAAGATAATGCAGAGCCTGGCACACAAGGGGTTCTCAGTAATAGCTGGCTGTTGTTATTTACTGCTTTCTGGTCCTCTTTAGCCCTGTGCTCTGTAGAGCACAGACTACAAATGCACTGAAACTCAAGAGCATGGTCTTCTATCTGATTAAAGAGGGTTGGGCTTCATCTGTCTAAATCACATACTTTGAACTGGTGATGATGTATAGTGTTTGTTATGTTTAGTAAAACGATCCATGTTATTCTATGTGTCTTAACACTTAGAAAAATCTTTATTTCAGGTTCAGTCTGCTCTAATCGAAACTCTGTACAGATACCGATCTGACCTGCAAATTATCTTTAATGTCATTGACTCTGATCACTCAGGTAAATGAACTTTGATTAGTTCACGAGCAATAGAAAGCAAAAGCTAGTCTATTTCTCTGAAACCAGAACTATTTTTATCTACTGCATTCTTTATCCCAATTTGATTTAACTTGGAGGTGGAAGGGGACTCTTCTTTAATAATATTGTTATTTTAGTTTGGCTACAAACTGTATTCAAGACCATATGGTCTTATATAGGCCTATGTATCCACGAGTCAAACAAGAATAGCTCCTTTTATAAATTATAGCACAGATGAAAAGAGAGCTCTCTGTCCATTTAAACATAGCTATTCCTGGGAATAAAATCATTCCTAGAGTTCTACTTCTGTTTATGGGACTGAGGACTATGAAAACTCATTTTCTGCTTAGCTTTGATGCATGATTACTTATTTTCAAACTTTAAAAAAAATCACCAGATAATCTCTAACTGCAGAGATCACTGAACACCAAAAAAAAAAAAATCAATAATCAAAACAAAAGTAAATTATTACCTATAAAAAAATGGCTGAGCCATTGTTTGCAATGTTCTTACTGAGTCCCAGGGTATCTTCTCCCTCTGCTTTGCTGTTGCTCTCCTCTCTGCCCTCCTTCCATATCCCTCCCTTAGATTTCAGATCTTGTAATTTTCATACCACATATAGTCCTACATCCACAATCTCCCACCCCCATTCCTTCACTGTTTACTCATTTCAGCTTTAGAATAATCTCAGGATCACTTGGTAGTTTAAAGTGACGTATTGTTTATTATACTCACAATCTCACTTTTCCTTCAGTGTCTTGATGGTCAGGCATGTTAGTGAGCTGATTGGGACTAGTCAATCAGTATGGCTTCCCCACTCCTCCCTTAAGCGGGTCTTAAAATAAACACTCACAGCCTTCCCCTATATTCTTTTAGGTCTGATCTCTATGGAAGAATTTCAATCTATGTGGAATCTTTTCAATAGTCACTACAATATTTGTATTGATGATTCCCAAGTTGATGACCTTGCTAGAAGAATGGACTTAAACAAAGATGGAAGCATTGACTTTAATGAGTTTTTGAAGGCTTTCTATGTGGTGCATAGATTAGATCATCGGAACAAACCAGACACCAAGCATGTGTAACAAGAATTAAGGCTTTCCCTCCATGTAAACAGATGCTGACACAATCTTCTATAGGACCCTCAGAATTCATAACTAGTAGTAGAGAAAGGTATACTCCAGTTTATGCCATAAGCAGATGTATAGTGTGGGTAGCAGAAGTGCCTAGTTAGGTGTTATTCATAAGACTAGGCTAAATGGCAGCTGATAGATTTGGTTCCAGTGGTTTGGACCCACACATTTCTATGCAGAAAAATGGATTTGAGCCTAGAAAATGTATTTGGTCTCAGATGCCACCTAAACAGGAGACCAGAGCAGTTGGAAACATACTGAAAGGAACCCACAAAGAATCAAAGAAAAACCAGGATTTGAGCCTAGTGTTGGTCTCAGATGCCACCTAACCAGGAGACCAGAGAAGTTTGGAAACATGCAGAAAGGAACCCACAAAGAATCAAAGAAAAACATACCATCTGAAAGAAAAACATACCATCTGTGAGTGGCTGAGGGATAGGAAGAGGACTACTAAACTACTAATAGAATAAAATACTTGCACCTTTCAACTGTAATCTTTTTTGGCGATATCATAAACCAGTGATTCTCAATTGTGGGGGAATCACTCTTCAGGGGTGGGGGCCATATCAGATTCTTGGGGGAAGCTGTGGGAGTGTATTATTTGAAAGAGCATATTCTTGTCTGTGGGAGATACAAAGTGAATACATTCAGATTGAGCTCTAAAATTAATATGGTTTGACACCTTCATTGGTAAAATTGGGCCTTGGTTATGTATACATTGTGCAATTTATTCTGATATTCTAATTGCATAATAAGATTTCTGTTTAATGGCAAGTATATTTTATTCAAGATCTACCAATATGTCAGAGTAGATATTTAATAACTTTTTCTGTTATACACACAAGAAATAATGGATAAAATGTAACAAATATCTCTGTAAATGCATAGTTGAGCTGGCAGGAAAGTAAAAGAAATCCCTGGGTGTGGGGGAGGGGCAGAATAAAACATTATTAAAGTGATAACAATATTAACATTGGACAGAATTAACTTTAAGGCAAAGAATATCATCAGAGATAAAAAAGGTCATTACTGAATGCTAAAAGGAATTCACCAGGAAGGTATAATAATTATAAATATATATGAATCTAATAACAGAACTTTAAAATTTGTAATGCAAAAATTGATCTAACTACTGGAAGAAATTGATAGAGGGAGATTTTAAATATACCTCTGTCAGTAATTGATCATATAAATAAAAAATCAATGTATAGAAGATTGGAGAACCCAATTAATCCACCTGCTCATATGTCTGTATGTGTATCCTCTGCAGTTTTAGAGAATATACATTTTCAAGCACACGTGGAACATTTATAAAAATTGAACATGTATTAGACCACAGGAAAATCTTAAAAACCAAGCAATTGATAACAAAGATACTACATTCTCTGATCATAATGCAGTTAAATTAGAAATAAGAAGATAACCATATTTATGAGCAAAAAAGGGATATAATTGCATCTCTACCAGAAATTGCTAAAAATGGTTCACAAGAATACTACGAATAACTTTATCCCAATAATTTTAAAAAGTCAGAGAATGGACTATTTCCTAGGGGAAAAAATGTAATTGACTAAAGCTGACTCAAGAACAAAGGAAGAGTCTGAAGAGACCTAACCATTAAAGAATGTGGTGGTTTTGTAATGTGTCAGTTTGACTAGGCCAAACCACATTTCTCAGAATTCCCTTTCTTGTATGTTTCTGGTTAAGGTGGGCCACAAGGGAGATTCTTGAGAGATTTGGAAACCATCTAGTAGCTCCTCCATACTTTTTCTGAGCTGCTGATTCACCTTGTTGGTGTAAAACACAGCTAGACTTGGATGCTGTCAGCTTTTCTGAATTCTGGGCCGGGTGTGTGTGTTTAGCGCCATGAAAAAGGGCCTGGCTTCTGCAGGATGACCTCATCACCAAGGCCAGAAGCAATACAAATGGACTCAGGCATGAGTCTGTCCTTGTAGGGTCCCAGCTTGTGCCTGTGAATTTGAGCCTGCTTCTACCTGGTACAGAATTTGATGCTAACAGGTCATGGTTCCAGAAGAACAGAATCAGAAACATGAGTGCTCTGTATGTATACAACCTGATGTGTACAGACCTTCTGCCCCATTACCGCACATGAAAATCCACTGATAATCCTGAAATAATGATTTTAAGAAATATCCCATCTCTGGCAGCACTGGTTGAGTCTTGTTGCTTCCTGAATATCATTTGGTTATTTAGTCTCAGGGTTCTTTCTGGAACTCTCATTTTCTCCCTTGGGCTTCTAATCTCTGGAATTAATTATATGCCTTTGTTGGAATTTTTACCTAAAAAAATGTACTTTAGTTTTACTAAAGATTGTCATTTCATGTTATAAAACTTCAGTCTGACATGAGTTATGCTTAACCACACTTAAATTTTATAAAGCATATAGAAAGAGATGGATAGAGTTATGAAATACCTCACTTTTAATTTATAAATCTTTATTACAAATGAGATTGAGTATTTTATTAATTTGTTGGACAGTCTATTCTAAGAAAATGCTTGTTCTTATCCTTTGCTTATTCTAATACTGTAGCTACTTGTCTTTTTACTGATTTCTAAGAACTTCGTAATTCTTCTTGATGCATATCCTTTGTTCATTATTTGGGAAACGGATATCTTCTTTCAGTCTATAACTTGATTTTTCACTTTCTTTTTTGACATATTTTCAAGCAGTTTTAAATTTCAATTGATTCAGTTTTGCAATCTTTTTATTTATAATTTGTGCTTTCTGC
Source organism: Cynopterus sphinx (assembly GCA_030015415.1). Classification (NCBI taxonomy): domain Eukaryota; kingdom Metazoa; phylum Chordata; class Mammalia; order Chiroptera; family Pteropodidae; genus Cynopterus; species Cynopterus sphinx. The sequence continues at coordinate 9,183,252 of CM057388.1, forward strand.
ATCTTGTCTAAAAACAAAAATATTCTTTCCAACCCTGGAAATATCATTAAAGATACAGTTGATCCTTATTATTTGCAGATTCCGTGTCTGCAAATTCACCTACTTGGTATAATTTATTTATAACCTAAAATCAATACTTATAGTGACCATGTGCAAAGAGTAGTGAACATTTAGAGTCATGCATTTCTAGCTGAGGTTAAAAAGGCAATTGTCTACCTTCCTGTTTCAGCTCTCATACTGTAAGCAAAGGTCCTTTTTGCAGTGTATTTAGTACCACTTTTATTTTTCATTTTTGTGCTTTTTGTTGGTTATTTTGCTGTTTAAAATGGCCCCCAAATGTAGTACTGAAATGCTGTCTAGCGTCCTTAAGTGCAAGAAAGCTGTGAGGTGCCTTATGGAGAAGCTACATGTATTAGATAAACTTTATTCAGACATGGGTTATAGTGTCGATGGCTGTGAGTTCAATGTTAATCAATCAACAATATATATTAATTGAGGTGTTTTTCAACAGAAACACATATAAAACAAGGTTATGTCATTGATCTATTTAAGAAAATGTGACCAGAGGTTCATAGGGATCAAACCCTATATTTTTTCTAGGAACAATGCTTCAGATTCGCTAATTCATTGGTCACAGAAATCATATAGAATACAACTATCATGAGTAATGAGAATCAAATATATTCTTTGAAAATTTAAAAAAATTTGCTTTTCCAGCGTATTTAACTTTTTCATCCACTGGAAATGTGGGAGTGTGGTACAGAGGCACCATTTATTGAGTAGTTCATTCTTCCCCCCTAATTTGAAATGTCACCTCTGTCATGTAGTATGCTCTGTTTCTAGGCTCTCTGTTATGATCCAATGGTCTCTTTGGTCTATCATCTCATGAGTATCTCATGTATGAAATATTAGAAATTAAAATAACCTTGATATTTGGTATTATGAATTCATTCTTTCTCACTGTTGTTCTTCTTTAAAATTTCTTTGGTCCTTTAGTCCTCTACATAATTTAGAATCAGCTTGTCAATTCTGTGAAATCCCGTTGGATTTTTATGGGAACTATATTAAATTTATAGATTAATCTGGATAGAACTGCTATCATTACTACATTGAGCTTTCTTATCCATGAACATTGTATGTACTTTTTCAATTATTTTAGTCTTCTCTCTCTTTTTTTTTTTTAAACTCTGACAGCACGTGGGATTCCTAGGTGGTCTTTCATCCAAGTACTAACCAGGCCCGACCCTGCTTAGCTTCTGAGATCAGATGGGATGGGATCGGGCACGTTCAGGGTAGCACAGCCGTAGACTTCTAATGTTCTTTAATAAAGAATTTCTCATTATTATTTTTGTAATCTTTTTTAAAAGTTTTAATCCGAGGCACATTATGGTTTTTTTTTGTTGGTAGTGGTCTATTTAATTTTTTTAAAAAATTCTGCTTGCTCTTTTTAGGGTTTAGTTCTAAGAACTTGATTGCTTTCTAGTCCAGTCATTTTATGTATTTTATAATTTCATTCTAGTTATCTCTGTATTTGGAGTTTGTGGGGGTATAATTTTATGTTTGTCATATATGTAGACTCGATCAGGTTGACTTGTTCACTCTTGGACTTTGTCATTTTTTATTGTGAGCTCATCATTAGTGGGGCTGGTATTTTTTTTTCTGTGAAAATCCCATGATATTTGGGATGTGGGAGCATCTCTTCAGAAAAGTTTTTGTTTGCTCCTGCCTCATGCCTTGAGAGTATCACTGCTTGAGGAACAATTATTTCATTACATTTTGTCTGGAGTTTTTGAACTACGTGGGTAGAGTAAAAGCAATGTGAATTGTGGTCCTGTGGTTTTGAATCTTCAGAGAGCTTTTCTTTTTTTTTTTCCCACCCAAAGCTCTGTGTCCTCTAGTCTCTCGTTTTTAAATCCTTTCATAAATAGAATAGTCCTTTGAGGGTCTTGGCTTTATGGAAAGTTCTCAGTTCCAATTCCCTACGTCCCAGAGCCCAAAGCCTCATTTTCTACTGCTCTGTGGGAATTAACACCAAACCCCTGGGTTCTGGAGACACATACCCTCCCACCCTCATTAGCTCAAGCACTCACCCCTCTGCTTTGTCACTTCCCTCTGTGTTTCTGGCACCTGGGGATTTGCTTTTATTATTTGTGAGCTCTAGCTGTACATTTGAAATAATTGTTACATTTTACCCAGTACTTTTAGGTGATTACAGTAAAAGGATTTTCAGATTGTCTTAATCCACTAAATTGCTAGAAGCTGTCAAACAGACTTTTTGTATCCACTGCTATTTGTTAATAATCTTGAGCCTTCATATTTTTATTTGGACAATGATTGAGTGTTTATAATATGCCGTGGTGCTTTATGTGTCATTTACCAGGTCTCAATTTTTAAACTTTGGTAGAAATTACTTTTAAATAATTTTCCTCTTTAATGTTTTTTGTTTGTTTGTTTTTGTTTTTGCATGTGTGGGATCATATTATACTTTAAAAGAAAAGGGCACTTTTTTTTTCCATTTTACCTTGCTTCCTCCAACATAAGCATGGCCCTCATCATCCGTTCTTCCTCACCTAGGGAAGCCATGTTAACCTACTGTATGGCCTTCCATATTTTTATCTGTCCCATATAAACCTATGGAGACCTATATATGTCCTCATATATGCATACATTTGCATACACAGTAATACATAATTAAAGTGGTTTTATCATTGTATGCTGTATAAAAATAAGATTATATTATACATAATTTTCTGCATTCTACTTTTCTCACCCTGCAACATCTAGTTGAAATCACTGCAAGCTATAATGGCTCTAATTCTTTTTTGAAAGCACAAATCATAGGTGTACTGCTTGGTGGATTTTCACGCTGAATACAACCATGTAACCAGCACCTAGGTCAAGAAACAGAACATTACCAGTGTCCCAGAATCCCTATCATGCCTTTTTCCATATACCTACCCCCCATACTCAAAGGTGACCATCATCCTGACTTGTAACAGCATAGATTTTTTTTTAGCCTCTTTTATGCTTTATATAAATGGAACCAATCAGTACATACTGTATAACATTCACAATGTAGTTGTATGTAGTTGTAGTTTGTTCATTCTGGTTACTGTATAGTACTCTATTGTGTGAATATACCAGAGTTATTTTATCCATTCTACTACTGATAGGCGTTGGGGTTATTATGGACAGAGCTGCCATGAACAGTTTTGTTCATTAATTTTTTTTCTTTTTAATCACTATATAATAATTCAGTGCTATGGAGGACCACTCTTCATTCAGCTGTTCTGCTTTTAATAGGTGTTTACTTTGTTTCCAGCTTTTGACCACTAGGCAAAGCAATAAATATTGAAGGTATGTCCCTATATAGGCATACTAATCCATCCCTGCTAATGGGACAAACTGCCAGAAGTCGAATTGCTGGTTACTATAGCATTGTCTTTCAAAATTGAGAGCTGCCACTCTATCATCTTCCAAAAAATCTTTGGTGATACCATTTCCATCTGCAATGTATGGAAATTCCTCTTTCCCTCATCTCTACCAGCATTAGGTATTATAGTTCTATGTTTCGTGAATCAGATGGGTATCAAATTATAAAAGTACTTTAATGTATATGCCCTACTAGAGAATTTGAGCATCTTTTCATGTGTCTGAACTTGTTCTTCTGTAGATTGAATATTTATATTTTTTGTTCATTTTTATTTTGGGCTATTCATCTTTTTTTTCTAAATTTGTAAGATATTTTTGTATAGTATACAAATTAATCCTCTGGTGTTTGTTACAAATTATTGCAAATCTACTGTCTATTGATTTTGTTCATGTTGACTTTGCCACACAAAAGTTGTTATATTTTAAATAGTAAATATACCCATATTTGTTTTTATAAATTCTAGATTTACAGAGGTCTTTTCTGTCTTTCTAGATGGTATATCTACTCTCAGAATTTCTTACGAGATTTTTATTTTTTGCATTTAAGTCTTTATATCTAAGAGTTCATTTTTATATACTGTAATATGTGGCTTATTTGTATATTCTTCCACAGAATACCCTTTTGTTCCAGCCTCATATATTGAATAGACCATACTTTTTCCACCAAATTGAACAACCACATTTATCCTAATTTCTCAAATATACTAGTATTTAATTCTAGATTTTTTAGATTTTTCCTTTAACTTTTGTCTATTTTTATGCTAATATTATATTGATTTGGTTTTCGTGGCTTCATAGAACTCTCTGGTATCTATCTGGTAAGGCAAATCTCACTCTACTGTTCTTTTCATAGTTTCCTTAGCTATTCTTAGATATTTATTTCTTTAAATGAACTCTAAGATAATTTTATACAATTCCCAGAAAAGCCCTGTTAAGATTCTAACTGAGATTGAATTCAATTTATACATTTCATTTGGGAAATGTTACATTTTTTATGATGCTAACAGTTTTTATCTAAGACTAATTATCTTTCCATTTGCTCATAAATTGTTTTCTGTCTTTTAATAGGGTATTATTATAGGTTTCCTTTTATGGGTCTTATGTCTCTTATTAAATTTATTCCTAAATGTTTTATAGTTTTTTTGCCACTGTTATAAATGGAAAACTTAATCTGATTTGCATTTCTAGGTATTCATTGTTAGAGTAAGAAAAGAGCTACTTATTGTTGCAGTGTATCTGGTATCCAGCCTCCTTACCAAATACTGTTATTAATTCTAAAATTTTTTAGTAGGTTCTTTTGGATTTTTGAGGTAGACAATTATCAGCAGAGATAATATACATCTCTTCTTTCAGAGTTGCCAGGTATAGCAAACAAAATTACAGAGTGCCAGTTAAATAAGAATTTCAGATAAACTGGGTAATTTTTTAGGATAAGTATGTCCCAAATATTGCATGGGACATACTTATCCTAAAACAAATTATTCATTGTTCATTCAAAATTCAAATTTAATTGGGTGTTCAGTATTTTATCTGGCAACCCTACTTTTCCCCCCAAGATTATACCTGTTTTCTTTGCATGTTGCATTTGCTGAAGCCTCTAAGACAGTGGTTCTCATGCTTTTTAAAAACTTCTAGTGCTAGGCCTCTTAGATTCAGAGATTGAATTGGTATATATTTTTGAAAAGCTTTCCAGATGATTCTAATGGGCATCTGGGGTTTAGAACTACTGCCTTTAAAACAAAGTTAAATATTAATTGTGTTAGTGTGCATCCCAGTCTCCTTGATTTTAATTAAATATTTTTAGTGTTTTGACATTTAAAATGTTTGTTGGTTTTTGATAAATATCTTTAGTTTTCATCTATTCTTTTTTTACTTAAAGTTTTTATTAGAAATGGCTGCTTTTAGTATGTAATATGCTTATATGGTTTTGTCTCTCAGTTTATCAATATAAAGTCATCTTGCTAGGTTTCTTCATATTAAAGCACTTTCTAGTTCTTATATTTCATGCTCGAGTCTATTTGCTAATATGTTACTGAGCATGTGCATCTATATTTATAAATGAAATTGAGGTTGAGAATGTGTTATTGTAATGAGCTTTGTCTGGTTTTGGTATTTATGTTATGCAAGCTTTGTAAAATGAATGGGGAACTTTATGTCTTTGTTTCCTACTGCCTGAAATCCTCATCATTTTGGAACTGGTTAGAAATGCAGTCTCAGGCCCCACCCCAGACCTACTGAATCCATTCGACATTTTGACAAGAGCCCCAGGTCATCAGTGTACACATTCAGTGTGAGAAAAGCAGGTACAAAGAACATGGACTCATTTTTCCTTTAAAGGTCAGCTAAAACCTAGCTGTGGGCCTGTGTGGTCCTGGAGCCTTTTTCGTGGTAGACTGTTGCTGTTTGGTCTGTAAGTCGGTTTATTTTGGTGGCTTCAATTTGCAAAGAAATCATCCATTTGTTCAAATTTACTTGTTACAGTTTCTTATGATTCTTTTCATTTCTACTAAATCTGTGGTTAAATCACCTTTTTAATTCCTCTTCTTGTGAACTTCCTTCTCCTCCCCTGGTTTTCCCCTTGATCTGCCCTAAGAAAGGCTTGCAAGACTCTTGTTTGTATTTTTGAGTACCAGCTTTTGCATTTAATTTTCCTTTGAATTATTTTGGGGGAGGTGTATTTGTTTTCTGTTTCAACTTTTATCTTTTTGATTTCTGTTTATTATTTTGCTGTTCTTTTCTAATTTCTTAAGAGTGGTATTTAGGTTCTTCATTTGTAGACATGTTTTTTTAAAATAATAAATGTCTACAGCCATGCCACCCTGAACAAGCCCGATCCCATATGATCTTGGAAGCTAAGCTGGGTTGGGACCGGTTAGTACTTGGACAGAAGACCACCTAGGAAGACCAGGTGCTGTAGGTGTAAAAAATAAATAAATAAAATAAGGGATCGTAAGCTGAAAAGGTCCTTGCAATCTGTGAGGTCAACCAAGGGTTGCCTCACCTAAAAAAATCAAAAATACAATACAATACAATACAATAATACAATAAAATAATACAATAAAATAGTAAAATAAAATAAAATAAAACAAAACAAATAAAATAAAATAAAATAAATAAAATAAGTAAAATAAATAAATAAATAAATGAATAAAATGAAATAAAATAAAATAAAATAAAATAATAAATAAAATAAATAAAATAAAATAATAAATAAAATAAATTAAATAAAATAAAGTAAGAAATAAAATAAAATAAATAAAATAAATAAAATAAAATAAAATAATAAATAAAATAAAATAAAATAAAATAAAATAATAAATAAAATAAAATAAAATAAAATAAAATAAAATAAATAAAATATAAAATAAAATAAATAAAATAAAATAAATAAAATATAAAATAAAATAAATAAAATAAAACAATAAAATAAAACAAATAAAATAAAATAAAATAATAAATAAAATAAAATAAAATTAAATTAAATTAAATTAATAAAATAAAATAAATAAAATAAATAATATAAATAAAATAAAATAAATAAAATAAAAAAAAAAAAATAAATAAAATAATAAATAAATAAAATAATAAATAAAATAAAAAAAAAAAAATAAAAAATATAATAAATAAAATAATAAAATAAAATAAAATAAAATAATAAATAAAATAAATAAAATAAAATAAAATAATAAATACAATTAATAAAATAAAATAAAATAAGTAAAATAAAATAAAATAAAAAAAATAAATTAAATAAATAAAATAAAAAATAAAAAAAAAAAAAATTAAAATAAATAAAATAATAAATAAATAAAATTAAATAAAAAATAAAAAATATAAAAAAAATAAAAAAATAAATAAAATAAAAAAAAAAATAAAATAAATTAAAATAAAATAAAATAATAAATAAAATAAATAAAATAAAATAAAATAATAAATAAAATAAAACAATAAAATAAAATAAAATAAAATAAAATAAATAATATAAATAAAATAAAATAAAATAAATAAAATAAATAAAATAAAATAATAAATAAAATAAATAAAATAAAACAATAAAATAAAATAAAATAATAAAATAAATAAAATAAAATAAAATAATAAATAAAATAAATAAAATAAAATAAATAAAATAAAACAATAAAATAAAATAAAATAATAAATAAAATAAAATAATAAATAAAATTAAATAAAATAAATAAAATAAATAAAATAAAACAATAAAATAAAATAAAATAAAATAAAATAAATAAATAAAATAAATAAAATAAAACAATAAAATAAAATCAAATAAAATAAATCAAAATAATAAATAAAATAAATAAAATATAAAAATAATGAAGACATTTACAGCTATAAATTTTTCTTTGAGCCCTGTTTTCACTGTGTCCTGTAAATTTTAGTATGAAATGTTCTCCTTTTCATTAGTTTCTAGGCAGTAATTCCTTTTTTAATTTTCTCTGTAATCTAGGAATGTGTTTCTTGTTTTCTACATTTAAAATGTTTTATATTTAAAAATGTACTCTTTCATTATTCCTTAAAGATTTAATAAGATTTTCTTTGTGGCCATGTACCTGACTTATTTCTATAAATGTTTCATGGACAAACAAAATGTATATTTTCCATTTGAAGAATGTCAGGCTCTCTATATGTTTGTTACTCCAAATTATTGTATTAATCACTTCATATATGTTCCTACTGCCTTTTTGCTTGTTAGATATATCGAGTTCTGAAAGAGGTAAACGAAGCATCCCTCTAACACTGTATTTTTATTATATTCTATTTGCATTTCTATAGGGTTTTTTTTGCCTTATGATTTTGCCATCTATATTGTTAAATGCACATAAGTTTATGAATATTATATGTTCTTAATTGTATATTTTCATCATAGAAAGTGTCCTTTTTGATCCTGTTTAGCGTTTTGAGCCCAAATTTTCTCCTTACCTCTCTTATTTCTTCTTTGTTCTTGTTGGCTGATACCTTTTTGGCATTTTATTTTCAGTCTTTGTCACTTTATTTTATTTTTCCTCTAAGCATCATATACCTGGATTTTAATGTGTAACACTATCTGACAATTTTTGTCTTTTATTGGGTGAATTCAGTGTAATCAGCACGGTGAATCGACTGATATACTTGAATTTTCTTTATTCATCTTACTCTATATTTATTAAACTGTTGTTTATTTTTCTCTATTTTTCTAGTTTAAGTTACCATTCATTACATTTCCCCCTGGTTAATATCTACTATAGGAAGACTTTAAAGGAACTTGTAGGTGCATAGGTTTTTTAAAAAACCCTTTTACATGAGAGTTTTAAGTGACAAAGTAGCACAGATAAATTCATAGAATTGGAAGTCAAACAGATGTCCTTTTGACTTTAATCCAAGTGATCTTTCCACAACACCAGGGATTTAGAGCAAAGCCAAGCATTCATCATTGAATAAACATGGGTCAGGTCTGTTACTCTCTCTCAGGGCGTATCGGTGAGGGTCTCCAATGAGCCAGAACTGAGGATCCAGTTGGGAAGTGGGCCTGGTATGGTTAGAACTGCAGGCCTATTGGCTATGTTCTCCAGGAGGCTCCTTAGAAGCATCCTGGACTTATGCCCTTCTGGGAACATGTCCTGACCAGCAGAAAAGCACACCCTTGGATTCTGACCATCTTAGGGCAGGAGCAGAGCATTGGGCTCTGTGCTAGAGGTCCAGGACGGTGGCATTCTGAGGGCCCCTATGGCTTTGGAGCTGTCACCAAAAGAATTAGGGCCCTGAGTCACCAGAGTGGGTAGTCTCTGCCTTGGGCACAGGTTCAAGGCCATGTTCCCAGCAGCAGCTATTAGGTCCCTTCCTCTCCTGTACTGTTGTCTCCTTCGGTCCTTGCCCAGTCTTATCCTGGGAGCACTTAGACTGCCATAGTGGATCAGAGCGCATGGTCCCCCTCCTGGGGTCCTTAGACCTCCTGGGAAGGAAGTCATCTTAACAGGAATCCATGAGATATTGCCATTTTATAAAGTCCTCCAGAGACTTAAATGGAGCTGCAATGAGACATCTCAGGCCAACAGAAATGTCACTTTTTTTTTGTTGTTTTGCTTTTGGAAGGAATCCCAGCTGCTCTGCTTGAGAACACCATTTATCTCTTGCTGAACAGAAATGTCATTTGGCTATTATGTTGGTCTCATATTAATAAATTATAGAAGAACAAATTAATTTACTTATCATTTGCAACTTGATAGATAAAATCTTTCAAAGAATAGAGAACATGGGGTGATAAAAAAATTCTTGTTGGAAAAAAGTTGGGGATCCCTGAGGCCCCTTAACATGTTGGATCTGAGTAAATTAAATAGCTCTCGATTAACTAGCTCCCAGGGAACCCACAATCAGGCCAGGTCTCCTGCCCCACTAGCCTCTTGGGATTGGATGAGGTGACACTGTTGGAACTTGCCACAGCCTGAATGTGTGTGCTGAGTGATGAGGGTGGTTGTGTCATGGTTGTAGGGGCCCTGCCTACGTGGTCTGGTATGGCTCAAAGTGGCAGACAGTTCCTTATCATGCCCTGGCATGGCGAGTTTCCTAACGTGGTAAACCTGCTCCCCTCTCCAAGAATGTCCTTGTGGCAGGACCCCCAGGGAACACAGGAAAGGGCACTGGGGTGGGGCAGGCATCAGAAGACAGCTCTGCTCCTGCTTGGTTGCTAACATGTATGAGATGGGGCTTTGCTTCCTCACCTGCAATGAAAATGACTGGAGAGAATGGAGGGAAGGCCCTTGGCAGCTTCCATAGCCTGTGGCTCCTGCCTCTGCCAGCTCTCCTGCATGCGACTGTCTGCACAGAGAGTGTGGCCCTGCTCCCTTGGTGCTTGACACTGTTGCGGAAGGTCTGATGGTGGTGGTGATGGTGGTGAAAGCTCATACCTTAGCATTTCCTCTGAGCCAACTGCTCTTCTAAGCACTTCACATGTATTAACTCGTTAATCTTCATAACCACCCTAGACGGTCAGTGCTGTTATCATCGCTCCTATTTCACAGACACAGAGAACCAGTTGCCCAAAGCTGTGCTGCTGGTGCTTGGTGGAGAGGGCTGTGAGCCCCTGGGCCTGTGGGTGGTCCTGGGGCTGTGCTGTCTGGTACCGTCCTGGGAGCTGAGTTAACCAAAAGCTATGCGAGGACATGAAGAATTCACATTAACCCAGAGTCTCAACCTCTTCCCTCTCACCAACATTTACTTTCTGAAAAAATATGATATACTAGCAATAGTCGAAATGGCCAGATTTGCCCTCCTTTTCTCTCCCAGTGGCTCAGGGGCATCCACCCTGGCGCTTGTGAGATGCTTCCCTTGGTTGGCCAGGCCTTCCCTCCTGTTCTCCTCCTTCCTAGAGGCCTAGTTGGACCCATTGTTGTGCCCTGGCTTGAGGCTTTCCCCCAAAGAGAGAGAATAGATGCAGGGGGAAAGGGCCTTGGATCCTGAGGCAAAGGATCAAGACCCCACATAAAGCAAGTGGAAACTGTGGTTGTGGGATTCACTTCGGCATCATGACTCCTGCTCTGCTAAGGTTTCCGCGAACAACAGGCTCACAGTCTGACTTAATTATAGCCCGATGCACCGCCGCCTGGCTGAGCCCTGGGATCGCACCCCATCCATCGCTCACTACTTCTGGGGCACGCGAGCTGCAATGCCTCCCAGTACAAGAGTAGGAGAGGGACCTGGAAATGGTTTGCTGGAGGTGCCATTTGTCACAGCATGTGCGGCGGACAACTCTTGAGGACACTTCAGCAAGGCGGGCAGCCTCCCAGACAAGCCAACAGCCTTGTGGTAGGTCTTAGCCCACAAGGGTGTCTGCCTCTTGGGCTTCCCTTTGTGCAGAGGCTGGATTGAGATGCAGTGAGTGCCTAGGTGTGGGGGTTTGGAGTGATGGATTGGGGGAGAGAAACAGGATTTCATCAAATCTCCCTGGTGAGGGTGGAGGCGACTCCAGCTGCCCGCCTGCTCAGATGGTGCCATCCCCACTCATTGCTCTGCCGCTCCAGGGAGAACATCAGAGCTGCGGCCCTGGAAGGGGATCATTTCACAAATGTGGAGATGCGCTCACAGTTATGTCCTTGGTAGTGGGCCAAACCAGCACTTCCCTCCCCTGTAAATTTAGCACGAAAGCATCAGTGCACATTCAGTCGAAGATGATGCCTTTGCCCCGAATCCCTGGCATTATGCATATTTCACACCAACTGGCCTCTGTTGGTGGCTTTTAGGGTTGCCAGATATAAAGTACTGGGTATCCCATTCAGTTTAAATTCTAGATAATTCTTTAGTGTGAGCATGTCCCCAAAGTGTTATTAAAAGTTTGTATTAAAAATTTATTCGTTGCTTACCTGAAATTCCAATCCAACTGGACATACTGTATTTTCATGTGCTGACTCTGGCCATCCTACATAGGTAGGTCTGAAGGGTCACAGCTTCTGCCCCTCTGCCTCAAGGGGCTGTAAAACCCTGGACGAATGAGCATTTGGAGCCTCATTCTTGTTCTGCAAAATGAGAGTAATGCAGTGGGTCAGGACTATGGGAAAGATGAAGGGAATGCAGCTGTGTGGATGCTGTTGCTGGCTGCCTCATTCTCCAGCCCCTGGGACTAACCACTCACAGCTGGACCCTTTTCACCTGATCGCCATAGGATGCCAGGAGGCACCTGCCTAGGTCATGACCCTCTCCCATGCCACCCAAGGCAGCCAGTGGCAGCCAGTGGCTGACTGTTGAAGGAGGGGCACACAGCTCAGCCCTCTCCCCTCAGAGCAGGATGTGCTTTGTCTTGAAGTAGACACTCCAGAGCTCCCCAGGGGCCAAGGCTAAAGCACTTGAATTGAGCTAATGCAAGTTCTGCCAGGTTGCAGACCTCCATTAAAAAAAATTGCTCCTATGATTTAATTTTTGATGGTCCTCCAGAACCTGCATTTGACAAATGAGGAAAAAGCTCAGAGAGTGACTTCGCATCTGTGGTCACACACTTAAAAAGTAGCCTGTCTGAATTTGTAGCCCATATTCACAAGCACCTGGGCTGCCTCCCATGGGGTTAGGAGTCTGCAGATCTTGGTGACTGCAGGTAGGGGGGTGACTGCAGCCACTGTCACTGAGCCTCTGCAATGCGTCAATGGCCTGTATACATCATCATAACATTATTATGTATGTTGCTGTTGTTATTATATCACCTTGTTCATCCTTGGAACTGCCCAATGAGGACTGTTTATACAGTCACCATTCCATTTCCCAAAGGAGGAAACTGAGGCACCAAGAGGCCATACATAATCCCAAGGTGCCTAGCTCTAAGCAGCAGTGCGGAGATCTGACTTCAGGCCAGCTGACTCCAAAGCGCCTGGCAGATAAAAGGCCAGGGCCCCAGGAAGTGGTTAAAGTGAGATGCCATACCTTAAGCCAAATGCTGCCTCCATTCCAATTTTGCTGAAGGCTGACCTTCTGGTCAAGGCGTCTCGTGAGCCAGTATCCACGTTACAACAGATGCTGTAGTCATTAAGAGCTGTGGATTTGAAACACACCCTTAGAGCTGAGCAGGACCTGGCCACCCTGCTTTAGCTAGGACGCTAAGGACCACCTCTGGGCCGGCCTCAGACAGCAGCCCGAGCCCAGAGCACTGTTAGGCCAGCCCCAAGGTGTGTGATGCTCCCCAGACCCCACGACTGCCTCTCAGGGGCATGCCTGCTTCTGGAGGGCATCGGACTGATTGGGCTGCCCATTTGAAATGTGATTTGGATCATTGTAGGCTGCATTGGGCTTTTCAATCTCTGAGCACTAAACTGAAAATTCTGTCCCCTGCAATCTCTTTCTTCATATCCACCATCTAAATCTCATGTGACCCAAAAAAATGCATCTCTCTTCTGAGGTAAACCTGTAAGGGAAATGCAATATTGATTGGACCAGGTCTCAGTAAACACAGTCTCCAAACACGGGCTTTCGTGCTGATCTAATGTGGGAGAGTTTGTGAAATTTACAAGCCCTCCTGAGCCTCGGTTTCCCCATCTGCAAAATCCTGTGCCAATAAAAGTCATCTAACTAAGCAAATGGACAACAATAATAGTGTGCTCTTTACCAAAATCTGAGGGATGTGTTACTCGACCGGATGTATGGCTTAAGGCTGTGCTTTCTTCTCTTTTCAATGCACCTGAGGGGTGCTCAGACGTCAGACACATGAAAGGCAAAGTCACTCATGCCAGAGACTCCTGGGAGACAATCTTGTGGGCCTCAACTGTTCCCAGTCCCCCTTCTGTTCTCCCCACCCAACCTCCCGGGCTGTTCCCCTGACCACAGCCTCCAGCAGGGAGCTGCTCTCCTCCCAGGATGACTCACTACATAGCTTGCTTGCTTGCTTTTCATTGTGCTTTTTTTAAGTTCAAAAAAAAGAAATGTGTCAAATTTAAAACTCAGCACAGCACATCTATTTAAAGTGCAAAGGAAGCAGCCTTTGAATGACTTGCAGAGAGGTGAAGTCCTTAGAGCCTAGGTTTCAGCCCCAGTTTTTCTCGTGCTTTCTAAGGCCCCCATGTGAAAGGCAGGTGGCTGCTTGCAGATGGCAGAGAAGAGGTCTGAAGTCCCCTGGGTTGGGGATGGGGAGATACTTCTGCGAGGGCAGGCAAGGGCAGGCAAAGCTGAACCTGAGGGTGACACCTGTGCATAAGGCCATTTCTCTGACTCCCCTCAAGGCACAGGAATCAGCCCCATCCCCAGAAGTGCTGCAGGCGTAGAGACAGGCCATGACTGGGAATGTATGTGTGCATGTTTGCTGGAAAATATTCTATGGACCGTGTGGGGTTTTAGGAATGAGACAGGGGAGGAGGGTTGAAGAAGGGAGTGGGAATTGTTCCCCTGTCATTCAGTCATTCAATTGCCTCAACTTCCCAGCTACCAGATTCTTTTCCCTAAACAGCAGCAAAGCAGAGGCTCCTCCAGAAGCTTCCAGGCTTCTCAAAGGGGTGGAAGGAAATTAAATCGCCTCGGCCACTTGCTCTGTTCCCCTGTCCTCCAGACACAGTCTATCCAAATCTACTGCACAATGAAACCCTACTCCCCTCTGTCTCTAGCTATTGCCCCATTACCTTGCATCCCCATAAAGCGAATACCTCTGGAAGGATTGGTAAGAATTGTGTCATCCCTCTGTCCCACCCCTCCCCCAGTGACTTGAGACAAAAGCCAAAGTCTACACTCTTCCCCTTGATGGTTCCACTTCTGTGCTCTGATCTCCTTCCTGTTCTGGAAACATATTACGGTACTCCTGCCTCAGGGCCTTTGCACTGGCTGTTCCAGTAGCCTGGCATGCTATTCCCCTAGGAATTGCCTGGCTCAGGCCCTCACTTCCTCCAGGTCTCTGACCAAACCCTGCCTTATCAGAGATCTTCTCTGTCAGCCCATATGACAGTCCTCACTGCCCTCTTTCCCTACATAATTCTAACCTTGTCCAGGGCTCTTGTCATCTCCTGACACATTATGCATTATAATCGCTTGTTTGCTTATTGTCTGGGCAGGAGAGGGAGGACGTCAGGGGTTGGTGTCTCAGACCTCTTGGCCAAGCTACAGGGAGATGTGGAGATGGCCTTGGCCTTGCTCGGCTATTGTATCCACTCCCACCCCGCAGCATGGCGCTTTGACAGGATGAAGTTCAATACTGATAAACCATATTCTCGAGTTCTTAGCCCAAGGCCCAGTTTTGCAGGGGAGCATTTTACTCATCCTTGACCTTAGTGGGGTGGGGGGGCTCTCATCACTCCCAGGGGAGGGCTGGGGGCAGTCAACAGGCTTCTGAGCAGCATCACAGAGAAAACAGGGCAGTCCTGCTGGAGGAGTAGTGCCTGGCGTTGAGGGACAAGGGGCTCTGCTATGGCCTCTCTGACCTCCCTGCCCGGGTTCCAGCCTCAGCTGGCCCCTTGTTCAGAGTGAACCTTATTTTGACCCCTCTCTCTCTGTTGATTTTCTTTTTTTTTTTTTTTTTTTTGTCTCTTCCTCTACGGGGCCTAGAGCCGTCTACACTACAGCCCACCAAGCATAGCACCAACTACATAAATGTGTGCTGACAGCGCAAAAGCTATCTCCGGTCTCAATCAGGGGACTGGGGACAGAAACACGTATGGCGGACACGTGTGTGATCACTGCAGCTCATTGCTTCAGGGGCTGAAAAGCCCAGAGGCTGCCAGAAGTTCAAGCTGCGAGATCAGCACAAGCTCTGATGCTTTATGGCACAAAGAGCTGCCCCCCTGGCTGTGTGTGCAAGGCCCTGTCCAAGCCTCCTCGGAGCCTCCTGGGCCATTTCAGCTTCGGGTCTCTTGTGGTTAAGGAGTGAGAGGGAACTGCACGGGTGCTCATGCTGCTGTCACAGAGGGAGAGGGAGGGGAGGGGAGGGGAGGGGGGAGGAGGATGTGGGGGAGAGGAGAGTAGAGAGAGGATAGCAGAGGGGGAAGGAGGGGGGAGGGGAGAGGAGGAGAGGGGAGAGGCAGAGAGAGTGGCTCTTCTCCATGGCTGTGCTTCCTAGCGCCCAGGAGAGGGACTCGGATGTGTGCAAGATCTCAGGGACTGATTCCGGGTGACAGCTGGGGGAACTGATCCGCACTGTCGGGAGACAGGCTTACACTTTGAAGCAGTTCCAATTCTTATTTTTAAATCCCCCAGCTGGCTGAAGACTTAGAAGGAAAGATGCGCCAATCATTTGAGTCTTGTCCCAGACGGGCTGTCACTCAGGGTCCAGAAAAGGCTACTGGGGCTGAACTGGTGGTCAGGAGAAACTGTGAGGCCTGGTGGCAATTCCTCCGGGGCTCTGGCAGGAGGGTTGGGACAGCTCCTTGGGAGCTGAGTGCCGGGAGGTGGTCTGCTTGGAGGGCTGTGGAGCAGCGGCAAGCCAGCCGTGATGAGTTAGTACCCAAAGGAGAGAGCTGAGCCCAGAGGGGGCGCTGGGATTACTTACACAGACCTGGTAGTCTCCTCCATGCCCTTCACTCCCATTGCACGACCTTCCCCGGTGGGCACACGTGCCTCTTACGTCAGTTCTCAGGGCAGACTGGAGGTGGGGAGCACAGGTCTTTGTTTTCTGAACAAAGGAGTAAAAGCCAAGAGTCCTGCCTGTAGTGGATATTTAGTTTTGGCTGCTTGGCATCTGAACCCTCTTCCTGGGCCTGGGGGAACCCCATGTTAGGAAGCCAACCCTGGCTCCACTTGAAGAACTCCCAGATACCAGCTTTTCCAGCTCCCCAATCAGCTAACAGCCTGTGTCCCCCACCACAGCTGATGCGACACACCTGCCTGAGACTGAATTGACAGCTAGAGGCTGTGTGAAATCCACTATGGTGACAGGTGGCAGCCTCTATATTTAGTTTCCAAAAGAGCAAAGGCGATGATCCTACTGACAATGGCCGGCATGGGGACATCTGTGGTGCAAGCCCCAGGGTGTGCGCCTGGGAGCACCTGGGAGTGACAGGGGACCTTGCTCCTAGCTGGGGAACTGCCAAGCTTGGTGACCATGTGTTTACCCAGTATCCTTCCAGATACATATTTCCTCCCCAGTCAGAGTTGCTTTCTGTTATTTGTAAATAAGAACGCAGACACATTAGCAAAGGGTGACAGAGGCCATGAAAGATGAGAGCCAGTGACTGGGATGTGGCTTGGTGTACCTCTTCTGGGCTTGTATCTGGAAAGCTCTTTCACAAAAGGAGACATGCAAAGCACAACCACTGCCCAATTCCGATGTGCTTGGCCCCATGAAGATGACCCAAAGCTGCGCCACTAGCTGGAGGTGGAAGTGTCGGGCAGCCACCCTGCTCAGGTGGCCGAAGCTGCTCAGGATTGATGTTGGAGGTCCCACACTGGGAATGCTTCCACAGGAGAGCTTCACAAACGAAAGAGGCGTGTTTTCCTCTCCCACCACAGTACTCCATCTTTCTGCCTGCTGAGTGATGCACAATAAACGCTTTCTGAGCAATTCATTTTTCAGAATAGTTGACATATTGTAATAAGGCAGAGAGAGAAATCACATGACTTCAGAGTTCACTGGTTCTGACTATTCCAGTGCTTCTAAGAAGACATTTTTTCCCAAAATTGCACATATGTTCCTTAAACACACACACACACACACACACACACACACACACACACACACACAATTGTTTTTCGATGGAATTTTTCCCTGTCTCAGACCATCAAACACTCAGTGCATAAAGACTAGAGGATGGTCTCTTACTCTTTCAGGTCTCCTTGTTCCTCAGAGGACTCTCTTGGTAACTCAAGGACGTGGCCTTTCCTAAATGGCTTTCTGAGTGGAATGAGGGGGCTCTAGGAGGGTGACAGCTGCTTCACTTTCCCCTCACAAGCAGAGCGATTGGTGGCCAAGTCCCAGAGAACAGAAGGCATTCTGGGACATGCAAAGTGCAGAGACACAGAGAACAGATGGCAGGGACTTTAAAAGCATAAGAGTCACCTTGAAAGATAATGGAGCCAAGGGAGGGGTGGGAAGCTTTTGTACCCTCTGACAACAAGGAAGCAGAGAAGACAAAAGCTATTTGCCAGACTTGTGCGAATCAATAGGACTGAGTTGGCTCTGCTCTAATTTACATCAAGGGAGGTCGAGCCTTCTGTCTTCCTGTCCAGAAATAAATGGCATCAATCAACTGACAAACTGTTTCTCTTGCCTCCTGATCTTTTTTTTTCTTTTTCTTTTTTTTAACAGGGAGCATTACATCCTCTCTATCTGGGCAGCAAACTCGTAACAATCTCTCCTTCCATTCACAGGACCTCACAAGAGTTGCAGAAGCTGATGTGACAGATGTCTGCCCTGGGGGACATTGGCATGGCCAGGACAGCCTGGCTCGGGTTGCTATTGGGTATATCTGGCTTCCTGTGAATGGGAAGCCGCAGGCACCTGTCAGAGGTGGGGGAGTTGGGAGGGTTCCTGTGATCCCCTCAGGCTTACTCCTGTGCCAGAGTGTAGGCCTCTTGCACATTTTCCAGATGGGCAAATCAAGGTACACAGAGGCTAAATAACCCACGCAAGGTCAGAGCTGGGATGGAAGCTTTGTCAGACTCAGAGACAGAACCTTCCACTTGCTGCTGCATTTAGCTGGGTCGAAGCCAGGGAGAGCAGCTGGTAGGGCGGCCGGCTGCTTTTTGACTGAGGATGTGAAAAGAAATGTTTGTTTCTGGCTCTGAGAAAGAACATGCTACCTCCAGCCCCAGCAAAGGTCAACACTGGCCTCTCTGCTCTAAGGAGGGAGAGAGGAGAGTACACCCGCCACAACCCTGCAGCTGCTTTCTCCTCCTGATGAAAAAACCAGTCCAAAGAGGCCACGATAGTCAGGTTAGGGCCTTCGCCATCCGCCTCCAACATCTGTTCCTCCTGGCTGTGTGGGCCTCAGCTGCTCCAGAAAGAGATCAAGTCTCAGAAGCCTGTTCTCCTTCTTTGAAGCTGACAGCTTGATGCCTGTGGAAATGCAGCACTATTTCAGGATTTCATTTCAAAGAAGTTTCAGAAGAGTGAATCGAAGGCTCGGCTGAATCGCTTATTATGGCTCTTCTCCCGGACTGCGTCTTGGTTGGTGAGCCCAAACACAGCATCTGTGGCTTTGCACGTCATCTACGGGCAGGTGATCGTTCTAAATTAGCACCTGGCTCATTTGGGAGGGTTGTAATTCTTCCTGAGCCTTTTCCCAAGAAGCGACCAGAACCTTCATAGCTCGTACTTTTCCTATATTACCCGTGTTTGAAATGATCCACCAGGGAGTCGACCAGTTAAATTACATGAGCCTTATTTATGACAAGCATGTCCAAAGGACACCAAAAATAAAGGCTATGGAAATGCGGCTGTGAAACTGGGTGTCTAAGACCCCCCTGAATCCTCAGAGGCAAATGGGAGCAGACTTCCCAGGGGAGATGGGGCATGAACAGGAAGGCTCTAGGGAACTGCAGGAGCTCAGGGGCATGGTACCCATGCTATCACTGGGATGTATCCCCATCCATGCCTGTGCCCACCTCCCTGGTCCTGCACGTCATCCAGTTCTTTACTTGCCACCCTTGCCTTCCTCTGCCACACTAAAGCATGGTCATCTCTTCATATTGGCCTTCCTGGTTGGGGTGAGGTCCTTGAGCGCCGACTCATGTCTCATTTATCTTTGTATTTCCACACCTAGCACACAGAGCACTTTCTCAACATGTACTGACAGATAAGGGAAGGATCTAGTAATCTGAGAAGAAATATTTTATATGCCAACATGAATGGGGTGGGGAGAGAAGGGAAGTGAAGGAAGAGAGAGGGAATGCAGACGTCCCCTGGACCAGAAGCTGAGAGGTTCCAGGGCCTTTTCTTTCACATGACTACTCTGTACCTCAGCAAGGAGAGTACTGTGGTTTCAAAGAAATAGAAAACAAAAGCACTGATGTCTCAGGTGAACGGTGCCTGCATATACCACTGAGCCCAGGGAAGCACACTGAGCCTTGCGTTCTAGACTGTCTCTTGCAGGGCCAACGTCAAAGAGTTTGGCTTGGTTGAAGAGAGGCTCTTTAGCAGGAAGCATCAGGAACGTGAGGCCACATTGCCTTCCCTCTGCATCTAGAATAACTGCCAGGACTGCATCTTGACTTTGAGGGGTGCTGGGCACTGTGATGTCCCCTCATAGCAGCTACAGCATTAGCTTTCTCCACCTTCACGTAAACTTTCGAGCAAAGATCCAGTGGCCACGTTCCCATTTCAGAGGCAGAGTTGTCACAAATACAACCCATTACTCTTAACCAGCCAGAGCTTACCATGTGGCCACCGAGTTTCCCCTCACATATAACAAACAGTTCCCCTGTTGTTGTTTTTCCCCCAGCCCCGACCCCCACTGCCCCAGGGAAGATAACTCCTGGAGAGAAACTCCATGCACCAGGATACTGACAAGAGACAGTTGAGGCCCTGCCCTGTCAGGATTGGTCCTCGCTCCTCTACATTCAAGGCCTCCAACCACACCTACCTGAGAGCATCAAGATGGCAGTGCATCCAGGAAAAGGGCTCAATACCCGGCCTGGCTCTAACACAACAGAGAAGTATTGTTTTTGTGCTGCATACTCATCATGTGGTTCCCCTGGAGTTTGTCAGGGGAGGAACCAGTCGCTTGCCTGCTAGGGCAGTTACCCCAAGCAGGGGGTGGGATGGGGGGCACAGGCCTTCCAGGGGGCCTCCCTGCCTGCTCCAGCCCTAAAACAACAGTTGGCTCAGCTATCAGATTTCAATCCTCCCCACCATCTAGTAAAATAATGCTAGATTCTGGAAGATGTGGGATTTTTCAGAAGGAAGGAGACACCCCTAATTCATGGGCGGCCAGAGTAAAACCCTTGAAGACCATGAGTCAAAGTTAACTCAATTTTCTACCTCTTAGTGAGAGAGGATTACATCACACGAAGGTAGCTATGCCAATGTATTAACCACAAGAGGCCAAGAAAGCAAGCAAGGAGCAAGAAAACCAAACTTTCACGGAAAGACAGAGGTGTTCTATTTGGTAAACAGGTCCACAGAGCACGTCCTGTTAAGATGCCCCCCTTGTCAAGGGCCGCTCATCTAACTACTGCTGCTGGAGGATCGTTAAGATGTGCACTGGCTCATCGAACCTATTTTGGTAACTCTCTGTGAGAGCCAGTTTAAGCTGGCTTCTCGGTTCTCTCTGCACTCAAACGAGACCAGTTTCCAATTCCCTTCTCCTCAGGCTCCAGGAGACCAGATGCTGCGACAAATGTCCTAGCAAAATGAACCCAGGCAATGATCCCTTGCCACTCCGTGGGGGAGTGCAGGACTCCTTGGCTCTTTCTGTGCCTGGGATACATACTGGTTTCAGGTCAGTCACTGCCATTTCCTCCTTGCCAGTGTTTCAGATGGGACATGCTTCTGTGACAGCACAGGGGATTTGGGGGAACAGAAGGAAGTTCCAATGAGGCTGAGTAAGGGCAAGTGACAGACTCAGAGTGCGGAGGCACTACTGCATCTGGCAGCCTGAACTGGGCAGCAATTCCTGCAAATGAGAAGCCACTGCCTTTGTGAGGTAGGTCATTGTCCCATAAGCCCCACTCGGAGCGCTGTCGTAAAAGAAGTGGCAAATGCCCGTGGCTTGGTCTTTCTCCAGGGTGTCCATGGCTCCAATTGACATCTGCAGCAGGGAAAGGCAGAGGCGAAGGATGAGTGAAGTTTGCTCATGTAGCCCCGTGATGACCCTGAGGGCCAGAGGCCCAGGGCCCCAGAAAAGAGCTCAGGGCCTGGGGCAGGAGAGTAGACGGTGCCTGGGGAGGACACTGGCCTCTGCTCAGGGCACTGCACTTGGTTCCCACATGTCTTGGTCCACAGGGCATCACTGACTCTAAAGAGAGGATGACTTTTCCTAATGTGACTATAGGTACAGAGAAAGTAGTTTTGTTTACCCGGGGCCATAGATGAGCAAGGGTGGTATTTACACTAAAACCCCTGCTGAAAGGGGCCTGTCCATCTCCAAAGGTCTTTAGATGTCCCAAGTGCCCACGGTACCATTTTCTAAGCAAATGGTTGACATTTTTCACCATCTGTGATGATATTTTCTTTGTTCGAGAACACTTTTCCATTGGAAATACAATCTCCAGCCTTGATAGAGATAGATGCCAGCCAACCTGGCTACCCTGCCTCTGTCCCCACCTTGGCTGGCCAGGCCTGGGTGCACTTACCTGGTCCTGCAGGAACAGCTGGTTGGCCGTCTGCACAATCTGGTCCACGTGAATGATGCCGCCGATGCTGTTCATCTCCGTGCTGGAGAGCAGTGTCAGCACCATTATGGCCTCTACCAGCAGCTGCCGGTACTCGGGCTGGGGCACTCGGTTGAGCACCGACTCCACATGGACAGCAAATTTGATCTCCTGTGGGGTCATCTGCCAAAGGGACCCACAGAGTCAGGAGTGAGCCAGGACGGACACAACCCTGTCACTGATGCTGACCACAGCACCCACTGGGTTCGGGGTTCAAATTAAATGCTGCCTCCTTTCTGGCCACTGTCCTGATTCTGCCATCAGGAATCCTCTGGAGGAGGCTGAGGGCTCTGCTCTGGGAGGAGTCGGCCTTGTCCTAGCTTCATTTACCTACCCCTCTAGACTGTGACCTCCAGGGGACAGGGACCACTTGTTATTTTTCTTCTTCATAATTTCTGTGGTGTGTGGCATAGTGCCTTGAGCAGGGTAATTAAAAAATCAATTTTTAAAAGAATGAATAGGGGGGAAAAAACAGGGAGGACACTGATGTCAGCAGAAAGAGGGGCCAGAGGACGCTACGCAAGGGTCTAACGAGTGTGTCATGAAGCTCTGCTCTTTCCAATCTAAAGACCCTGACAGTCAGAAATGCTTTCCTTTCTCCTGCAGGAAATGAGAAAAGGTGATGTTAATAAACGTGGGAAAGAAACTTCCCAAAATGTGAGGGTTGAGTGGCCCAAAATATCAGACCTGCGCTACAAATGGCCTGTGTGTATGCAAGAGACTTGACAGCAGCATGAGTGATTCGAATCCATGACACACGGCACTTGGTGGGAACAGTGACAGGCCGGTGTTTGCGTCTTCCCCATCGTACCTCTTGTGTGGTGGAGGATGGGAGCACGTAACCATCGATGGAGAGACCATGGCACTGGAGGCAGAAGACACACATCACATTTTAGTCAGATTCCAGAATGTGACTGACAAGGGGGCACACACGTGCACACACTCAAGGCGCTCTGCCCTGGAAACCTGCACGAGGGCTGGAACATGCCAGACTGTCATTTATTTTTAGAGAGCTGTTCTCACTGCCCACAGGCTGTGTTTTCCATGGAACCATTCTAGGGAACCAGCAGGCATGTTTCAGATCTTACATGAACAATGCCCCAGGGAGCTGTTGGGTCCTCCTCTGTGGAAGCTCCACATTTCACTTGGCTGAGAGGTCCCCGTTGAGGCCATAGAAAGGGAGATTTTCATGGCTCCTGCTGGCAGAGTGAGACTTCTGTGCCTTTGCAGGCATCTATTTTTGAGATTTCTATAATAAGCACCAATCACAAAAAACTTGAGCACATGCACAGACACGCACATGCACACCCATGTATATAAATACCAAGCGCCGACTCAATACAAAGTGTTGCTTTTTCATAATAAAAGTGTCTTGGTGTTGAGCCAGTGGGAGTCTGGATGGAAGCGTGTGATGTCCTGGGAAGAGTGGGGAGATTTTCTAGGAATTGTTTGTTCTAGTCTAATTGGCTGCCTTCTAAATCCCAGTGCCCTGGCTGGCAGCAGCTGCCCACCCTGTCCCTGGGGGACCGAGGACAGAGTGACAGAGAATGCTCTTGCCCCCTGACAAGAGGTGGAGAATGGAGAACTGCAGGCCTCTGTGGGCTCTGCTCCTGCATGGGGACTGGGAGCCCAGCTGCACAAGGAGAGGGACTGCTGTGGTCTCACCATGCCCAGCTCAGTCAGGAGGACCCCAGTTCCCACATGGCAGAGAGGCCGATGGTCCCCGAATGGGCCCAGAGCCCCACTACAGAAATAACTGCAGCGTAGTGGTGCTGTGGCTTTGGGAAGGGACTTGTCATATGTGCTACATCGGGCTGACTTTTCTCTCCTCTCCTGTGAGATGAGCTAACAAAAATAGCTTAGGAAAAAAATCAGTCCTGACAACGGTTCCTGGTTTGCACAGAAGCTTTTAACTGAGGCAGACTGTCCCTCCAGGCAAGAGAAAAGACAAGCTCTAGTGGGACTCAGGGAGACACAGATGCTCTGGGCTGATGTAGGAGAGAGACAGAATGCGTGTGCAAGAGCCAAGGGGCATGGTTCCCCCACGTGCTCCGCCTTGGCAACAGGCGTTCAGGCTGGGCTCTCCTTCACTTTGGTGCATGCAGTGCAGTCTGTGGCTGTCACCTCACGTCTGTTTCTGATGACCTTTGCTGACAGTTTTACAGCCCCGGGCGGCTGGAGAATGCGGCCCTGTCTGGTGGGCACAGGCACAGTGGGCGGCTGGCTAAGGAGAACTGGTCTGATGTCTGTCCTTCAGGTGGGGAAAAAGAGGTGGCCCAGGGTGAGTGGGGCTTGTGCCTTCAGGGCACAACGGACCTGGAGTCAGACTGGAAGCTCTCCATTTCTGTTTGCCCTCGGGACCTGACACAATGCCCTGCAGATGGAGGCGCTTAATCATGTCCCTCAACTTAGGGAAACCATGTCTGCCTGAACATGCAGGAGCCTAAGGGCTGTGGGGACGTGCTATTCTGAGTTCTCTATGTCGTGCTGCTTTCATCCAAAGCCTTCCCTGCCTTCTCTGGTTCTTGTCAATCTTCTGACTTTTCTAAGTTACTAAAATGTCAAACCTGGCCCTGCACAGCCTGGCCTGCCACCTTATCTTACTTGCTGTGGTTCTAGCTACTGGTTTTCAACAAGGGGTGATTTGCAGCCCAATGAAAAGTTGGCAAGAACTGAGGGGGAGGGAGTGCTGCTGGCATCTAGTGGGTGGAGGCCAGGCCTGTGGCTTAACATCTCACAATGCAGAGGACAGTCCCCACAACAAAGAATTTCACAGCCCCATACATCAGTGGTGCCAAGGTAGAGAAACCCTGCTATAGCCTGTGAGCTACCAAGGGTTGGGGACTGTGTGTTGGCTTGCTCTACAGGCATACACACCACGCCTCACAAAGGAAGCAAGTGGGGTTGGTTCCTTTCCCTGGGAGTGTATGTCACCCAGCCCCAGGGAATGCAGAATGCAACACAGTGGCCAAGCTCACCTTCTGAAGGATCTTCCACACCTTCTGGTAGAATCCCACAGGTACCCTGTTGATGGCCCCATCCAGCCTTCTCCTGCGCAGCCACTGGCCCTGCTGCTCCCCCCAGCCAATGTGATGACCTCCTGAGTCTGATGACGATGTGCCAGTGGGTGAGGATGGGGTGCTGGACCTCTGCAAGACAGACAGTGCATGGCCTTCAGAAGCTCATAGCTAGCGCCATGGGGGCATGCTGGCCACCACGAAGGACAGCTCAGCAACAGCTCAGCAAACTAGTCAAAATACCAGATCACTACTTGCCCAGAGAGGAATGCAGTTCTTTGATTGGACCTTGGCTATTTCTCAAAGCTGGGTTAGTTCTCTGCCGCACTGGCCTGGTTACTAAGCTTGTTAAGTGCTCTCTTCCCAGTCCCATAAGGTAGTGCAGCAGGACAGATCCTGACCTGAGCAGGAGGCTGAGCGGGTAAGGGTGCAGGTCCCGCGGTCAGCTATGAATCTCAGCTCAACACCAGCTGTGGCAGTCCCTGACCCTGACTGTAGCTCTGGGCCTCGGCCGCATCTGCACATTGGGGACACAGAGAACCCGCAGAGAAGACATAGAACACCCCCAGACCATGTCTGGCTGGCGGTAAGTGCTGGGGGAAAGTGCCAGGTGTCACTGCAAAGGCCTTCTGGCATTGATGCTGGAGGGCCCTCAGAGCAGGGGTTCCCCCAGAGGCACTGCAGCCCAAGGAGACAAATGCCAAAGTGCCCACTTCTGCAGTGCCACAGGGAAGTGATGGTCACATTCCAATAGTGCAGATGCCACAGAGAATGGAACACGTAACACGGGGTGGGGGTGGGGCAGGTGGGGGAGGGTCTGGAGCCCAAAACAAAAAGGCGGGGGATCACATTTAGTAGTGGGGACCTCACAGGGTATGGTACATTTATCTATCCTTTTCGATCTGCTCTCTACTCTGCCTGTTCTCAGCATAGAGCTTTATCCTGATTTGGGATAATGAACACATGCTTTGCTGAAGCAAAGGTGAAAAGGCATCATCTCCTGCCCACCTCCTCTCCTGAGGCAGCTCTGAGAGGCTCCCAGTGGGGGCTTGGGGACCAGGCCTGAATGTGGCCTCCCACCCCACAGCAACTGACAGGCCAAGGCTGCAGGCCTGCCTTCTTCTGGTGGGTGGATTCTAAGCCTATGGTTGCCAGGTCAGAAAGGAATAATCTTCATCACTACACATTATCTTTGTTCTGGGCTATTTGGTGCTTTCATTTCTCGATGGGCAACATCAAATTTAAAGGGTTGAGAAAGAAATCCAAATGCTAAGCATGCTAGCAGGGCAGGAGGCAGGACTGTTCTCCATGGACTCATTTTAACTTCATCAGATCTTATTTTGAAAAGACTGTTAGTCTGGGTTATTCCATTGGGCTCATTACTGCCATTTAAATACAGCAACAATTAGACACAAATAAAAGTAATTACAGCTACGCTCATCAATGACTCAGCTGGTTTTCTCCTCATTTCGGGAGGAAGATTCAGACTTGCCTCTGCAATTCGAACACTTCCTAGTCCTCCACGTGGTCTGAGGCCTCACGGCAGGCAGGGGCATTATGAGCACAGGGCATTCATTAATCACCACCGTGGCTCAATAGAAAGGCACAGAACCAATGCCTCAAAGGTTCCAGAA
The DNA here is from genome assembly GCA_030015415.1 of Cynopterus sphinx. NCBI lineage: Eukaryota > Metazoa > Chordata > Mammalia > Chiroptera > Pteropodidae > Cynopterus > Cynopterus sphinx. The sequence goes on from CM057388.1 coordinate 9,210,094, forward strand.
GCTGCTGGACAAATAAAAGTCAGTTCAAGAACTTCTTGGCTTTCTTTCTAGAGTCTCCTCATACTGACAGTCAAAGAAAAACACTTAAATCTGTTTAAGTCTTCGGGAGCTAAGGATGAGGTGGGAGCATGAGCAGGGCAACAAGATTGAGGCATCACAAACAAGGAGGTGGCGGCGAGGACAATGGTTTACCAGAGACTTGGAGGAATGTGCACTGCTGGACACGGCCTGGCTCACAGAAAAAAGCTACAAGACAAAGAGAGTCCATTCAGTCATGTGCAGTGACACCAAAGGACATAGGCAGAGAGGAGGAAGACAGAACGAGATGGAAAGCACCCACAGAAAGAAGGTGCAGAGGATGTGGGCAGACAGTTCTCACTCGCCAACCAGGCAAACAGCCCCCTAGAGCAGCAGGGCAGTGAACTTGGGAAATGCCCTTTCTCTTGGTATGGAATGGTACCATGTTCTAGTCATATGCGATACTGCTCCATCAAGTTAGAACCCAATTTATTTTCGAAAGTCATAGCCATGAAATGCTCCTCTTTTATGTTAAGAGTTGTGGAAATCTCGAGAACAACAAAATACCCATAACCAGCGTTTCGCATCTAGTACCTACTGGCATTCAGTACACGTTTGTTACATGATAAGATCAGGCTGATGACCTTTGGCCAAAAAAGTATTTCTTCATCTGCAAATCTAGAATGTACCTGTAACTTGCATGGGGATAGTGCCTGAGCACACACGCGTGCACCCACACACGGTATGCTGGCAAAAGTGAAGAGAAATATAAAATACCATGGCATCTATGGAATTTGGGACAGAGAAAATACATTTCCTTGATGGAAGTGGCCAAATAGAAAACTGGTACTGGCGAACTGAATCTAAACCCATTAAAGAAGAAAAGTGTTCATTTTGTTCCCATAATACGCAAGAACAACAACATTAAATGGAGGTGGAAGGAGCCACCCATATTCCCCTGCTGGCAGCCACCATGGGGATGTGGGTAACCAGAGGGATGGTGCCACCGAGTGGATGGCAAAGGAACATATTTAGAAAGTCTGTTCTTTACTTGGAAAGAACATAAATTCAAATGAGACAGCACGTGTGTTTTACCCTGGGACGACACAGAGAGCCTGCGTGTCATTATACAATTCCTCTATGCTCCCTCGTCATGGAGACGTTAAATCATTAGGAACGTGATTCTAATTTTCTGCAGGAAAGAAGGAGAAAGCATGGCACAAGGGTGATGTGAAAGAACGCTATTCTTACTTTTTTTTTTTTTCCTTTCAGGGTTAAATACCTCCCCCCATCCCCAGGCAATCTGGGAACAGAAATAGCAGTATTCTTTCTACCAATATAATCAATGACCACATTTTACTTTTCCCTATTTATGTCCCTTTTTTTTTTCACAGAAATTCCTGCCAAGGCATAGCCCGAGATCATCTCTTTCATAAAGCATCCTGCAAAACCCAAGTCCAATATATGAATTTTGCTTAAAAGAACGGGGCAAGGCCATTTCACCTGCTTTCAAGCCCAGCACTCTGCCTTTCCCTCCCTAGGACTGCCTGCCACAGCTGTGGGGTCACCTCCACCCAAGCCTGTTTGATGGGCAGGACAGTTCTCCATACATTCAGACTCTGCATTCACAGTCTTGCTTTCCACATTCAAAGAAGAAAGAATATAAAGCGCACAATAAAGGACAAAACAAGACAAAGATGTTTCACCTGTTCATCAGCACTAAATCGCCTAGTCATCTGAAAATAAAAATACATCAGGAAATAAACACAAACCAGTTTCAAATGAAGGATGCCTGTCTTGCTACTTGTCACACTCTGGACAAAACAGGGAAGCACTGGTCCAAATGCAGGGTGTGACCTATTAGTGGCTCATGGACTCGATCTGGCAGGCCATCCTTTGCAATGGGGAAGAAAATCCAAGTGCCTTTTCCCACTGCAGGTCATGATTAGAAGGAAATTCTTTTCTACTGGACATCACGGTCAAGTCCAACACATTAGGACTGAAAAAGTGCTGACTTGCAGTCCTGTGGGGTCAGTTCAGAAGGAATTTATGTAATTTATTAAATAAAAGTAAACAGAAAAGAGACACCTGTGGCTGATGGAAAACACAGGTATTAGGACCATTCCATTCTATATCTGGATTCCTCCGGCTATGTGATCGGAGGGTACATATGACAGAGAGATGATTCAGTTACTTGTTTGTACGATTCTACTGGATACAGGGTATGTTCAGATTCCAGGACAAATGGGGGCTCACATCCTCTACAAAGAGCATGCTACATGCTGTGTGCCCCGGAATTCTATCACTTTCCGAAGCTAGCCCAGGCAGGAAAACCACTTCTCTCCTTGCACTGCTGCTGTCATCGCTGAGAGCTCGTCTTACCTGTTTCATCTCACTTCTCAGCCTGTTAATGCCACTCCTCTCCGTTTTGGTGACTCCAGTATGTCCCACCTCGTGGATGGAGATGGCAGGGCTGGATGTAGAGGAATGGATAGGCCGCACTGGAGGGGAAACACACGCAGTTCTTAGAAACTATACAGCATCAGCTTTAAGCAAGGAATATGTGCAATGTGCTTATTTTTAATCCATGTTTCTCTCCCCTGCTCCATTATAAACTCCTTCAGAGGAGGCCTCATCTGCCCAGCCAGTGATGTTCAGCACCAGGAACTGGTCATGCTGCACAGCCTGGGTCCTGTATGTGTTTGAGTGAATGAATGAAAGTGCACATCTCTTAAGCAGCACGTCGAAAACACTGAGTGGCCATAAAACCCTTTCCTAAGCTGGATGTTTTTTTTTTTTTTTTAAATAAATTTTTATGTCTCTAAAAGGACATCTTCCTTGTTAAAAAATTTATTTTTTATTTCTTATTTGTTACACCTATAGCACCTGGTCCTCCTAGGTGGTCTCCCATCCAAGTACTAACCAGGCCCGACCCTGCTTAGCTTTTGAGATCAGACATCAGGCTTGTTCAGGGTGGCCTGGCCATAGACCATGGATCGTGGCTCCACTGGGGCACAAACCCAGGACCTTCTGCGTGTGAAGTAGATGTGCTAACCACTTACACTATAGAACCATGTCCAGGACATCTTCCTTACAGAAAACAGATTGGCCAACTAAGGGGCCTTAGGGCTGGAGATGGACGTCCTGGGAGAACAAGCCGACCAAGGGCTGGAGGTAGAGAAGATGTGGCTGCCTAAGGGTCAGTGCACAGCTGCCATCACAGAAGGGGCAGGGAGGCCCCCGTCACCTCACTTCCTCCCTGCTGCAGCAGCCTCAGGACTCCCACCTGTCAGCGACCCTTCCCCCACTAACCAATTCTCCACACTGTGGTTACAGTGATCATTCTAAAAGGCAAGTGTGATCATGTCATTGCCCACTTAGAATCCTTCCCAGCCTAGCTTTGTCCTCAGGATAAGGCACAGTCAATTCTCCCAGAGGCTCAGAAAGCTCTACAAACCTGAGCCCCACCTGTTCCTCTTAGCTCTCCACTCCAGGCCAGCCACATAATGCTGGGCATTTGTACATGCTGCTCCCTCCATCCCACCTGCTCCCTACTGCCTTGCACAACCTTTCCCTCCACAGGCCCAGTGCAAAGGTTACTTCCTTAGGCAGCATCCCCTGCACACTCTGCCCTCCCTATCCAACCCACAGCTGAAGCCATGAGAGTGGAGCACACTGCCCAGGGGAGAAGAGACAAATAAGGAACTAGGGGACACTAACATTTAAAGGACAAAAGAGAGGGAAGAACCCACAAAGGAAGCAAAATGATTAGCCAGAGGGGTAGGTAGGACACCAGGAAAGTGGAAGACAGAAGCCCAAGTAGTCTGGTACTCTGCATTGGGGCCTGTAAGGAGTAGGAGCTAGCTGGTAATATTTATCTAAGACATCTCAGTATTTCATCAAAATTCTAAGACTACTTGAGTTTCCTAGCTTATAAAAATTGAACAATTACAAAGGACAATTAACAAATGATATTATCTGTCAAAAGACAGGACTTCTTCTGCCATTGCTTGCAATTATACATATTTATGGCTTTCAAGTGACATTACTCTGTTCCTAGTTTTATAAGGATCTACAGCTTTATATCTAACAACAGATTTTTAGTCATTATCTGTGTCAAAGCATGTATGTTATTTTGGTGAGCAGGACACATTAAATATTTATCTTGTATATTGACATTTCAAGGACTGCGCATTTGAAAGAGCCAAAAATTACTTTTGGAAAAGGATCTTGAGTGCTCCTGCTTCAGGAAGGGAGGAAAGCCACCCAACACACCTGACTGACTGCATGATGCCGTCTTTGTTAGCTGACTGGCACACACGCTGGGGAAAAACACAAAGTACCCTGTGTCCTTCTTATTAAATAAAAAAAAATGCCATCCCACACTGTGTTTCTTTGGCTTCATGAAATAAATGCACAAATCTATGTGTAAATCATTCTGCTTTGTTATGAGAAATGATAATTGCTTCAATTATAATTAGGGAGCATTTGAGAACAGAATTCCACCAGGACTTGGGCGATTATCTTTCCTAGCACTGCAAACAGGGTCCTGGCACAGATATGAACTGAGCAGGCCAGATGGGGACCAAGCGAATTCACTCAGTTCGCAACCTCAGTGCTGTGAGGTTGCAGAGGTCTCTTCTCTTGGTACCAGGAAGAGGGCCTAGGTCTGGTTTAGAATGCTTCTGTCCAAACCAAAGGTGAGACACTCAGGTGATCAGAAAAGAGCCCTTTCATCCTGACACCTCCCTAGTTATCTCACCCCTCCCAACACTGGTGCACGAGTGATGGGACCTGGACCTGGCAGATGGAGCAAGGCAGTGGGACACTGCGCAGTGCAGGGCACTCCATGCCCACGTTGGGCCACAGCTCTCCTGGCAAGCCTATGAGAGGTCACAAAACCTGACAAGTTGGAACCTTGCACCTAGATCCTGTCCATCTCAGTAAAGTAGAAACTTTACCCTCATAGATTATGTCTCAAATCGCAGTTACTGATGTCGATCTGTACATCAGTGAGGCAGTTCCTGGTGTTACTGGACATGTCAGTCAGGCCCTCTGTGGTCCCTTCCCCGCAGACATAAAATGAGCATTTACTTACCACTTCTTTCAACGCCAAACTCTTTTCCACTAAGAATATGATGTAGGAGATTCTTCATATCAAAAGGGCTGAGGTTCATCAAACTTTCAGAAGCCTCCTCTCCTAAAACCAAATAAATACCCTGTAAGTATCCCAAACACAAGGCTGGTGACAAGTGAATGCAGAGTCAGGATTACCTCATCATTGCTTCAAGGCTGAAATATCCTGAGCCTTGGTGATTCTAAATGCTATTGTTTAAGTTGTGTGTTATTAACTCCCAGATGCCCATTCCTCATGCTGTAATAATCTCCATGTTGGACTGCATCTTCAATTGATTTACACATTTCAGTTGGTAGGATTTCTCCCAGTTGAAGGTGTTATTAAATGGTGGATGACATTGCACTGCAAAGAGCTCCAGTAAGGAACTTAGATGTCAGGAGCAGGGTAGAAGATTCTAGTGCCTCATTCTCCCTGACAAGAAATTTGACACCCTGTGCTGGGTGGCCTGGGGGAAGTTACATCTACACGAGAGAAACTGGTAGAGCGGGAATACACTCAAAGGCTCAGAAGCCTTGGTTCCAGAATACTTGGGTGTGGGTCCCTAGGACAGGGCTCCCCGGGCAGGGGAGTAGGTGCTGAGGGAGCCGCCGGAAGTTCCGCCCGCGCTTCACACCTGAACAGTTCAGGCTCCGTGCCAGCTCCGTGGCCATCACTTGAATGATCAGTCCGATCCGGAGCCTGAGCATCTCCACGAAGAGGCTGGGCTGTGCCCTGACATACATAGCCAGGTAGACCACAATCTCCTGACGCAGACACACATGGAGACAAGTGTTTTCAGAGACCGGGTGGTGGCAGAAGCCCCTGCAGCTCTGCCCCTCCCTGGCCAGCTGACCTGTGTGAGAACAGCGATGCTGATGTCCTGCCCACTGGCTTCGTAGATGAGTTCAGTGAGCTCCTCAGGGGGAAGAGGCCTAGGAAGGAGCATCGGGACATAAATACCATGAAAGATGCCTAAGCGGTCCCTCATTGCCCTCTGTGGAAGATACTTATTTCCCTGTCAGAAGCTCCCGAGTGACAGTATATTTTTTAAAAGACCCTCTTCTGGAATGGTGGATGGCACTGATGTTTGCCCCATGGCCCCAGAACCTGAGGCCCTGGGCTGAAGACTTACGCAGAGATGATTTTCTCCCGGGGTTCTGGAGGTAGGCCCACTGTGAGCTGCTTCTGGTGTGACAGCAGGTCCGTGCAGGCCTACTTATTCAGGAGAAAGGGTGAAGGGGAGAGGGAGAGAGAAAGAGAAGGAAGGAGAGAGGGAGACAGAGAGAGGGAGAGAGGGACATAGGAAGAGGGGGATATAGGGAGAGAGGGAGGGAGGAAGAGAGATTAGCAAAGCCAAAGGAGAAGGGTACTGCCAATAAAATTATAAATTTACCTTTACAAATTTTATGACCTATGTTGCCATTTATTTGAACAATTTATACATAGAGCCCAGACTGAGCAATCAGGCAGGGCTGGGTCCCTGTGATCTTTGAGTCCCCAAATACGTGGCCCTAGGCCTGGCTGTACAAGGCCCATTAGTGGGTATTTAATGCCCATCCACTACAGGAAACACATAGGATTCCTTGATATACCACAAGGGGGATGGGCTGTGTTGAGTCTTAAGATACCAATCTTAAGGTTTAATGACTATATTATAATCCTAAATTGTCAGTGTCCCCATTATTCAGGTATAATAAATATCATCACCTTACCATAACACTGAACTTTAATATCTAAAAAAGTGGTTCTGGAGTTCTGCAGGGCCTGAGGGTTAAAATATTAATGACTGCACTGTGGATGTACAGAAATAAGAACGCTCTGTTTACGAGAGTGGCAGGCCACCGAGCGTTTTTGTTTTATTTCTCGGTAAACCTTTTTCTGCAGCTAAGAAGGAACAAAACTAATCAAGTTCAATTTTATTTCCTCTGCTCGCCTTCCAAAGGCAGTGGAAGGTCAAGAGAGGAGGGCCCACTCCATCTCTATGTTGAAATAACTGGTATCCTTCACAAAGAAGTGCTTTCCTCTGGCTTTCGTAACAGGAAGAGGGCATGGGGCTAGAAAAGATAGATGGACAGTGGCTCTGACCTCAGCCAGCACCTCCACTTTCTTCCTCAGCAGGCCAGAGATGTAGCGAATCAAACCCCACTCCTGGTTCAGGCCGGCTTTCCCATAGAGCTCACTGAGGAGGTTGTGAACAGTCACCCTATGCTGTCCGGAAAGATTTGTGTCCCAGTCGGGGCCCCTGTGGAGAGATAGGAAACCCCAGAAGTAAGGCCCAGAATGTTTGCAGGCTGGATTCTCATGCAGAGCTCACTTGACAGGGAGGGGAATGAATCACTATGCACTCTGCCAAAGGCTTGGCCCACCCAGTGCCTCTGAGCCTTGTCTTACCAAAGCATCCCTTTGTCTATGTGAAAGAGAAGCTTAGAACTAGGAAATGGTGAGATCCTGGCCTCACACAGCCTTCGTGCCCTGGGAGGGCAGCATGAGTGGGCAGAGAAGGGGATGGGAGTGTGTTCATGGGCAGTCTGGGTGAACAGAATCATGACCTGGCTTCCTGGAAGGCCATAGAGTCCAGGGGGATGGGGGACAGCTTGGTCTAGTGAAGACCAGAAACTTACCTTACCACATACAGAATGTACAGAATGTCAGCTTGGTCCTGTAGGTTAGAACAGTCTTTCAGCTGCTCAACCAGCTTCTCACAGTCTACGTCACCATGGTCGTCTCTGGGCCACTTGAAGTCATCTTCAGGGGTCTGGTCACACAAAAGCCAAAAAACAGGGGAGAGGGTGAATAAAGAGACACACTAGCCTAGTTTTGGAACCCCTGCTGTGCTGTGTGTGCTCCAGGGTTTCAGTAAATCTTTTGCAGCTTTTTTATTTGTATGCTTTCCTACTTCTGACCGGTGAATCACTGTGCTAGTCAATGTTTGCAAGAGACTGGACTGAACAGGCTCAAACATGTGTAAGTTTTTATGTATGCAAAGTTCAAAAACAGGCAAAACTAACCTCTGGTATTGAACCTATGCTAGCACTTAGTTATCTTTGCAGTGGAGAGAGAGGAAGTGCCTGGGAAAGGCACAAACAGTGGCTGGTCATTTATCCATGTCTTTTGGCTCAGCCATAAATCATCACTATCAATACTTATACTTTATACACTTTTCTCTGCATCTGTTATGCTTCAATAAAATATTTTTTTGAAAACAAAGCTAACACAAAAAATACGTGACTTTTAAACAACCAAAACCGAGCTTAGGTTAAAATATTCTCCAGTAGAAGCAGAATCTTTCTAGTCACGTGGGATAAAATCAACAAGGATTTCTGGATAAAATAACAAATTATGGGAACCAGTCGGGAATAGCCTTGGATTTATTCTCCTGAGGAATTTTTTTCTAGTTTAGCATGCTGCTCTGTAAGCAGCCGGTCTTGGCTGGTTGGCACAAACAGGACAAGGCCAGGCAGTGAGCTAGCTCATTTCCTCTAGTGTGACACAGATTCTGAGGAGTAGGCAGAAAGTCAGTAGCCTTTTCCTACATGTAAAACACAAAGGTTTTCATCAAATTCAGTGTGCACAGTGACACAAAGCAGATTCCAGACAGCTAAGTCAGGAGTTTCACATCGACACCCAGAACTTCTAACCCTAAAAGTCCTGTATATCAAGAAATATGTTCTTTCTTTTAAGTTTAACCACTTAAAAGAGTTCTTGGGACTATACTATCATCGAAGAATAGTACACTTAAAAATGATTTTAAATACTTTACCTGTTTTAGGAGTGGCTGAGGAGAATCAACAAGATTTAATGATTTACGGTGGGCACTTAGAACTTTAGTTGGCAGAGTCATGGGAACAACTGGAAAACAAAAGAATAAAGAGAACTCTCTTGAAGAGTAGGAAGGATAAAATACTTCTTTTAAGAGGTATGATGACTACTCCTTATTTAGTACAAATCAACTAAAGGGAAGATTATTTAGTTTAATTTTAACAAGTATTTATCATGTAGCCACATCATGTGCTAAATCTGGAAATAAGAGATGAGCAGGAGATGGATCTTGATTTAAGGAGCTGAAGTTCAATTTTCCCTCTTAGAATTCAGGAAAAATTGCGTAGCATCTTAGGACTGGATGGAGCCTTAGAAATGATTGAGCTCAACCTCTTTTTCTTTTGGATAAGGAAACTGAGAATCACAGAGGGTAGACCATTTGTCCAAGGTCACGGGCCTTCTCATAATTAAGGTGTCTGGGCTTCCTGTCCAGTATGTGCTTCATTTTGCCACTGCTAAGCATTAAGGCTTCTGTTTTTAAACTACCTTTGGATGTTAATTCTTATCAATATTTATTCATTCAGCCATTTGTGTCTTCCAGGCTATATCATATCTTAGGAAAATAGGAAGTTTTCAAGGTAAAAATGAGGCATGTTTTAAAGGCTTTTATAGACCTCTAGGTTATACTAGTGAATTAAACATACATTTAAATTTCACTTCTGCTCAAACCCCCTCTAACACTACAGAAAAAAAAAATGTTTAAAAAGACAAATTCTCAAGATTAGGGAAAGGGAGAAGACAATAGTAACAGTTTGGAAGTGGGAAAGCTGATGGACAAAAGATAACTAATTTAGCTTACACAAGGCAACCAAACCCCAAGTCTGCAGTAGAGAAAACCAAGAACCAGTCAGATTTACATCAGAGCATCCTCAGAAGTCTCAGGAGCTTGCTATACTATGTACCTCTGCAACCGGGGGTCCCATGGGGTTGTCCAAAATGAGGAAGATGGGAGAGAAGCTGTGTGGGAAGCACCGAGCTCCCAGATGTCTTCCTCAACTCCACACAGCTTCGCAACTGCCTTGATCCCCCTGACAGAAGACTAGAGGGTTTCTCTGAAGAGGGTAAAAGGTGGCTGTCTCTAGAATGGGGGCTAACTAGCATATTTGAAGGCCTGGGTATATTCCTTAGGGAGAACAAGTGACTGTATAGCTCCAGGCAACCAGACTCTAACCTGTCAAAAAAGAGTCTGTAGACGATCTCTGGGAAATCTGCCCAGCCTATACCTATGAACTCAACAGCCCAACCTACACACGTGGAGATTCTCATGCATGAGCAAGTAATCAAGAGACACCCTGCACTGAAGGAAAGACTCTAAGGTGGAAGACACAAACAAAAGCAAACAGGAAAAATTGACGTGGGGGAAATGGAACCCATTTAGGAAGAAGAAAATGTAAAACAAAACCAAAAAGCCCTGTCATTAATATTCTTAGAGTAATATATTCTATTATATTCATGAAATAAGAACAGACACAATTCAGAGAACAAAGATTGAGAACATGATTGCAAAAGAGAAAAAATAGAAGGGGTGGAATGAAAAACTGAAGAAATTGCCCTCAGAACAGAGCAAAAAATAAAGAAATGGAAGATGGAGGAGAACTGATAAAGACTTCTTTAGGAGGTCAACGTGGGCATCACAGGGTACCAGAAAGAGAGAATGAAGAAAATGTAGAAAAGGAACTGAGTCAAGAAATTGTTCAGAAAAACATAAATTTCCATATTGAAAAGGCCCACTGAGTACTCAACACCATGGAGGAAGAAAATAACCCAGATCAAGGCACATCCCTGACATTCCAGAACCTGGGAGCAGAGACTATACTAAAAACCTTCATAAAACCCTTCAAAAAGAAAACAGTTCACATTTGAAGGATAAAAATTCAGAATGGGTTTAGATTTCTCAATAGCAACAATGATAGTAATAAGACAATGAACCAATGCTTTCAAAATTCTGAAGAAAAATTCACCTAGATTTTCAATCTAGAATTCTATACCAGCCAAACTCTCAAATGGATATAGGATATCTGTAGGTATTTTCGGACTCTCAAGGTATCAACAATTTTACCTACCATGTACTGTTTCTTAGGAAACTACTGGATGTCCCACACCAAAATAGGAGAGTAAAGTGAGAAAAGAAAAGTTGAGACAGAAAACAGGAGAGCAGATGCAAGAAACAACGAAGTCTTAAAGAACTTTCCAGGATGGTAAAGAAAGATCTGAGATAAAATCTATATCCTGGACATGGAGGGCAACCAGGCCAACAGTAGCAGTGAACTTCAGAAACTAGCAAGTTCAAGGCCATCTTTACCATGCCCTCTTCCATTATACCATTTTTTTAACCCACTAAAACTATTTTAGAATGTGTTTCACCAAAAAAAAATAAATTGAGGAAGGGGAACATGACAGATTCAGGAAACAGGAAACCCAACTGAAGAGATGAGCAAAGGAGATTCCCAGGGTGCCAGATATGCAACAGGCTAGAGCTTAACCAGCAAGACAGAAGGAGACTTTTGGACTCTCAGAAAAGTAGTGGAACCCAGAGATTCCTGGATATGATTGCCCTTGTGGAAACTTGTATTGCGAGGCCATTGGAAGGTATAAAAAGGAAGCAGAGCAGATTAAAAGATATGGTAACTATTAGCTTTAAAAAAACAAAAAGTAAAAATAATACCATCATAGTGTACTATAATGCTCAGTTGGGAGTAATATTTGCCTGCATACAATAACATAAAGAGTGAATACTAATTTAACTCAACTTTAATACAATTACATGGGCAGGTTAGGGGAAGTGTCACAGATGAGTGGTCATTTAAGACAACTAAATCTTCACCCCATAACAGAAAGTCAACGGAGGCATGAAGACAGCAGCATACACAATTACTTTAGAAAGACGAAAGGTGTATAAATGCCAGAAGAAACAACTAAGAGTTGGAAGTGATTGCCTTTAAGGAGGAGTGGGGGCAATGGGAAGTGGAAGGATAAGGCAGGAAACATCTGCATTTTGCTGTCTTTTAGGATTCTTTGACTTTTCAATTAAGCTCACACAGTACTTTCATAAAAGAAGTTATTTTAACAGGCAGAAAAGAGTTAACATACATGGAAATTCCAAACCCTTTGCTTTTGCCATTAAGGAGAGTATATCTCGAGTGGAGTGGATGGCACTGAAAACATGGCTGTCTTCAGAAGTCTTCTTACAAAGTGGGGGCAGATAGCACTTCGAGGATGTGCTTTGCAGGAGGTGATTGATATACTGGTCAAGTTCATCCTGGCTTTCTGTAATTGGACAGGTAGATAAAAATGCTGATGAAAACCAGCTGCGGAAATATTCTAAAGGCGTAATAATGATTGTGTGTCGTGCACAATACTGAGCAAATTTAGTGGAAGACCACATTTTGATATAGATATTTGCACTCCTACCCCACCCCTGGAAAATATAAAGATATTTACACAAATATGTGTGTTTATAAAGTTACTGTTTGAAAAAACTTCATCTAGGAAAAGAAAATACAGGTGAATCGTGTTTAGATCACATCATCATAAAATAAACTGAATATATAAGACACCTGATGGCCAGCAGCCGACATCTTTTCAACTTGTCATGAGTGAGCTAAGCATTATGGAACCCCCAGCCCCAATCCCAAGTACTATCTACAAGTGAAAAATAGGTCACCTATTCAGGTTGAGAAATGTTATATACATAGGATTTCAACACTCATATCTAATCAAACCTAGATCATTCTACTATTCCTTTAAAAATTCAATCAGTGTGTTTCCACCTTTAGAATATGTTTTGTGAAAAGTACTTATTACTAAAACTCTTTGTCCTTCTAGGTTTAGAAAAGCCTCACTTTTGCAGTTGAAGCTTTTAAATTGCCATTTTATTCACTTTAATGCATTTGAGTTTCCAAAGCCTCTTTTTTTATGTTAATTACCAGTCATTTTCTGTGCTTGAGTCTTAGGGCAATTTTATCACAATGCCAAGGTTTCAATAAAATCAATGAACCGCCTGCAAAGGCATTCCTAGCTATATAATATACCTTGATTGTAGGTGTCTTCCAAATATCCTCCCAGCTCTGAATCACTATCAGGACTGAAGTTCTCTTCGCTGTCATCATCAAACAACTTCTCATCGCAGTCTGGATCAAGGAAGGTCAGATACGTGTAGAAAGATGTGGTGAGAAATTCCGAAAGGCTCCCTAATTTTACTCTGCCAAAGAGACACTACGTTAGAGATATAGGTGCATGTGGACAAACTTCCTCTGTGAATCACGGAGAGACTTTTCAACAACCAGGTGGTGCTTCTGCCAGTATTAATAAATATATCACTCAGCAGTAGTCAGCCAAGAAATTGAAATGAAAATTCAATAGTGAGTATTAAGTAGAAGCACACAGCATATTAAAAGCCAAAATGAATCACACTGATTTCTTACTTCCGAACCCAACACAAACAGAAGTCTATTTTACCGAATCAACCCAAATTTTACAAAACATATTGAGTGAACCACTTTTCACCAGAACCAAGCTTTAGGGAATTTTTGCCCTGAAGTGATTGGACCAGAACAAAACCATAAGCGATGACTGAGTGCACTTGTGCCATGGTTTATGAGCCCCTACCACACAATGTGGTCACCCAGGCACAGGTAGGCACGCCTCAGAGCCCAGGTTCTCTCGAGAAGGAATGAGATGGGTGGGCCATCTCCCAATCAGTGTAGACGCCCAGTGTGGCCCTAGTATATTGTCAGGCTGGTAAAAGTTCCGCTGAAAACTGGGAGCTGGGTTTGGCAGCCGGGAAGGCTGCAGAGAGACAGCAGCCTTCCGAGTTCTGCAGGTCCATCCCCAGGTTCAGGGAGCATGTGGGATGTCCACCCTACAGAAAGAAAGCCTGCTCTGTGTGCTTTCTGAAATGTTAGATTTGGAGGCAGAAATGGCTGAGAGAAATGTTTGAGGAGTAAACTAAAGAGAGGATGCAAATAAATTCACAGGTGCTTGAGCTTTAATGAGCAAATGGACTTTACATCATAAACACGGTCCCAGGGCAAGGAGGGACCACTTAGGCATCTTTCATGGCATTTATGTCCCGATGCTCCTTCCTAGCCCTGCCCACCCCCAAAGAGCTCACAAAATTCATCTATGAAGTGGGCAGGACACCAGCTGGCCAGTGAGGGGCAGGGCTGCAGCCTTCCCTGGGCTGCAGGGGCCTCTGCCACCACCTGGTCTCTGAAACACTTGTCTTCATATGTGTCTGCTCAGGGGATTGTGGTTTCCCCAGCCATGTACCTCAGGGCACAGCCCAACCTCTTTGTAATAACTCTCCCTCCCCTGGAATCCCCAGGGCCTTTCAGGTGAAATTTTTGCCTTGAGGTTGGGGAACAGGTGGTTAAGGTGGAGCATGGAAGAAAGATAATGGAGAGCCTCCCTCTGATGAAGTTGAAAGAAGTCAGGTCAAAGACAGAAAGGCAGTAACTTAAAAAAGATTTCTGATAGCAAAGCTACCCAAGATGGGTCCCAAATCATAGAGAATGGCATTTAGGGTGAGTTCAACTTGTTAAAGACTATCAGGTCCAAAGAAAAAGGCAAAATGAGATTCAGTTGTAACTATCAAGACCTTGGTAGGAAAGGTAGCCCATGGAGCCTAGGGGTTCCTGTTTCTGTCATACTCTGCAAATGGGAGGCCTTGCTGATCCCTGCAAGCACTTGGCCACTTCTGCATGGTGGTTAGAGCCTGGTTTTTGGACCCACACAGAGCTTCTTCACCTGTTCGTCCTGTGCTCTGGCTCTCTGAGGCTTCAGCTACTTGTCTGTGAAATGGGAAATATGGACTATATGACTAAGTGAAGACTAAATGGGACAATCCGTAAAAAGCAACAAAGAACACTGTAAGTGTGCAATTAACTGCAGACAGTGTCCTTCTGACAACAATTTGATTTCAATTAAAGTTTATTTTGAAAAACAATTACGGTTGTCTGGTATTTTCTCTCAGTTATGATGCCCTATACCAGGTGGTAACTTATCCAAACTGGAGGTGAAATGTATAAAAGTGGGCATCAACTGCAGTTATGGCGCAGTGCTGGAAATGTAGATGGCCAAGTGCTGGGGATTGTCTGACATCCCTGAAGGAGCTCAGAGGGAGGGTCATTTCAAGTCAACAGCAAAACCCACAGCAAGCTCTGTGAGCAGAGGTGCCAACCCAAGCACCTAGAAATACAGTGACTCAACCCTGAGGACATCAGGCTACCTGAAATAAGTCAGTCACAAAAAAGACCAATACTGGATGAATCCACTTAGATGAGATACCTAGAGACAGAAAGGAGAAGGGTGGTTGCCAGGGGCTGAGGGCAGGGGAAATGGAGAGTTGTTTAATGGGTACAAAGTTTCAGTTCTGCAAGATAAGAAGAGATCTGGAGATTAGTTACACAACAAAGTTACACAACAAAGTGAATGTACTTTTGAGATGCTGAAAATGGTAAATTTTATGTTATATGCAATTTATCACAATTTAAAGATTTTTTAAAATTTTGGTCTGGAAGGATGTGAAAGAAAGGGCTGACTTCAAGGCCCAAACACTTTTAATAACTGGCATTCCACCCGGGACCAAACGGAAGCTTTCCCAAGCCTGGGAATGGGCATTCCTCACTATGGGCTGGCTGCACAGTGAGGTTCTCTTTGGGGCTCTCTTGGCACATTCTAGGGGATTCAGAGAGATCACAGCATAGCTGCTACAGGGAAAACCTCTGTCTTGGGACAGTCAGAAGGTACAAAAATGGAAGGGGTTTTCCTGGGTGGTGAGTCCATATCTTTTAAGGTGCTCAACCGGAATACCTGGGAGTGTCTGCCATACTCTGAGCCTGCAAACTGGAATGGGTATCATTCCACTAAGAATGAGAGGACAGTGGTCTAGGCAGGCCCACTCAGGTCCTCTGCTCTAAGGGCCACTAAGGAATTTGTAAAGTTCTATGAATTATCCTTAAGGCAATAGCACATTCCTGTCAACTCAAGGAGCGTTTATTGAGTACCTGCTAGATCCTAGGCACTGGGTGCTTTCTTCCACGCCTTTTACTAGAAACAGACACAGCATTCCACACATGCCATCCAAGAATGCCAGTTCAGAGGAATTGATATGTTTACGTGTCTATGCCCCAGGTCTGTGGTGCCCATAAAATCTTCACTAACACCCACCAAATGCTGCTTTAGAGATGTTTCCAGTTTCACCTCAGTGACCAGATTAGATAAGTTTTAACTTCCTTTTTATTGTAAAGTGCCATGCTTCTATGTTCAGCAAGTGATATGAAAAACTGGGAGGTCAGCAAAAGATTTTAAGAAAGACCATTACTTTCATTTTTAAAAACATCATAAATTACCTAGCTCCTCCAAAATATCCATCCTCTAGTTTTCTAATTGTAGAAAGCACTGCAGAATGAATGTCTGAGCCATCATTTACTAAGGGGGAAAAAAAAAGATGAATTAGTTTAAGTAATCTGGGAATACTTTTTTGGGGGGAACATGCACTGAAATGTTTTCCTCAGCACAATCTAATTAAAACATGTATGTCATAGTAGATTCTTGAGCTAAGAAAGCGTACTACTGAGAACCACTTTCAGTGTTTAGCTCTGTCCCTGGGAGCCATTTTAAACATTTTGAAAAGGGCCCGAATCAACAGTGGGACATAAATCAGTCAGATCAAGTTAATGGAGTTACTGAGCATGGTGTTGGTGATGGGGAAGGTGAGCGTGGGTCTGCCTGTCATCCTCCAGCAGGTGCACAGGTAGGCCAGTTCGATTCTCAGCATCTCCACAATCATCTCATTGTCCAGGGCTAGGTAGAAGTGATGCTGGTCGGTGAACTGCAAGTCAGAACAGGCCAAGTAAAAAACAGGCTGTCCTTCACTTCCCTCGACACAACCCCAGCTGTCATTCGGGGCAGCACTAATCCTTATGCTACTTTTCTGGAGAAGAGGCTCAATCCTGGCTCTAATCCGCCCATTATGGGGCTCTCCTCGTGATCAGATAAATCGACCTGTCGCCTGCCCAGGAAGGGAAAGGGGCATGGCTAGATCTATTTACAGCTCCTCAGATGGGGATTTAAGCAACTGGCCTAATACTGCTGTCCTTGAGAAGAAATCAATAGCTCCTTAATTCGTACTCCTCTAGGGCTGCTGGGCTCAGAGATGCTTTCCAAGTGAGGGCACTGAGAGCAGGTGAGATGTGGAGACTGTGTTCACCTGATTGATGGCCTGGTTAATGTGAACTAAAGACACTGTCGCCTGATGTCAATAAAAATCAAATTGTTCTCTTGGCCTCTGGACTAGTCCATGCTCAGTCCATGCTCCCGTCTGAAATCTGTTATGAAAGGAAGTAACTCACAAGCTTTAAGTGAACACTATAGGGTGGGGTGAAAAAGAGCACCTTGGGGGTATTGACCCATAACTGACTGTGTGGACAGTGGGCAGGCTGTGTCCCACATTGACCCTGCAGTTGGTCTTCCTAGCTGCCCAAATGGATGAAAAATGTTTGCTTTGGGATCCACAGGACTAGTTTCCTTTGGAAATAAAAACTCTGAAAAAAAGTTCTATAATCAATATATGCAAGATCCTGTCAAGGGGACTAGGGCCTGAAAATCAGACTGGCTGGGTGTTATGTAGAGGGTCTGATGACAACCTAAGCAAAGGTGAGAAACTATTGTGATTAGGGGCACAAGGACTGGGAGTCAAGTAACATGTCACTAGAAAATTTGGAAAGCAGTGTGAATTTCACTATTACTCATGACTGGAAGTCACGACACACTTGATTTGAGTCAAGCCATTTACTGAGCACCTACTATGAGTAAAGAATTGTACTAGGTATCAGGGATCATCTTATATGTCTCTATTTGAACATATGCATGCATTGTGCCTCATTCAAAGTAGCTCACCAGACAGAAAAGACAGCTTAACAAAAGGATGCTTATTAGTTTGCTCCTGGCTTGCTTTTCTCACCTGGGGTGTGAAAGTAAAGATTTGGTTTCTAATCACATATAGTTTAGATGTTCCAAGGACGCCAATGTGCCGATATGGTCGCCCACTCAATTTCATGTTCTTATTCCGTCCTATTTGAAAATAAAAGAGAAACTGCTTAGAGCAAATATAGTAACATTTAATCCAAGTGACTTTGGGTAAGACTGAACTTATTTTTATGTTAAATAACTCACTGTTTCTTAAATACCATTATCCTTCTTTAAAGGAACAAGGATGAATTAAAAACAAATCCCACCCCCTTCTTTTCATGCGTGTATACAAAGAGCATCTGGTTCAACATCTGTATGGAATAAAATCATTAAAAGAACTTTATTAATGTTTACTTTTAATTTATTTAGTATTGAACCAGAACACTAAACAAAGTCCGATTTTAGAAAAAGTAAAGAGAACCCCTCTCCCATTTTAATGGACAAATGAGCACTTTCCGAGACTATATAAAAATTAGAAACATTATCAAGACACAAACACCTGTTCCAATTATGAATTTTCAAAGGTGTTTGCTTATTTTACAACAGATCGGGTAAATCGCATGGCCAAGCTACAGTGGGTGATAGACATGTACTGAACTGGCATGAGGAGAACAAGTTTGTGTGCCCATTCCTCTTCAGATCGAAATGGTAAGACCATTTGCTTTAGTGCTTTGCCCATTTCTTTAGAATTTACACATACCACAGTCTCCCCCAGACCCAAAACCTAGAACCAAGATGCCCCCTTGCCAAAAACACCCCACTATTTCCCCACACCTACCAAGCTTGGCATATATGTGACTGAGGATCCGGCCTGGTTGGACTCTGATTGGGTGAATGTCAGCAATGCTCTGGACATCCATCCCATGCTTCCTCAACAACTCCTTAATGTGGTTGTTTTCTGCCAGAACAGTAACTGCAAACAAGAAGAATATAGAGTCTGCATTATATTGTGGCCTTTGTCTCTTCACATGAGTTTGAGACATTTGCCGATCTCTTCATTGGCCTATGATACACACATTAGCATGCTTTCCACGCAATGGGTGGCTTTTAAAACGACAGTGCCTGTGCTGCTGCTCTTCCTCATTCTCTCTGACCCTGCCTCCCCTCAACACCCATGATACATACTTATTGAGAACCCACAATGTACAAGACAGTCTGATAAGAGACTTGTAGAAATGGTCTTCAAGAGGTCCCAGGCCAAATTATCGCATTTCAAATGAAGTCTTGCCTCCCTCTGGGTCTACATTTATTCTACACCTGTTTTGTATTCTTTTCACATGGAACCAGGAGTGGAAATAGCTCCATATGGGGGACCCAGAGGAAGCCTGTGTCTCTGCTCCCAAAGCACAGGAAAGAGGAGCATATGCCAATCGGAGAGCTCCTACAACAGAGGGGGAGGATTTTCCTCCAGGGAGAAGGGACAGTGAGCCTATTAGTGGGCTGCTGGTTGTAGTGGAGCAGCCTGGCTTGCCTGGAAGCACAGCACAGGGCCCTGCTGGTGGGGAAAAGCCACCCCAAAGCCAGGCCCTGTACCCCCAGTGGGCTGGCCTGGGCTCTATCTCCAGTGGGTGAGGATGGGCATCTGGTTCTACAGCAGGCAGGGAGCTCAGAGTGTCTGGGATGGGGGCCTGTGTGGGGAGGACTAAGATCCCTACATCACTGAAATTAGTACGGCTGGCTTTTAAGAGAAGGGATAGCGTTTTGACAAAGAAAAGGAATCTGGGGAGGGGACTGGAGAAGGGGAGTTTCAGCCATAGAGAGTGGCTGGTGCTGTATCCACCTGCAGCAGAGCCTTCTGGGAATTGGAGGGGCTTGGGGCTGTGCTTGGGCTGGAAGAAGACTCAATTACTGCTTAGGTTAGCCCCACCCTGAGCCCCACCATTGTACCCATAGTCTGGTGGTACCTGAACAACACACATAAATGCCATTGAAACCTGAATGTCACCTCCTTATATTTACATAGCATGTGATGCTTTTTAAAAGTATTTTAATATCTGTGATCTCATCTGAGCTTTATAATAGGCCCTCAGGGGAAGACTTGCATGCTTAACTGGCCAGCTGTACCTGAACAGGGATTGGAAACTGATGCCCCCAGGCCTCTAGCAAATGGGAACATCAGCCATGCAGGACTGGGTGGGTGGCTTCCCTTAATACCTGTCTTTTCTATGTAATGACAGAAAGAAATCTAACTATGGGAAGTGAACACACAGTGTAAAAAACAATAACAACAACAACAAAACAACAACAATATATATATATATATATGTGTGTGTGTGTGTATATATATATATATATACACACACACACATATATATGTGTGTGTATATATATATATATGTCTTACTGTTAAAGTGTAGAGCTGAAACTTACTAGATTTCATTAACAAATGCCATCATAAAAAGTTAATTAATTTCAAAAAAAATCTGTCTTTTCTAAAGCTTCTAATATCATACAGAGATCCACATACATCAGAGCCACATAGTGGTCATGCTCTTTTATAAGCGTGGTTTGACTGAGACCTGTGAGTCTCATGATCTGATACAGCTATATCTGGAGAAGTTTCTGGCCTTCCTCTAGGCCAGGCCCTCTGATACTTTCTAATCTGTTCTATTTTAGTACAGTCACGTACCTCTAACCAACAGGGATATATTCTGAAAAGTGCATCATAAGCGATTTTATCATCATGCAAACACAGAGTGTGCTTACACAAGCCTAGGTTGCATAGCCTACTACTGTAATTGTACGTGCTATATTTTTAATACGACTTGCAGTGTAGTAGGTTTGTTTACACCAGCATCCCCACAAACACGTAATGCATTGTGCTATGATGTTATAACAGTTATGCCATCACTAGGTGATAGGAATTTTTCAGCTCTATTATAACCTTATGGGACCACTGTCATATGTGGTCCATTGTTAACTAAAATGTTAGGCGGCACATGACTGCATATTAAAAAAATGCTGCTCAGGACTCATCAACATATCCCAGCCTGCATTTAGAAGCTGCCTTGTGCAGCATGGGCTCTAGTGAAGAGCAGACACTGTGGAGTCAGGCTAGATCAGTCTGCCTGAACATCACAACTGAGTTTGCACCTCTGGTTTCCAGCTGTGGGTCCTCGGGTGAATAAGTTAACCACTAAGCCTCATGTGTAAGATGAGGATGATAATCACAATCATCACAATTTCTGCCTGATCAGAATGTCATGACATTTAGGTATATCCCACGGAGGGGCTGGCTCATGGTAGCGAACAAGTGGTGTCCTGCAAGCCTCTTGCTGCATCACAGGCAGGTGCAGCGAAATGAGTCTGTGGCCACAAAGAAGGTTGCCTTTCATTGGTTTAATAATCGTTTTTAATGTATTGAGTGCATCTGTGTCAACCAATGTAGAAACTACAAGAATAGCATGGGCCCTGCCCTTAAGAAATGTACAGTATCATTTAAAGGAAATAAGGTGTCAACATGATGTGCTCTGGTATCAGCTAGTATGTAAGCTGCTCTATGTGGCATGTGAGCTTCTCAGGAGTTCTTCCCAGGAGGAAAGCAGGGAGAGGAACTGGCGAGCTGGGTGCATGCCAGACTGCGCCTCATGCTGACAGCTTCTGCCATGGCAATGTCAGTTCATCTCAGAATCCCCTGTGAGGAGGCACCAGTCATGACAACCTGGAGGCACAGAGAGGCCAAATCACACGGCTAGGTAGAGCCAGTGCCTTGGCAGCCCAGGCTGGCCTTCCGCCTCTCCGGAAGAGGTGTTGGCTGGAGAGGAGGGGAGGCAGGTGGAGGCAGGTGAAAACATGGGCACATAGCTCTGGAAGGCAGTCAGACCTCAGAGGGAAGAATGAATAAACCCTCCCTAGGGTTCTGGGTTTTCACCAGGCTCATGTTCTACTTCTTGAAAAAAGGCAGTTATGAAAAACGATGCTCAATGAGTCACTTGTGCGCTGACTGCAATCAAGGTTTAGATTCAAAAACATAATTGCTTTGTCGAAAATAATTTTGTCATTAGAAAGACTATTGTTGCCTTTGGGAGCTACTGAATTATAGAAGGTACTTCACAAAATTGATATACACTAAAGCATACATCCGTATATACTTTTTAAAAATTAAATAGGAAACTAGGGAACAATTTACATTAAAAATAACATGGGTTGTACAAAGTTAAATACAAATAGTAAACATGTTCACAAACCTTGTACTACGACATCGGGTTTGACGGAGGTGGAAAATCTTCTATTTAAGGGATCAATTTCACCAGTGGCAAGAAATCCCTAAAAAAAGAGGAGCATTACTACTATGAAATACTAATTAACTAAAATTTCACCTTAAACCTGTTTGAAAATAACACATCCAGGGGGCTCAAAATATTTAGTATTTGACTCCTATAGATGTTTCAAGTCAATCGCTTATTTCCTCTGAAACAGTATACAATTAGACAGCCCCTGACAAATGTATTGTGTTTTCAGCACCTGGCTCTGCAGGGCTAGTGAAATATGCCACCTTGTGTGAGTAAAAAGAACAACGGTAACTAATGCTTCTATAGCCCTCCATGCTCTGTATGTGCACTGTCACATGTAGGCCTCCTAGCAGGTGGGCACTACCGTTATCACCATTTCATAGGTGGGAAAACCAAGGTAATGTGCTTAAGGTAAGTGGCAGAGTGGGGACTTGGTCGAGGGCTGACTGACCTGAAACACAAAGCTCCCCTCCCTGTTTGAATATGGATCTCCTAATATTTTCTATAAGTGGTCAGAGCCCTAAGAGAGAGGACCAAGGTGCTCTGGGTGCTCTGAGGTGGAACTGGATCTAATGCTGGGCCCAGAAGAAGACCTTCTCATTGAAGAGGAAGAAACGGCAGCAGTTATTCTTTCCCATGTCACTGATACCGAAATTAGAGCTGGAAAGTATCGCAGAGATGATCAAATCCAATCTGTTCACTTTACAGATAAAGAAACTGAGGCCTAGAGAGGTTAAGAGAACTGCCCGCAGAGACAGAGCTAGTCAGAGGCAGGGCTAACTTTCCAAAAGAGATACATGCATTCTCCCTGCTAATATGACAGAAGCATAAGACTCTCCACCCCCAGGGACATGACCATTAAATTGTGGAGATGATCATACCCACGAAACAACTCCTTCAACTCAGCACCTATAGCTCCTAAGGGACACCTGTGCCCCACACACCCCATGCAGCTGACTTTAAAACCACGAAGATGCCAAAGACAACCACAGTTGCACTGAGCAGAGCGCCCCTGTGTTCTTCCAGCGTCCCATCTGTGAAGCCCCCTAGCACCCTACCTCTGCCAACAGCGAGCTGAGGATGTACAAGGACTGACCCCATAAGTGGGGCAGCTTCCCCAGAGGAACTCTGTCCACCGTGTGAGGATTCTTATACTCTTCGTCTACCTGGCAAAGAGAAAAACCCAAAGTCAGACTGTCAGGATAAGAAGGCCCATGTCACTGTACAGTGAAGAGTACACTAAGGATTTACAAAATGCTACTCATTCGCTCCTCCAGACCAATTTTGTGAGAAAGCTGGGAAAGGAGGCCTACAAGGCTAAACCCTTAGGCGAGGGGCTGCACAGGAAGTAGCAGAGGTAGAATTCAAATCTAGGCCTGGTTCCAGGCCAGTGCTCTGCCCACAAACACACTGATGGCAAAAGGCAGAGATGGACATTGGAAGCCTGGCCTGCCTTGTTTGAGTACAGCTCTGGACAACAAGAAGTTCCACAACTTATGCTTACATCCAGCTGTATTATGGGTACAATCATTTAAATATCAGCTTATGGCCATGGCAGTGGATCCCTGGATGCTAAGTCAGTTTTCTTCCATCTTGCTATCCCCAGGGGTTCATAAACTCTGGGTGCTTATGCAAGGAAACTGCCAGAAGGTGGCACTATTTATTGAGGAAAAGCAATTGTAAAATTAGATTGTGAATTTTCCGTCAGGGATGCAAAAAGCTTAATCTGCTAGGGCCTTGTGCAGTTCTCTTTCCGATGGACAGTGCTGGCTATGCATTGCAAAAGTTAGTCTGCAACTTCCTCTGTTGTCAACTCCACACTGATCTTTGGGGTTTTAGTTATGACAGCGTTTTGGGGGTATTGTTAGTGACCACTTTTCTCCTCCAGAAAACGGCCAATCAAAGGAAATAGGAAACACATCCTTCTTCTAAGGGGAAAATCACACCATGAAGGGAGTCATTCTCTGCTTGTGGATTAATCAGTGTTGTTATTAATATATTTAGAATATTTTTTTAATTTGCTTAGTAGTAAACATTAAGAAAGCCTAAGCTCATAAACTAAAGAGAATTAAACATCGCCAGTAATCAAATAATCAAATAATCAAATAGAATAGTGTGGGAGGAGATTCTCCAAAATGTCAGAGTGGTTATCTTTGTGTAGTAAGATTAAAGATAAATACTATTTCTTTCTACAAAATCCTGGGTGTTTTACAGTGTGCAGGATTACTGTTACAATCAGACTGTATGTTAAAGCTATTTGAAATGTAAGTAGTGTTCAGAAAGACTGCAAAGATCTAAGATGAGAAATAGTCAATGCAAAGAACACAAGGCAGACAAGGAGTTCAGATCAAAAGACAGCTTGGTTCTGCCCTCCTGCCACCCACGGGCTGACTCCTGCCTCCCTGTGGTGGCATCCCTCTGCCTCTCTCTAGCCCCGTCCTTCTGATCTGCCTGCAGTTTCTCTAGTGCACCAGGCCTTTGCTGCCACCACTCCTGTGTCTGTCCTCTGTCTCCTGGATGGGCTCCTCTGACCCCCATTTGCCTGCAAGCTCGAAGAGGCAGAGCTGGCATTGTGACTCATTTGGCTCAGAGCAGCTGCTCAATGCACATTTGCTGGGCACACTGCATTAGTCTCAAGCTGTCCAATGGAGGCCTGTGTGAATGGTGACACCTTGTACATGCATGTCTGGCTGAGGAAGTGAGTAAGGCTGAAATCCAGGCTGGATGCCACCTTGGCCTGGGGCTACAACCACTCTAAGGATGAGTCCCTTTTCCTATTATGCACAAAGGTGCCATATGGGTATGAGTAGCCCTGTCTGCAGTGGTTTCTACATGTCACTGATGTGACAAGGGAACCTTCTCAGCTGTCTCCTGAAAGCATCCAACATAAACTGTGGTCTACATAAAATAGTGTTCGAAATTGGTGCCTAGCTTATGTGTAAACCCATTGGACTAAGGAGGATGTTGCCACGACAAGGAGAAACCGAAAGGTCAGTGTGGAGTTTAAAAAAGAAAAAGGTACAGAGTAACTTTTTATAATGTGTAGCTAGCACTGTTCATCAGAAAGAAAAGTATCACACAGCATTTAGTAGACAGGAAAATGTGCTTTTTAGCCGAACACGTATGGATGGTTATTCTCTACCATAAAATAGGGAAAATATTCCTGAAGTCATTTATTTTCCCTTGCTCTGCTTCCAGGTTCCAAATGATCTCCCATTACTAATTTTGTTTTGCCAAACGCCTCAGTACTGGAAAAGAGGCAACCTGAACAAGTAGTTGCTAAGAAATAACTATCCAGCCCCCACTGTCAGCTCCTCAACACCAACACATACACATCACACATAGTAAAATAAATACATTTGCAGGAAATCTACGTCTCTGACACTTAGAGAGCAAAGAGCTCCTGTAGGCAACATGGCCTGATTTGTAGTGAGGGACTCTCTATCACTTGAAGATGTATCATCCATTAGGAGGCAGTGGAAGGTTGCAGGGAGGCGCTGAATCTGGGCTGTGGTTCCAGGCAGAGCGCAGTGCTATCTGAGCCCCAACAGGTTCACGAACCACTTTGGGTGGACACATGCAATTTCAGAGGCCCCACCAGTCCTCTGACCATGTGCTTGTGGGCCCTATTCAACCATGAAACTCTTAAACCAAAGCTGTGGCATGACAGCTTCTGCTAGGTTACTGCCTCCAGAAGGCCCTGTCAATTGTGGAGAAGGTGCTGCTTTCTGAAGTCTCTTCCTCCACATTTGCAACAAGAAGCTCTGAAGCAATAGAAACAACTGAAGAACAAATAGTCTTAAAACAAGAATTATTTTCTTCTAAACATGAGACATGTATAGGGAAGACTTCTCACCAATATGTATAGGTCCATCCATAGTCACCCAATTTAGGATGAAACTATCTTTGGGCATCTTCCTGGAACTGACCAGTTTCTGTCTCTCTGATACAGCATGGCTTCTAAGCGATTACTCAAGCTCTAGGCGTGGGAATGGCTTGACTCAAAGGAAGAAATTACCAACGATTTCCACACATCTCTCACCCATCCCCAGGGAGATTTTCTGGTTTCTTCTATGGAAGTGTGTGAGAACATAGTACCAACAGCGTTTTGTGCTTTGGGGGGCTCATTTGGCCTTGGGCTCAGGTGATAAACAGGTATCCTTTGAAGGTCCCTTGGGCACCTCTGGTCAAGCACAGCTCCTAAGCCATAACTCCTGTGAAAGACAATCTACTTCTCTTGGATAAAAAGTATTAGGTCTGGAAGGGAGATGAAAAATACCAAAAGTACAAGCACCAACTTGCTTTGCTCCTGATAAGCAGTGCCTGCTTACCTTGTTAGGTGGGATGGCATAGAGTTCTGGCAGCAGGTGGATCCCATTCTTGCCCCTGATTAATATTCCCTCCAGAGCCTCTCGGTATTCTTGGACCTGAAAAATAGTCCCATCCCCCATGTTATGAAAGAGGGGTCCTTAATGCTGTACTGGCAGTGCAACATAGAAAAACAGCTCTCTTGGCAACAGATTAGAAGTAGGAATACAAATACCAAGAAATACAAATACCTTCAGCTCAAGGAATGTCAGAGGAACTGAGACTCTTGCTGACAGTGAATGTAAAAAGAAGCTAAATGCAACTGATTTCTTCTGTGTTGTCTATAACTCATGATTTAAACATGTCACTCTTCTCACATATTTCAATTTTGTCTCACCAGCTAGATTATATGCTTCTTGGAGTGGAGGCCAGATCTTAAGCAGCATATCCTATTTCCACCTATCAGTAGTTTTCCACTTAAAAGGCCTAAGAAATTTATTAATTGCTTAAGAAATATTTGCTGAATGAATCTGATGTGAAGGAAAGCAAGTATATGTACTATGATACATGCACCCCTATTCTTAGGATGAACTACTCAATATAATAAAAGCTGTTGATGTAAACATTTCCATTGAATTGAAAAGGTAGTGATAAAAACCTATGTATTAAAAGGGAAAAGAAGAAAGGGGAAAAAACTGTAATCAGCCACATAGCTATTTAATACATTCTGTGTTTGGATATCCTAGATCTCATTTTCTTTTCTTTTGAAATTTATGGTGAGCAAAGCCTGACCAGGGGTGTGTCACTTTTTAAAATGTCATTGGGCAGCAAGTAGAAGAGATAGAATAAGTGTAAGGGTAGTAAATTCTGTGAGACCTAGAGAATAAGGTACTAATAAGCATGGTCTTTTTTGTCTCCTTAGCTTTTTTGTTGTTTCTGATTATTGTCAAGCTTGTTCAAAATTGAAATTCCAACTCCATCCCTTTGCAGTCTTTCAGTTCTGGGCTAAAAAGACAGAAAATATAAGGCCTAAGATAATCACTAAAGAATCAACAATGTCAAAGTCTATGGGACACAGCTAAAAGTAGTCCTAAGAGGGAAATTCATAGCAATAGAGGCCTACCTCAAGAAATAAGAAAAAGGGAAAATAAACAATCTAAACTTACACTTAAAAAAACAAACAAATTAGAAGAAGAACGACAAACAAAGCCCAAGGTGAATAGAAAGAAGGAAATAATAAAGATGAGAGCAGAAATAAATGAAAAACAATATGAATAATTAATTAAACCAAGAGCTGGTTCTTCAAAAGAATAAATAAAATTGATAAATCCTTAAACAGACTCATCAACGAAGAAAGATAGAGGACTCAAATAAATAAAAATCAGAAATGAAAGAGGAGAAATAACTACAGACTCCACAGAAATACAAAAGATCATGAGAAAATACAATGAGCAATTACATGCCAAAAAATTAGACAATCTGGATGAAATGGATACATTCCTAGAAACATACAATCTCCCAAGACTGAGTCAAGAAGAAACAGAAAATTTGAGCTAAGAGATTACCACCAACAAAACGGAATCAGTAATTAAGAAACTCCTTTCCCCACAAAAAAAGTCCTGGACCAGATGGTTTCATAGGTGAATTTTATCAAACATTCAAAGAAGAATCAACACTTATTCCTCTCAAACTATTCCAAAAAATTCAAGAAAAGGGAAGTCTCCCTAATTTCTTTTATGAGGCCACCAGTACCTTGATCCCAAAACCAGACAAAAAAAAGAAAACTATAGGCCAGTATCTCTTATGGACATTGATGTAAAAATCCTCAACAAAATATTAGCGAACTGAATTCAGTAATACATTACAAATATCATACACCATGATCAAGTTGGATTTATGCCTGGGATGCAAGTTTGGTACAATATCTGCAAATTAATTAATGTGATACACCACATTAACAGATCAAAATATGAAAATCATATGACTATCCATAGATGCAGAAAAAAATGCTCTACAAAATCCAGCATCTATTTATGATAGAAACTCTCAGCAAAGTCGGAATAGAGGGAACATATTTCAGCATGTTAAAGGCCATATATGACAGATCTACAGCTAACATCATACTCAATGAGGAGAGGCTAAAAGCATTTTCCTTAAGATCAGGAACAAGACAAGGATGTCCACTTTCACCGCTTCTGTTCAACGTTGTACTGGAAGTCTTAGCCATAGCAATAAGATAAGAAAGAGAAATAAAAGGTATCTGAATTGGAAAGGAAGAAGTAAATCTCTCATTATTTGCAGATGACATGATACTATATAGAGAGAACCGTAAAAATTCTAACAAAAAACTGTTAGAACTGATCAATGAATTCAGTAAAGTAGTAGCAGGATACAAAATTAATATTCAAAAGTCAGTAGCATTTTTATACAACAATAATGAACTTTCAGAGAGAGAAATTAAGAAAATAATCCCATTTACAATTACATCAAAAACAATAAAATACCTGGGAATAAGATTAACCAAGGAGGTAAAAGATCTGTTCTCAGAAAATTATGTCATTGAAAAAAGAAATTGAAGAAGATAAAAAAAAAATGGAAGCATATACCATGCTCATGGGTAGGAAGAATTAACATCATTAAAATGGCCATACTACCCAAAGCAATCTATAAATTCAATCCCTATCAAAATACCAATGGAATTTTTGGGAGAGCTAGAAAAATAATCCTAAAATTTATATGTAACCATAAAAGACCCTGAATAGCCACGGCAATCTTGAGAAAGAACAAAGTTGGAGGTATCATGCTACCTGATATCAAACAATCCTACAATCAAAACAGCATGGTACTGGGATAAAAACAGATACACTGATCAGTGGAACAGAACAGAGAGCTCAGAAATAAATTCACACCTATACACTCACTTAATATATGATAAAGGAGGTGAGAATATACAATTGAATAAAGACAGTCTCTTCAATAAATGGTGTTAGGAAAACTGGACAGACACTGCAAAAAAAATTAAAGTGTACTACCTTCTTACATATACTCAAAATAGATTAAAGACTTAAATGTAAGTCCAAAAACCATGAAATTTCTAGAAGAAAACATAGGTAGTAAAGTCTCTAATATTGCTATTAGTAATTTCTTTTCAGATATATCTCCCCAGGCAAAGGAACCAAAAGAAAAAATAAACAAATGGGAATATACCAAACTAAAAGGTTTTTGCACAGCAAAGGAAACCATCAACAAAAGAAAAAGACAAACTACAGAATGGGAGAAGATATTCACTTATGATACATCTGATAAGGGGTTAACATCCAAAATATATAAAGAACTCATACAACTCAACAACAAAAAAACAAACAACCCAATTAAAAATGGGCAGAAAACCTAAATAGATATTTCTCCAAAGAGGAAATGTAGATGGCCAATAGACACATGAAAAGATGCGCAAGGTCACTAATCATAGAAATGCAAATTAAAACCACAATGAGATATCATTTCACCCCTGTCAGAATGGCTATCAATAAATCAAAGGATAACAAGTGTTGGCAAGGATTTGGCAAAAAGGGAGCTCTGTTGATAGGATTGCATATTGGTATAGTCACTATGAAAAACAGTCCAGAGGTGCCTCAAAAAATTAAAAAATGGATCTACCTTTTGACCCAGAAATTGCATTTCTGGATATTTATCCAAAGAAAACCAAAACAATAATTCATAAAGATCTATGCACCCCTATGTTCATGGCAACACTATTTACAATAGTCAAGATATGGAAGCAACATAAATGTCCATTGACAGACAAATGGATAAAGAAGTTATGGTTCATGTATACAATGGAATATTACTCAGCTAATAAAAAATGAAATCCTATTATTTGCAATGACATGGCTGGACCTAGAAGTTATTATGTTGAGCGAAATGTCAGACTGAGAAAGATGAATACCATATGATTTCACTGATATGTGGAATCTAAAGAAAAAAAGAACAAACTAATTGAAAACCGACTCACAAATATAGAGGACAATCTGGTAATGGCTAGCGGTGGGGGGCGATGTTGAGAAAAAGAGGTGAAGAGTTAAAGAGGTACAAATTAGTAGTGGATAGATGGTCACGGGGATGGGGAGCATGGCATAGGGAATTCAGTCAGCAGTAATATAATGGCTAGGTGTAGAGCCAGAGGGAAGAGAGAGCAACCAGGGGGATCATTTCATAAACTATATAAATGTCTAACCAATGTACTATATACTTGAAACTAATAATAAAATTAAATTTAAAAAAAATCAACAATGGGAGAGCAGTAACATTTTAAACTTGCTAGCATTTCTGCAGCCCCTAGGCATTCTTGAGTAGAGGCAGCTTTAAAAAACTAAAATAAATCTTAGATTGAACACTAGAACATACAATTTGAACAGGTTTTAAAATAAATGGCAGATGTGAACAGGTTAAAAAAGTGGCATAGTGTTGAATTTGTCAGTCATTCACATAAGCTTCACAAAGACAAGTCTGTTCCGCTCACCAAAGCATGCAAGATAGCAAATTCTAAGAAATCTGTTTTTAAGAAATGAATGTTGCATTAGTAAACACTTACTATGTACTAGGCACAGGGACTATGTTAGTGAACTGGACAGAGATTACCTCTGTCAGGGTCCTTTGACAGGTAAGTAGGAGATTAAATACATTTATAGGTGCCATGCTGTTATAAGAGCTGTGGGGCATATGAAAGGGGCACGTTGGGGGTCAGAGAAAAAGTAAAGAAAAAGTAAAGGAGGTAGGAGAAGTTAGGGGTGCAAAGCATGTCCTAGGCATTTGAGAAGAGGGAGAAATAGCACGACTTGTTCAAGGGACTAAAAGGTTTCAGTGTACCTGGGTCACAGAACTGAAAAAAGGAAGTAAATAATAAGAAATTGGGCTACAGTGGTGAAAACAAGGGCCAGATCTTAAGGAACCCTACAAAACATGGGAAGGCCTTGTATTTTACCCCCAAAGCAATCAGGAAGCCATTTAAAGCTTTTTAAGCAAGGCAGCAGAATAATCTAATTTGTCTTTTAATAAGATCACCATGGCAAGGTATGGTGAAAACAGCAGGGAGTGAGGCTGGAGGCTGGGAGATCAGTTAGGAGGCTGTTACTGTAGATAAGACATTAGCTGAGAGTACCCTTAAACTAGAGCTAAAGACAGCAAAACCACCAGCTGGCCTGAACCAAACAAGAGCAACAACAAAACCTGTCTGTGGTAGACTGGTGGTCTCTGATGAACTCTGCTCCCCAGTACTCGTGTCTTTGTGTAGTCCCCTCCCCTTGAATGGGGGATGGCCCTTTAAATGACAGAATGAAACGAAAGTGATGCCTTGCCAGTAAAAGTCCTAAGCCTTAAGAAAGCTTGACAACTTCTCCTTTTGCTTTCTAGGGGAAGATGAGCACCATGTGAAAAGCCTACCTCCCCAGAGACCAAAATGCTGTGAGAAGCCCAAGCCATGTGGAAGAGAACTAAGGCTCAGGCCAATAGCCCACCTGGGCTCCCATGCAAGTGAGGCCATCTCGTAAGTAGATCCCCCAGCCCCACTGAACCATCACAACTGACACCAGGTGAAGCAGATGACATGTCCCTGCTGAACCCTGCCCAAACTGAAGAATCATGAGCAAAAATAGCTTCTGCTTTAATTCACTACATTTTGGAAAAGTTTGCTAAGGGGTAACATCACTAAAATGGTGTCCTAAATTCTTGCATAGCCTTATGTCCTAATAACAATCTGCCCACCAGTGTAATGAAATATACCGATCATTAATACAACACCCAACATTTTCTTACCTGAACAGCATCACCGTTGAAGACCCCATCTATTATGAAATATGTCCAGAACACGGGCCATTCGCATTCAATGTTTTCGAAGAGCTTCAGCTCAGCAGGGTCATAATGCAGTCGGTTTGGGTCCTGGAATCAAATAAGTAAACCTTCTAAAAGGTGATGTCAGATTACATGTGTAATAGCATTGCACCTCGCTGGCTTTCTCTCATGCATCCAATTCCATGTGGCTTTGAGGTTGGTATAATTAGGATTCTGCTATAATGGAGAGATGCTATTTTTTGGCAGTTTTCCATGATAAAATTTCAGAAAAGTATATCAGAAATATACACAAGACTCATTGGTAGTTTATAATATTAAGCTTCCTATATCTCTAATGAATAAATAGCAATTTGTCTCTCACTGTGCTTGGCAGACTGTTTTCTTGATATCATTATGTCAGTCACTATGGCGAAGAAACCCAAGGAGGTGGCCACGGCTGGTATTTAAAAAGCCATGTGAGCCACAAAACTATCTGTCCTTGTCTACAAGCTGGTTTTAAACCACTAGCGTGCTGTCCATCTGATGATCTTACTATTCTAGGGCCTAACTCCTGCCTTGCTGACTCGAGAATTAAGACTTCCCTTTCCCATATTCTAACATGTAATTATAATCAAGAGGGAGAACACCACAGTGGCAACTTAGATATCAAGCAGTTAAGGAATCATAAGAAACAATATTTAAATACAACCTCTCTTGGGGTTTTATAACCATCTCGAAGGAAGCGACAGCATCCATAACGCCCCTAAGAGATAAAAAAAAAAAAGTACATCTGATGAAATCATGAGAATTTCTTTGCCTTTTGGTTTGAATTCCAGTCAACCATTTGTCCCTTCCCAAGAATCTTTTGGTAATGAAATGTGCACCAAGTGCTCTTTGCTATCGGTATAAAAAAGTTATTTTTAAATAATAAGCAAAGTAAATTCAAGTTTGATCAGTGCTTGGAAAAAAATGCCAAAATATTAGAGGTAAGAGAGTAATTACTGATGGTTTCAATGAATAGCTGACCTTTCATTAATTTGCCGTATCATGCAAAGATGCAAAGGGACCCTTCCTGCTTGGAGAAGCTACCAAGGCAGATACTTGGATTGGACTGCTTCTACTTGAAAGACTGAAAAGCAAAAAGGACATTCCAGACTCCTCACAGTTAAGAGTTGGATGTAAAGGAGCCTGCATTCTGTGGTTTCTAGCTGTCACTGCTGGTTTTCCTGTTGCAGGCTCTTGTGCTCTCCTCCAGCCTCCTGGGTTTTAGGGAAGAAGGGCAGTGGCAGAGCTTCTCTGAGGCTGCCTCTCTAATCCCTGGATTGTAGCTCTAGATGTTCATTCTCCAGTTTCTTAAGTGTGTGGGGACTGCTCTTGCATTGGCTATGGAGGCAAGTACGTCCAGTGGCCAGCCCATACTGTCCTTGGAGTCATGGGAGGCCCAGCCTAGAGCCTGCTCCCCTTTAAACACTTCATTCCCTGCATTACCTCCCTGTCTGCTTTGACTATATAAAGAGGTTCCTTTTCTCCACTGAACCCTAATTGAAATATCCACATTCTTTTGAGGGATATGATCAGAGACCTTTTAAACCATTGTTTCCAAGAGCTAAAAGCATTTTTCATGGAATCTAAGTAGGATAATAAACATGCAGATTTTGGCTTAGGAAACTTATATTCTTTGATAACTTTACTGATAACTTCAGTTGGAATATTTAATATCATTCTCACTTTGATGTAATGTGTCATAGTTATATAGTTACTCAGAGCAGGGAACTTTTTTAAACTCAACCTAACCTTGGGATTATGAAGTCCCCTGAAATTGTGTGTAAAGTTTGAGAATATTAAAACACATGTGTTTATTTTTCTAGCAGGGATATTAGCTTTCAAGAGATTTTCAAAGGAGTCTGTCTGTGATCTCTAAAGGGTTAAGAAGCTCTGCCTTAGAAGTATAAGAGTGGTATGAATTCAAGTTCAAAGACGATGGCTTGGGTTCAAGCACTGTTACTTAAGAGAACCAAGTGACCTGATCACTCTGAGACTTTCTCACCTGCAGATTCAGCTTTGATTACCTCACTCTATGCATCCACTTTGGTGAACCAAGCCGCTGACCTCCTGGAGAGCTGAGGCCTGGGTGAGCTGCTCCATGTCATAGTGTGAAAATGGCACTGAACAAAGGGCAGAATGGCAGCAGCATGACCAATGCTTACCTGGAGCTTGGAAATAATTTCATTTTTGGTCACATTCACAAGGTTCACATCTTCTACTGCAAAGGCCGGGAAAGAAATAATAGAAAGCAGTCCAGCATCAATCTCTTTAGATGTCGATGCTCTTGGAAGCATGGAGAACAGAATTGACTGAATGAAAAACAGAGGTAGTTTTAACCTGGGAAGCACCCATAGTTACATACAGTACCTAGAAACCATGAACTTAGCCTCAGAGAACATTCCGGTGAGTTTGCCAATTTATATTAGAACTTTGTCCTACTAAAATGGTCCCTGATGGGCAACCTGACCTCCCCAGCCAATGGTTCCTGTTCCTTGGGGGAGAGTAGGGGTCAGGGAAAGCATTGTACTGTCTGCAGCCCATGCTGAGAACTGCTTGTCTCCCTTCCTTCTGTGCCTTCTGTTGACCTGGCTGGGCCTTCAGGACATGCAGGGGAGGAACTAAGGGCTACCTACGTCAGCTGGCTAGGATGTCCTGGCTGTGAAGATAGAGACAGAGAAGAACGCACATATGGGACCAATACAGAGAAGTTCCTGCCATCTATGGAATGTGACTATTTGGACTGCTGAACCAGAAACCACTTAAAGAGTCAAATCCAGAAGACTGCAAGAAAACTCAGGCAAGATGGTAAACAACAGAATTAGTTTAGTCCTAGAGAGAAGGGGTTACTTAGCAGAACTATAACATGGCCTCAAGTATAAGGTGGTTGGATTAGGTACTGTAAACAAAAGGAAGTTGAGATTAGAAGGAAAAGTTTGGAAAGGGAAGGAGCTAATCTTGAGATTTAACATATACAGACATGGGACTAGACCCCTGCAAACATAAGCTTATTAAATCTTCCATATGAAGAAGGAATTCAGGTACTATGTCCAATTCACACATGAGGACTCTAAGACTCCGGGTACAGAGACTTATACCTAACACACAGCTAGTAGGCAAGAGAGCTATGATTCCTACCCAGGTCCAGCTGGCTACAAAGCTCCCACAATTTCCACTAGACTACACATCTTTTAAGATGAACACCAGCCTGACTCTACTAAACCATACCCCAAGAAATAGCAGAGTCCCTGCTAAGAACTATTTAATGGGGGAAAATAGAGTCAGCTGGAGAGGAAGGTAAAAATGGAGAACCTTTCAGCTTCAGAATAAAACTTCATTTTTTCAACTGAACCCCTCAGCCTCCCACCTAAGCCTAGTTCTTTAACTACTCACTCTTCTCTAGGCTCTCTCTGCCTGGAAACACACACTTCCACTGAAGCTCTATGCTTACAAGTTTTTATGTATCTGAACCCCATAGCCCCAGCACACACTGGGTCCTCACTAAATAAGAGTTTGCTGATTGACTAGTAATTGGTGGCCCACTGTCCATTTAATGAAGTTCCCTAATCTTTATCAAATCACTCCTTTCTCTGATCTGTATTTCACGGAGGTTCTACTAATTTGCCATGTCTCCTGTCTCGTCTCTCTACCATTATCCATTCCTGCCCATCACCACCCCTCTCTCCAAGGGAACTAGTGCTTGCTAGTCATTCATCATAAAATAAACCCTAGAGAAAGCCACCTACATGCTCAAAACAAATAAAACAGATTTTGCCTTCAGCAAAACAAGGTGCCTTGATTGTCAGCTCCATATATACAACATTGTTGTGTCTTATGTTTACATGGTACTTTCTGGCTTACAAAGTGCTCTGACAAACTAAGTTGATTTGCTCTTATCCTTAGGTCTATCTTGTGTAGCAGGAAAGGAAGGTTGCAATATGCCCATTGTATGGATGAGGGAACTAAAACTCAAGGAAGCCAAGTACCACCAAGCTAGGAAGGTGAGGAATCTGAAATGGAGCCCAGGCCTTCCCTCCAGGAGTCTCCTTCCCTGCTCTCTGAAATATGAGAGGCTGAATTGGTACCTGGCAGTGTTCGACCTCATCAGGCAGGACGTGGATCACTGACTTGCGTCCTCCATGGGCCCCAAAAAGATCCAGTTCATCAATTGCCTCAAGTGCTGCCTAAAAACACAGGTCTGAATTACTTTTTCTCTCTAGTGAACATACACTCCCATATCTGGTACCCCTTTTTCATTACATAATCTAGCAAACATGTTTCCCCAAAGGTGAGGAAACATTGTTAAAATCCAGCTACAGGGTCGTATGGTCATGCTCTACCCTTGTTTTCAGTAGATCAGAGCTTTCCTGCACATTGCTGCTTATGGAAGGAACAAGCAAGAGAAAACAGAAAACATTTTCCAAAATGAAATTAGCATTCTTTTAAAAAATGAAATACTAACAAGTTCATAACTTTGTGTGTGGGGGGTAGGGGGGCACTAAATTCATGGTCAGTTTTTCTTTCACATATTTAGGTGGTTAATTCCTAACATTAGTGTATCTGGCACTTGAGAAAGTTAATTCTTTTAGTATTAAGAACGCTTTCTGTCAGTTGACCTTAACAGAGCATATTTATTGTTGCTTTAAAAATTCTAGCTGTGGAATCTTTATTCTGTCCAAAGTGTACTTTAGTCTCAAGGAGGGAAGAAAAGAAGCATGCTAGATGTCTAGGAAAAAAGATGTAAACTGGTGGCCAGCAGACTGAATCTGCCCCACAGGTGTGTTCTGTTTGGCTTGAAGAAATTTTTTAAATAATTTTGAATTGGAATATTTTTAGAAAAAGTTCCCAGTATCCTCCTGCTATTTCTATCTGGCTGACTTTATTGGTTTAAATGTTACAGCAGATCCTATAGATTTTTGAACTTGTGAGCCCTGCACTAAAAAGTGGCAATATTCTTTAGCCCTCTTTCTGACCCCAAAAAGAAGACTGGACATCACACATCCAACTTCTTAGACAACAGCAAAAGCTTAGATGCGTGGATGATAACAATGAATAATGAGAAGGAAACATGGTTATTTTCAGGTGCATGCAGATTTCAGTGTAGGAAAGCTACATTCTTTACTTATCACTTCAGTTGGCTGGGGTACATGTGCCACTTGAATTTCATATTTGCTGGTGACTTTTGAAAAATATACTAATCAGATTCAATCCAAACTTCTAATGAGAACCAAATCAAAGCAGTAAAAAATGCACAGAGGGAAAACAAAGAGGACGAGCCATCACCTTGGCCATGCCTACAGAGCTTGCATTCAATTCTGGAATGCCCTGATTGGTCTTATCGCCACGTTCCCACATTCCATAATCCTACAGAAGAAAAAAGCAGTAATCAGAGCAGGAGAAAGAGGCACATGAGAAGAGCTATGGAAAAAGGATTCCTTTATGTTAGCACAGGCATAATAGAGCATAAATATCTCTTCTTGAAGACTACTAAATCTATGGCTTTACACATTCAGGCTGTTCTTCCTCGATTTCAGTTCATTTGATCTGTGTGGAGTTTTGGAAGTAAATACTCAGGTGGAACCAAAAATGCATACAAAGTGCTGTCAATTTTCTTATTCCTAAAAATTACTAATTTGTAAGAAATTCTTGATGTGTAGAGAAAAAAATATTTTTTTATCTTAAAGTCAAATAAAATGCTGTCCCTCTGTTTAGTTAATTCCTTTGTACTTATATTAAATGGTAAGATGTAATAAAGACACTTTAACAAATGAGTTATAAATAGTTGAAGCCAACCAAACCATTTAAAATAATTTGATATCTATTTCTAGCATTACCTCTTGGGGAAAAAATGCTCAGCAAGTAACAGGAGCCAAAGTCAAAACTGAGGCACAGAACAGTGAGCTTTCTTAGCATTTTATTTTTTTAAAGTGAATTTATTGGGGTAACATTGGTTAATACAATTTTCTTGGTATTTTAAACTGATGAATATGAATTCTCTTAGAGCACTCTGTCCACATATAGGACTTGATACATGCATACCTAACTTTTATAATTCACATTTTCCCTTAAGAAACTCAAACACTGGATTCTTTTTTAAAATAATGCCATGTGCACCACTGAAAGACTATAACCCAACAAGAATAGGACCAATGCCAAAATTTCAGTATTTATTACTGTATCTCCAAAGATGAACATTTTCAAAATGTGAAAATTTAGACTTGGGCCCACTAGAGTGACTGTAGACAATTCCTTGCCACACTGGCTTTGTAGTTGTGACCCAGGGCTCCTTACTTCATTATTCCTCACATTTGGGCCTCTCCATGCTCCAGCCCATCTCCACTCTAATCCCAGAGCTCAGTGACTCATCCTCAAAAGCTGATCAGCTCACTCTCCTGGCTTAAGAGTCCACAGTGACAAAATGTTCACCCAACCCTAGTGGATCTCGTTCAAATCTCTCTGGATGGCCATATGTCCATTATCTGGCCTCCACTTCCTGCACATCCACAAGCTGACTTTATTTTCTACCATTCTCCACTAAACTTTCAACCCTAAATTTACTCCTTCACTCTGTGCACCGTTTCCCCAGGCAGCCCTCCATACATGTACACACACTTAGAGCCTGTTCAAGCCTCCCTCACCTCAAACACTTTCTCCTCCTTTCTGCTTATCTAACCCTACTCATCCAAGGTCTATTTAAGTTCCCATCTTTTCCATGAAGACTTCTCAAGTTTCTTTAGACCAGGGTTTGTCAACCTTGGCACTACTAACATTCATTGCATGGGGGCAACCCTGTGCACTGCAGGATGTTCAGCAGAATTCCTGGCCTCCATCCTCTACATGTCAGTAGCACACTTCCCAGTGTGATAACCAAATATGTCTCCAGACATTGCCAAATGTCCCCTCGGAGGGAAAGACTGCCCTTAATTGAAAATCACTACTTTGGGCCTGGGGGTAGCAAACCATGGCTCTTGGACTAAATCTCATTTGCCAACTGTTTTTGTAAATAAGGTCTATTTGAG
The DNA here is from genome assembly GCA_030015415.1 of Cynopterus sphinx. NCBI lineage: Eukaryota > Metazoa > Chordata > Mammalia > Chiroptera > Pteropodidae > Cynopterus > Cynopterus sphinx. Next base: position 9,249,447 of record CM057388.1, read on the forward strand.
ACACAGCCCTGATCATGTGTTTACATGTTGTCTAGGCTGCTTTTGTGCTACAATGGCAGAGTTGAGTAGCGGTAACAGAGATCATAGAGACCACAAGGCAGAAAATACTTACTCTCTGGCCCTTTACAGAAAAAGTGTGCTGACCCTTGCTTTAAACCACAGTGGCTTTTTGTCCCCAAACCAAACTCTACCTTTTCCTTATCACCCTTACTGTCAGCTTTGCACAATTTAGTTGTTTTCTAGAAGTGCGTGAAGCTTCAATCTCCACACCAGACAGAAGACTGGAGGAGCTGGGGTTTATGCACATGTGCACCTGTACATGCCTGGCCTGGGGCACACATCTGGCTCTGGCCCCTCTACTTGTGGCACAGATGCTTCTCCCCTTCACCTCGATTTAGGCCAGCCTGTGTACATGCTACAGGACATTTTAGGGTCTTATTCTAAACAAGTATAATGGATTCAAACAGAGCATGTGGTACATTCCAAAAACATGAATTCTGCAACTATATCTCAGGACAAAAATATGCACTTTGTGTGTGGCGGTGACATAATCTTAGAGCTTTAATCATGCTAACCTTCTGGTCAGCCCCAAACAGCCTAGCCTTCAGAGAACTGTATGATTTTTATTCTTTTTGACAACTAAAACAACTACTAGGGTTGATACTTACAGCTACTTTATATGCAGCTTCTATGTAAAAAACAAGATTCTGTATGAAGGCTACTTCATCGAGGGTGAAAATAATACGTAAACCTAGTAAAGAAAAGCAAACATTGAAGTTATATAAAGTTAAGTTGTGATGAGCGAGTTGCCAATTACAAATAACCACACTAGGAAATACATCCTTTTATTATTTTCATTTTTCTTATTAGAACATCAAAAATGAGTCTGAAGTAAGTTGTAACAATTAATGTCTAATCTCAGAAAGAGGAAGGAAGAAAGAAAGGATGGATGGACGTGTGGGCAGGCTCCATTTTTGTGTGTGCCTATAAGCAGAAGGAACTGAAAGAGAAGGTTGTGGGGTCTTCTGGTAGGCTCTTTGGATTTGAACAGAGAAGGTTCCAACAAAACAAGAATTTTAGCCCAGGGCAACCAGACACTGTCTTTATCCTTGGGTGGGCCAAAGGGTGAATACTTTCCTTCAAGGGCAGATAGGGAAAGTGGAGCCTCCAACTTTAGGAGACACCCCTGGACCTGCCCAGGGGGCTGCATCTATACACAGAAGCAGATGGTAACCTTCCCGGATTTTTGTTTGGGTCCTTGAGTGTTTAGTTGGTTAGGGTAATGCATACATTTTTTTAAGTATGAATTCTTAAAGCTGGTATGGGTATGGTAAGATATGTATTTTTACATCAATGGGGGAACTTTTAACTAGTAAACTGTTGTAAAAGCAGTTTGGCAATGTGTATGAGTAGCCTTTAAATGATATCTAACTAATGGAAGGAAGCAAATAGATGTGGGGTTAAAGTTGGTATTGCGACATTAGTTATAATAGCAAAAAAATAAAAAATAAAAAAGGAATAAAGACATAGTTAAATTAATTGCAATTTATCAACTGATGAAGTCCTGGAGAAGAAAACTTTAAGAGTGGGAATGACACTGTCTATAGATATTTCAATGGTTGAAGGTAGATCTGATTTAGGTTGGTCCAGTAACATAGGTGACAGTGACAGAAAGGAAGCTTTGGGATCAACTAGAATGATGCTAATAGAGCTGGCTCATTGACAGTCCTCATCCTGCAAATGCTCAGGAGGCTGACTCTTGGCACATCACAGAGTCAGTGCACATAATATTATAAGGAAGTATGCTTTTTCTTTGCAGAAATAGCTTATTTTGAAAACTGATCAATGTCTGGCCCCTTTCTGCCCCCTTCTGGATTGTTGCTCCCTGTACAATGGACTCAAATGGCCCTGGCTTACCAGAGGCAGTCATCTGGGCCAGGAACAGAAGGAAGAGGGAGGTGGCATCCACCTGGAGATGGCCCCACTGGTCGTCACCCACCACAGTGCTGCAGGTGGCAGTGTTGTACTTGGCATGCAGGCTGTCCTTGGTACTCTGTGTATGCTTGAACTTCTCCACTTTATCAACCTGAGGGAGAAGACAAGCAGGCTCTGTGTAGTACAAGGGCTCCTGGCTGGCAGAGGCCATATCCAGGGTCAGTTTCCTAGATGGAGACACTTTATCTGCTACCTCTGGGAGCCAAGGGGATGAAAGGCAGTAGATGTTCACTAGTGAGCACCACACAGAGGGGCTGTGCAGGGATTCTTCCTGCCTATCTCCAGAAATGTGCCAGCCCAGTGAGATTTTAAGAAGCTCTGCGGGGCAAGCAGTCAAGCCAACATATTTCCTTGTCTTGTATCCCCAACATGAGCTGTGACACAGGGTAGGCACTCAATGAGAGAGGGAGGTTAGGAGGGAAAGAGGGGAAGAAGAAGACCTGTTAAGTTGAATGGGCACATACTGAATTAGGGTGGGGATGGTATCGTAGGAATTACCTCATCTGTTGCAGACCCTAGTCTGATGTTCTGTACACAGTATGTGCTCAATAAATTGTTTTATTTAACACTCACTGAAAATACCAGTAAATAATGATCTCATTTTAAAAACTCGAAGATTTCAACACGAATAAAAAGAAACCTTATTATAAACTCAACAGAAAGAACAATAGTACATGGATTTTTAGGAGTGGCTTTTAAAAACAAAGTTTTTACCCTACCCGCATCCCCCCTTTTTTTAAAAAAAGGCATGTTCTCCTTTAGCACAGATAACTCTTTAAAAGAGAGTCTAAGAAATAGTGTCCTTTGAGTCTTTGGTTCTATAGTACAATAAAAACAGTGAAGATAATTTTAAAAGGAGAAAGTAAGCAAAATATTTTCAATTTCTCTTCATTTTGAGAATTAAAGTTCAAAACACTTTAAGAATGTAGTTGTCACCATGAAAAAGACAAAATGGCCACTCAGATGACCCACAAACACATTTGTCGTTTTCCGCCTACCTGTCTCATCATGCACTGGAGAAGACCACGCATGAGTTTCACCACATTCTGTAGAAATAAAGTGGGTTCAGTAACAAGGCCGGCTCTCCCACTCCATGAAAAGCTCACTACATAGCTGATAAGCCAGAGCTGTCTGGAGACTTTCCTGAGAAGGTAGATCCGGAACATATACAAGTATTCTGATTGTTTAGTTATTTCTACCTCTCCATCACAAAGAAACAAAATCTTGACAAAGTGACATATCTCAAATAAAAGGGTAGGACCAGATGGCACCTCTCAACTCTTAAATCCAGTGATTCCTAACTGATATTTCAGCAAGACAATTGTATAAGCCTAGTATGCTGGAGCTTTATGGCGCAATTCTCAGTAATTTATTTTTGTTCTGCTGAGGAAGGATTAAATCCATAATGCCTGCCCCAAAGTAATGCAGCTTTGTGCCAAAATAGCCATTTGTGACACCATTACTAGACTATTGAGTAAAAAGTTCTTACAACATGCAAGTAGCTGCCAAGGTTTCTTAAGACTGTGTATTGCAACAAATTATTATAATTCTTCTTATTATAAATAACACTGTGATAAGCAGACACTATGTCCAGTCATGTACAAAACATTTTAGCTGAATTCTAATTCTTGCAATGACCTTATGAGGTGGGTGTTATTATCACCCCACCTTATAGATGAGGAACCAGAGGCTGAGAGAGAGGACATTACTAAAGTCTCCCAGCTGGCAGCAGGTGGAGCAAGGACAGAGCCCAGGCTATCTGACTCCAGAGTTTGAGCTCTTAGTCAATACATTATGTGGCTTTCCTTTCCTCCACAATTCAGGCCCAGTGAAAGAATGCTCTTAATATGTCCTATTAAAAGCACTATAAAATTACTTCTCAAATGGCTGGAGAATGGGATATTTTGTAGATCAAAGCAGCCTGGCTGAAAGAAGCTCCCACCCAGGGCCATGGGCATCTCACTTTGTCATATATTCTTTTGAGGCAGAAAATGTTACCTCATAAATAGAGGTATAATTAATGTTGTTATAATTAACGCTTTCTATAGTGTATAGCATAAACATTTGTTAATTTGACTTCCCTTCAAATAAAGAAAAGTAAACTTTCCATTATGAAGAATCAGAATGGTCCCCAACTGGGGGTGACATTACCATCCCCCAGGGGGGAGCATCTGAAAATGTGGAGGTGGAGTCATTTTTACTGTCACCATGATGGGGGTGGGGGCTACTGGCATTTAGTAAGGACCAAGAACCCTTAGAGTCCTACAATGAATGGGACAGTCTCACACCATTTTAACTGTACTGCCTAAACCCCAAATGCAATAGTGTCCTTGTTGAAGATCACTGGAAAACCTCACGTTATTTTCCATAATCAAGGGAGATGTCTCCTTTAGTTATTAACCACACTCAAGAAATCAAACAAGTAGCCTCGGTGCCTTGCTATTGTCAGTTACTGAGCAGCAAATCTAGTCAGTTCTAACCTGGATCAGAAACTGCTTACAGGCTTACAGAAAAGAGAGAGAGAGAGAGAGAGAGAGAGAGAGAGAGAGAGAGAGAGAGAGAGAGAGAGAGAGAGATGCGCACAGGCATGGCTAGCTATAGTCCAATTTTGTATCAAAGGGGGATGAGAAGTTTGGAGGACACTGTCATCAAATTATTAGACTATTAAACAAATGATTAGCTTACATAATAGCCATTCTGCTCCTTGGAGGAGCATTCAATGCTTGCTGTAGGCATTTAAAAAACTACCCATTCTTGCCTTACCTTTAACATTATGCAACTTCACACCTCATACTCAGCACATTAGTCAAATCCAAACTGTCCTTCCCTTGCCCCCACAGACAGTCCTCCTCTTATAGCCTCCATACTGTTCTAACAGCTGCCTGTCACTCATACTCACTTTGGTTGCTATAAACAAGCATAGATTGGGCCGTAAGAACTCTCCCAGGACTTTATGGCCCACTGTCTATGAGGGCCAATAAGGAATGTATGAATCAAAGATACATCTCAAAGTTTCTCATGCCAAGAAAACTATACTTTCATGTGTCAATGCTCCCTACTTCAATGCTATCACTCAAAACATTCTGAAAACAGATTCTGTGCTCAGAAACAGATTATTTTCTTATATACTCAGTGATGGCAAATCTTTCCTTTGGTGGGTATTTTGGTTTCTGATTTTAGAAAACAATAAAAGGACTTCATTGTGTTGTGTGGTAACATAGGCATGCAAATTGGACAACACAAATGTGGTTCAAAATTACAGGTTGACTATAAATGAATAAGGCTGCTTTGGAATGACTTAAACCAGAAAGGCATTTTTAATGTAATTCCAAAAATGTTTTAAGCAGTGGCAACACTGATTGGATAAGTATCCTTTTAACATGACTACTCTGAAAGGAGCACATACTTTGGAATTTGTAGTTCTGGTGTATCGACTTTTAAAAAACAATCATAATAGTTTATATAATCCCATATATAAAATTGACAGAACATGTGTGGGAAAAGGTAGCTAGTTAGAAATTTAGGTGGTTTATTTTCCTATTCGGGGTGATTTTTGTTTACTTTTCTTTTGGAGGGAAAAATCTCAAAGAGAAAGACAAATGAGAGGCTGAGACCACCTAAGTGTCTCCCCAAAATATTCTATAGCAGAAATGGAAGCGATACCTGCATTGAACTGTTCTACACACATAGCTACTTCCTCTTGGCTTTTCAATTCAAGGAAAAGGAGCTGAGAGGCTGAGACATGGCTACCAGTCAGCATTACCTGCTCCAGCTCATAGGCCTTGGCCTTGTCCTCGTCACGGTCGGCATTCTTGCGGTAGGCCATACCCAGGCCCCACACAGCCAGGATGCTGTAGATGTTATCCCGCACCCAGGCATCCTTCTGTTCATGACTGGCAGAAAGCAGCCCTGTGACAGGATTCTATTAGAGAAGAAACACAAAATAACTCAGCACCACCTTGACCCAGCTCTTGGGCAATGAATGCTTGCCCTCAGGGGGCACAACAAGGGCTGGGATGAGAAGTGAAGAGACAAAGTTCTAGTTCTTGCTCTGCTATTGATGGTGTGATCTTGGACAAGAAGTGACATCACTAAGGCATTCTCTAAGAAACCTTTAACTTTGAAGTTCTTGTTCTTTTGCTTTCAGACCAGACCACACTGTTGGAAGTGACAAAGAGAAAAAGCTGACAAGACTTATAAAACTGTGCACCGTGGCTTTGGGTCTTCTTCTGCCTTCATGTCTCCATACCAGTTGGTAAAGCATTGAACTTGGGAGTGGGACCTATTCTAGATCTGTCTGCTCAGGGAAGCTCCCTACCCTTTCTGGGCCTTAGCTGCCTCATTTGTAATCCTAACACTTCATGTGCCTAAAAAGGATACTCTGAGCAAAAGGACATTGGAGGTTTTATTTAGCTTGATATCACCAGTATTTAAAAGGGTAGCCGAGTCATTAAAAAGTGTATATGATGTTTGTAACAGCATTATTCATAATAGTCCAAAAGAAGAAACAACCCAAATGTCCATCAGCAGACAGATAAACAAAATGTAGTCTATATAATGAAATATTATTCAGCAACCAAAAGAATGAAATACTGATAGGTGCTACAGTATGAATGATCCTTGAAAACAATATGCTAAGGAAAAGAAGACTGTCACAAATTACGAAATGGTGTATGATTCCATCTGTATGGAATGTCCATAATAGGTAAACCTATAGAGATAAAAAGATTAGCAGTTGTCTAGGGCTGGATGTGGGGGTATAGTGGGAGAAAATGGGGAGTGATGATAGCTAGCAGATTCTATCCCCTTTTTCTGAATGATGAAAACGTTCTAAAATTGATTGTAGTGAAGATGCACAACTCTGTGAATATAATAAAACCATTAAATTGTACACTTTAAAAAGATGAGTTATATGTAAGTAAATTATATCTCAATAAAGCCATTTTTTAAAAAGCCGGTTCTAATAAACTCTGTACCTGGAAATAAAATAGATAAGATAGGAAAAGAGTCACATAAAGATAAAGGTTCTGCTGATTTTTCCTGAAAATATGCAAAGAAATATGTATCTAATAAAATATATTATAACATTCAGAGCCTTGCCAGCTTAAAAAATGTGTTACTCGAAATGATATCAAATCATTCATAAGAGGGCTCATAAAAGAACTCTGTTGGGTAGTTTCAAAGTGAAACTGCCCAGGTTATTAGGTAAAACAAACAAAAACACTGGCATTGTTTCAAATGACCCCACCTACAGAACATTTAACTCTCTCCTTTAACTAAACACCTAAAACTCAACTGATACTGCCTTTAGGGGCAACAGCACTCAGTGTATTGACACAGTCCTACAGCCAACAACTACAAATCAATGATTTTAAAGTCAGCTGGAACTGAAGTCTAGGGATGGCTGAGCGAAGGTCCAAGTCCTATTCTAATAGTGGACTACTGGAGTTCCTTAAAAAACAAAACAAAACAAAATAAACAACAACAACAAAAAACCACTATGCACCAACCCCAGGACAGGAAATCATCAGGAGACCCAGAGAAAGAACTCAGTCCCTTTCGGGCATACCCATCAACCATGAATCCATTGAGACAGCCTTCTGATGACACAGCAGTGACTGCTTGCACATAGAGCCAAGTGTGGTTTGGATTATGAAATGTCACTGTCAACTGAAAGTAACCTCTTTGATTCTCTAGTTTGGGTTTAACTGGTGAAGTGGATTAGTTCATTCTCACCCAGAGGTAGACTGTCTGAACCCTGTGTTACACTCTAGAGAAGCTGTCTGGGGTTTTGGAGATCCCCATATTTAAAACTGCATGTGAGAGCCATGTTAAATTGGTGTGCTATTACACTCAGCAAAAAGAAATACTGTTATGGACTGAATAGTATGTCTCCCCAAAATTCATATGTTGAAATCTAATTCCCAGTGTGATGGTACCTGAAGGTGGGGCCTTTTGGAGGTGATCAGATCATGAAGGTAGGGACCTCATGAATGGAACGAGTGTCCTTACAAGGACAGGTCAGAGAGCCAGCTTGCTCTCTTTCTGCCATGTGAGGATGCAACAAGAAGTTAGCTATCTGCAACCCAGAAGAGGGCTCTCACCAGAACCTGACCATGTTGATGAACTGATGTCAGAATACCCAGCCCCTAAACCTGAGATATAAATTTCTGTTGTTTAAGCCAGCCAGTTTGTGGTATTTCGTTAGAGCAGCCCATGCTGACAAAGACTTGCTTCTCTCTTTAAGTCTATATATTTTTTTAAAAAAATACATTGTATGGGAAAAAGATGTGGGAAGTTTCATTTTGATGTGATTCATAAAAACTGAAATGACCACAGATTGGGAGATACTCTGAAGTTCCCAGCCTGCTGTCCCTTCTTATAAGGATGACCTGTGGTTTTTGTCTTTGAGTTATTCTTACTTAGAGGTGGATTATACCGCATCAGCTGCATTCTCACTCACTTATTTTTGTGAATGTCCTAACCAGTCTCTCTCTTTAGAGCTCTGTTGTCTTCTGCTTACATTAGCTATCTAAATAGAGAGAGAACAAAAGGCCTCCAGATCTGATGTAATTTCCCAAGCTAAACACAAACAGCCAAATTGTAGAAAGCAGGAAGAAGGTAGATATATTTGTCCAGATTAAGCCTATGGTTTCAGATATGTCATTTTAGCCATATGCTACTTTCTAATCTTTTAAAAATATAATTTGATTATATCATTGTCTGCATATAACCTTCAATGTATTAAGAGCACAGTTTCTGGAACAGACTGTCTGCATTCAGAGCTCTATACCACAATCTAGCTGTGATTGGGCAAATTATTTTAGTGTCTCTATTTATCAAATGGGGGTTAGAACAGTACCTAGGCCCCACGGGGTTGTTTGTGAGGATTAAATGAATTAATTCATATCAAACATTTTAGACTGTGTCTGGCACAAATCGGCACTCAATAACTGTAAACCATATTAATATTATTGACCTATTTGAACAGATTTCATTTACACTACTTCTTTTTCATATACTTATTTCAGGAAATCTGATGAATAGATGGTTAGGGGAAGAATCTGCACATTAGCTTGATGTAACCATCATTACTTTTATTAGGAAAAAATAATGCCTGGGTGTCCTCTTTTATTTTTAATACTGCTAATGGATGTATTTTATCCCATTGATATGGTTCAGACAAAAACTCTGATAACTCTCCACCCTCTCCACCCCCATGGCTTTGCCATTCCCCTTCTTTAGCCCTGAATTTTGCTCATTTATATAAATTTTCTTTGTTTTATTATACTAAAATCTGTGTACTTCACCTGAAAAAAAAATGAATATCAGTACAAATTCTGTGATAAGAGCCGCTCTACCACGCCACAATGATTTCCTGAGGTGACAGGTGTGGGGCCATAAAGGAAGAGGATGAGACAGAGCTCAGTCAATGGCAGCAGCAAGAATAGGTATGAAGAGGCAACAGTAGTGGCCCAATGCAGTCAGAGGAGATGGCATAGACCTGTACTGAGACTTAGTGCCCCTGCTGCAAGGGGAGTGACAATGACATCCTCAAACTCTAGGAAAAGAGGTCCAAGACAGATGAGCCTAACAAGTTGTGTTTCAACAAGGGCAAGGGGCCAACAACTGTACAGTTTGTCCTTTAACTCCAGTCATTTTCTGGCTCCTCTTTCCTTCTCTACCACTCCTTCATTTCTAATTTAGGAAAGGGCCCTTCTTGGCTCCTGTTTATGAGAAAAAAGGGTGGGGCTCTAAAATCTAGAATGGATTGGGCCCAGGACTTGGCCCCTATGCTATGGTAACAGACGACACTAAAATCTCGGTGGCTTATAACAAATGTTTATTTCTTGTGTCCATCCCTGGTCAGCTGTGGTTCTGCTCTGCTTTCTTTCATGTGTAAACCAAAGGAACCAGGCTACTAGAGCAGCCTGTACCCAAAACACTGCCCATCTCATGGCAGAGAAGAGGAAAGACACATCTGACCACGAGCTGTTTCTTAAGGCTACTGGTCAGAACTCACATGTATCACTTCCTTCCTCATCTTACTGGCAAGAGCAAGTCACATGGTCATCCCTGAATTCAATAGCGTAGAGACGTAGAATCTTTCCCCACATGAGAAGCAATAATTGTGAACAACTAAGTTGTCATGGTGATCTACCTGCCAACCGCGATCAGAGATTAAGAATGTGATTAACCACTGGCATTTTTCTTTTTGGCTGATAAAAGAATATTAAAGTTATTAACTGAAATTCTTATTCTTTAGGGTAGGGGGAAGAGGGACAGGAATTGAGATATTGATATCAGACAAAGTAGATTTGCAGCAAAAAAAATTACCAGAGATACAGAGGGCTGTTACATAATAATGAACAGGTTAGTTTACCAGAAGATATACCAATCCTAAAAATGTATGTACCTAACAAGAGGCAAAGAGACACACAGTAAGTAGAACATAATAGAGTCCAGAAATAGATCCACACAAATATGACAAATTGAATTTTGATAAAGAGAGAAAGGACAACCTTTTTAATAAATGATGTTGGAATAACTGGACATTCATATGCAAGAAAATGAATCTCAATCTAAATCTCACAACTTGTACAAAAATTGATGAAAAATGGATCACATATCTAAATGTAAAATGTAAACCTATAAAACTTTTTTATAAGAAAGCATAGAAGAAAAATCTTCATGACCTAGAGTTAGGCAGAATTAACTAGTCATCGAAGAAAAATCGATAATCTGGGCTTTATCAAAACTAAAAATTTGTACTCTGTGAAAGACATTGTTAAGAGATTAAAAAAAAAAAAACAAGCTACAGACTGAGAAAAGCTATTTGCAAATCACATATTCAACAAAGGAACTGCATCCAGATTACATAAAGAACTCTCAAAACTCAACAGTAAGAAAACAAACAATCCAATTTAAAAACTGGTAAAACAAACAAAAACAAAAACTAAAAAACAAAAGCAACTGAAACAGACACTTCACCGAAAAGGATATATGGATAAGAAATAGGCATATAAAAAGGTCAACATCATTAGCTATTAAGGAAATGCAAATTAAAACCACAATGAGATATCACTAACATAAAAAATACTGCCAATATTAATTGCTAGCATGGGTGTAAGCCACTGAAATCCTCAAATGTTGCTGTTGGGAATGCAAAATGGTGCTGTCACTCTAGAAAACAGTTGGACAGTTTCTAATAAAGTTGAAAATACACTAACCCTACAAGCCAGCAATCCTGCTCCTAGGTATTTACCCTAGAGAAATTAAGATCTCTACATGAATGTTTAAAGCAGTTAAATTCATAACTGCCAAAAATTAGAAACAACTCAAGTGTTCTTCAGTGGGCGAATAGATAAACACAGTGGTAATACCCATAGAATAACTTTACTCAATAATGAAAAACAATTACTGATACACACAACTTGGATGAATCTCACAGACATTATGCTAAGTGAAAGAAGTCCCTCTCAAAGGTTACATACCATATGATTCCACTTACATGACATTCTTGAAAAGACAAAACTATAACAATGGAGAAAAAAATGTATTGATTTGTCACTTGTTTTTTTTAGAAAACAGCTTTATTGAGATACAATTCACATACCACACTTTTAACCCATTTAAAAGATACAATTCAACCTTTTTGCTCATCACAGATTTATGCAAACATCACCCCCAAAAGAAACCCCATACCTATTAGCAGTCACCTCCTATCTGTCCTTGACACCCAATCCTCCAGCCCTAGGGAAGCACTAATCTACTTTCTATCTCTATAGATTTGCCTGTTCTGGACATTTCATATAAATGGAATCATGCAATAAGTGGTCTTTTGTGACTGGCTTCTTTCACCTAGAATAATGTTTTTCAGATCCATCAACATTGTAGATGTATCAGTATTTCATCCCTTTTTATTTAAATAATATTCCATTGTATGGACACATCACATTTTGTGTTTCCATTCATTAGGTGATGGACATTTTGGTTGTTTCCACTTTTTGGATATTATAAATAATGCTGCTATGGAAATTCACGTACAAATTTTTGTGTGAATGTGTGTTTTCAGTTCTCTTGGATCTATACCTAGGAGTAGAATTGCTGGGTTATATGGAAACTATAACATTTTGAGGAACTACAAAACTGTTTTCCAAGGCAGCCATGCAATTTTACATGCATGTAAAATGTATAGAATTTTAAAATATATGTAAAATACATTTTACACATATGAGGGTTCCAATTTCTTCCTGTTCCCACCAAAACCTGTTATTTGTCTTTTTATTTTTTTTAATTTGTTTCCTCTGACAAGATACAAGACAAACACCAAATTTGCTTGAGTTTTAAAAGGTTATTTCCTTTGCCCCACTTGAATGACCAATAGAGACATAAGTCCAATTGGCAAAGTGAAAAGGGGGTGTATTATCCATCTTTTTGATTGTAGCTATAATAGTAGGCGTGAAATAATATTTCATCGTTTTGGTTTACATTTCCTTGATAGCTTATGATATTGGGCATATTTTCATGTGTTTATTGATCATTGGTTTATCTTTACTGGAGGAATATCTATTTAGATCATTTCCCAACTTTTAAATTGGGTTACTTATCTTTTAAATACTGAGTTGTAAGAGTTCTTCATGTATACTTGAATCATGTCTCTTAACATGTATATGATTTCCAAATACTTTCTCCCATTCGGTGGGTTGTCTTTTCACTCTCTTTTTAATTTTTGATGAAGTCCAATTTGTCTATATTTTTTTGTTGTTGTTTGTGTTTTTGATATTGTACTAAGGAGGCTCTGCTTACCCCCAAATAAGGAAGATTCATTGTTATGTTTTCTTCTAAGAGTTTTAAGAGTTTAGCTCTTATATTTAGGCTAATTCTGTATATAGTATAAGGAAGGGATCTAACTTCATTCTCTTTAGTATGTGGATATCCAATTGTCCCAGAGCATTTGTTGAAAAGAGGATTCTTTCCCCCATTCAATTGTCTTGGCACCCTTGTGGAAAATCAATGGTTTTATTTCTGAACTCTCAATTCTGTTCCATTCTGTTCCATCATCTGTATATCTATCATTATGCCAGTACCATGTTGTCTTAATTACTGTTAGCTTTCTAGTAAGTTTTGAAATCAGGAAGTGGGAGTACTCAACTTTGTTGTTCTTTTTCAAGATTATTTCGACAATTCTGGGTTCCTTGCATTTTCATAGGCATTTTAAGATCAGCTAGTTGATTTCTGCAAAAAGCAGCTGGGATCTTGATAGATTGTGTCGAATCTCTAGATCAGTTTGGGGAATAATAACATCTGAACCATACTAAGTCTTCTGATCCATAAAAATGGGATAGCTTTCTGGGACAATTGTAAATATTATTTCCATGTGTTAATCTTGCTAAGGGTAAAGTCTGTCTATTTTGTTTACCATTTCAACCCAAGATTCTGGCCCAGTTAGGTGCTAAATAAATAAATAAATAAATAAGCAAATATAAAGGTTATATTTTTACTGATTTATAGCCTGAAATATCTTTCCAAAGATGCTAAAAGTATAGATGTTATCTATATATATTTGCATTATGCACAGCAAATATAAGTAATTTTCTCTTTAAGAATGCTTGTTTTACTATTCTGCACATTCTTCTGTTCAGTCGTCAGGAAACCCTAAAGAAGCAAGTAAGGCACGTACAGCATGAACCTTAGGAATGATTCAAACAGGAAGTAAAGGCTCATATTTGCTTTAAAAGTCGAAAAGTGAATAAAACGGGGAGCAGTTTCAAAAACAGAAAATGGCTTGTTGCTAGGCTCAGAGAAGAGATGGGTGAAATAGAGAGTAACATTATAGGATGGGGCAAAATTTAAAAAGGCAAAACAGAGGGCAGTTAACTTCAGTGAAGGTAGGAGGCACAATGATAGAGGGTGAATGGAGAAGATAGGGTTCATGAGTCTCTAGGGTGGTGTGTGCATAGTTTAAACACATATTCAACATTATAATTATCTACTTGGAAAATGAAAAAGTAAAAGCTAACATCTTCATAGTCTTCATCATACAGGCTCAAGAAATACTTCTACAGTCTTCTTGGCTGGTGGCAATACAAAGATGATTCTCAGATAAAATAGGGGATGGGGCAGATTTTAACAATAGAAGAGAGCAGAGATGCTGAAATGGTGACATCTACTGCTTCTTAGAGGGTGTGAGCATGTGAGGGGTGGGGCATGTACTGGCTGCAAAGTAGATGCTGAGCCAATACTAGAATAGCAGAATGCTTTTAGAGTTGGACAATAAGTTGAAAGAAACTAGACAGAACTCAACAAGAATTTATTCATTGGGCTCACATGCTTAATAAAAGCCTGCTGAGCTAATTTTATTAGCTATCACTCCCACACATTTGAGTTGACTCAGCTTGCTATGCACATACACTCCCTGCAACCAGGGCCCCAACAAATCTTTAAGCAGAGCCTGTTCTCTCTTTTCCAAATCAACCCTACACTCATCCCAGCAGCTACTCTGTGACCCAGTCACATTTTGCTTGAATACTTAGGTATAAGAAATTTCAACTATATGACACTGACTGCAAATTTTTTTTTGACTGCAAGTTTTAACAGCAAACTACCAATGGCATGTGAGTGGATACCAAAAAGCCAACGCTGTGTTATTGGAAGTAGAGTTTTCAGAATAAGGGAAATGACAATCTCACCGAACTGCCAGTCTGGCAGAACACAGCTGGCGTATCTTGTCACCGACAAGCACCATGTCCTAAAACGGATATTCACTACCTGGAACATACCCAGAGGGTGATTGGGACTATGACAAGGCTAAAAGCCACATCTCATGGGAACAAGAAAAGAAGATGGGTGTTCAGCGAGGGCTTAAGGGAGAACAAGTTAACATCTTCAAAGAGCTGAAAGGTTGTCCTCTGAAAGAGGGATTCGATTTTTTAGGCTATTAAACTCAAGTCAGATTTTAACTCAAGTAAGAACTTCCTAACATTTAGAATGTTCCAAATAGAATGAACAGGGTTGTAGGTAATGCAGGCTCAGTCTCTGGCATTATTTTGGCAGAAGACCCCAAAGGCCATCCCAAACAGGAAGTATAATATAGAACATAGTGGTAAAAGGCAGGGACCCTACTGTCTGTAAGACACACCTGGGTTTAAATCTCTATGCCACTTACTAGCTATGTGATCTTGGGCAAATCACTTAGTTTCTCTAGGCATCAGTTTCCCTTTCTATAAAAATGAGGATTCAAAGCAGATTGGAGAGCATGGGCACCCTTGGGCCCTTCGCTTCATCACTGCCCTAATGGAAATGCTGTTGCCTCTGCCTGCCCAGCACCTGCTTCCCCTTTTTCTGGTAATGGCCGATCACTTATGTTGCTCTGACTCAATGTAATTCTGGTGGGGCTGACCCATCCTTACCTGTCTCCTGGTCCTGGCCCAAGCTGCAGGGAAGGACATGTGACCCAGGCCTGGACAATTGGGGCACAGTTTAGGGGTGAACATGCAACCCAGACTGGACCATCTGAGAACCATTCTCAGTCAGGAGTTTCACTGGGACCATTATAGGAAAAGCTTTCTTTCTGTGGAGACCACCACTCTAGAAGTAATATAAGCCCACTACAAGTCAAACGAGGCCAAGCAATGAAAAGAGACATACTCGATCATTTGAGCTCCAGGATTCATCCATGCCTGAATCCAGAACAATACCCTGGACTTTTTAGTTATTTGAACAATAAATTATCTTTTGTTCTTAAAGGCTGTTTGAGGTAGGTTTTCACAACTGAAGGAATCCCGACAAATACAACTACGAATGCTTATATGGCTACTATTAAAGTCATCCGAGATTGAGGTAATATTAATGCAAAAAATATATGCTAGAATGTAGCACCAAACTACTTAACATTTTACAATTTGTTGCTGGAGGGCACAGAGATGAACACTGTCATCTTTACACCAAAAATGGCACAAAGAATATAAATTCCCTCTTCCCCTACCTATGCCTCATGAAAAATTGGAATAGCTCCTTACTGATCTCCTTGCCTCTAGTACTGGTTCCTTCAATCCATGCTCCACAAAGGGAGATCACAGAAAGATTTAGAATTCACTGCCCTGCTCAGAATTCTCCAATTCTACAAGATAGAATCTAAGTCCCTTAGACTGCCATACGAGGCCCAACATGTGTGGGCTCTTCCTCTCATACCCAGCCTAATTAGCAGACACTCCCTCCTCAGTCCCCCAGAAAACCTGAATGAATGTTTCCTGCACACATTCTGCTCTTGTACTTCTGGGCCTGTGCACACTCTCTTCTGCCTGTAATGCCTTTCCTGCAATCGCCTCTCCTTCATAGACTCCCAACTCTGTGAAGCCTCTCCCTTGAGCTCCCTTTCTTATGCTGCATGAAACAGAAGTCAGGAGCCTCCAGCTAACCCCTACCCTCCCATCATTCTTCCTTTGGATTACGGATGGATAAGTACATGTCACTGCCTTGCTCAGTTCCAAGGGAGGGAAGTATAGTTCAATTATTCAAATAAAATACCCAGAAGAGACTAGAATAAATGTTGAAAATACATGATAACTCACCATCACCCCCCAACTGCCCCCATGTTGGTAAAGCAAAAAAATAGAGAGTAAAAAATTCTATTATAACTCTAAAAACTGGTTAAATATATTTGTTGTACTGGGGTTTTGTTCTAGCAACTACCACTTAAAATATTAAAGGGGATGGGAAAGGGCAATGATTTGGACTTAAAATGTTTTTTAAAGAGGGAATTACAATACCATTTATTTTAAAATGATTGCATCTGTAATTGAGACTACTGGTTGTTTGAGTAATGCTTTATTTTTCCATTAGTCTAAAAGATAGGTTTTGTACAATTTGATATGTAAATCTCAGGTACTCAGAGAATAATGTTGAAAATTTAAGCTCTAACACATAAGAGCCTCATGTTTTACCTAAGGAGATCGATCACAGGTATGCAATTCTCACTTTCAAATGATGTCTTTTCCTAAATTGCTGCTTATTAGATTCCCCACTCTGAGTTTACAAAATAATGCACAAGCTGCAAGCTGTCCTGGGCCTAGGCATTTGTTCCATCTCCCATAACTGAATGATAGCTTATAGTAGAAGCCAAGCATGGCAGGCATCCATTTCATTCCAGCTTTGTTCCAGCTTCGTTTAAGATCCTAATGCTCAACTTAAAATGTTCTTTGAACTCACAGAACTCACAGAAATCATTCTGGGCCCCTTAGCTATAATCAAATATGCAAATGAATTTACCACTCTCTTGACATTTTAATTCTTTGCTTCTCTTGCCAATTCCTGTAGTAAGGCGGGGGATTGCTGTGATGTCAGTCCTTAGCCTGGTATTGTGGAAACTTACAGAGAACATTCAAATGCAGTGGGACTGTCAATATCCTCCTGGCCGACACCTGAAGTTTGAGGAATCAAGGGATACTGGGTGCTAATAACCTTTCACTGAAACAAGAAAATTGTGGGTGTCGCAATTTTATATTAGATAGACATTTATTCCATTAGGTTTGGGTTCATAGCACAGAGGCATCATATTTCACTCTGTATCTGGGCTCTCCAGGGGATTTCTTAGAGCTCCGATATGGGACAGGGACATGGAGGTCCATGAGATTTCCAGAACTTTTGTGTGAGCATTTTTCTCAGGAAAGGATAGGATATTCAGCCTTTAACAAATTCTCAAATGGGTCTGCAACCCATTTGATTCAGAACCACTTCTATGAAGTATTTTATGAACATTAATTATATTCCCCTACCCATTGTGAGACAGATGTGATATTTATTTCACTCTATTTTGTGAGGCAGCTACATCTCCACTCCTCTGGCTTGTTTCTTCCAAGACAGAGTGCTTATCAGGAAGCTGTCAGCTCACCAGAAGGATGAACTTGAAAAAGGTCCCCTCTCGTATGGAATTCTTTAACTTAGGAGACTAAGGGATCTGACTAGATGATCTTTTGGATCCCTGCAAAAGAAACAATTCTAAATTTCTCCCTTGTAATAGGTTATTATAGTCCTCTATTTGTAAATGGACGATTCAAGAATATTTTTTCATTGTATGATTTAAATGTTTCTATCTGGTGCTAAAATATTTATAAGCTATTCTGAAAAGCACAGCAAAATCCCTCCTCTGGGCTCTGACTCTCTCCTGTATGTGGAGGTTCCTGTGTGTACAAGGTTAAATCTGATTTTCTCTTGTCAACCTGCCTCCTGCTGATTTGATTATTTGGCCAGCAGAAAAGAACCAGAGGAGGGAATGAGGGATTTTCTCCCTTCCCCTCAAGTGATTTTTCTCAAACATTATTCAGATGCCACTCATCTGCTCAAAACCCTCTCATGGCTTCCCATCCCACTCAGAATAAAAGCCAAATTCCTTCTCCCTCGAAGATAAATGGACAAATAAACCTCTAAATGTTCTATGGTCCTAGTCTGTAAACTCATCTTGGACTAGGATTTTTTTTTTGACTCATTCAATTGAATGGTTATAGGCCTCATTAAGATTTCATTTTTTCTTGAGTTAACATTGGTAACATTTATCTAGGAAACTGTCTATATTGTTAAATTTACTGCCCAAACTATTCATAGTATTTTTTCATTTTCTCCTAATATTGTCTATTTGTCCCTCCTCTTCCATCATCATGACAGTGTACCTATTTATTAATCTTTTCTAAAAAACAGCTTTTGGTGAATTATCCTTTTATCATTTAGTAATAACATTAGTAATAACATTCTTTATTTCTAATAATATATATTTTTAAATTTCAAAATCTATTTGATGTTAGTATAGTTACAATAATTACTTTTCAGTGAGCATTTGCCTAGGACATCTTGTCCTGCTAAATTACTTTCAACCTTTCAGTATCTTCTGTTTTAGGTTTTGTCTCCTGTAAACCACATGGAGCTTTCAAAACAAAATTTCTATTCTCTGGCTAATCTAAGAATTTACACTTATTATGATTACTAATATAAGTGGACTTATTTGCATCTTCTTGTTTTGTCCGTTATGTTTACTATGTTTCGCTTTTTACTTCTCTCCCCCAAGCACTCTTTTCCTTCCTTCTCTTGGAGTGATCAAATTTTCTTTGTTTCTCCAAAACTTACATATTCCATTTATATTACTTTAACGGTAATGTTTAAATATGAACTCCTGACTGAAAATATATAGTACCCCTATCCTCCTTAACATGATAAGGGCCTTAGAATGCTTTAACTCTAGTCTCCTCCCATTCTTCTGCCACATTATTACTTCCCATTATTTAATTATATCTTTGTTAATCTTCACCCCCAAATTAGTTATTATTATTATTACTATTTGTTCCATTGCTCTATGTTTTAGTTATCCCATTAT
Source organism: Cynopterus sphinx (assembly GCA_030015415.1). Taxonomy (NCBI): domain Eukaryota; kingdom Metazoa; phylum Chordata; class Mammalia; order Chiroptera; family Pteropodidae; genus Cynopterus; species Cynopterus sphinx. The sequence continues at coordinate 9,268,807 of CM057388.1, forward strand.
TCTCATTTTAAATTTCATTGCCATTAAATATCCTGGTCTCTTAACCATCTGCTTTTTATACCAAATAATCTGCAGTTACAGTGAACACTGCCTCGATCATTATTTTTCTATCTGATCCATATTCTCTTATCACCACTTTGTACTTAACACTTGTATGAATGATCTCTCAAACAGAGCTGATATTGAAGAAATGCACAAAGTTAGTGTTTCTTATCTGGGCCAAAATAAATCTAGGAATTGCTTTTTTCTTAAGTCAATGAATATTTGAAATACTTCATAGACTACATATTTATTCTCTCTATATATATAAAATCAAGCCTGCAAAAGGACCCTTTTATAAACATAGCTCTTTCCTTCTTTGCCTTGAAGATTCAGCAAGTATATTTAGCAAATGACTAATGGAAGAAAATATTCTCTTTCACAGATACAGGAAAAGGAATTAGTTGACATGCTAGTTGATATGAACAAACTATTTCCTCTCATAGAAGAATGATAATTAGTTTGAGATATTTAATAGTGAATGATTTCTAACAAGTGAAATCCATGTAAGTTGATCTTGATTTAAAAAGCAAATCGGCAACAGAGTTCAGAGCTTGTACCAGCTAACATTGAAAAATGCTTCATAAACATCTGGACATATCTACAGTAGATGGGGAGATTGAGCACAAACTTAAGAAACCATTGTTGCAACTCATTCATTTTTTTACTGTAGTAAAAATATGCATAACATAAAACTACTCAATCATTTTTATAGAGTGGTTAGGTTAAGTGATGTGCCTAAGATCACTCAGAAAAGGTGATTAAGCCCTAAATGGGTTAGGGCTATACTACTGTGAAGACTAGTTGTTGGGGCAGGATGGGTGCAGGGTGAGAGAAGGTGGGAAAGTAGGATACTACACGTGCAGGCTCGTGAGATTTCCCAGCAGAACCATTTGTGGAGTATTCCCAGCAGAGCTTGACAGTGCAGCCAGGAAGAGGGAAAGAGGGCAAACATGAAAGCTTCTCACCAGCTACCCCCAAAATAAATATGACTGAAGGCTCAGACAACTTTTTAATCATTAAAATGTTAGAGAGGAAAGTCCAATGCTACAAATTTGCTTTAATGAAAAGATAGTTCTTTTGCCCTTGAGGGATGGCAAGCCTAGATCAATAGCTAGGTCATTAGGATGGCTTAGAGCCTGTAGGAAGTACTTTATCACCAAGGACTTAAGGGTACCTTTCATTTGCCTGGAGCACTGCTTGATGCAAAAGGAACAAAAATAACGGGGTCTCTATGATTAAGGATCTCATCACATCCATGGGAGACATAATTATGTTCAAAGACCAGAAAGCAATTAGTAGCTGGATCTGGACCTTCAGGAAAGGGAGATCAAGGGCCTGGGTGGTGAGGCAAGGACATGTGGCTTGGGTATGTATGGCCTATATCAAAGTCATAACACCTCCAAGAGCACTCACTACTTACTGATTGCCTACTTGATGCCAGACAAACACACTGGGCACTAATTTTTTTCTTTGCAATACTTCAGTGGGGGCAGGTGTTATTTTTTACAGATGACAGCATGAACTCACAGAAGTTGAGTGAATACATGTCATTCGAGGCAGAGCTAGGGATTTAAACCTAGGAGCCAAGCTTCATCAGTTCTCCTTAAAGTCCCTTCCATCACAGTAATGAAGGGAAAGGCCTTTCGTTGGATTTTAAAACTTTGTATATGTAATTATATTTGAAAGAGAAAGGAAAAATAACCTCCATTCATCTGCCTACTCCTTCAGTTCTCACCTTGAACATCATCTCTTTCAGGACTCCTCCCTTGCTCTGCAAACTGGGCTCAACTCCCAAAAAAAGAACCAACAATCCTTCACGTGCAAATTCAAAAGCCAATAAGCTCTGAAAATTTTAAGTGTTTTCATAAGCTCATTGGTGGCAAAAGATGACCTGAACTGATGTGAAATTATTTTCAGTCTTTACTTTTCCTACTCAGTGTGGATATTTATATTCTGATGTGGAAATAATAACATGTTTGATTAAGTGGAGCTGTCGAGACTCCACTGCAGTCATTATAGAATGCACATGTGTATTACCTTTCTAAAATCCAAACATTTCTGACTTGGAAACACATCTAGATCCAGGGGTTTCAGACAAGGGACTCTGGACCCTATGCATAAATCTCACTGCACTACAAGCATTTATTCTTCTGTGTGAGCCCAGCACCTGACAGAGAGCTTTGCATATAATAGGTACACAATAAATATTTCCAGAATGAGGAAACAAGGCTAAGAAATTGGTTAAGAAGGGAAAATGGTCCGTGGCTTGGGAGGGACCATGGCTCCCAATTTGCAGGCCAGGCATCTAACCATGGAATGCTACTTCCTTCTCTGACAGGAGGGCCTATAAATAGTTGCTGTTGATTGAGGCAAGCAACATAGCTGCTGTCTTCACTCTGAATAAAAATAGTCCAGTTGTCTTATATGTTGGGCTCACATTTAACTTTAGCCCCCAAATACAAAGCAGTAGCCATATTCATACTTCAGACCACAGGGGCAGCTTCTCAGGTCTCCTTGAACTTGGGAGAAGATCTGCTTTTGGGTCTGACCCTGCTAAATGCAGTAATCTTGGCTAACAGTTTTTTCATCTGTAAAACAACAACCAGAGTAAATCCCAAGGCCCTTACTAGTGGGTATCTAGCAAGGTGACCCTTAGGAAGGACAGCAGCAGTTACTCCACACTGCACAGTAGGATGCAAAGCTCAGGAGCTTCTTCACTCCTGTCTACTGTCCTCGCAGGCCAGAGTTCACCGTCCTCATTCGGTGGGCTCTGTCTAACCTACACAGATCTCCTCTCTCATCCAAAATAAGTAGTCAATGCAGAGAGACAAATTTTGGACCCAAAGGTCTCAGGGGACTCTTTTGGTCTTTGATCCCAAACAGTGGGAAAAAATTCTGTGTTGAGTAGCCATACAGTCTTTTGGTCCCCTGACTCGTAGAGAACAGGGTGGGAATGGGAGGGTGGGAGGTTGGGAGAGGTAATCACAGGCCAGTAAGGAATGAATTTAGAGAGGAAACCTCTTAACTGCAAAGTCTCCCTCCGAACACGAGAGAGGAACTGGGTAGGAGAATGAGTGCCACCAGAGGGCAGCTCGGGATGGTCCTTCCTCACCTGGTAGCACAGAATGGTTTGCTGCACCAGCCGCGCGTAACCGTCCAAGCGGACTCCGGAATTGCTCCTGCTCCTCATCTCCGCAATGTTCCCGGGGCCGCGGTGCCCGACCTACTTACTGCGCGGAGGTGGGATGCCCGGGCTGCGGAAGCCAAACGGGCCTGATTCTGAAACACTCGCAGCCTCACGGACAGTTTTCGTGATGGAGCCGGGCGGTCGTAGGTCTGGATTAAAAAAAAAAAAAATGAGAGAACGAAAGTCTGATTGGAAAACAAGCCAAGCAGAGTTTCGCACGGCTGAAAGGCGAGGGGGCGGAGACAGGTGCCAGCGCTCTGGCAGCCTTGCCTTGACTGGGTCCCGGGCGCCCCGGCAGAAAAAGCAGTGCGACTGGGTTCCGGGCGTGGGGCGACGATAGCCCCGTCGAGCGTTTTCTTTTCTTTCTTCTTCTTCTTTGTTTTTGTCTTCCGGCGGTCGCGAAGAGGCCCAGGGGCGGGCTGCCAACTCTATCCCATCCTCCTGCTGCTGCCCACTCGTAGCCCCGCCCAGGCCCCGCCCCCGCCGCGCCCCCGCCGCGGAACGAAACCCTCTGAGTCGCGGCCTGAGGGGGAAGAAAAAAAGAGGTGGTCCGCAGGAGCCGCAGGGAACCTGGCTCCGGGCGGGAACCAGTTTAACCTCCCTCAGCCCCGTACCTTCTTGCCGTCCGCCCACCCCAGCGGAGGCTGGAGAAACAGATTTTTCCTCTGTGTCCACCTCGACGCCTTGGCCCTGGCCTAGCCCCGCCCATGGGCCCGCCTCCGGCTCCGCCCCGGGCACGGAGCGGAACCCGCGGAGCCAGGCCTGAGGAGCCAGGTAGGCGAAAGCTCCGATTGCGGCGCAGAACTCTCCAAACACCCTCCTAGCGGCCCTGCCTCTCTCTGAGGGGAGCTCACAATAGTGTTGTCCCTGACCCCGCTTTCTAGCCCCGCCTCCAAGTCCTTCTGTAGCGGAGCAGAACCTTTCGAGGAGGCGGGGATCGAGGACAAGCTCCCCGCGAGGGACAAGACAGTCGTGAGAAGGCTCCCAGGATGAGCTGCCAATCTCACCAGTGGCGGGAGAAATAGACCCTCCCACTGCGGCCTCCTGGGCGCCCTTCCGCGGGTGGGAATCGTAGCCCCTGGCTGAGTCTCCGCCAAATTGCAGAAGTCAAATAGTGGCGTCCAGTCGGGAAGAGAAAAGGGGCGCCTGGGGCAGGGTCCCCAGTGCCACCAGCCTCATCCCTAGTCACCTAGACGCTGCCCACCCAGCTAGGCCTTCAGTTCCTCTCCTATAGGCCTACAACTTGAAACTTAGCATTTGTTTTTCATGGCCCGTAATTACCTATAGTTCACACTCTTTGGTCCAGTATTCATTTTCCTCCAAAATTTGGCCCCATGTAATTCCACTGGACAATTCTGTTAATGTAATCGTTTCTGTAAGCGCTTTGCTGGTCTTCATGCCTTTACTATATGCTTGACCTATTTGGCCTTTCTCCTTTTCCTCCATGTGAAGCCTGTCTAAGGGCCCCCTTAGCTCCTTCCTCCTGTTGACCCTCCCCATTCTCTGAATTCCCATAACAATTTCTTTACTAAGAGCTTGAGTCTTGGGAGTCAGTTCCAATTTAGTTTTGATTCCAGATCTGCCATTTACAAGTGGCGTGAGCTTAGGCATTCTGTTTCAAATTCACCATTCTCATTTATAAAATGGGGATAATAATAGCACCTACCTCCTAGGATGGCTATGATTAAGCACATATGAAGCACTTAACACCGTGCCTGGCTCATAGAAAAGTACTTCATAAATTATAGGGGTGTTCATCATCATTTAACAATAATGTATTGCCTCATACTGTAATTTTTTTTCCTGCGTGGCATGTTTTTCTAACTGGATTGTGAAGTACTCATTGAAAGTCTTTGATATCTCTTACCATATCTGGTACAGTGTTCATCATATAATTGTAGCTCAATTAACGTTGAATGAATGAATGAAAATCAATCCTGCTCAACTGGATCCCCCTATGTATGGTCCTTAACCAAGTTCATTTAAAAAATTCCATAACATAAATCTGTGTTACTCAACTAAAACATCAGAACCCTCATCATTTCACATACTTGTTGTTTTCTTAACAGTCTGGGTAACTTTCTTAAATTACGCAGCTATCCATGTGATGTGCCTCCATGCTATTATTCTAGGGGTAAATGAAACTAGATATTAAGTTATGTCATTAAGTCTCTTTTGGAATCTGAATATGCACTCTTACTAGAACATCTATTCTAGTATTCTTCTGTATCTAAAAGCTGGGATCATTGCTTCTTTTCATTACTGCTTTTGTTCACATTGAGTGCTTATTCAGTAGTCCATTTTGCAGTCATGGGGGAAATAACTGATGCCCTTTGCTCATTACCTGGCATTTCCATCCAGAATAGAAACATTTTTGGTTTCTTGATCTCATTCTTTGTAAATTTTGCTATACACACATACACTCTTTTCAGTGTACAGACAGCTTACATTCTTAGGCTTTGGTCTATGCTTTAATGCATATTATACAAGCTATATTTTTTTAATAAGGTTGAAATTCAGGGATAAAACTAAAAAGGAAGGCTAATACTAATTAGCTTTTAAATTTCTAAGTGAATTTTAGTGATTCATTTGGGACTAGATGTTGTGCTATGTAAAAATCAGACCTGTATCTTAGTATTCTCATTTTCCTAGATACAAAACCTCCATGTCTTGGTCTCCATATCCATGAAGCCTTTCTCTGGTTGTAACCCAATAGAAACCTGTCTCCAGGTCATTTCTCAAATTTTTGTCAAGAATCAGATGGAATGTGATAGGGTATGTTATTGTTTCTGAAGCTGATTCTTGATTTTCATAAAACTGTAAACTCAGAACTGGATCCTGGGATAGCACCATGTAATGACTTCTCTGACCGCAACCAAAGGGTCTATCCATTGGCTTGCCACAGGGACTTCAGCCGAGGAAGTTCCTAAAGAACCACAAGTCAGTGTCCAAGGCAGAATCCAACAAATGTTTCTCTTAGCGGATTCAAGTCTTTATAGGAAAGCACTCTATCTTTGACATGCAGGAGAGGGTTCTTTCTGAACCAATTTGCTAAAAATAGCCAATTAGCCAAATTTAATTAATTATATGACAATTTAACTTTAGTTGACTGGAGAGCATTTTGTTTTTCATCACAATATTTTAAAGAATGTTGGATTTGTCTCTGCTCCAGCTTCCTATAGCTACTTTGAGACCAAGAAGTAAAGAGAGGAAATACCAAGGATTATAAAATTTCTTCATAGTGAAGAGTATATTTATAAATATATTTAAAGAACATATTCTCAAAGAATGTATTTAATTTTTGTCTGCCCCAACTTTTTGATGCTATACCTAGAGACCGGGGTGAAAAGAAAAAATAATATACTGATAAGAATTCCTATTTAAGATGATGTTCTTATGACCAGTCTTTCCATTTTTCTGTCCTCAGACACCAACTGTAGCAGCAAGGAGCTAAGGCAGAGACAAACTGAATAGTCCTTAAAATGCTGTTATGGTGACACTCAAGTGACAACACACAAGTCCATTTGGTAAATTGCTCATTCAGTAAACTAGCTCTTTTTCGAAGAGCTTTTGGCCTTCAACAAACTAGCCGGCCTCCTAGGTGACCCTGTTAGACACAACTCTGTATCTCAAGTGAAGCTATTTCACCATTTTTGCTGAGAGCAATCATGATGCTACTCATCGACGTTAATAGTTACTTTAGGGATTAATGGTTGCAGTGTATTTTGGAAAAAAAAAACTTCAACGTTCTGAGGAAATACTTCTTCAAGTACCGGCTACTGCTGTGATACTCCTTGCCTCCTCATATTGCTACCATTTCTACCTCTTTGAGTAGTCTCAGATTGTGGGACTAATTTTAAACCCAAAAGAGGATGCTTCTCACAAACATTCTCTCTGTCCTGCCCCTTATCTGTCTGAAGTGAAAAAAAAAAATAGATGAGAATTTGGCTTAAGGACCACAGTCCAAACAAAAACACAATAAGAAAAGTAAGGGGGATAAGGGAGAGCAGGATCTAAAGGACACTGGACATTGCATCCTCTTATGTACACTTTGCTTACATAATTTGCTTCAAGATATTTAGTTTCTGAGATCTTACCCCCTAATCTAGAGTATCTTACCACTTTCCTCATCAATTTAATACTCAACATCTTTGAGGCAGCTGAGCATCGTGGAAGGAGAGATTGCAACTCTTGCAGAGTTGAGGCCAGCTTTCCCCATTTGTGGCTCCCACATGCTAATCAGCTCCCCAGAAACCCCAAATCCTGGCTTTACTTTTTTGAAATCCTGCTATTTGATGCTGAGGAAACAGACAGTTGGAGGAGATCAGAATTTGGGGCTCATGTGAGCCAATGGCAACATGTGTTAAAGAGATAATCTTGAAAGAATAAGGGGGAAATGAAAGAGACCTCAGAAACCGATATTGTGAAAGAACAATCCTTGCTCTAACTTCTCAGTCACAGTGTGCCTACTGTTTGCCAAACGACGTTACTGTTGTGGTCATCTTAATCAGGTCTGTCCTTCCACTTCCATGTCATGCCTCCAGGGAAAGAGATTGCAAATATTTTCTTTGTGAAAGTTTTCATACTTAAAGGAGTTAACTGTAAATTTATTTTGTCAATTTTAACATTCTTTCGATTTTAACATAAATACAAGACAAATAAATCAGAGAAGAAACATTGTAAATGCAAATCAGCATTCACAGAAGTTATTACATTATTACTATGGTTAGTCTGGGATACAACATTCACTTGAAATATATGCGAGGGAACCTTAGTGAAAGACCTAACTAAAGGGTTTTGAAATGTTCCTAATAAGGACACATTGAGGTACCACTCAAGTAGCCATACATGGGAAGCAAGATAGACCTTCTATAACTAGGAGCAATCAGGGTTTGATGCATGTGGAAACAATAGCATTGCAGGATAGTTCACCATTCCCAAAAGCTATTCCCCCTTGTTATACTATACACTCTTTGAGACTAGAGATCTTTTAAAAATAATTACAGCTCTGGCTGGGCCAGAGTATACCAGTCATAACAATCAACAAAGTACCATGTAGTTGCCTTTCAAAGAACAGCAATATTATTTTTTCTTTATATACATCTTTTTAAAAAAGTAACCCCTACTCTCCTTTTCTGAAAGGCTCTTGAGATTTGAGAAGTGGCAGTGTATGTATCTCCTCCACATTCACAATTTTCCTGACATGTAGTTTAGATTATAGTTCCATCCCTTTCTGTGGCCAAGATATTAAGCTAAACATCTTGGTGCAGGTTCCATAATTTGATGATTAGGGATGAAGTCAGGAGATGGGTATTGGTATTGGATGCCATGTATCCAGCTGTATATAGTTCGCACCCTGTACAAGAGAGTGAGTGGGCTAAAATTGGCCCATACTCTCTTTGCCATACCGTGAGCCCATGGGTCTGTGTCTGTCTGGTGGGGGCATCTTTTTCTAACTTGCTCAAAGGCACTGTGTGAGCTAATTATGGCACTGTCTGCTTGCATTTTTCCAGTCTGTGGCATCATTATTTCCTGATTTGAGTGAAGTTTCTATTTTTCACATCCCATATAATCTCCAAAAGGAGCTTTAGAACTCACTGAACTAGCAAGGGTTTTCTTTTTCTTTCCTGTTTTTCTTTTATTTTTTTTACACCTACAGCACCTGGTCTTCCTAGGTGGTCTCCCATCTTAGTACTACCCAGGTCTGACACTGTGGGTTTTCTGAATTATCACATTAGACACAATAATACAACCATGATTCTACAAAGAAATAAATTTACACGGTAGAAAATAAATACAAAAAAATGTAAAAGTAAGACTTTTGACATGTAGGTCACTAGAATTTAGCTTATTTACAACAAAGACATGCACAACTAAACTCACCAACAGGCTGGAAAGTCAACAGTTGCTTTATATGATGTTATCAAAGATAACATAACCTCTAAAATGCGGCTAGAAATGAACTACTTTTATTTTCTTTAAATGAGTCTCATTTAGTGTGTTGTTTAAAACCATGATAAAACATCTTGGTTTCCTCTTCCAATAGTAACCACTGCCCTCAATTAGCGTATGTTCCTCCAGAGGTTGCTGAGTATAAAATTAGTTGATTTTCATACATCTCACATTGTGGAAAAGATAAAATTGGACATCGTCACATTGTCAAGCATCATGCTTTGATTTTAGAAAAAGGAATCACATTTGCTCAATAAAGTGTAAGCTTCCCCTTTTTGAAGTCCTTCTGAGAGCGATACGACTTTTACCATTGCAGGAATCTTCTTTATCATTAAACACATGCTGTTTTCCAGTGAAATCATGAAGGCACACGTCTCCATTCTGAACACTGAAAGAAACACCGTTCTTTTCTGTAGAAGCATTCCCTATATAAAGAAAAACAAAATTGGTGTCATGAAGTTTCCACAGAAAACATTTAAAAAATAAATGTCATTTTATTCTTAAGTATACACACATAGAACATGTTTTTTTAAAAATATATGTTGTTATATTTTATTTATTTTCATTATTTTCCTAAGGCCACTCAAAGTAAGCAAAACAAATTGGAGAATGTTTCCAAAGCCAGTTCTCTATGGAAGTTTTTAAAAATGAAATTGTCAAAATATGAAGCAAAGCAATAGATTTGATTTTAAAAGGCCCATTCCTAACTCCGGTTGAACATACATGTACTTGAAGTAGAAGCGTATGTATAACACAACCAACCTAATGTAATATTCTGGTCTCTCCCAAAAGGTTCAGGTTAACAGAGACCTCCATGTGTTCTCTTAGGGTTCTTGGTTCCCTAAGAGTCCTATAAAATAAAACGTTGTACCAGAGAAACCTAGAGTGGCAATGGTCATGGCAAGAAAAAAAATATCTCTCATAGACTAAATCAGACCCTCTGACTAAATCAAGATAGGACTGATGTCTAAGAGGAAACCACCAATTCCAACCTCAGAGTCCAGGCCAGAGAGCATCTGGGCGTCCTAGAGAAACTGTGATTTGGACTTGGGCCTCCACCCCGAGCAGACTCTGAATTATGTGTATGGGAGAGGGGAGTGCACATAGCAGCTGAGACCTTCTAGCTACTTGGCGTCATCATTCTAACCATTATACCATTGGAAGACAATGTAGAAAAAGCTGAATAATAAGCTCGTTTGTTAGTTCATGTCATGACAATAATAACAGTGCTGCGAACTTTATAGGTATTATCCCATCTATCACCATATGAGATGGGTGCAATTATTATCCCATTTCACAGACGATGAAACTAAGGTTTCAGAAATTATGTGCTTTGCTTAAGGTTACATGTCTCAGAATTGATGAAGTAAACACATGATGTTCCTTCCAAATTGTGAGCTTGTGGTCCCATATAACAAGTGAGATGGCTGCTGGTACACAAGCCTCTAAGGCAGCTCATAACTGAAATATGTAACATTCACACAAATTACATGATGGATATGGTTAACACAGCTCCATCTCTGACACAGCTCAAATAAGGCATGTGCCTAAGGCAGCTGTCCTGATTTAGGCATTTTGGTTTGAGGACATTTTTGGTGCAGGAACAATGTTACCTGGTATAATAAAGCATTAAATTTCCAGCTTCTTTATTGAAACTGCCTATCCCATCCCTTGTCCATTCCAAATCCTGGTGTGTGGATCGAGGAGTCAGGGATGTCCATCTGATGTGCATTTTATGTGATATTAAACATTTGGCCATTTGTGTGGCCTAAAATTCACCCCCACCCTCACTATTAGGCAGCAAAAATAGCTCTGCCAAATCAGCCATGTCAAATAGCTGTACAAATTGTGCTGCTTCCATCAAATCTAACTCCCCAAAAGATGGCAACATATTGACAGGCTGGGCAAGTGAGGCTTCATCTCTGAGCAATTTCTAGCATATGGGAAAATTTGGCTTCTAAGAGCTCCAAACATTTTTACCCAAGCCAGATGCCTTTATTGATACGTTGTGATTCTGAAGATTCTCCCCCCCTTTTTTCTTTATCTTTTTATTTTATTTTATTAAGTTTATTGGGGTAACATTGGTTAATACAATTATATAATTTTCATGTGTGCATTATCATTTGACATCTGTATATTCTATCATGTGTCTACCACCCAAAGTCCAGTTTCCTTTAGCTACCATATATTTGATCCCCTTTACTCACTTCACCCTCCCCCTAACCCCCTATATCTGACCCCCTCTACCCCGTCTACCTTCCCCCACCTCCCCCACCCCACTAGTAACCACTAGTTCTCTGGTAACCAGGAGTATATAGTCCATGTCCATGAGTCTCTCTTCATCCTGCTCCTTTGTTGCTTTTAGGTTTATATCCCACATATAAGTAATATCATGTGATTTTCAACTTTTCAGTCTGGCTTATTTTGCTTAGCATAATTATCTCGAGGTCCATCCACATTGTTGCAAATGGCAGTATTTCATCTCTTCTTATGGCTGAGTAATATTCCATTGTATACATGTACCACAGCTTCTTTTGCTAGTCATCTATCATAGGACACTTCGGTTGCTTCCATGTTCTGGCAACTGTGAATAATGCTGCTAAGAACATCAGTGTGCAAATATCTTTTTGGAGATTCTGAGGATTCTTGATGACTCACTTCACACCTCTGATTTCTCTACTTTGAACTTGTGTTCTCATACTAACTTAAAAATATCCTTGTTTGTCACTGCCTCTACTCTACCTACATTGAGTCATTCTCGACATAGACATTGGGCATGGAGGCCAGAGCTCTCCTCCAGTATCTACAGTAAAGAGCTAAGGCCATGTGGCAGCTCCTTCTTATCTCATACGCAATTGTTCTCAATGATGGGGCTGGGGGGAGAGATTTCACCCCCTAGAGGACATTTCTCAATGACTGATAACATTTTTGGTTGTCATGACTGGGGGTGAGTGGGTGCTTGCTACTGATACCTTGTAGGTAGATATCAGGAATGTTGTTAAACATCCCAAAATGCACAGGACAGCTCCCCACAACAAGGATTTTTTTAGCCCCAAATATCAGTTGTGCCAAGGTTGGGAAACCTCAATTTAGAGGCATCCTATGGTATTTTAAAAGTCTATACAGACCAGCAGGACCTCCCATCTTTGGGGGGTTGGAAAACTATTGGGTAGGTGTATGAACCTTCTCACAAATGTATTTGAATTTGTCATGAAAATAACTAATACCCTAAAATGATAAATAAAGGCAAATTCTCTAGTGAAGGAGAAAGTATGCCCGCAGAATTTAAGCCTTTATAAAAATGTAAAAGGTATATCAAGCCAAAGAAGATAAAAGTAGATAAACTTTTATGAGCAATGAACGGCAAACTCTTATGAAAGAAAATATAACAGAAGTTTTACATAGAAATATTAGAATTAATGAGTAAAAGAGGTATAGTAGCAATAATCTGTTTATACATTGGTGACACATATTATTATCAGTACAGGTCACAGTATTTTATATATTTATGCAATTTGGACACTGTCATAAGGTAGTCACACTGTGGAAAAGAATGAGCAAACTTGACAAGCAAAAAATAAGGTTCAAAAATGTTGAAGATGTGTATGAATATAGATGCACTAAAAATTGATATAATTTTATTAACTATTTTAGGTACTACTTGCACAGAAATAGCACAGCACTGAAGTCTTTGGGCAATACTTAAATCAGGATTTGCAGTGCTAAAACTTTTAGGTCGTCATCAATTCCCATAACAAAAACTAAATCTTAAAAAACAACAACAACAACAAAAAATAGTTGTTCTCGTATTTGCTCTTAAAGTGAATACATTTTGATTAATAAACATTCTCTTTTATAAGGGAACTACATTTTGACTCACTAGTCATATATGTAATTACTCACTTTGCTCAGCAAAAATGCCATTAAAGAATAATAACACTTTAATAAAACAAACACTAGCTTGAAAAATACTGTATTGAGATGTACATACCATTCCCACTCATGAGTCCTGAGCAATCATTATTCACTAGCAGCGTGGTCGAGTGGGTAGAGTTACTGTTTGACTGTAGGGAATTTGAAGAACTGCACACTCCTTGATTATTAGTCTGTTTCTTTAAACCATTAGTAGCAGTTTTACTCCAGTCTACAGCAAAATAAACATCACAGAAAAATAGGGAAAAATTTTGAAGCTCAAAGAGATCACAGTATGACTCCTTCTATCAACTGATCTCCCACTTCCATATCTTACAGAGAAGTCACACATATCACAAGTTCGTGTGATAAAATGTATTTTCATTTAAGACTATATGCATTTGTCCTTTAAATGACTGATTAAAAGTTACCTATATTCTTTTGCAACTAAAGGCCAAGCTAATTTGATTCTGTCTATAAATATCCTCTGAATTAGGTATTACTTTGGACAGAGGCAAGGACTGTCTTAACAACATATCAACTGTGTTGTGGTGACTCATGGTTCTTAAATCCATACAAATGACTGAACTACATGTATTCCCATTTTCTAAATACAGATCTTGTGCAACCAGATCTTTGTAGTACTGCAAAGGTTGTATTCATGGGTGGTGTTCATGCAAAAGGCATTTAGTTTTCAAACAGTACTTAAATTTTCTTCTTTTCTGAAAAATAAGCTATTTGCTCTACAACCTAGCAAGATATGAAAATACTATAACTTCAAAATAGCCAAATGTATGCTGAAGCTCATATACAAGGTTGAGTCAAGACTTTAAAAGTTATGAAGGTAAATATTAAAAATTACTTTGGGTAAATGGGAAACATTAGTTCAAAAGGAAATAAATTCTAAAATAGTCACTGTTGCTTCATTCGGGAAAAAGCCAGCATTATTAATTGCTCACTAAGTTCCCAGATATGAGTAATTATTTTTTAAATTAATTCATTAGGTTTTTTCCTCCTAATGTTCACAATCAATATTTTCTATTGAGTGGTTTCCATTTATTGTTCCAGATCTGATATCCCTTTGTCATTAATTGCTTTGAATCAGCCTTTTCCTCAAAATTTAAGAGAAAGGGAAAAAGTAAAGTAAATCTTTACCAGAATTTTCAGCCAGCCGTAATTTTCCACAACAAAGATAGCGCCTCCATTGCTTTCTGACATTCTCTTTTGCTGCACAGTAAAAGATGAATATGAAAAATCCTGTGGGGGTAAAAAGCCACAATACGATGAATTCCAAACTGACCTGAATGTCATGAGTTCCCTTTTCACAAAAGATAAAATATATGGCAGCTATAGGCGAAGTAAAATTCTGCAAATTGAAAAAAATAAGTCCAAAGTCCTGGGAAAGTTTGCTATATAGAAAGGCACCCTGGTGTCAGGGAGCGAGATGGGGAGGTGCTCTCTTTGTAAGATAAAAAATGCTTATAAAAGGAATGATAACTCCACATTTCCAAAATTAAACGAATTGTCTCTCACATCCTGTTCTCGGCCTTCCCGATCTTTGGAAGTACAAATCATCCACCTAGGATGCCTAGGCTCCTACCTCCCTGCCCCTTCATATTTATAGTCGATTTCCAAGTTCTGTCAAATGCCATCTTCTGCACTGTCTCACATCCCTTGCTCCTCCTCTCAAGCCCTGGCCTGGGCTTTCCCCTCTTCCTCCCAAACCTGGGGCAATGCAATTCATCCTTACCTGCCTGCCAGCCTTCCTGTAACCCACTCAAGGAAATTCCCCACTGGTATCCTGGCCAGGAAGAAAGCAACACTAGACCTTCAGGCTCTACCCTCCATCCTTGTCAAGCAGGCACAGGGCTCACCACACAGCCTCATGACTGTGACTCCTCAAGGATTTTTTCAACAAATATTTACTGAAAAGGGGGACTCATTCGGAGTTCTCCCTCTTCCCAACCCCAAATCTATCTACTTTAAAATCTTCATTTTAAAATACCAGGTTTGCCTTTCCAGGTGCCCATCCTAAAGACTGATATCTTGAATACTGCACCCCTTTATTCATTTGCCACTCGGGGTGACTACTCTTGTTTGCATTAGGGGCGAAACAGCATGTATAAGAGAGATAAAAATGGGGGCACCCAAGTCCCCAGTCAGAGCCTATACATCTCTATTAATCAACCCCAAAGCCCTGTAAATTAGGTTCCCTTTTATAAATGAAACAACATATTCCTTCTATGCATTCATATTCTAATGAAAAGACATTCTGGAGACATGAAGAGAAAGAGGCAGGTTCAGAGGGTAGGTATCTTGCTTTAGTTTTTATGATTAGTGTGATCTGGGCATGTTTTTTCCTCTTAACTACTCTTTTAGCATGCCATATAAAACTTCTCTATTTAATATTATTTAGTGCAACACCTGGATATACTGATTCAGGAACTGGTATATTATAGGTTAAAATGAACAATTGTGTGTAACCAAAAAGCATATTAACTGCCTCCCTCCAAATAAGATAAGAACTGGTTGGGATGTCTTTGAAAACGAACAAAATGATCTATCACCTGATAGAACTACAGGGAAGATGCTATGGGAGCTAAAAGCAACAGGAAATGATGAAAACAAGCAGATGAGAATGCAATTTAAAGGTATCCCAACAGAGAATTTGGAATAAAAGGAAACTGAGGGACATGAATTATTGTTACTGTAGTGTAAACGTATTAAGCTCCTCGGTTTCTAATGCCAAAGTACTGTATTTCCACTGAAATTTAACCAGAGCTGACAAGGCTTTTATAACACTGGTCCAAAAGAATTAGCAATTTGCTTTTCTGAAGAATACAGCTAAGAGGGTTCAAAATGACTACAGCTGCAGTTCATTAACAATGGGAAGCTCTGAAGTAAGGGTGACACGCAAAGCCTGACCCTTTCCTGCTGCACGTCCCAGCAGAGCAACTTTTCAGGATTAGCCACTGGACCAGGCTGCTGCCAGTTGGGTCTGTCTATTGACTTCACATTTATCATTGTCTCTCAATCAAACACAGACCTAGAAGGCAGAAGTGGTGAGACCTCACAGGGACATTTATGGCATGTGCACTTTTCTGTATGGATGTTCTATTTCAATAAAAAGTTAAAAAAAATAGTAAGGAACCAAGTGATTGCAGAGTAATTGGCTCCCAGAAAGAACTTGCATCAGGTTCTCCTTATATGTTCCCTCCAAGGAGATGATGGAAAAGGAGGAAAAAAGTACTACGTTTTGAATTTAGTGAGTGCCTTTCTTCCAAGGATCTCAAAGCACCCTTTTTCAGAGATAAATCTGTTTTTAAATGAATATATCTTAAGCTACTGAATAAGCTACTTTGCAGATACTCTAACTGATATTTTTAAGTTAGACTGAGACCATTCAGTGCAGGCTTAGTGCTGTGGAACTTACCTTGTAAGGTGTTAAAGATGGCAAAGAGATACATGAAGGTGATGTTAACTGGTCCCCAGGCAAAGAAGGCAAAGCCCCAAGTAATTCCCAGTAAAAATGTAAGGCCAGCAACACTCCTGAGGTCTTGAATACTGGTTTTTCGCTGGGCTCCCAGTTGCTTCTTCTTTTTGATTCGACAGAGCTGAACCAGGACCACAATGAACATGCTGACATTCAGCAAAAATATCACACAGAAATATCCCACAACTGTAATATAGAATACAGCATTGCTATTGATCCAGCAACTGAAATTTGGAGGAAAAAAATAAAACGGGAAAACATATTACAATGCTGAAATCTGGTTCAAAATGATACATTGGATTTATATCATTTTACTGAAACATTTCCTATAAATACAAAAGAAAAAAAAACTGTTCTCCACAACCATTTGTACCTCTAGGGAAAAAAAAATCTAAGTTTACTTTAAGACACTTGGTGATTTAAGTTATTTACAATTATTTTTTGAAAACATTCAGGATTTTACCTAAACCCTAGTGACTCTATTCCATGAGTCTTTACTAACATAATGTATCTGGTATTTCATTTTTATCAGAGGCTTATAAAAGTATTTTCATTCTTTTTTATGGCCATGAGGGCTGGGTGGAAAAAGTGAAGGGAGGAAGAAGTACAAATTGGCAGTTACAAGATATCACGGGATGTAAAGTACAGCATAGGGAATATAGCCAATAATATTGTAATAAATACGTATGGTGCCAGGTCGTTTTTAGATTTATTGGGGGGATCACTTCATAAATTACATAAATGTCTAACCACTATGGTGTACACCTGAAACTAATATAAAATAATATTGAATGTCAACTGTAATTAGAAAAAAAATGTATTTTCAAAATACTTCTTCCTAATTTTTTTTAATACTTAAGTAGTAGCATAGCATTTCCAACTAGTTTATCTCTTTACATATATAACTGTGAAGGCTCTGTAATTGTTACTAGCTTTTATTAGGATGAAAGCCAGAGTTGATCTGCTGATTAGATTCTCTACTTTCTTGGAGAATTCTATTTTCCAGTTCACTTAACATTCCCTCCGGTGCTTTGTACTCACAAGTCATCAGGTGAGCCACTAGGGAATTTCCCATAGGATCCAAGCCCATAGTTATCTGGGGATATAGTCAGGACAATGGTTACAACCACGGCTGGTACCCCTGGAAGATGAGAAACATCAGTCACACATAGTCCTAATAACTGAAGGTGGTAAGAAAATAGAGATCACAGTCTGTTTTCTTCTGAAAGCAGGGAGTACTGAACTGTTCACCAAACCCAGTTTCTCGTCCTCTTTTGCACATAGCTGGACATCTCCCAGCCTCACTTGCAGCTAGGTGTAGGTGACCACATGAATAGGTCTTGGCCAATGGGATATGGGCAGAAGTGATCTGCTCCATCTCTAGGCCTGTCTCATAAAAACCTCCTGTGAGACCCTCTACTCTGTTCTCTCAAATTCAGGGCATCCTTAGAAGCCCTGTCTTGAAGCAGAGAAGAGTCTGCAGCAGCTTAGATCCTTAATAGCTACAAGACCAGAGACCCCTCCTGCTAAGTGGACTGAGCATGAGTGAGAAATTATCTTTCCTGAGATTTCACCATTTGTCCATGATAGCAGCTTGTAGATGCCTGGAATGTAATTTTAAAGGTCAGGTGGCAGACAAAGTGAAAAAATCCAGAATGTAAACAAAATATGAGTCATAGTCGACTTATTAGGATTACCAACAACTCCTGGCAAAGTTTTCATTATGAACTCAAAAGTGCTTGACTGATTATCTGGAATCCATTGATGGATTGATGAGCCTAACCTGGTTGATTTGGGGGTGATGACTGCCACTGTGCTAGCTCTCTCAAGGGCCCACAGGTACTTTCACTAAGAGGAGGCATAATGAGAAGACTCCCCCCAGGTTAAAATGGTTTTTGGATGGGAAGGAGTTCTTCTCACCCCTCTACCCCATCACCCTCCACCCAACCCCAGGCAGACACCTCATACTTTGTGCACAGAGACCAGCCTGATACCGAATCTCAAGGCATTGGTATATATATATATATATAAAAAAAAACCAATTCATTCTCACAGACAGGTTGAGGTGCCTGGTACATTCAACATAATATTTCATTTAATTTTTTAATATTTGTACCTTCTTGAGACACTGACGTATGATGACTTCCAAAGCAAGATACTTTCCTAAAAATAATATATTGGGGGTGTGGAGCTAGTCTTGACAAGGGAATCCAACCTTTCAAGATTCTACAAAGAAGACAAAATTTGTGCCCAGTGTCAGAAGCAGTGGCTTATTTTTCTGGGAAGAAGGAACTTATCTTTTTGGAAAGGTGGTATTATTGTTCACAAAGATATGACAGGTGGGATGATGAGGGTGGTAAAGGGTCTGCAGTCCTGTTGTGTAGAGATTATTTACCCTGAGGAAGAGGAGGGTGTTTAGGAGAGATGGTGGCTGTAATACAGTGGAAGGGATATGCATTAGAAATCAGAAAGCCAGCCTCAGCTATTCTCCAGCTAAGTGAATTGGGGTAAATCATGTCATCACTTTGAGCTGGTTTCCTCACCTGAAGGTAGCAAAAAACTCCCTTGCTAACCTCACTGACTTGTCTTTCATGGGGTTACTTGTGTGAAAATACACTGAAACATGGGGCATTGTATATAATATCATACATTACTTGTGAAGTGTCTAAAGGACTTTTTGGCAGAAGAGATGTCAGCTTATTATTATTTTGCCTGAGAGAGTAAAACCAAGACCACTGTGTAAATGCCAACAGAGAGCCAAATGAACTTAATGGAAAAATAGAACGGTAGAACTTTAGAAAATTGTTATTGGCTGCCCTGTAAAGTATTAAAAATAAGACAAGCCTCAAATAAAGTCACTTATGCTAAGCTCCATGTTACAAAACCAAGACTTAATTACAGTGTTGGCTCCTCCAGAAATGGAATCTTATACCTATCAATCAAGAATCACCTTAGGTAATCTGTCTGATAGACCCATACTATCCCCTGTAGGAAAGTAATCTTGCAGTAACCAACCTGCTTTTTTGTCTAATATAACTTCCTTGTTCCTGCTTCCTTCTGCCTATAAAAACCTTTCATTTTGGACAGTTCTTTGGAGCTCCAGTCCATCTGCTAGATTGGATGCTTCCTGATTCATTAATTGTTGAAAAAGCCAATAATATCTTTAAAATTTACTCAGTTGAATTTCATTTTGTAACAAAGGTCATGAACTCCCCCAATAATAGAAGTGTTCAAACTGAGGTTATATTATCTTTAATCAAGGGTACATCAAGTTGAGGAGGCTCCTACATTTGGTGGGGAGTTGAATAAAGAAACCTTCAAGATTTTGGGTGTGTCTAAGACTTTGTGACCCACCACCAAAGGTGTCATGATCTGAAATACTGTGCCAGTCTTACAATGAAGTTACATTAGGTTTTATATGTGTGTTTTATCTCTCTGCCCTTCTGAGCATACCATCATGCATGTGTATGATGTCTGGGAGGCACAGAACAGAGTGAAGCTAGCTGGGAGATCAGGGACTGAGAGTTTTGGAGTTTGGCCTCATTATTACCAAGCTAACTTTTTCAATTTATTGAGCACCTTCTGTGTGCCAGCCCCAGTTGTAGTTGCTGGAGATACAAAGAGGATTTATAGCCTTAAAGAGTTTTATGTTCATAACTTATCCAAGGGAAATATACAGGTGTTCTAGAAAGAGACTTGACAAGGTTGCTCTTTGGGTAGTGCAACATGTAAGAAGAATAAAGCTGTTTTAGAAACCTGCCAAGTGTGACCGGTTTCATCGTTGTCTCTAACTGATTAAAAATCAAAATACTGGAGAAAAAGCAGAGAAAGCCAAAGCAATGTGCAAGCAAATTATACATACCCCAACCAATGATGCAGAATTTAAGGATGTATTTTCGGATGTAAGTGTTAAACACTTTGACAAGAGCCAGATACATATGGAATGCTTCAAGCCCCATCCATGTAAATGAGACTAAGAGAAAATAATGCAAAAATACAGCTGCTGATATGCAGAGGCCTCGTGCATCATATAGAGCAATCCATGAGTCCACAAGGAACACCAGATTCAGCAGGAGCAGAGCTGCACAAAGCTGAATGAGGATTTTGGAAGGGTAATCCCTCCGGATCTTTCTAAAAGGAGAGGACAAGAAAAGAATTAACATCCTGCTCTCCTTATATGTACATATCTGAGTTTTAAGCAATTTATTTTTATTTTTTGGTAAACTTCTATTGTAGTTAGTTCCTCCTTACCCATGTGGAATATGGTCCAGGACCCCCAGTGGATGCCTGAAACTGGATAATACTGAAATATATATACACATACATACATACACACACACACACACACACTATGTTATTTCCTATACCTACATACTTATGATAAAATTTAAATTACAAATTAAGCTCAGTAAGAGATTAACTACAATAACTGCTAATAAAATAATATGAATGTAGTATCTCTCAAGTAATTTTTATATTTTTCATTCTAAACCTATTCTTGAATCTGTGTAATCATCCCTTGCTTGGTTTGCTTGGTGTCACTTGTTTCAGGGGATCTCTTGCTGAAGTCCTCATATAATAGGCTCAATGCTTTCTGGTGCAACATGTTACCATCAATCAGAAAATGTTTTCTGTTCATGTGTTCCACCCACAAATTTAATGTTTTTTCTATTTTAACAGAGCACATAAAATGCACTTGTTGCAGTAACTTTTTACAGTTTGAGGTGTAACAGCAAAACTAGCATAATTACTTTTTTCTTTTTTATAATTTCATGGATAGAGGATTCATTCTTACTATAGATCTTAGCAACCTCAACATAAAATTTTCCTTGCCTTGTTAAATCAAGAACTTTTAGCATTTTCACTTAAAGGAAGCCCTTCACAGCTTCTCTTTGACAGATCTGAATTGCCAGCATTACTACACTTATGCTTTAGGGCCATTATTAAGTAAAATAAGGGTTACTTGAAAACGTGTACTGTTTTCAAGTAACCCTTATTTTAACGAAGATGGCTACTAAGTGACTAATGGGTGGGTAGTATGAATCCATGGGTACACTGGACAAAGGGATGATTTACACCATGGGAAGGATGGAGCAGGATGGTGTAGATTTCATCATGCTACTCTCTCAGAATGGTGTACAATTTAAAACTTATGAATTCTTTATTTCTGGAATTTTCCATTTGGACAGTAGTGGACCATGGGTAACTGAAACCATGGAGAGCAAAACCGTGGATAAGAGGGGACTACTGCATATGTGTGAATTTCCTCTCTTTGAGTGTGTGTGTGTAGGCATTAAAACCAACAACAATAACAGTGACAAAGGAAAAATCTAAACAGAATCATCTGTGGTTACCATATGGACAATTCATGTTTGTATTTATGTGATACCTTTTGCATGCGGACTATTGACCCATCCTTTTAAATAGTTTGTAGTGGACTCTATGGAGCACCAACCCCTATTTCTCCCAAATGACTTCTAGAATCATTGCTGCTGCTTATACAATAGACTTCTATATTCAGATATTCAAAATATAGCCAGATTTTCCTATTATGTTATTAAGTTAAAATGAGATCATGGAAAGGAGAGTTTAAATTATATCTAATGAAACAGGCATAGGAAAATACAACTAATTGATGACAGGTACATGTTTATGTGTGTGAAATTAGATCTGGTGAAGTCATTCTGAGTAATTGCTGGCCTTATGATAATTTAGTTTCATTAATAATATTTTCAAAGATCCACTAGAGGATCTGTAATCACAGCTGGACCCTAAGTTTGGCACTCAAAGTAAATTTGTGCATTTCCTGATCAGTGGCCAAAATCTACATCTCAGAACATATATATTATTTCATTTGGTTAATGTAATAAAAGTGTCCATTTCCTTCTTTTCCAACAGAATTTGTTGGAATTCTCCCCCCAAAAAAGTGACCAAAGGGACCTTTCTAGTGAGCCAAGGAGGAGATGCTATTATTTAGAATGTCATTCTTGCTTTGACCTACAAAGCAGTGCTGAGTATCTGTATTTTTCAGTAAAGCTTTACACCCTTTTTTCTTCTTCAACCTACATATGTTAATGTATTTAATCTTTTGTGTTTGCTTGGCATAATTTAGAAACATAATATATTAAACATAGCTCTCATGCTGTACATGGAGCTATGGTCTATTTCAGATTGTAAGATGTTAGGATTTTGGGTCTTCATCCATCTTTCATTTCACATTTAATGTCGACTAAGTACCAGACATTATTTTAGGGCACAAAGATGATTAAGACACAACCCCTGCCTTCAGTGAGTGCACAGACTAGTGGGAGGAAGCAACTATATAAACCAAAAAGTCCTATGAAGTTTTAAATGTAGGTGGCCCCACTAAATGGGTGTACAGGATAAGGAGGAGCTCAATTAATACATTTTGACAATGGATTGAGCATTGCATTTTAAAATCCAAGTTCCAGTCGTGGATACTCACTCAAAGGCTATGTAGGTTATTAGAGTAACTGACAGAAAAATTGACGAAAGCCCACAGCCAATATATGTGATAAACGTCAGAGCCATCATCTGAGCCGCTGGCAAGGATGTTCGAGATAGGTCCTAGAAAATAAAATATTGTTTTTAAGAGTAAATATTTTAAAATAATAAAAGAGACATGGTTTACATTGATTGAATGTTCTAAGTACTCATCCAAAGTTTGTTCGACAAACCTACAAGGTGGGCACAATTATTACCATCAAGTAAAAATAATGAAACTGATGCCCAGAGAAGTTAAGTAATTTGATCAAGGTCACACAGCTACAAAGTAGAGGAGCCAGGATCCAAATTCAGATCTGGCTGACTCCAGAGCCCACATACTCAATCAGTGTATTACAGTGCATGGAAAAGCACTGGGCTGGGAGCCCAAAGTCTTGATTTTGGCTTCTGACTCTTATATTTCTTAGTTCTGTGACTATGGAAGGTTACCTAACAAATGAACCTTAATTCTGACTTCATTAAAATGACAATAACAATGTTCTATTCTACTTATTTTGTAGGACTATTGGGGTGATTAAATAATTATGTCAACATGTTTAAAAATTTTTTAAAGCACGTTGCAAACTAAACAATTTTTATTACCCATTTTAATCTGAATTCCCCTGTCCTCCAACCTATTTAAATGAGAAAAAATTAAATGTAAAAATAGAATAGGAAGAAATACTTCCATGTTCAAGTATTATCCTTAAGTGCATTTGCTTAATTAGAAGTATAATGTCATTGGCTTATAACTTTGCTATGATGTCATATCTGCTGATTATCAAAGTCATCCATCAGATATCATGGTATCACACCCAGCCTCAGACCCATAATCTAAGGACAGGTAGTGTGGGGATATTACCAGTAGGACACCAAAGCTTGTAAGGTGGCTGCAAGTACAGATGGTTTCATTCTGCCTCCTGTCTTTGACGGAGCAGCCATCGGATGACCAGCCTCCTCTGCCACCTGTAGGCATTAGGAAGAGTATCTGTCCTATCAGCAAGGCCACAGCACCAATGACTGCTGCCCTTCCTCCTCACTCTCCCCCTTCCTACCCACTCAAAACTTTTAAAAAGATATGACTGGAACCTACCGTTTCTGCTCAAGTCCCAAAATACACATCTCACTGTTAAGTCATCATCCTGCAGTAGAAAGACATTATAAATAATTACTGAACTGAAAAAACTGAAAAGCAATAGAAAAAAACCGATATTTTTTTTGTTGTTGTTTCAGAATCTCATCCTGGTCTCTAGAAGCAAGTGAGTCTCATATAGGTCAGCATGTATTTTTTTTCTTTTTTTGGTCAGCATGTCTTCAACTCAACAATCATGCATAGGATTCGCCTTGATGCTTTATTGAAATGCACATTCGGATTCTGGGTCTGGAGTGGGGCCTAAAAGTCTGCAGACCCTACTTTGAGTATCAAGATCATAGGTGATGCTCAATAAGAATTTACCTGAGGGATAATTTCTCCTTAGAGGTAAGAATCAGACTTGCAACCACAGATCTAAATGCACTGAAATTTGACAATTGATAAGAGCTTGATTTTGTACTGTTCCTTCTTAGAAATTAGGTGGTCAGTTAATAGAATGCTAAAACCCAACAGAATGACTATGTGATTCTAGTCTTACATGCTGCCCTAAACAAGTTGAAAATTCTGCTGGATCTCCATTTCTTGGACCAAGTCTTATAGGCATAGTTTGCACAAGGTGTTTCTGGTCAGTGAACAGACCAAAAAGGCCTCTCCCACCTGGCTCTGGTCGATGTGCTTTAATGTAACTGTCACATTTCTTGTCAAGTTCTTGACAGTCAGGTTTGCAACACTTGACGATATGACGTAGCTGATTAGAGAGAGGTTCTCCAAGGCAGGGTCCTAGCATACCAGAGAATCAATAAGATAGCAAGGGAAAATAAAATGTTATCAGAGAGTTTTAGAGCTGGGAGGGATCCTAAGAACTGTTTAGTCCACATTATTTATTTTACAACCTAGGTGTCAGAAATTGGGGGTCAGGGAGTAAAGTGACTTTCCCAAGGACGATAATTAGAAGCTGCGCTTTTTCCACTATCCAGTGCTCTGAATACCAAATTAAATTTCTCAGATTGATACAATAGGACCTTCATGAATCTTAAAATGAACATCACAGTAAGCCATTCAAGCTGTGTGTCCTTGAGCAAGTTACTTAACCTCTCTGTGCCCCCATGTCCTCATCTGTAAAATGAGGATAATAGTTTAATAGTTCCTTCCTCACAGAGTTGTTGAGAGGAAAAGTTAATGTTTCTAAGTGCTTAGGATAGCACTTGGCAATTAGTAAATGTGTCAGTTATTGTTATATATCATCACCAGCATCATTAGGTCCTGTTTAAAAATAAACTGCACCTTTTCTGCAATTCATTTGACTTACAGCAGGCTCAAGAATATGTGAGGATTAAAAGAAATAAAACTCCTCCACTCCCAAATAAAACAAACCAAAATCAATTAGTGATAACTTTACCTGAAACAGGGTAGGTGTTTCAAAAAAGTTGAACTGAACTCTAGAAGCTAGCTCTACATCATCAGCTGGTAAATTACTCATCAGTGATGAAGGCAGAGTAATAACACCAATACTATTTTCAGGAGCCTCAGTTTCCAAAGAAACCTGAAAATCAAGTAAAAGATAATAAAAATGTCAAGGACTAGTATAATGAGGGATTTGAAAACACAACTAATTAAGATGGAGGATTGTGCAGGGGCATTTATCTGTTATCTTGATATATAATCAGTTCTTCTTCCTTTGATTGCTGCAAAAATAGAGGGGGTGTATAATAGGAAGATGAGGTCTTGGAGCAGGTAAGAAAACTTAAGGTTACAGAAAAACAGAAAGTGCAGGATATTTTATGTCAATTATATCTTGATAAAGTTGGGGAAAAGAAAAGAAAGTGCAGGATAACTACTGACTCCAGGGAGACCACAACAGCAATACACCAACATGGTGACCTGTTAGGCAAAGTCTTCATAGAACCACATGCATTAACTTGTAAAAGAAAGACTATGAAAAATAAGTTAAAAAGCAAGACTTGCTTTTTCTTGTTTCCAGCTCCAGTTCCTCTAATAGGTGGATAGAAAACACTCAGAGCAGGATTAATATTCAGCACTACTGTTCTTACCAGTGTAGTCATAACACTTGCTTAAATTTTGGAATGGGTCGATAAATAGTTGATGTCCTTGGTCTCTCCCAACTACCTAGAACCCTCTGCTGGACACTTCCTTCATCTCACCACCATCCCCCCCCGCACCTCCCCTATCCAAACTTCCACAATCCAGCTGGTAAAGGGTTAACACTGGACACAACAAGGACCTCTGAGATCCTGCTCCAGCAAAGACTAATGTCCTTTTTTTTTGATCCTATGGTGCCTCATTGTTTTAGATGTTAAATAGTTTGAATATCACCCCAGACTATAAGCAGCAATTGCCTCAATCATAAGTATACTAAGACTACAATCATATACAAGAAAAGGCTGTTTCCACAATATGTTAAGATGTACCTGAAGATTTTCAGGGTCTTGAGCAACAAAGGTAGTTGTGTTGAAATTACTGGCATTCACTCTGATCACGGCCAGAGCCAAAGAAGGGGAGGTTAGACTTATGATTTTGGTTGAAAACTTCAGCTGTAAGCCAATGTCTTCCACTACTTTTAGCAATCTGTAAAGATAAGTGGCAGTTCAGATTCAGCACTCCCACTTTGTTTTCCCCTTTCTAGCAGAATACAGATTAGCAATTTAACAAGTCATTATGAACCTTGTAGTAGGAGAAAAATACTTGCTTATAATTAATCAAGTGAGAAGCATTGTTATCATTAGAGGGTTAGTTTGCTAAGTCATACCTTTGGGCCAGCGGAGCCAGCAAGGCCGGTGGGGAATGAAGGAGTTTGCTGACTTGGCTTATCATTTCTCTTGCGAGGTTAGGCTCCAAGCTGCCTAAGGACAGAACTTTCTCCATCTGAGACACTTGGTTCTCAAGATCAGAAACACTGATGCTGCTGGTGTGAACAATTTCTGTAATGGAGAATCAAAATCGCTTTATGAACACATAATAGAAAAGAAACATAAATAGACTCTGTGACCTAGAAAACCCATTCTTAGGTATTTGCCCCAGGGAAATGAAAATATGTCTTAGGAAGACTTGTTCGTGAATATTTATAGAGGCCTTTTTCATGATAGTCCCAAACTGGAAATGACTCAAATGAGCATCAACTAGAGGATGGATAAACAAACTGTGGTCCATCCATACAGTGGATTGTATTATTCAGTAAAAAACAAAACAAAACAAAAGAAAACAAAACAAAAAAACACACACACAAAAAAAAATACTGATACATGCAACAACATGAATGGAGCTCCAGTTTTCCAGTGTTATTATGTTAAGTGAAAAAAGCCAGACTCAAAGACTATATACTGTATGATTCTCTTCATATAACATTCTAGAAAAAACAGAAATACAACATAGAGAAACAAAACAGATGAGTGGTGGCCAGGGGCTGGGCATAGTGGGTAGGTGGTTGACTACAAAGGGATATGAGGGAAGTATGGGGGTAGCAGAAATTTTAATTTTACCACCTAAATCCTATAATTTTGCATATTCCTTTCTAATCTTTATCCATGTGTTATAGCATACTGTTACAAACATGGTGTACAAACTAATTTTTGTTATTTTCACTTCACTCGAGACTTGAGAAATGCACCCAAGTGTCTGTCCAGCTATTCTTATGCATGGCTATTTAACAGTCATTGTGTTATATGAGTCATTGTGAGACTGTTGTATTTCAACATTCCCCTTAATGTGGAACCATTAAGTTATATCCACTTTTTAGCCACCAGGTAATACACCAACACATCTTTTATGCATATGTTACTTTGCTTCTACTGTCTCAGTGCCTGAAATCCAAGTCCCAGGAGTAGAAGCACAGGTGCAGGAGGCCACCTCCCTGACCTCTCTGTATATAGTGTTAGGTTGATTTTAAGGGTCAACGGGGATAGCTTCAGACAGGTGAGCATTCTAGGCCCAGGCTAACGAACTTCAATTGTACTTTATTCTTCTTTAGCCATGAAACCTTCTTTTGACTAGAGCTCCAATGATTTTATAATTTGGCCTAAAATGTTCACATTTATTAAAAAGTTACCTAAGAGGAAGCAATGCACATTTGAAGAAATATCAAGTCACTTGGCAAAAGTTCTAAATCTCCAGGGGACATGTGGTGGCACTATGGTGGGGGAGGCGGGAACTGCAACCTGAGCTTCAATCTCATGTCACCAAGAATTTGGCTTTGCCTTACACCATTGAAATCCTAGAGGAAGACCCACTTCTTACTCACTGAATTGAAACTCTGGAGAGAGTATCCAGAATTCTTTCTGTTTCCTTCTGTCTTTCCTTTATTCTTTCCTCCTAAACCTACTTCATGTCTGGAGAGCCCTTTGCAGTTTCATGGCATTCTCACATATGCTGTTGTTCTCAACCTAGTACTCTTAGTGTGATTGTTCCCACCCTCAAGTAGAGTGGGCTGAGTCAGGAGGAGCTAAATGGCTTATCCCAGCTCACACTGCCTGTGAGGGCCCATGCAGATTCATGCCTGGGACTTCTGAATGTTTCCCCACTCCTTGGCTACCCTGGCTCAGCCTCAGCTTTGTCACTCTGAGACTGATTTTCAAGAACACCAATTTTTCTTTTGTCTTCTGTCAAAATAGAGTTTAACACCTCAAAAGTTTTCTTTTCAGAATGTTGAAAACAGTGACCTAAAACCTTTTGTAGGAGAAAGAAACCTATAAAATAACTCATCTTCATAAAACAAAATCTGTGTTTGCCTCAGAGCTGTTTGTTTACTCTTGGTCAAAACAACTACACTCAGCCATATCTACATTCTATGTATGCCAGAAGGAATAAAGCTCTCAAAATCAAGCAGCTATCATAAAAAGAAAAGCTCAACATGATCTATTACATAAATCTTGATTTCACAGGCTGGCAGCTAGCTACATTTCAGGTAGCCAGAATTATAACAAACATAGAAGCAGCTTAGTGCCTCATATTTACCTGTCTTGTCAGGAGCTGTGGTGGTTGTGATGACAGCCAAAGGGGTAGACGTAGTGGGAGAGGGAAGTGGGGGTTCTACAGGTGGCAGGGTGTGGGTAAAATGAGTTTGGGGCATAGAGGAAGCGAGAATTCCAGACTGAGTGAATATATCAATGATACGGCTGAAAGTTATGGGAGCTGAAGGCTGGAGAGAAGGAAGTTGAGTCACCCTTGTTGGGCTCTGGGTTACAGGTGGATGATCAAGTGGCTCAGCAAAAGGGAAGGCACTGGAGACTTGGGAAATAACTGTGGCTTGAGGAGCAACTGGGATGGAATTGCTTGAAGAAAATGGTGGGCTACGTGGATGACCAGCAAGACACGTAACTGGATCCTGCAGGTCACTACAGGAAAGAATCAGAGAGGTACATATGAAATACAAATGAACTACAGAGCAGTGACTCTCCTCCTCTGGCAACCATTCAACACCACCCAGAAGCCCTGACTGTATCCCAAACCAATGATATCACAATCTCTGAGGGTGGAAGGTGGGCACCGGTGTTTTTAAAGCTCTCCAGGTGATTCTAACATGCAGCCAGGGCTGAGAACCACTGCTCTAAGGTCTGGACCCCTGCTGCTCAAAGTGGAGTCCATGAATCAGCAGCACTGGCTTTATATGGGAGCCTATTAGAAATTCAGATTCTCAGGCCCTGCCCAGACCTCCTGGATCAGAATCTGCATTTTAACCAGATCCTCAGTGACTGATATTTGCAGTAACATTTGAGAAGGTCTGAAATTGAAAGCCCTTATTCACTGTCAAAATTCCAAAACTCCTTAGCCAACATAGTGATTGAATGACATATTTTAAGGAAAAGGGTCAGCATATTTGCTACATACCACTGCAGTTTTTTTAACTCTTCTGGGGAGGAAGGGCAGGGTGTTCTGACAGAACAGCAACACTGTTCTGGAGGAGACAAAAGGAAAGAAGAAAATGCATGGTCAAGAATAAGGCAAGGGATAGGCTCAAATCCATCAAGTATTACAGTTCATGCTCTGACAGCATTTTAAAGAGCATTCGTCTAAAACAGGTGATAAATTGGATGGCATTATATTGACAATTACATTCACAAATTAGGTGCTCAAAATATTGAGTAAATAACTTTGGGGGTTTACATGCACACAGTATCAATTGCTCCTTAGCAACTCCTAAGAGGAATTCAGAAATAAACAAATCCCAGCAGCAAGCAATCAAATATTCCAAATAGAGCTCTTCTTCTCAACAGGGTTTATGATGTTTTCAAATATACTGAAATTTTATTAAGAAAGCAGGAAAAATCACCTTTTAGAGCTCCCTAAAACTGTCTAAAGACAAAAGAGTCAAAACAGAAAGCTGTAGTATAACAAGTTTATTAATTATATTTTCAATTTTAAAAAGAACACATCAAAGCCATGTGAAAATGAACACAGTAATAAAGGTAAAGACAACTTACCCATTGGGTGAATCTTTACTCTTTTCAAAGCCACCATTACAGCACATATGTTCATAGTCTTATTCAGTTTTATTGTGAGTGTACAGTTTAATGTGCTATAAAGAGAAATATTTACAACAAGAGTGTTACTAAATTGAAAACCTATCTGTGATTGTTTTTTCAAATTTAAGAGTGAGGGAAGGGGACAGTGACACTTAATTTGCAATGTCACCCTGATAAGCTTGTAAACACCCACCTACCATGGTCTGAACTTTACCCCCAAAGACTTTATAGGGCAAATTTATAGAGGTTTACATTCACAGAGCTGCAAGCCAGGGACCCTCTGACCACACACAGCTGATGATTCATTTTGCCTTCCTGAGTAATAAACAGGCCGGGCTGAAACTTGGCTGCTAAGACAGGAATCCTAACATCTAGAGTCTTAGCTGTTTACTTGCATGATGTCTATAGGCATTTGAGTTTCCATCATAGGAGCCCTTTCGAACACCAGCCTAGATAAATTTCAGAGTCTCAAATCTAAAATCTCTCTGGTGATTCAACCTAGATTATCAGATAACTAGGAATTTAAGACATTCTTTCTATTTCTTTCTACCTTAGTCTTGGTTTAGATGAAAAAAAAATGTTAATGTAAATAACAAAAAGAGGTAAGTGAAATGAACTAAATATATATATAGTGGATAGGAATTTAATCTACAGTTTCATGGGTGACTTGCCATTATTTGCACCAGTGAATCATTTGAGGAGTAGAAACTGTCAATTTCTAGGACTTTTATTCTCACAGAATGCTCAAGGTTCAAGTAGTGAGATTACTGATCTATTAAATGTTGGTTTATGCAGCAAGGGCAGCCAATGGACACTATTTAAAATGATAATCTGTGCAACCTTAAATAATTGTTGGACAGTCTCTGATTCGCCCCTTGTATACACTTTTTAATTTATTTTCTCTTTCTTTCCAGTCTTTTCCTTTACTCTCCTCCTTCTCCCATGCTCCATATTATATTCCTTTATCTCCGACTGTCCTTCACTCTAACAGGACTATTGTGTGCCATTTCTTGCTCATATTGGTAGACCTTGGGGCTAGGACACTGATGACCCTTAGCCTCATAGAACCAGGGGCTAGTGGCCTGACACTACCCACCCCTCTGTGCTTTATAAAGAAATGAGAAGATGCTTATGTTGGAGTGAGGAGTGGAAGAACAAAAATACATAGATCCCAAATGTCATTAATAGGTATTTTTTTTAGAGGAATACCTTTGAATTTGCAACCCAAGACTCCTCAATACTTTATTTCTCCTGAGTAGAGAAATAATGATATTTGTAAAAGTATTGAAAATAACTGACCTTCGATCCTCATCACACACCACAAAATAAGTCTGAAACAAACAAAAATATATAAATATGTTACTTTGACATTGAACATCTCAGGTAAGACAACCCAGTACTAATCACAGCATCACTAAATCTTAGAATCACAAGAACCCCTAGGCATCATCCAATTCATATTTCTACTAGATTTCTGACATATAGTAAAAGCTATTCAGGCTATACAGGCTCTACTTAGATACCACTAGTGTTAGGGAGCTCATTCTCCTGGAGCCTTCATTTTAAGAAACTTGGTTTTACATGAAGAAAAATACATCTAGTAATATCCATCCGTTGTATCTAGTTTTGATTTCTGGAGTAATGGAATTAGTCCGTTCATTCTTTTACATGACAAGTTGGGGGGAATTTGAATACATATCTCCCCAGGAGTGCAGAACTCCATGCTTTCCCCCAAATAACAATAATTATAAACAAGGCACAGGGTATACTATGATTACCTCACTTAGGGTTTGCAGGGTTTTGTTGAGCTCTGATTGTCTGTTAATACAATAAGAGAAAATGACATGAAGGAGACCACTGGTGATGTTAAATTCAAAACAAGAGTTTTAGCAAATACATTAAACATATGGTATTTATTGCTTACAGTGTTCACTTTGAAGTAACACTGGGTATAATAAGAGATTTCTATGTGGGAAAAGTAAATTATTTATATGACAAGGGAAACTAACCAGACAGAAGCTGTGTTGGTTCTAGCCAACAGCAAGATAGAAATTATGGTTGAATTATTTTGTTTTCATTAGGCTACTGCAACCCCCAGGCAGCTTCTGGCAGAGGGCCATAGGAAGAGCTGGCTGGTCAGAGGCAAAATTTCTGAGAGGACCCAGCCACTCACCCTGGAGGCTCTGGGCCCCTGTTTTCCTCTTCAACTGACCCAGCCCACCCTCTAACACTCTCCAGCCCCACCTTCCCCTCCTCATCCCTCCTCTTTGGACTTTCTCTCATTTCTCTCCTCTGAGGACACTCCAACAACACTTAGTTCTTTAATGTGGCAGAGCTTCACATGAGGTTAGGATGAAAAATCTAGTTTTAAAAAGTCACTCTAAGGCATTGGTTCTCAACTTGGGGTGACCCTGCTCCCTGGGACAGCTGGCAATATTGGGAGAGATTTTTGATTGTTACAATTGGGGGTGGAGTGCTACTGGCATCTAGTGGGTAGAGGCCAGGGATCTGTTATAGTGCACAGGACAGTTCCACATAACAAAGAACTGTCAGGCCCAAATCATCAGTAGTGGTGAGGTTGAGAAACCATGTTCCAATGTGAATGGGCAGTGGTTAATTGTAGGTGGCTCCACGGAAGGTCTGGAGGGAAGAAGAGAAGGATAGTGGCAATAACAGTCAGTTTTTTGTTTTTTGGTTTTTGGTTTTTTTTTTTTTTTTTTTTGAGCTGGCAGGAGCTGCTCCTCTATAACTGCTCAGAGGCCACCTTCTTTCTGGGGGTTTTCCTGGCTCCTCCAGTTGGGTCCTGCTCTATATTCAGATACTTAGAACATCCTTTGGTACCCTGCACACGTCACCTTCATTATAAAGATTGTACTGTATTATCATTTGTCCTCATCCTGTGTCTTTCCTACCAGACTCTAGACTTCCCATTCTTAAAATAGCTTCATGCTGGAGCCACCTGGGAAGCATTATAAAATACCTATGCCTGCATCTCAGACCCCAAATACTGATTTAATTGGTATAATGTGTGCCTGAGCATTAGGGCTTTTAAAGTTCCCGGGTTATTTTAATATACCACCAGGGTTGAGAACCACTGCTCTACACCAAGTTTTCCATCTCAGAAAGTTGGGTTTGTCCCCACTTGTACCCTCAAGGTCCAGCACATAGTAGGTGTTCAATAAATGCTTGGTAGCTTTAAATGAACTCATCTATATTTTATGTGTAGTAATTAAGATGAGTTACTTTCAAATATGCTAAGTTGTGTTCTATTTATAAATTTGTAAGTTTAAAAGAATGTTTCCTATCACTGTTATTACCCCTATAAAGTTTAAAATCCTTCTAGGACATCAATAACTCCTGCTTTTTATTTAACATATATACTTGGAATAGTTAGAAAAGCTAGATTTTCATCAGGAGGTCAAAAAATAGGCATAAAGGACATGAACACCACCTCCACCAAGCCCATTTCTCACTGCTTTAACTTTTTTCCACTAGACACTCAGTAGATCCCTAGGGATGTTTGATATCCACCCGGTGGAATCATGATGTTCTTCTTCACCTAGGCATTGCTGAATCAGCAGCAGCAGCTAGGCCAAATTCTAATTGAAAGGATAACCCTTAAGAACAGCTTTGTTTTATTTTGTTTTGACCTAGGAAAGGTTTTTTCTCTACAGTGTCATCGCAGATACTACCCAAAGCATATAGATTTGGTTCAAAAGTTTACAAAACCCTCATTTGTGAGTAAACGAATTTTGTGTCTGATGTTGCTCCTGAGCTACAAGTGCAAAGCCATAAAGTTTCCCCTCCCAGTGACAGCCAGGGGAAAGACTGTCTCCTGGCCTAGGCCATGCTGCTAGTCAACATTTTGGCCTATTGCCTAGCTGGGGGCATCTATTTGTAATGTAATTCTCATTGCCTGTGCTTGTCCTTATAAGCTGAGGTCTACTTAACAAAGACCTCTCTCTAACTTTTGAATCACTGATGTTTCATGACACGTGAACAAATGGTATACATGGAATCTTAACCTTGAACTCTTCTTTGAACCTTGCTGGTTACCAAATCATATTACAACTCAAATACCAATTCAAATGGAAGTCTTATGTAATTTCATAGCAAAGAGAAGAACCTCACAGGGATACTAGCTGATGAGAGGTGACTATGGTAATAGTTTACAAAGAACTCAAGAACCAATTCTCTATAACCTTTGGGTCTGTCTCTTTCCTATTCTTAGTTTCCAAAAGAAAGACAGCTAAACAAGTTGACATCTTAAGTTTTAAATCAAACAGCAGATTACTCACTTTAATTCACTTCGATATAGGACTCCAGTTAAGGTAACATTGGCCATATTTTGATTCTGTTAGAAGCACAAAATTATTAAGAATAGAACAAATATTGTTTTGTTTTTACACTCTCTAACAAGAAATTGTTCTTCAGTTTTGTTGGCCACCCAAAGAACTATACCCTGAAGAGTTTGCATACTAACTGTATGGAATATTATCTAGCAAACAATCAAATGTTTGTTTATTGACTGAGCTAGTTTTTTTTTATGTTTTCTTCTTAAAATATTGCAAATCAGCAAGTATGATGCGCTAATTTCTGCCTTTTGTCATTCCATTCTGTCTTTTATTACTCCTGCAGAAGAACACTGTTAAAGTTCTCTACATGAAAAGTATCAGGTTTAAAAGAAGATCCTAATGTGAAAAGGGAAACTTGATAGCAGCCAGCGTTACATTTCAAGAACCTAGCTCATTTCCTGGCACTCAGGAAATAGTCACTGAACAAACCACATTTAGTTGGGATCCTCTGAACCAATCTAGGTTATGGAAGGCTTATACTACTGCATCCTAATCCCCCCTAGGGTGGACGGGATCACATTCAGAAGACTATCATAGATTCAATATATATTATATTTCTTGTTGATAGCAGTTTCTAATATAATTTTAAAATTTGACTGATAATAGAATTCCATCATACAAATGTTCTTATTCAGTAAGCAGCAAAGCTAGTGAAAACTAAAATATAATTATTAACATTATTAGTTAATTACATTAACTAATAACATTAACATTATATTAGTTTCAGGTGTACAGCATAGTGGTTAGATGTTTATATAATTTACAAAGTGATCCCCCCAATTACTCTAGTTCCCCCCTGGCACCATACATAGCCATTACAATATTATTGACTATCTTCTCTATGCTATACTTAACATCCCCATGACTATTTGGTAACTATCAATTAGCACTTCTTAATTCCTTCACCTTTTCACCCAGTTCCCAACCCCTCTCCCAAGTAGCAATCACCAGCTGGTTCTCTGTATCTATGAATCTGTTTTTGTTTTATTTTGTTCCTTAGATTCCACGTATAATGAAATTATATGGCAATATACCATAATTATTATGAAGTCAAGCCTTCTTAACAAAGCTAGGGATTCAACGACATACTTTACTTAAATTTGGTCATAAAAGCAAATATGCCAAATATAAATAACTTGAACCTTAAAATAAATATATATATATATATATATATATATATATATATATATATATATATATATATATATATATACATGTTAACTCATTTTTTAAGATTGCAATAATAAAAATCTTTAAAACCTACCTGGGTAACATTGCCTTCTTCATCATATTGAAACATTATTTCACCTCTAAAAAATGCTAAAAATAAATTTTCAAAAGAAATGAGACTTGCATTCTTAAAGCTTGAGAATTAATACAACACAGAAAAATATTACCAAATTACTTTATAAACAAATTGTCATCAAATTCTGTTGTTATTCATATTTACTGTTTTTTTCTATCAGAAAGCTATTCAATATAATTTTCATAAAATATGAACTATAAATTTTGTATAGGAATGCAGAAAGAGAACATTTGTCCCTTGTCAAGAAATTTTATCCCTACATGCTTCTCTCAGAACTTGGCTTCCCCTAAAGATGCTAACTAGGCGAACTGTGGCTCTAAACTTAACATTTAAAAAAATACTTTATTTAAAGTTGTTATAGCCCCCCCCCAAAAAAAAAGTTGATATAGCTGCAGTTACATAGGTAAGGGAGGGCAGGAAAAGCGTTTCTCAGCAGTTTCACAGCCTTCTGCAAGTTTATCTGTTTTCATACCGGTGTTTTTGTTTTTCTCTTTTTGAAAATTTAGCTACCAAATACAGTATCTTTCCCAGGAACAAAGTTGAAATTTTGCTTTGAAACCTGGATAGACTGCAGGGCAAACCCTTTTGTCAGTTGAACAACTCACTGTGACTTTCATCCCAGAAATGCCAGAAAACCCTGTTCTTAAAATGCTGACTTTGGGAAATACTGAAGTCAATTTCAGTCAAACTGTTTCCTGCAGGGTGTACTTGGAGGGGCTTTGACTCTTATCTGGAAACAAATAAAATAGAGACCTCCCCTAACAGAAGTACATTACATGCACTTCATAATCTGAAGACGAAAGACTGGTTTCTTCAGCAGAAAGGGCAAGGATGTCAGATAGAGCAGGGGTCAGCCAACTTTTTTTGTGAATTGTAAGATAAATATTTGAGGTTTTGTGGGTCATACATATGGTTTCTATTGAAACTACATGGTTGTAGCACAAAAGTAGACAAAGACAATATGTAAATGAACAGCCTTGGCTGTGTTCCAATAAAACTTTATTTACAAAAATAGGTAGCTAACTCTATTTGGACTATAAGCATCAGTTTGCTGACTCCTGAGCTAGAGAGTTTTGAAGGCCTCCTCATCTCATCTTCTTTTATTGCATCCCAAAGTACAACTGATTCCCATAGCCTGGTTCTCAATAGTTCACTTCCACTTTAAATGGCCAACAAAGCCATTAGACCAAAGATTAATATGATTTAGCTATTCCAGCAACTTTTCTACTGAGAACTTAAACTTCTGCATTTTTATACTGAAATTTTAATTAATATAGTATATAATTATTAAAAGTAAAGATACTTGATATATGCATAAAGTTAATTATCCATTTTTTAAAAAATTGATGAGTATGTATGCATGTGTGCCAACACCCACAATTTCTTTCCCTCACTTCTCCTTCAAGTTCATTTTTCAGTCTTGTTGAGGGCATGTTGAGTTTCATAAATGTGCTGGGAGCATAGTGGTAGCAGGGCAACCAGGAAGCCATCAGCTTTGACTTTCACCCTAACTCTGCCCAATCAGCTACCAGTTTCTTCACTAGCCTCCATTTCCCTTAATGAACCCAGATTGGAACGTGCAAGAAGTGAAGATTTCTAGTTGCTGGCAGGGTGTTGTGGAATTTATGGTGCCAAAAGAGTTGGTCCCCTGATGAGGTTGTTTTTAACAGACACTAAAACAAATGGTCAGTTCAGTCACTTAATTAGGGAAAACATTACTCCAACCAGCTTTCTGGAATCTGTTATTCAAGATGACCATTTTTTTTGACTAAATGTTCAATTTTCAAACAGTTATCAAACATCATGTAGACACAACACTAAAGTAGACATTAGTCATCAGCCCAAACATAGATGAAGCACAAAAATAAAGAAATTATGGAGAATTCAGTAAAAGAAGAGTAAGAGATGAGGGAGAGAAGGAGAGAAGAGTTACACAATATAAAAAAGTGAAATGTATCCAACAAGGTTTTTTTTTCTTTAATCAAAGCCAGCTAATATTTTCCTGCTATATTCTACCACCATACTATCAGCAGAAAGTTCATGTAAGCAAATCTCACACTCACCCAAATAGAAAGTTTGTGGAACATTCTTTTAACAAAGTTTTCTTGTTTTTTAAACTATCCAACCTTAACTTATTTTACTTGAAATTGTTCCTATGGTTTTTAAATAAATTATTAAAGCATTAAAAGGAACAGAATAAAAGAAAACCATTCCTCTAGTAATTGTTTCTTTTTATATCAGTGGAGTCATGCTAAGATTTAATATTATAAAACGTTTTGTTACGTTTCTCTTCTCTCTTCCTGTGATCCAATTCTGACATGCCACACTATATTTTTCTCTTTTTCACATCTGCTTTCATTGGTTTTAACAAGGAAGGGAGCCCAGAGAGCCAAACCAGGATGAAGAAAGTGGTTGTTTCATTACTTCTGGCCTATGGCAGAGGGAAAATATTCCCATTTCCAAAATAGCACGTGCTCAAGAGATTTCCATCTCAATTTTTAAAAATAGTGGGCAGTCTTAGCTAGAGATGGCAAAACACACTATGGGCACTACTGAAACTAGCATCCAATTAAACTAGGTGTAC
The DNA here is from genome assembly GCA_030015415.1 of Cynopterus sphinx. NCBI lineage: Eukaryota > Metazoa > Chordata > Mammalia > Chiroptera > Pteropodidae > Cynopterus > Cynopterus sphinx. The sequence goes on from CM057388.1 coordinate 9,307,711, forward strand.
ATGAGATTTTCAACATTCTAGTAGAATGGTTTATTTTATTTTTTAGCAAAAGACAACATCCTGTTTCTAAGCAATAATACTTAAGGTTCTATGGAAACATTTGAGAAATTTATATATAAGAAGTGGCTTTCAATAATTAAGTTCATTATTAATTATGTTCATGAATCAACTCTAAGGGTATTAGATATGGATTTAAAGCTATAGTGGAAAATATTTGGTATAGAGCTTCATGTTCTCATATTAAGGAAGTTAATCTATCATATCACTAGGCAAGGGGAAGATAATTTCAGCCAGATCTAAAATTGCTTTTATTTTCTTTTGCGACTTGTAGTAGCCAGGTGGTATGAAGAGACAGTTCAGAGGCACACATCACTTACTCATCAGGAGAAAAACAACCATTTTTTTTCTCTGTGGAGCTAATTTATCTGGTAACATATAATATGCACAAGGACTAACCTGAGTCATTGCAAATAGATGACAAATTGCAGATATTTCTCTGAGGTTTGACTCCTGCAAAGAAAATACAACCCAGCCAGTTAAGCATGTCAACACCTTCACTTATATACTACATTGTCAAGAAAATTCATAAAATTAGACATCAAATGTAGAACAAAAATATAAGTTGAATATAATTGGCTGGATGAATTCCACAAAGACTGAAGGAATGAACATTTTAATTTCTTAGTTGATCAGCTATGGAATTTGATTCTTCACTATTTAGTATGTCAGTGTTTGATCCTCTACTTCTCCCTAAAATTTCTCTATCCTATTCCCAATTAACCCCTCTCTTGTCTAACATAAACAGAAAAATATGAATACAAATTGAGCATAGAGGCTTTAAATGAAATAGCCCTTACTCATAAATTCTCCTTCCTTTCCCGGGTAGGTGGGTACATTAGCAATCTAATGCTCCTTATGCAAATGTATTATGAAATAATAGTGTCATGATATTTCACATGGGCAAAAATTACAAAATTCAAAAAATATTTGCTGAGCACATATTCTACAGGCTTTGGGAGGTTCAGATACAGACCCTACCCTCAATGAGCTTACAATCTAATGAGTGATGCTGGCCAGTAAATAAAAAGTTATAGTGAGGGCAAAATAGAGTGATGGCCAGGACAACAAACCACACAGGCATACACAGGAGGCAGAGATGATGGGAGATGAAATAAACCACATTAGAACAAAAAACTTCATATTAACCTGAGAAACACTTTCACCTTTGGTGAAGGGAGAAGTACATCTCTTCTTTGATTTGAAAAGATCTCAAAGTGTACTCCTCTAGGAATCTTTCCTTCATTAATTTCATCCTTTTGACAGAGTATAAGAAATCTATAGTAAATGTGAGGGCAAATGCTGACAATGTACCAAGCAAACTGCCAAAGGGAAAAGGTTGTTATATTAAGGAATATATTGGTTTCTTCGTTAGGTCTGGTTTGGGCAGAATTATGTATGCAAGGCCTGATGGCTATTTTATTTCCATTGTACTTTATGGGTACTTAATTCTTTCCTAAGAGAACTAGTTTGGACACAAACTGAAATTATAATTTGAATTAAGGTGTGTGACATGATTTCTGCCAGAATGATTTAGTTGACACTTGGTGTGCAGGCATCATGGTTCAGCTAAAAGTTTTGATTCTACGAGCAAACTGACTTTAGATGCCAAAAGTTGCCTGACTTATAGATTCCTATATTGTTCCCCAACAATGTTACTCACATCAACAGAGAAAATTTTCATTTTAAATATACTTGCTTATGGATTTAACTCACTAGAAATATACACTATGATATTATAAAATATATAGGTGGTGGGTAGTAATGCTTTCAATATTTTTTACAGCCATTGATCTATTGCTTACTAGGCTTTTCATTCTATCACATCTCATCTTTAAATTTTAGTGGCACTTTTGTTTCTAGTATTGTGTGTCTTTTGCTGCTCATTCATACTGAGAATTTTTCTTTTCTATTGCTAGGGCTGTTTTCTGTAATTTCTTCCAAGTACATGGCCATAGGTTGTCCTTTAAGTCATGAGTGGTGGACCATACTTATCCCATAGACTATAGTCAACCTCTATTTTAAATCAACCAGAAGCCTTTGTTTAGCACATGATGTATCCCTAATACTGCACTATGTACTTAAAAGTGCATTCTTTTTTTATTATTTAAAAAGAATTTGAGGTTCACTCCTTTAAGGATCTTTCTTCCTAAACTGCATCCCATTGACTATCATTAGCCATTCTGTCTCCCATGCCTCTTAACCATGTCAGAAACACTGTCTAATCATTGCCTTTGTCTGCAAACATGTTCATGTCAATTTTCTGTTTGTTTGCCTTGTCTTACCCATAAATTAGAAGATTATTGAGGGTGGGCATTATGTCTAATCATTACTAATATAGTCCCAAACACTTAGTACAACTTAAGGTACCCAGTGCATAAATATCTATTCATTAAGAACAGGTTTCATTTTTTAAAGGTGGAAAAAAAAGAGAAAGAAAACATTAACACCAGCCATTTGTTTAATCTTACTTTAGTTATATAAAAGAAAGTCTTGATAATAAGTCATACCTGATGCATTGAAGGTTTTTACTATAGTGATTTTAGTTTTTTCTGCAAAGAAGCAATTTAAATATTAGAGCAGAATTGTTGCTTGTTTTTAAAAAACAATTTGCCATGAGTACTATTTTAGTAAAGTGCTAAGAAAATCATACTGTTGGCACCTTTAAGACAATTGATCATCTCAGCAGCAGAATGAATGAGAATTGCATACAAGGATCATATAGCATTGGCATAGGATGGGTCTGGGATCTGGATTCCCATATTTACCCAGTTAGATCACACCCATTACCAACCCTCATCGATTGTGTGATTCTGAAGTTTTCTGAAGTTTCCATTGTGCTGCTGCTAGGAAAATTAATGTGGACTTACACTTCAGATATGTAGAATTAAGTCACTATCAGGACCTTCAGGTGATAGGTTGTAAAGAGCAGGTGATTCAGATAAAAATTAATGGAAGCAGTAAGCACAGGATCTAAAATATTGCTACTATACAATCAAGAAAGTGTCCTGCTATTTTCTCTGAGTTAATATCATCCCCATTGTATTGATAGGTAAAATTATTCTCAGAGAGGTTGAGACTAAGGACTATTCAAAGTCAATGACTCACAGGTAAATATTAAAACTCCGAAGAAGCAAACCTTAGAAATATCTTCCCAACACATTTTTGGGACAGAGTCCATGGTTCATTTCACAGATAATGGAGAACCAGGTTCACAAATCCTTTCTGCAAGGATGGACAGTTAGAAGAGGCTGTGTTCAGGCCACAGATTTGCAAAAGCTCTGTCTCCTAGGGTGAGTGGCAAATTCTGAAGAAAACATAAAGCCAGATCTTGAAGAAGTACTTAAGAATGATAACATTATACTGTTTCAGAAACCTCATTTGTGTACGTGTTATTGATGAGTTTCTGTTTCAATATGTGACTGACCCATGGGCAATGCATGATTTGAGGTAATTTTAGAGGTTGATAGCATTTGCATTATCATTAAGAATCCTTTAAATACATTATTTGCCCTGATACTTTCATTTCCAGAGCAAGCAATACATTACTGTGAAATAAGCTTCTGGTTCTAGTAACAAAAGTGCTTTTGGGGAAAAACTGTTCAACCTCACTAATAATCAGGAATGTAAAATAGAACCTAAGGAATTGAGAGAAAGATTTCATAATATATAGACTCAGCTCTCAGCAAAGGTACAGCGACACAGACATTCTCATCCATGCTGGTAGGAATGTTGCTGAGTATAATAATTTCTAGAAGGTTACTGAGCAGTAGGTATCAAGGGTCTTAAAATATAATGCTGACTCATTAAGTTCAATCCTTGGAATGCATCCTATGGAAATCAGGGATGATGAATGCAAAGATGTTGGCACAAGGATGTTTATTGAAACAATTTCTATTAAAAAGGTAGAAACAATTTTTATGATTAACATATAATACATTATAGAACATTATCAAGTCATTAATGGTAAGGGACACTGGAAAATACTTATAACTTAATATGAAGTCAAAAGGGCAAGATATAACAATCTAGATAAAAAAAAATACACACACACACACACACACACATATACACAATGTATATGTATATATGAAACTGAGTGGAAATATGCCAGATTATTAACATTAATAGTCTTAGAAAAGTAACATTAAAAATGAACTCTATTTTCTTCTTTTATTTCCTATGTTCTCCATTTTTTTATTAGCTAAGGTGTATTACTGTTATAATAAAAAAAAATGTTACTCTGAATGGAGTGCTCTGGCCATAGCAGTTTAGAAGTTCAGGAGTGTGGTGTCACCAGAATTATAGTTCAACGTCAAAGTAAAACAAGTAATAAATCAACAGTTGAAGGCATAGGAAATGGGCAAGGAGAAAACCTTTATTAACCCAAAAGACAACACAAATGAGAAACTCAAGGAGCCCCAAGCTATTGTATTTAGAAATAATTTCACATTACCTGTCTTCTCTAAAGTAGATAATACACTCAAAGTAGCATCTGGAATATAATAATACAAATTAGCCTAACCATTGGCATGATTAACAAACACATGCATCTTTCTAGGTTCCTTAAACATCTCATTTTCCCCCAAATCCTGGAGAAGTTAGAAAGTTTTATAAAAGCCAACTGATACTACCAAAGGTATTTGCTGCCCAACCCCTCACCACACTATCCATTCTCCAACCCCAGGGACAATTTCTAAGCGAGTATTCATTCATTCAAAATGTGTTTCCTGAACACAAGTTATATGTCTAAAACATAGCAACGCTCCTATAATTATTAGATTTAAATAAACTTATTTATTTAGTTTAATATTTTGTCTCTTTTTCTCTATTATAATGAAAGTCCCTAAGGGATATGATTTTTCCACAGTTAATACTAACTTTAATATATAGCCCTATAGATACTTAATATATTTTTACCTAACAGTACACTCTTATAAAAGTAATTGTAATTTAAATTTGGAGTTCTTGAACATTATATTTAACCGACTTTTAGAAAAATCTCATTTTTGTTTCACTGTGAATCAAATTTAAAATCTATTGGTATTTCTTTAAATGAAAATCATTCTAGAATTTATCATTCTGGATGAAACTCTGGGGGTGGGAGGGAATGCATGTATTACATTGTCATCCCTTTTTTTAAAAACCCACAAAAAATGGGACCTAAAAATAATGCCAAAGCTATTTTGAAGATGTTCTTTCACTGTAAAATGTCATTGCACATAAAAATGATAATGCCTGGCTCTTTCCATTGGACCAAAATTGATTTAAACCAGTTTCTATCAGTGTGAGCTGAATCTATGATTGTTTAGCTCCTTAACCATCAACCACATGGTGAAATTTTTTTTTAACTAAGGGATTGTGAAAAGTGTTGGGTTTTGACTGCAATAAGATGAAAGGCTGTCTATCCACAGAGGAGCGGGAACAGAATATGCTTCCCTGCCCACTACCCTTGAATATAACCCAGTTCTTTGCCCTTTTTTCCAGCATGATGAAGCCAGTTTTTTAAATTTCACACTATCTTAAAATTGATAAAATCATCTGTAAAAAGGTTGTCTTTGAACACTCTGTACCTCTAAATCCAAGCTGAATCATACCGAAGTTACTGGATGTGCTTTTCACATTTAAACAATCTGTCATATAAAACGTGTTGGCATTGTGTTGGCAAGCAAGTAAAATAGGATACTCAAAATGCAATCGATATTTCTTTTACAGAACAGTTGAAGTATTGGATTTCGTTAGCCAGTGTCACCATAAAAAATAAATTAATTTTAAAAAATAAAAATAATAAAAAAAAATAAATAAAGTGGTGGAGGGCTGCCCTCCCTCCATGATTAATAAGAATTTTATCATTTAACCACAAAGTTTAGGTTGCTCTCCAGGGCTGACAGTCTTGGAGTTTGTTTGTTTGTTTGTTTGTTTTCTTTTTCATTATTTGAATATGGAAACTTTCAGCACAATTCATTATACTTAAATTAATGTTAAGGGTTATCAACATTCTCTTGCTTAAGAAAAATTCTTACCTTTAAGGCTCGTAGTTTCAACCACTTTTGTCCCAAGGAAAAAGACAATACAAATATATAATTAAATCAAAAACTTAACAAATCAGGAGAAATCTAGGTTTAAAGTTTTTCAAAATCTTGCCTGCAGTACCATTGGAGTAGGGGACCAAACCAACAAGAGACGATTCAACTGCAGGAGAAAAAAAAATACTCAATTTAATACTTTGATACAATTATTTAATGAATTTTAAGGAATTAGACCTTTTGAGATATAATTATGAAAAGGAAGTGGAAAACATGCTATCAGCCAATACGTAGTTAAATATGCAAGTCCCATAACCACTTAGTGAGTATACATTTAATCAGAGAATTGTAGATAAAGAACCTGAGGTGAAATGAGTATGACTCATTTTACAAATGAAGAACCTGAAACTCATGACCACAAAACCTGCTCCTACCGTGGAATATTATGGAAATAAGTGAGGTATACTATTCACAAATTTTTTTTAACCAGAGAGTTATAGAAAACATTTTATACTTTAATTTGTCAAACTACAGTTATGAAACATATTAGCACATTTGCTCCATTCTGTTATGATGACCCCTGGCAACTTTTCCCATAGTGAATTTAGGATTAAAAAAAAACAAACAAACATTGCTATCACTCAGTACTGTACTACCTAACACAATTTCTTGATAAATTATTTTAAAGCATGGCTGCTATTAACCAAGTTATAAATTTACCATGGAATAACTCCACTTATGCTAAGAGGTCAGTCTACTACACACATTTTGCATGTTTAAATATTAAAAATATCCAGTGGCTTGACCTCTATGTATGCACAGGAAAAGTAAACACAGACATTTTACAACTAAAACAAGCCTTGCAGTAAGGAGCCTGATATTCACTCAGTAAGGACAACATTTGGGTGTGTCAAGGCACTTGGCTGGCCTGTCTGTTTTAGAACGCTCATGCCTTGGCTGAAACACACACACACCCTGTCTGTCCTACATTATTCATTCCATATTTTGTCATTTACAACATTTTTAAAAAATTACCAAGGATAATTCTTGACAAGTAAGACAGTTACTGAGCAGTAACATTCAAAGTATAGATATAGAATCCTTTGCTCTTGGGGCAAAACAAAATAATTGGCTAAAGCTGGTTTTGTTGATGAATAGTGATGCCATCTAAAGAAGAGACCTGTGGGCACAGCCACGCATCTGTCCCTGATGTACACTGGCTCTTACATTCCAATTAGTGCAGCTTACCCCTATGGCACCCAGGAACCAGGCTGTGACTGGAACCTGTGTGTCTCCAAAGCCCCATACTCATTCCACACAGACAGGATTTTGCAAATATATCACCATGATTAAGTCTGATGAAGGCTACTGTACCAGAAGAAAGATGCAGTGGTTCATTTTACCCTTGAAGCTTAACAACAAGACGGCAAATTGGCACAGTAAAAAAACCTTGGGCTTTGGAGACTTGCAGTCCTGGGTTTGAACCTTTGCCCCATTACTTATTAACTTATAATAATGATAACTATTACTTATTGAGGGTTTAGTCTGTGCCAGACACATGTATTATCTCACTTCATCTTCACAACTACCCTATGAAGCAGGTCCTGTTATTCCTCCATTTACAGACGAAGAAACAGAGGCACAGAAAAGTGAAAGAACTTACCCAAAGTCACACAGCTAGCATTAGTGGTAGGAGATTGGTGGTTAAATTTAAACCTAAGTAGCCAGGCTTCAGAGAATGTGTGAACATGAAAAAGTTTTATCTTCACTGACCCTCAGTTTCCTTATTTCTAACATTAATATAATGATCATATGCTGCAAGATTGGAAGCAAAATGAGATGTCTGAAGACTTCCAGGCATGTAGTACATGTACAAGAAGTAATGGCTATTATTATTTTGTTTAAATAATGTAATTAATAACAGAAGCTCATCTTCATGCAGCTAAAGATAAAATGTGAGTTGACTCACTTCTTACCACAAAAGATTATTTTGTAATATATGGCATACCAGAAAGAATACAGAAGTAGGAGTTAAGAGAAGCCACGTGCTGCCTCTGTCTGTTGCAGGGCAAGAAGCTGTGTGACCTTTGATAAGTTACTTAGCCACTCCAGGTTTCACTATGTCAGATAAGGGATGGGACTGGACCGCTTTATCTCTGAGGTCCTATTCCAGCTAGCATTCTCAAATGTCGGTTCTGTTCCTGGTTCCTGTCAAGACGAGTCCCAGTTATAAATTTCTCTTTAGTTCATTTGCCTTTCCATTCTCCTTAGTGCTAAACCCCTAGAAGCCTTTTGAAAAATATTCATTCTGTGAGGGTGTTGAGGAAGTGTAAAAGAACATTCAGCATATTTATGTTCTTGATACTCTTTAGGAGCCTAGTTAACTAGAATACTAAAAGTAACATTGAAGAACTTAAGCAGTTACCATAATGAAAAACCCCAATTTACTCCTTAGCTTTATCCAGCAATGTGATGAAACAATATGCCTGTCCTCTTGTCTCTGTTTGCTATTGATTTTTCAGGTGCAGGTTTAATGACAGAATTTAATGTAATTAAACTTCATGGTAAAAAACAATTTAGCTATATCTGACTCTAGGCCATATTGCACAGAGAACTTTTAGAATATTTTCCTGAAATTCCTCAAAGTCAATGAAATAACAGTCTTACCAGATGGTGATAACAAACTGGAATTATCAGCATTCTCTGTTGAGGAAAAAGATGATTTAAAATTAGTTTGGAAAAAAAAATCAGTTTAGTTCATGCATAAATTTATAGATTACATCTTTAATGGTAGTGAATGTAAAATGAGATGCAAATAGCTACCAAAAGAGGGCAGTATGTTAATTTCCTATTATTTTCAACAGCCTAATTGATACTTCTTTTCAAATTTCTGCAAAGACATATCTCTGGTGAAGCGATTCTTCTAATTCAACTGTTGATAGTGCTCTATATATTTTGTTATATAATGGTTTAGTACATTTTAAACTAAAAATGATGATTAAGAACTTAAATTCTTGGCTAATATTAGAATTTGTAAAAGTAAATGAATATGTCTGCATACATTAAACTTTCATTAACTATATTTCTTTTTATATCTATTAGCACAGACTTTATACCTACTAAGCCACTTCTTTTTTATAAGTTAAACTAGATCAGATGCCTCTGGGTGCATAAACTATAAGAACTGTTGTGTTATTTATTTTGGAAGGATACTCAGATTCCTTAAAATAAAAGTAATTCTATTTTTTAATCACTTAAAAATAATATACACTTATTGGAGAAACATCAGAAATTAAGGACAAAAAAAGAAGAAAATTAAAACTACCTATAATTTTTCACCTACAGATAAATGACATTAACAAGATGGCATATATTCTTTTCTCTATGTGTATATGTACACCTACATATATATAGTTGACCCTTGAGCAAAGCAGGAATTAGGGGCATCAATTCCCACATGCAATTGAAAATCTGAGTGTAACTTTTGACTCCTCCAAAATTTAACTACCAATAGCCTATTGTAACCAGAACCCTTAACAATAACATAAACAGTTGATGAACACATATTTTGTATGTTATATGTATTATATACTGTATTTTTATATTAAAGTAAACTGGAAGAAAGAAAATGTTATTAAGAAAATCATAAAGAAGAGAAAATGCATTTACAGTATATATTGAATAAAATCTGTATAAATGGATCCAGCAGTTCAAACCCATGTTGTTCAAGAGTCAACTGTATACAGAGAAATGAATATATGCATGTGTATGTATATATATATATATATATATATATATATGTTTATATATATGATAAGAAAGATTCTATCACTTAAACTATTTATAACTTGATTTTTCTCATGACCTAATAACATGGTAACTTTAACCTGACTTTTTATGTGTACAGAGTGGTTAGTCCCTTGATGTCCTAATTTATTTGGAATTGACTCTTCTTAGTCTCTGTCCTTCACTATATCCTTCATGTTACTTTAATATTCCACCAATCAAAGAGTCTCTTGAGTTAACAAGAGTTTAATTTTTAGAATACTTTTGTAAGCACAAAGGGTAAATTAGTCATTCACACCTTAGTATGAATTAATTCTAATTGACTGAAGTCTTTGAATCATGTAGCAAAGACTTACCATACTGAGCCATGTTGAAAAGTACTGGGAAGAATGAACATTCAATATGCACTAATCTGAGAATGACACTATCAGCATGGGCAGGTGAAGTGGAGTGGGGAGGGAACATGGCGCAGGCAAGGAATCTCATAAAGGCAATGAGGAAGGGTTGACTAACAAGGAGGAGAGATGGAGAGTGATTACAAAGGGCAACAGTTTTTCCCAGTGGCTGACCATAGCTACCAATTGTTCCAGCCTTCTCCACAGCTAAACCCGTTGACCAGGGCTATGTACCCACAGGGAAGTAGGCTGATTTGAGTTTCAACTCTTTCTTAGATGTCAGAGGAAATGTACAAGTTAAGGGTAATAGGAGAGCCAGAGCAGAAAAGGGAGTTTTCTGGGAAACCTACAAAACTGGTTGGCCATCTCTGGGTAGACATGTTTGACAGGCATGGACTCACAATCAAGAGGTAAAACCTGATCAAAATGTAGATCAAGGGCTAGACCAGCCCACCTCATAGACAGAGCTGGCCTCTTCCACCATAGAACCTGTAAGGCTCCCAGTAGCAGTCTTTATTGATGAAGGAAAGGAATCTGGTAAATAGAAGTTAGAAATTTTAAAACTGTTTTTGTCCACTTTTTCTCTTTTGGCATTTTTTTTCTTCTAGGGGCCTGATTGCTCAATGACTAATATTTTATTCACTCTCATTGTACTGCTCCCCATTACTCCTCATGGTCCAACATAGAAATACCCCCATAGGCCTTACATTTTCCTGAGTATAACCACTGTTTCTCTTGGGCTCTCTCCTAACTCACTTCCCATTTGTTACAACCGAAGAAGTGGTTGTCATTTCCAGTGAGTCATATATTTGAGTTCCATGCCACTCTTAGGAGACAAAACATTCCCATTGTTAAAAAGATTCATAAACAAAGGAAAAACAGTTAAATGTTCAGATTTTCCTTTGGAAACCTACAAAGAGCAAATTTTAAAGACCATTTATTGAAGTCTGATTTAAGTCAATAAATAAAATTATTGTGATGTGTCTATAAAATTTACTCAGTATGACTCCCTAGTGTTTTTTTTTTTAAACAAAGTCCATATATTCCAATTATGATGAGCAGGAATTTGGCATGCATAAGCTTAGGGTGGAAGCCAAACAGAGGAACTATAAATTCAAGAAACTGGCCCCCTCGATGGAGTCTCTTTCCCTAAGTTGCATCCCTGGCAATTTCTTTCAAAGTTACTGCTACCACCACGTCCCAAACTACAATCCCACATGGCCAAGTGTGGTCTGAGTACTGCCATGTGAATGCTTTACTGTCGTTGCCTCTCCAACTCCATATATCTAAGAACTGATCCCTCATCACTCTACATTATTTCCATATTTGATTAGTTCTTGAATTTGACAGTATTGCTGGTAACACCAGCCAAATACTTTAAGCTGGAAACTTTAGTGTATTAGTTTCCTGTTGCTACTGTGAGAAATTATCATGAACTTAGTGGTTTAAGACAACACAAATTTGTTATGTTAGAGTTCTGTAAGCCAGAAGTCTACTACGGGTCTCACTCGATGAAAAACCAAGATGTTGATTCTGGAGGAGAATCTGTGATCTGCTTTGGGGGGATTTTGGCAAAATTTAGTTCCTTGCAGTTGCAGGACCAAGGTCTTCATTTTCTCACTGGCTGTAAATTGAGGGCTGTTCATAAATTCTAGAGGCCACCCACATATCTTGGCTCATGCCCCATTCCTCCACCTTCAAAGCTAGCAACAGTGGGATGGGGTGGGGAGTCCTCATGCAGCATCCCTCTGACTCACTCATCTGCCTTCCTTTTCTCATGATTAGATTGGGCCCACCCAGGCAATCCACAATAATCTCCCCATTTTGTGATCTTTAACTTTAATCACATCTGCAAAGTCGCTTTTGCCATGTAAAGTAACATGTTTACAGGTTCCAGGCAGTGGGAGGTGGACATCTTTGGGCAGCGATTGTTCTTCCTACCATACTCAGAAATCCAGTTTTTAAAAAAATTATGAAGAAAATACATTGCAGGGAACCACTCTTTATGAAGAAAAATCCCACAGGGATTAAGCAAAGGGCCAGGAAACCCAGGGTTAGTTTCAGTGATTCAGCTGAGTCTATGAACCAAATGCTCACGCTGGCCATTGCTCTCAATTCCTTTCATTCCCCACCTCCCACCTCCATATCCAGTCAACCATCCCATGCATACTTACTGTAACATGGGCTGTCAAAAGGATTAAAGAGAAATGTTGTATGTGTGATAACAGCAAAAACTGATTTCTGTGATCAGATTTAAGGTACTCAGGGCTTCTTTTGTATTTAATTATTTAACCAACAGTTCTATGAGACACATTAATTTATTAGCATCAGTCCTTTTTACTGCTTGAGAAACTTGAAGCTTGGCAAGGTTTATCGATTTATTTAAGGCCTCACCAGCAGTTCATTGTGAACCCAGGCAGTCTAACTTCAGAGCCTACCCTTTGAGTCTCTATTCTATCCTTCATCCAATGACAAAATCTGTAAATCATAAACTAGTATATAAATGTAGGGTATTATTATTAATATTCTCTAATTTCTCTCCTCTGTCCCTTCTTCCCATGCCTACTGCCCCTTTCTAAGCCCAGGCCTTGATTGCCTTACACATGATTGAAATATTAGAACCCTGGAATCTTCTAATTGGAAGGGAGCTTAACGTACTATACATCCAACTTTTCCCCCAGTGCAGTAAGCCATCCACCAAATGCACATCACTGGCTCACAATTCCAATTCAGCTCCCAGACAAGTCCTATCTTGCCCACAGTAGGAATCACACTCAAGGTTTTGAAAGTTTGAAATATTAATAAATATTTATAAATAAAACTTCAAATTTTCACTGTTCCAAAATTGGAAGTTTTAGAAATTACCCCTTTTTGTCATCTCTCTGGCCCTCTAAAGCATGCCTTATCTGCAGAAGCCAATGGAGATTGCTTTCTCCTCTATCTTAAAATTTATTCACTGACTGCACCATTTATTGGTATTTGGACATATACTGTTGGGAATTGTTATTTAACTTTTCCACTGTATGTTTTGTTTTCCCAACTAGATGCTAAGCTGCTTGATGCTTTGTTATCTTACAGGAATCCAATTCAGTGCTTTGTATCTGGTAGATATTAAGAAATATTTTTGGATTGACTGATGACATCATTAAGGAAAGCATGACAGATTGTTCAAGAGAAAGAACTTAATCCAAATATTGCAAGGGTTCAGGTCCCTGTGATACAAAGCAAAGCATGGGAAAGATGGGAATAGATCTGAGCACAATGAGGCAGATTCCATGAAGGGGAGACTCAAGAATACTTTTTGGATGGCTATTATTTAGAATCTGAGGTTTGGAGTAGTTGTAACTACCAATCACAGCAGATAGGTTAGATAGGTTACTTAATAGATCTTACAAATGTGTGCTGAAATGGCCATTCAAATACAGATCATGCACAACATTAAAAACTCAACAGTGACCTCAATAATGTACCTTTTATTGACTTTCCCTCTTTTTTTAATCCCCTCTCCCCGCTCCCTCACTCCTGATTCCTGGGATCATTTCCAAAACTACTTGCACCCAAGTCATAGAAGTTCATGTCTGGATATTTCTGAAGTTTTCATTTTTCTCCTTACTATTTGATACTGTGAGGGGTGGGGTAAGAGTTAGTGTGAGCCCATTGATTGTCTTAAACCTGTGACTGTAGTAATACTAATGTGTATTTACTTCCAACACATTCACCCCCAAGTTGGTTGAAAAAGATAAAATCTTAATCTTATAGGAACAGGTCTAAAGAGGATACTACTAGCCCCCTTGCATGAATATTTTAAACCTAACTGAAACTTGTAATTTGGTGGCAGTCTTTCTCTGGATTGAATTACTGTTCCATGGAGAGATGATTCAAAACAAGATACCACGCCTAGGCACTCTTATATGGGAACCCCAAACAAAACAATATTATTTTGTTATTCTGTTGGCACTTCAGGGCTTGGGACAACAGACATTTTTCCAAAAACTGTATTTTCAGATTTTACTACATAACCGACAAAATAAATGAAAACATTTCTAGTTTGGCACAGCTGACACATGTTTACTTGAGCTGACCATTTCACGTCACACTGCTCAATAAAAACTCTGACATAACATTTTTCTTAAACGATTAATAATGACATCATTAAAGAAAACTTCAGCTTCTAGCTGATGGGACTTCCCAAAGTGCAAATGATCAGCAATTCTAGGTGGGCCTTGGCCAAAATGGGAAGAGGATAAGATGTGTTCTTGATCCTCCAGCCCCCGGTTCTTGTTCCTCTCCCATCCTCACTGTACCACCCACCTATCCCTTTGCCCTTTACCCCTCTAGAACTGATCTTGGCTCTTTCAAGGGTTTATGGACCAACCCTCCCCCAAGAGTCTAGGAAATGCATTTTGGAGTGTGTATAAATTCCCTGAAATAGAATGTAAACTTCTGTATTTATTCATATGCATTTTTTTCTGGGAAGAGAAGAATCCCAAAAGGGGGTCTATTTTTAATTAATAAACATTTATATAGCATTACTATGACCAGGTACTTCACAAATTTTAACACATTTGGTCCTTATAATAACCATGCAAGGCAAGTTGCCCCCATTTTACAGATGGGGGCAGAAACTGAGGCACAGGGAGGTCAAGTGATATGCCCAAGATTACTGGATAAGGGCAGAAATTTGATCTGATTGTAGGCTTTCCAGGCCACACTACACTGGGTTGCTTTTTATCTTGGGCTGTGGTCTAAAAAATTGAAGAGCCACTGAGCTACTGGGTATCCACCCTTCTCCACCCGGAGGTATGTGTACTTTAGGAAGGATGAGAGTCTTGAAATAAGCTTTTTCTGACAGGTCGGAGGTAGTGAGGCATCATCTCCCCTTCCTAGTGTCCCTGAAGTTAGACACATAGACAGTAACCTAGGCTGCTGGTCAAGGCCAGCATGGATAATGGAGTATATTGGTTGTGCTTTCCACTTAAAAATGCTAGCCATGATTTGTGTTCACTCTGCTTCTGAAGGCTGGTAACTTTTGGAACTGTTTCAGTCCGATATGTAAATGTTGCTTAGTGCTTCCGGGGGCAGGCTGGAGGGAGGCAGACTGGCCTTTATCAAACACACGTTATATCCATGCTTCTTCATGGCATCTCCCCACATTTCCCTGAAACAGGTGACCCTCTACCCAGACCTCGTCTCCCCATGCCTTCCTCTCACACTCAGCCACACTCCCTGCTGTTCCTCTAACACACTGGGCATATTCCCACTTCAGGGCCTTTGCATTTGCTCCTCCCTATGCCTAGAACACTTTTGCTCCATAGAACCCCTTGATTTGTCCTGGTGCTTTCTTCCAATTTTGCTCTGTCACCTCCTCTAAGAGGCTGATCCAGGCCACTTTTAAAATCACATTTTCCCCCTTAGTCTGACCCTTTACATTTCCTTATTCACAGCACTCCTTGCCATCTAACGAGTATGCATATAATTATGTATATGTGAACACACACATATACACACAAACAGAACCCGAAGAGTGGGCACTTCCTAACATTTGGAGCCTAAAACCCTCACTTGCCTCATCCTTGTCCCAGTCCTCTGTAATATGTGATTTTCTTTTTTGCCTTCAAAAACCAATTTTCACCCTCATGGGGGTGATATTGCCCCCATTAGAGAATGCTTACTTTATTTTTTTAAGTTTATTGGGGTAACATTGGTTAATACAATTATATAAATTTCAGGTGTGCATTATACTTTAATATCTGTATATTCTATTGTGTTTGTCACCCAAAGTCTAGTTTCCTTCAGCTACCATATATTTGATCCCCTTTACCCACTTTCCCTCCCTCTTCTCCCATATTTGACCCCCTTTATCCTGTCTGCCTCTTCCATCCTCCCCCACCTCCTACCCTCTGGTAACCATTAGTCCTTTGTCTATGTCTCTGAGTCTCTGTTTGTCTTGTTCATTTGTTACTTTTAGGTTTATATCCCACATATAAGCAATATCATGTGATTTTAAACTTTTCAGTCTGGCTTATTTCGCTTAGCATCATTATCTCAAAGTCCATCCACATTGTCACAAATGGCAGCATTTTATCTCTTCTTATGACTATTATTTTATTGTATAAATGTACCACAGTTTCTTTATCCAATCATCTATCATAGGACACTTCGGTTGCTTCCATGTCCTAGCCACTGTGAATAATGCTGCTATGAACATCGGTGTGCAAATATCTTTTCAGATATGGGTTTTCAAGTCTTTGGGGCAAATACTCAGTAGAGGGATTGCTGGATCATATTGTAGACCAATTCTTAGTATTTTGAGGAACCTGCATATTGTTTTCCATAGTGGCTGTGCCAATTTTCAGTCCCACCAGCAGTGGATGAGGGTTCCTTTTTCTCCGCATCCTCTCCAACATTTGTTATTACTTGTCCTGTTAATTATAGCTATTCTAACAGGTATGAGATGGTATCTCATTGTGGTTTTGATTTGCATTTCCCTAATAGCTAGCAATGTTGAGTATCTTTTCATATATTTGTTATTTGTTGGCCATTTGTATGTCCTCTAGGAAGAAGTGTCTGTTCAGGTCCTCTGCCCATTTTTTTTTATTGGATCGTTTGGTTTTTTTGTTGTTATTGAGTTGTTTGAGTTCTTTGCATATTTTTATATTAGGTCCTTATCAGAGGCATTGCTTGCAAATATATTTTCCCATTCAGATGGTTGTTTCTTTACTTTGTTGACTATTTCTTTTGTGATGCAGCTCATTCATTTATTTTTGCTTTTACTTCCTTGCCTTTGAGGTCAAATTCATAAAATCCTCTTTAAGTCCAAGATCTTTGAGTTTACTTCCTATGTTTCTTCTATTAATTTTATTGAGAGAATGCTTAGTTTAGGGTTATTTCCACTTCCTTCCAAAGAGATACAGCCTAAGTAAAGCAACATTTGCTTGGGTGCCCCCTCCTTCCTGATTCCCACTAGTGTCTAGGGTGATTCTACTGTTAGATAACACATTCTTTCATGCCAAGGTGCCTGTAATTTATGAGTTAGCAAATTTCTAGTAGAATTTTAAGTGCAGAAGCACCTTGAAAAGTGGGGGTAGGGGCACTAGTTGTTAGGGTTCAGAGTTTCCAGTGTCCCTTAAACCATGCCACTCTCTGCCAGTTTACAGTTGAGCAGTAATCTCTTGGCATCTTAATTTCTCTAGGGGCATAGATACTAAGATAAAGACTCAAGTGCCAAATTGATCCCCCATTCTCCCCTCTCCCCAGCTCCTGGAACAGAACAATATTTTTTATATACTTATGAAATGGGAAGGCTGGAGAGCAGGCTACTGCAGTAGATTGAGCAAGACATGATAAGGACCTGAACCTGTGCCTAGGAAGCTGGCATGAAAAGAGATTCAACAGGTACTTCTAAGGTAAGATGAAAGGATCTGGGGAGTCACTGGGTTGTGGGGGTGAAGGAAAAGCAGGCATCAACCTGCCAATAATTAACCTATCAAACCTCAACTGTACTTGTGACATTACTCTAAATCCCCCAAGTATGGGAGGAAGCTTAAAAACTTAGACTCTGAAACCAGACAACCTAGTTCCAAATCTGCCACTTTTTAATTTTGTACAACTTTTGTAATCCACCACTATGTAACTTTAGATAACTTATATAACCCACCTGGCACTTCAGTTTCCCATCTGGAAAATAGGAATGAACACAGTTGTAAGATATACTTCATAGGCACTACTACTACAGCATTGAAATACACAGTAAATACTGCTCATGCCAATAATTAATACAATGATGCTCTCTCTATTCCTCATTTTCCTAGTGAGTTTTTTGAACATGACCTCTCCCTTATTTTGAGCAAAACTTGCACTTCAGCTTCTTTTCTCTTTATTTTATTTGTTTCAAACTGCCTCTGGGATTTTCAGAATGCCCTTGGGGTATCTTTGGAAACATATGAGGAAAGATGCAGAAGTCAAAGGGTTTAGGAAATGGTCACCATAATTTATGTTTTCTAAGTTCTTGTGTACAGAGTCAAGACTCAGCAAAGTTTCAGGGAAAAATTGGAAGGCACAGCTAATTGTGATGCTATTAGGTTGTCCTCTACTGGTCATTACTTTATTTTCTGATTATAATAATAATATGGGTTTATGTGTAGAAAATTCTAAACAACAAAAAGTATAAAAAAACAACAAAAATATCTTTGGGCCAGTTGCAGAACAGAAACAACTATGCAGAACTAAACAACCAAAAACAACTAAACAATGGAATAAACAACTACATCAGCCTTGGGAGATGTTAGTCTCATGTTTTATATAGAAGTATTGACAGATCCAAAATTGAGCTCATTAGCTTTCTCATATGTGATGGCTTTATAAAGTAGCATCATGGGTAGGTCAAACTACATTGTACAGAATTCCCTTTTTTGTATGTTTCTGAATAGTACAGAACACAAGAAAGCTTCTTGTGGGAGATTTGGGCAGAAGTGGAGCAGCAGCCATTTTGTAGCTCCTACATATTGGCAATTATCAGCTGTCTCACCTCATTAATACAAGGGAGCAGCCAGCTGGCAACTAACTGTTCCACTTTCCCCTGGATACTCCTTAGGTTTTTCCAACTCCTGGGCCAAGTATGTATTTAATTTTGTGTCAAAGGGCTCAACTTCTGTAGGACATCCATACTACCAGGGTCACAGGAAAAAAGAACTAATGTGAGTTTCAGTCTGTTTTGTGGCTACAACTCCACCTTGTTTTTGCTCTCTCCTATCTTATATCCATCCTCCCTTCCATATTGCTTGCCCATCACTAATGTCAAGTTCTGGCATCAGATGTGAAAATAACAGCTTTACAGAGACTGTTTAACCAGCTTCTACAGTTATAGAAGGTAAAATCCCTGTGAAAAAATTCTTTAGTGTGTGGGCATGCACACACATGAATGTGTGTGGGTGTGTCCCTAGTGAATCCTCTTCTGTGATTAAACCCTGACTTATATAGTACGAAATAGGAAAGTTCTGAAATAATTAGAACAAATATTTTATAGCTGCACTGTTCAATATAATAGCCACTAGCCACAGGTGGCTATTTAAATTTAAATTAATTAAAGTTAAATAAAATTTAAAATTCAGTTCCTCAGTCACCTTTCAAGTGCTTAATAGCCACATGTGGTTGAAGGCTACTGTATTAAATAGTATAGCTATCGAATACTTCTATTATCACAAAAATTTCTATTACACCATGCTGGTCTCTTGTGATAATGGCTAGTATTTACTGAGCTCTTACAATGTGTCAGATGCATTACAGACATCTTTTTTTACATGCATTAACTTATTTAATCTGCAAATAACTCTATGAGAGAAGTACTGGTACTTTACAGATAAGGAAACCGAAGCACAATGATTAAATGCCTTGTTAATGTCAGAGTTACATGCCATACTGTGAGGGTCCCAGTGGCCTGGGTTGACACAAAAGTAGTGGGTGGCTTTGGTGGGGTCTCTTGCCCTAAAATGACTCTTTCCTTATTTGACACTGAGCATCTCAGTAGTGACCATATGGACTCTTTCTTAGATTATATGATCCTGGGTTCTTATGTGATCTCAAGAAAGGATGCCTTTTCCACCCCAGCCCACCTTCCAACAGCAGAATGATATATACTAGCAACCCTGGTGAGAAGGGTCATAGTCAGATATATTAGTTAAGGTAAGGCAAGTTGCTGCAATAAACCCTGAAATTACAGGGGCTTAAAAAGTAGAACTTTATTTTCCATGTGTAAAGTCCAGTCAGCAGCCTAGAGTTGAGGTCAGGGTAGGGCAAAGAAAGAGGCATTTGTTCCATGCAGTCACTCAGTGACCCAGGTTGAAAGAGTCACTGCCATTTTCAACATGAAGATTTCAAGTTTGCTCTGGAGAGCAACATCCAGCAGGCAAACATGGAAAGGGAGAGAGTGAGGGAAATCAAGTGAGAGATTTTTAATGGCTAGGCCTGGAAGTGGCAAACATTGCCTCTGCCCACATCCATTGGCCAGAACAGTCACATGGCCACTTCTAATTGCAAGGGAGACTAAGAAATGTAGTCTTGCTATATGCTGAGGAAGAAAAAAATAAAAGTTTGGTGAGCTACCAGCTAGTCTCTGCCACATCAGATTTGAGTGCCATGGAGTAATTAATACTAATAATGGGACAAAATTAATGCTAAAATCACTCTCCAGCCACCATTTTCTCTCTTGTTCCTTGTCATGATTTTGAGAAGGTCAAAAGTCAGGGAATCAATATGAGCCAGAGGAAGAAAAGTCCTTTGCCACATTGAGACTAAATACAAATCCCCCCCTCTTTGTGACTCATCTCCTCAGCTTTACTCCTAGCAAACATCCATATCATGTTTTCTCATGACCCTCAAGAGTAGGGCTCCTGTGTTACAAACCAGTTCTATAAACAGTTATATACTAATAAAAGCCACTAAGAAAGGCTGGAATTATGGATATTCATGTTGCATCCTACTAAGCTGGAAAAGTTGTAGTATTTGGGAGTTGTCTCTGTTTTGAAGCTGTGTAAACCCTAACCTTTGTTGCAGTACTTCTGGATAGGAGATCTTTAACAGGCCCCTAGGCCTTTCTAATATTGGTGGCTCCTGTTCTGATGTCTTCTCTTTATATATTTCTGGCTTGTCATGAGCTTTGAAAGTCTGATCTGAGATTCCTCACATTTCATAATGTGTAATTTTTGACTTGGTATTTTTCTCCATATGAATAAAATGCCCATGTCCATTTATTTCCAATGGATTAATGAGCATGCCTCCTTAGCCAAGCTTTAAATGTGGTTAAGAGGCTGAGCGTCTGAGGGAGACGAACTTGGGTTCAAATCCAGGCTCTGCCTTGTGTAAGTTTCTAACATTTCTCTGCTTGTATTTCTTCATCTGTAAAATGGAGTGATTATTTTGAATGAAATCATATTACATTTATAAAGTATTTTATCACAGTTCCAACAATAAGTTTTAATGATTATGAATTCAAACTATATGATTTTTTTTGTCCTTGGATAAAGTTTACCTTTATGTAATAAGCTGTTCATTTTTCTTTAATACAAATAATGTGATGTCAGTAATTTCTAGAGGGGCATTTAAAAAATCTGAAGATGGTTACTTCCTAAGACTTGGACATATGTAAATTCCATTCTAACTATAAAACATTCTTATTTATTCACTAATACTTAATTAGTGAGAATTTCTACTACAATACTGTTTTTGTCTAATTCAAGTTTTCATAGCTTAGAACCATAGGAAGGCATCTCCTAGAAAGACTGTGGTATTCCATCTCTTCACATTACATATTAGGAAGCTCAAATTCATAGAAATCCATTTTAGAGGTGAGGAGACTTGAAGATGGCCTGGTACAATATTGTAAATCTAGAAAACTGGCAAAATAGTCACTTATACTACATTTCATTATTTCAAAAATTGTTTATTTACCCACAATAGGCAGCATAAGAAAATGAGTGATGTTTGCTTTGTTCAAATTATATCTATACCAGTTTTCTACTACTGATCACAAACATCATATATGTCCTTGTTCAACACATAAACAGGAGGAAAGTTTTACTTGAATAAATCATTTGAAAGATAGTATCTTTTAGGACTTGGAGTTCACTGGAAGAAAATAATTACAAAATAGATCATAGGTAGGGAAAAGACTAGATACCAAACTATTCCAACCCCATTCAGTCTACAAGTGAGGAAACGAGCTACATTTTTTTATGCGAGGCAATTTCAAAGGCTCTTAAAGTTACAAAGAAGCCAATGAACCTCTTGATTTTTAAATCGATAAAAGCTCCAGAAGTGGCTTTTGCTGGCTGGTAAATCTCCCACTTGTCAGTGCTATTCTTGCCTAACTCTTCATGGCAAAGTCCCAGTCTCTTGATAGGATCCAGCACCTATGGCTCATAGTGAGATGGGTGAAAAAGATGAAAGAGATTAAGAAGTACAAATTGCCAGTTATAAAAATAGTCAAAATGTAAAATACAGCATAAAGAATATAGCCAATAATATTGTGACAACAGTAGAATGTCAGATGAGTACTAAACTTATTGGGGTGATCACTTTGTAAACTATTTGTCTAATTACTATGTTGTGCACTTGAAACAGTATGTCAACTGCAATTGGAGAATAAATAAATTTTTAAACAAAGACAAGTGCCCTGTGTTCTTCAGGAACATGTAGTCTACCTCCTACAGCTCTAACATGTGCTGCATAAGGAAGAACTAAGACTTAGATAGAGAAAGTATGAGAGGGTAAGAGAAAACAAGACAGTAAGGCCATGAAGAAGGGAAATTATAGAGGAATTTATCACTGGAAATGCCTGCACAGAAAGGTCTAGGCCCTTCCCAGAGAAAGAGTAAGTTGAGGATTATAGCTCATGAGATCACCAAACTGGCTTAAATGTGTAATTGTTTCCAAATGGGGAAGACAACTCTGGAAGAATGAAATTATAACCATCTTTCACTATTATTATGTGATCTTACCCTCTGGAAAATAGTTGTACCTAAAAGAAGACCTCCTTCAAAGACCAAAAAAAAAAAAAAAAAAGAAAAGAAAAAGAAAAGAAAAAAAAGAAAGGTATTAGCACAGTGCAGGAGAGCTAGAGGCTAGAGGTAAATATAGTTACCTGCCTATTTGGGCTTCTGGTAAACCGAGAATGACTCCTTCAAACATCACGAAATCACACAACTGAAAGTGTTAAGGTCTAACGATTCCTGTTGGCCAATGGCCTAACAAAAGAGTGTCAGACCTACCTCTCCTTACTGTCAAGAGCTACTGAATCATCTCTCAGGCTTCCAGGGTAAAGTTGCTATGTTTACAGTCCAGATTCCCCAGATCCAGGGGGAATGGCTATTCTCAGGTGACTTACCCTGACTCCCTCTCCATATTCTCCTCACCCTCAATGACATGTTCATTCAGTCTTCAGTTACTTACTGAGAAGCCTGCTGTAGTATAAACAGTACAGGCTACAGATTCTAATGGTGAATATTCTGAGCTATGTTACTGGGCAAATGACTTCATCTCTTTGATGCTCAGTTTCTTCATCTGCAAACTGAGACTAAAAATATCTACCATGAAGAATTTTTGTGAGGATTAAATGAGATGACATATATAAAGCACCTAAAAGGGCCTGGCCTAGAATAGGCCCTTAGTACTCACTAATTTTCCTCTAAGACTTATAGTTTGTATTATTGTCATATGTTATAATCATGTCCTTCCAACTGGAGTGTAAAGTCCCTGGAGTCAGAGATGATGTTCTCTCAGCAGCCAGTGACACTGGACACACAGCAGGCACTTATCACTACACAACTGATTATCCAATGTAGAAGTAGCAGGTCAATCTTGGCCTTTATCAAAGACCAGACCTAAGCCATCCTGAACTGAAGAGAACCTACTTCAGTCCAAAGCTATTCAGGAAGATAGTGCCTATGCGCCATCTGGATGATCCAATCTAACATTCAGTGGTTCTCAAATTATGAATTCTCACATTATTTTGTTATCTACAGGTGCACAACCACCAAGCAGCTGAGTCTGGTATAGCAGAGAGGTTAAGAGTAACAAAAGACAAGACAGTGTAGTACTTAAACACACAAACTTTGGGTCAGATGGCCTGAGTCTGAATTGCAGCTCTGCAACTGAAATGTTTAACTGAGGGCAAGTTGCTTACCTTCTCTGTGCCTCAGTTTCCTCATCCGTAAAATGGAGCTAATAATAGTGCCTGCTTCAAAGCATTATTGAGTGAGCTTTAAATGAGTTAGCCTTTTATAAGGGCTCAGAACAGAGGCTGGCTCATGGTAGGTGCTATTATTGTGATTATTAAAACATGAATACTCTTAGTGGGAGTTCTGAAAGATAATAATGAACTCCTATTTAGCCCTTTCTAGATCTCAAAACACTTCATTCAGAAAAATCTCT
Organism: Cynopterus sphinx; assembly: GCA_030015415.1. Taxonomy (NCBI): domain Eukaryota; kingdom Metazoa; phylum Chordata; class Mammalia; order Chiroptera; family Pteropodidae; genus Cynopterus; species Cynopterus sphinx. The sequence continues at coordinate 9,331,901 of CM057388.1, forward strand.
GTATGCACAATGTTATATGCTAATTATATGCCAATAAAGCTGGGGGGAAAAAAGGAAAAATCTTTGCCTGCATGAGCTTTAAAATAGATAGATAGATAGATGATAGATAGATAGATAGATATAGATATAGATAGATATATAGATATATAGAGACATATCTATATATATAGCTATATATTGGGCCTTACAAGAGCCCATTGGGGGAGCTCATGATTATGCCCATTTTAAAGATGAGGAAATAGAGGCTCATGTTGGCCTCATGAGAAATCAACATCATACATATAACAGGTGGCAGGCATAAGGAGGGCTCTTACCATCTTTTTACTGTATCATACAGCAATGTTTCAGCCAATTCTTTACGAGAGTGGTTCTATAGTTTGGGTAAGCATAAGCATCACCTGGAGGGCTGATTAACCCATTTCCTGTTTGCTTCTAGAATACTCTCCAGCAGCACTTGTGGCTGCAGAGTTTACCCTGAGATAACTTGCAGATTACTTAAACCTTACCCCCAAAGTTTGCCACAAAATATCTCACTCTTATTATTATTTTCACATCACCCTGGTACATCAATAGCTTTGGAAACAAATGACATCATTCTATGATAACATTCTGCTTTTAGTAGTGGCATTTTGATGTATAAAATTTAGTAATTCTTGATTGCTGAAAATGTCAAGTCCTAGAAAATGTAGCATTTCTACATGTGATATTAATATTGTTCTCAAACAGTTGTTAGCCAAAGATTCATTTGATGGATTGGTATGTGTACATTTCTGTTACATTAGGATTAGAGACAAGTTCTGTTTATAAATAACTCCAAGAACAGTTTTATATTTTATTTTCACGTAGAAAACCAGTCAGATTTGCTTCAGCCTCAAAGAGCATGTTTATATAAAATGAAATTAATGCTGGAAGTGAGCTGCACTTTTTTTCTAAGCTGGAAATGGGTTAAAACACAGACTGCTGGGCCTCACCCTCAGAGTTTCTGAATCAGCAAGTCTAGGGTAGGTCTGAAAATCTGCATTTCTGAAAAGCTCACAGATGATGCTGATGCTACTTGTCTGAGGCCACACTTTGAGAACCACTGCTTTCAGAAATCAGTTCATCAGCGAGAGCAAGAAATACAGTCAGCATGCACTTTCTGGTTCACCTGCCCTGTTTCATCATTTAATTTTATTTTTTATGAGTTTAGGCAAGACAATCCTTGGTTGACCTCACAGATTGCAAGGACCTTGTCAGCTTGTAATCCTTTGTTTTTTATTTTTTACTCCTACAGCACCTGGTCTTCCTAGGTGGTCTCCTATCCAAGTACTAACCAGGCCCAACCTGCTTAGCTTCCGAGATCAGACGGGATCGGGCTTGTTCAGGGTAGCATGACTGTAGTCTGTTTCATCATTTTAAAATATACTTTTCAAAATGACTTATTTCTACCAAGCAGCTTTCATGTGATGACTTTTTGCCCTTGCGTTCCACTTTCTTTCCTCATCTACACCTGTGGTAGAAAAAGTACTGAAACATGAGACCCAAGACCTAGTATCTAGTCTGGCTCCACCACTTTCTAACCAATGGTCCCTGGAGATAATTACTCATCAGTAAAGTGAGGATATTTGACTTTTTCCCTGCCAATCCCACAGTGAGACAATGTGTGTGAGCATAGTTGACAGGTCACATGGCCACAACAGAATTTGTATCCCATGATATATATCTGGAGGAGTTTGCTCTCCTTACTTATGTCTTTTGACAGTTGTGTCAGCAGCAGTTCTCAAAGTGTAGTCTCTGAACTAGTCACATCAACATTGCCTGGGAGCTTATTAGAAATGTCAACTCTTAGGTCCTACCCCAGACCTAGTAAATCAGAAATTCTGGGAGAAGGACCCACAAATATGTCTCAACAAGCCCTCCAGGAGATTCTGATGCACACTCAAGTTTGAGAACTCTGGTTTTATGGTGATGAGCACAAAATTCAGAGCTGGGTACAAATCCCAGCTTCTCTCTTTGAGCTTCATTTTCTTGATCTGAGAAATGGGGCTAAGTCTAGCATCTTCCCTTTATAGATTTGATTGAGAAGCTTAAGAGATTGTATGTATGTAAAGCACGAAGGGACGTGGCACACTGTAAACAATCAGTACACATTGTACACAACTCATCATTTTGGGGGTAAACTACTGTGGCTTCTTAACAATATGGCACAATTTTTGAAGAATTGTCGATTGTGTTTTTAGCCTGTTGGGAAGTTTTCCATTTATTATGTATGTATGTATGTGTGTGTATGTGAGTGTGTGTTGTATGTATATGTTTTGTTAATGTTATTGTTGTTTGCTGCTGGTAGATATTTGCTTTACTTAATGAAGATTCCTTGGTCTTGCCACTCTCTTCTGAATAAGAAAGGTATTTCTCTGTGTATCATTACTAACATCTTCTAAAATAACATTCCTAATCAGGATTCTTTACGTTTGCATTGCACTGTATACTTTTGTCAGTTGTACCAATACACACTGCAGCCTCAGGATTTCTAGCCTTTTTACTGCCTTCCTCAGAAACCTTCTCTCCTTATTCCATAAGCTTCTAAAAATCCTCTTTTCTGAAAACCATGCTGCCTCATTTGACTGATTCCCTACCTTCCTTAAATTTCCATTCAGAAATATTTTCAAGTGGATACTTTTAAAAACAAATAAACATCAGAAATAAACCCTCACATACATGGTCAATTGATTTTTGACAAAAGTGCCAAGACCATTGAATGGGGAAATGACAATGTTTTCAACAAATGGTGCTAGGAAAAAAGGATATCTGCATACAAAAGAATGAAGTAAAAGTTGAAAACCACATGATATCACTTATATGTGGGATATAAATCTAAAAGCAACAAAAAAAACATGACAAACAGAGACTCATGGACATGGACAGTAGACTAGTGGTTACCAGAGGGTGGGGGAGAAGGGGGGAGGTAGGTGGTGTAAAAGGGGTCAAAGATCTCTAACTATGTGCAGTGAACATACAATGCAATGTTTATATGACTTACTGTTAAATTGTACACTTAAAACTTAGTGGATTTCATTAACCAATGTCACCATAATAAAAACAAACAAACGAATGAATAAATGAATGAATGAATGAATGATTAAATTTTTTAAAAGAATGAAATTGGACCCTTACCTTATACCATATACAAAAATGAACTCAAAACAGGTCAAAGGATCTAAATGTAAGAGCTAAAACTAAAACTCTCTGAAGAAAACATGATATTAGATTTACCAATGATAACAGAAATGACAGCAAAAGCACAGGTGACAGAGTAAACATAGATAAATAGAGCCTCATCAAAATTAAAAACCTTTGTACAACAAAGGACACTATTAAGAGAGTGAAAGGCAACCCATAGAATGAGAGAAAATATTTGCAAATCATATTATTTAGTAAAGGATTAATATCCAGAATATGTAAAGAACTCCTAAAACTTAACAACGAAAATCCCCAAACAACCCAATTAAAAAATGGGCCAAAAATATGACTAGACAGTTCTCCAAAGAAGGTATACAAATGGCTAATAAGCACACCATTACTAATCATTAAGGAAATGCAAGTTGAAACCACAATGAGATACCATTTCACACCCATTATCAAAATAACAGAAAATAACAAGTGTTGGTTAAGATATAGAGCAACTGGAATCCTTGCGCTTTGCTGGTAGGAATGTAAAATGGTGCAGCTGCTGAGGGAAACAGTTTGGCAGATCCTCAAAAAATGAAACAGAACTACTATATGACTCAACAATTCCACTCCCAGGTACATGTACCCCAAAGAATTGAAAGCAGGGACTCAAACAGATACTTGCATACCAGTGTTCTTAGAATTATTTACAATTGCCAAAAGGTGGCAATATCCCAAATGTTCATTAACAATGAATGGATAAACAAAATTTAGAGTATTATGCAGCCTTAAAAATGAATGAACCATCTAACACCTGTTAGAATAGCTATAATCAATAGAACAAGTAATAACAAATCTTGGAAAGGATGAAGAGAAAAAGTAACCCTCATACACTGCTGGTGGGACTTCAAATTGGTACAGCCTCCATGGAAAACATTACTCAAATTACTAAGAATTGGTCTACAATATGATCCAGCAATCCCTCTACTGGGTATTTGCCCCAAAGACTTGAAAACCCATATCTGAAAAGATATTTGCACACCGATGTTCATAGCAGCACTATTCTCAGTGGCCAGGACATGGAAGCAACCTAAATGTCCTACAACAGATGATTGGCTAAAAAAACTGTGGTACATATATACAATGGAATATTACTCAGCCATAAGAAGAGATGAAATACTGCCATTTGCAACAACATGGATGGACCTTGAGATAATGATGCTAAGTGAAATAAGCCAGACCGAAAAGTTGAAAATCACATGATATTGCTTATATGTGGGATATAAACCGCAAAACAACAAATGAACAAGACAGAGACTCAGAGACATAGACAAAGGACTAATGGTTACCAGAGGGTAGAGGGTGGGGGAAGAAGGAGGAGGTAGACAGGATAAAGGGGGTCAAATATGGGGGAAGAGGGAGGGTGAAGTAGGAAAAGGGGATCAAATATATGGTAGCTGAAGGAAACTGGACTTTGGGTGACAAACACACAATAGAATATACAGATGTCAAATGATAATGTACACCTGAAAATTAAATAATTGTATCAACCAATGTTACCCCAATAAACTTAATAAAAAATAAAAAAATGAATGAAACTATGATATATGCTACAACATGGATGAATCTCAGAAATATTATGCTAAATGAAATAAGTCAGAAAAGAATGAATATTATATGATTCCACTTACATGAGGTACCTAGAATGGCAAATGCATAGCAACAGAAGGAATAGAAATTATCAGGGACTGGAAAATGTTATTGTTTTATGGGTACAAAGTTTCTACTTGAGATGATGAAAATGTTCTGGAAGTGAACAACAGTGATGATTGCACAAAATTGTGAATATATTTAATGCCAGGGAGCTATACACTTAGAAATGGTTAAAATGGTAAGTTTTATGTTATGTTTATTTTACCATAGTAAAAAAAAATTCCTAAACATACCCATACATACACAGAAAACAGGAAAAAAAATGAAAGAAAACAGGTACCATACCTTCCAGAGATATAACCAGAACTACATGAAGACAAATGACAAGGAATATCTTGAACATCAGTAGAAGTACTTCAGGTCTGCCAACATGAACACACTGCCCACCAGAGAAAAACATCCTGGAATAAGATAAGGGGAAAACATATTACAACCATAATCATATCCAAAAGTTCAGTTCCTCTACCAAGGCAAACTGCAGTCCTGCTTCTTTTAAATTACTCTAGTTCCAGAGAAGTGGCAATGCCAGTTGTGCACTGACTACAAAAATCAAAACCCATGTTTATTCTGAGAGGACTACCCCATGGGATATTTTGTTATATTAAAACTGACAAGGTAGTCCATGCAAATTTATGGAAAACATCGACACATGTAAAATATCAAGAAGAAACTGAAAGTACAAAACATGGCACATAAGAATATTACCACTATATAAAGGCTAGTTAAAAAACTGTGCTAAGAATCAGAAAAGGCCACAGAATCTTATCAATAATCTACTCCTATTTATGTCTAATACTGTAAAAGGATAGATAAATTACATTTTCTCTTTATAACATATCAGTTCATTAACACTGCATTTTTAGTAGGTCAGAATCAACATTTTTTAAACAAAGTTTATATCAGAACTAAATTTAAAAGGCTCATTTACTATTCATTTATTCAACAACTATTTATTGAGGACCAATACATGTGAGATGTGAGGGTTGAACAGGAGTTAACTAGATGAGATGTATGTGGTAGAGGTGGGACAGAAGCTTCGTGGCTCAGCACACAGAATTAAAATTACAAATGCTAACTAAGGCTGTGTCTGTTCCTCTCATGGTGGAGGAATTGGCCAATAGAGCCCCATGATAGGCAGGCAGCAGCAGCAGCAGTGGAGGCTGGCATGGGATGCCAAGGGAAGAAGAAGCTACCCAGAAAATCACAACTTACCCAAAGAATCAGGGGGGCAATGAGAGCCCGATGAGCAGGTTCCCTTTACATGACCATACGGGAAGTGTCTGGGACAGACCAGGCCATGTGTTCTCAGCTGGCAGAGTTCCTGGCCATAGGGCACCCATGAACCCAGCCATCACTGCAGCTCTGCTAACCAGAGATAGAGTGTGTGTACACAGTGGTGAAGGCTAAAGGGATGAGCTGATAGGTTCTAGCCATGCAGTGTCTCAGTGACTTTGGACATGTTATGCCCAATGGCCAAGATTCCCCATCTAGCAAATTGTGATAAGAGCATCAACCTTATAGTGTTACTGTGTTGAGTAAATGAGATCTTCACACCGTGGTTGGTACCGTGAAGGCATTATAAGTGCTAGTTGTACTCTTCAGTCATTCGGTCAAATAATATTTATTTTGCATCTAGTATGTGCAGGGTCACATAGAGCAGTGATTATAGGATTATAGGGATGAGGGCATGAAAAGATAGGGAGAAATTACAATTTCTCAGTCTCAAGGAAAAGGTGCCGATCTTTAAGAATCCTGTAATTTAATAGCCATTACCAATACCAGGGGGGTGATTATTTCCTTATCTTAGACCAGCAAGAGAATCCTTTCTTTCCAAAGAGGGCTTACATTTTTAAAATCAATAAATTTTATTATATATTAACAATACACTACGTTAATATATTACAAACTGCCTCTGGTTTGTCTTTCTACTTTAGCACTTTTATCCTCTCTCTGTTCATAATGGATATTATTGACCCTCCCGAATGAGTCACTCAAAAGAAAATGCTAATATAGCTGTGCAAAAATGTAGCAATGTCTCTCTGGAGGAAAATTTAAATGTCTGCTACGTCTATACAGAATATTGATGAATCTCAGAAATATAATATTAGCTAAAAGAGCCAGACATAAAAGAATGCATATTATACATGGTTCCATTCATATGAGAAGCAAAAGCAAGTAAAACTAATCTATGGAGTAGGAAGTCAGAGAGTGGTTATCCTAGGAAGGGGAGGGAGGGTGTAGTAATTAGGAGTGGGCACAAGGGGGCTTCTGATGTACAGGTAATATTCTTTGTGATATTTACATGGCTGTGTTCAGTCTCTGCAATTCACTGAATTGTACACTTATACGTATGTCATTAGAAGTTTCATTTCAAATTTTAAAAATCAATCTATATTTCTAAACTCAGTTCCCTTCCTAAAGCATTGTAGCATTGTTCTTTTTTTTTTCATGAAAAGCTCTATTTCGTGAAATAAACCTCTACCAATATATATATATATATATATATATATATATATATATATATATATATATATATAATCTCCTATACAAATACCTTAAACTCAACTCAACTCTGTCTGAAATTCATAGAGCTGACTTAGAAGATTTACTGCACAGGTATCTAATTTTAGTTCTAGAAAGAGTATCAGAGCAGTTTACTTCTGGAAAAGGAATCAGAATTCAAACCTATATTCTATAAATGAAGAAAGAGGCCCAATATACTCTAGGGGATGAGTCAAAGTCATTCGCCTGTTTGGTGGGACTCCTACCCCTTTTTACCAGGCCTCAGTGTTGGCTTCCTGAAAATTTGTCTCATTGGAAGTAAACTACTTTGGATCCATCAGTGAAAAACAAATCAACAAATTCAAAATGCTATTATACAATTTCAAACTTTCTGCAAACTCATTCTCGAGTTTTGCCAATTCCTAGGTAAGACCTAAGTGGTATATAAAATATGGTCCATTAAATAAGTCATAGTACACAGTGACTAGTTATTATGGGCTGTGACTTGGGGGCCTCTGATCAAAATAAACCATGCCTTTCACTGAAGAGAGCTTTTATTCACCTCCCAAATGAGGGCAGGAAAGGCCAGAATGAAGGATCATTCCAGCAATCATCCTGAAAAGAGAATATGGATCAAGAAAAACTTAGTTCAGACCAGGAATCATTGAAAGGACTGGTTTCAGTTGTTAAGCCTGGAATATGTTTCCTCAAGGCTGAATATATATTTCCTAAAAGGAGAAATTTTGTGGCATTTTAAATAATATAGTTCCTATTGCCTTCTATATAAGCTAGAGAATATCCTGTCAGGGCAGAAGGTTTTTGGGATCTTTGTTCAAAGAAAGAAATCTGTGAATTTTGAAACCCTTACTCATTATACATAAGATACATTTTATCTTTTTCATCTGGAATTTTTCTTCATTTTCTGGTGCAAGGTGGTTTAGCTCAATGACTATCTAAGTCATCAATAAAGATAACTTAAATAGCCACTGGTTTTTAGCAAATTTTCAAGGTGCTAAGGATGGCTGGTGAGATAGTATCAATTACAAAGAAAACTATTTGCTAACATTTAAACAGTAAAATCTAGATCTTGATATTAGACAACCTCTCATTAAAGATTATCCTGTATTCATCTTGATCCAGGGCCTGCTTTGATGTTTGTGGACTCTGATATAAATGGCAACCCTTAGGGTTGTACAGCGCAAAGGCTACATGACTGTGTGCCATGGCCCTGCTTGTACTACTCCAAGAAATTGTTCTAGCGCTCTTCAATTTCATTAAATAATATTACTATCATATTCTAATAATCTATATCATCAATATAACCTTGAATGGTGATAAATGATAAATCTATCTTTATCTAGATATAGAATAATTAAAGAGTAAACTTAAATGGGGGAAATAGCTTGATACAACTGTAGGACAGGTCTGGATGAGGATTAGTCTCTTATCTCTCTGGTTAACTGGCATAATTTGATTATACGAAGGATGCTGTAATGTACACAATAATCAATACTTTTTACTTGAATAATGAGAGGTATGATCATCATTCCCTAAGTCTTCTAGAAAACTTTGTGCCTTTGAGATATTTGTGCTGAGTCCTAAATGTTGGCTAACAAGACTAGCACAAGGGGAAATTAAAAAGAGAGGTACTGAAGAGATTCTCAGTGAAGATAAAGCAAGAATTAAAAAGTGAAAAAGCAATTGATTTGGATTGTTCAACTGCTAAAGAAGTTAGAGAAACTCAGGGTTGTTTGGGGGTTTTATTAGAGTTTCTGGTTATATGTTTAACTATTTAAAAAAGAATCAGGAAATTTTTCATAAAAGCATAATTTAAAAAATGTCTTCAGTATTACAGGAATATATTAGGTTAGAATATTTAGACTAAACAATATTCTAAAACAGTAAAATATTTAAAGACAATAAATATTTTAAAACATTTTCTTAAACATATCAAAGAGCTGACAAGATAGAAAAGAATCACCAGGCCAAAGATGAAACTAAAACAGGAACTCAAAGAGTTCATATATGTGAAGGAACTGCTTTTGCTTGAGGGTATGGGTCTAATGAGGCAAACTTGAGCTCCAGGTATGAAATACAAAGAAAAGTTAAATGGAGAAAAGAAATATGCAGTCTAACTTACACTTAAACAAAAACGAAAGAGGAGAGGATGGAGCAGAAACAATGCTTGAAATAATAATGACTGAATGACCCCAAAATGGTGAAAAATACCTATTTACAGATTCAAGAAGCCCAAAGAATCTCTACAATAAATAGAGATCTACACCTAGACAGAAAGTAGTGAAATTGAAGAAAGCCAAAGACAAAGAAAAAATCTCAAAAGTAACCAGAGAAAACAAGACAGTTAACCTCCAAAAGAGCAGATATTAGGCTGATAGTTATCTTCTCAGAAGCAACAATGGAAGCCATAACAAACAAATAAATAAACAAACAAAAACTGATGTTGTTTACTACCTACAAATCTTTACTGAAGTAAATCCTAAAAGATCTGTTCAGGCAAAAGATATAAGATCTGAAATGTAACAAGGAATGAACAAAGAAAGTGGTTAGTAGCAGTGCTTGCTTCAGCAGCACATATACTAAAATTAGAAAGTGGTTAACATCTGACCATGCCTATTCCTAACATTTGTAATATACAGGTCAAGAGTTTAAAAGGAGGTCCATTTGCCCTTACCCTTACACTAACGCTCCATCTCAAACTACAAGAGGTTTTGCATACATCTATGGACACCTGAACCCACATATCCAACCTCCCTGCTCTCTCCTGCAAGCAGTCATCTCTTGGTCATCCTTTAGGATTAGAGGTATGTACACCTAGCAGCATGGCTTGCTCTGGGGAAAACACCTGCACAGGTCCTGGAACTAGGCACACAATGTTTGGATATGGAATTTCAGGGTCCCAGAGCATGATCTAGAAGCAAGGGCTAGAAGAGGAGAGTGGCAGGCTTCAGGTGGGAATATCTTCTTTGTGTCACAGATTTCTTGCCCTTTGGAGAGGGGTATGACTAGGGAAGGGCCAGAGAAAGGACCTCTAAAGCATGAGACACTGGCAAGAGGCCCCAGTTGCTCAGAGATAAGGGTCACACTATATATTGGTAAATCTAAATGAACTGCTATATAAAACATTAATAATAATATCTTGCAGGGATAAGTGAAACATGATAGAATAAAAATATGACAACTATATTACATATAATATAGGAAATAATATATATCAATTAGGAAATGAAAAAAAAAATAAATTAAAATATTAAAGTCTTCCAAGGTCTTTGTATTATTCTAGAGGAGGCTAAAAGTATTAATTTTCCTTAGATATTGAAAGTTTCAGTAGACATTATAATTTCTATAGTAGCTACTAAAAAATAGAAATGAAGTATATAACTTCCTAACTAGTAAAGGGAGGAAATGTTTTTAGAATAGTCAGTCAATCAAAGAAGGCAAGAAAGGGAAGAAAAAGAAACAAAGAATGTTTAGGAAGAATGGAAGATGGTAAATTTAAACACATACAAATCAATGATTCATTGGACATAAATGGACTAAATGTTCAATTAAAAAGTAATGATTATCAGACTGAGAAAAGATATAAAATCCAACTATATGCTATTTACAAAGACAGGACTAGAACATAATGATTCAAAAATTTGAAAATAAAAGGATGGAAAAGATAAGCAATGCCAATACTAATTGAAAAAAATTAATATTTGTACTAATATCTGATAAATTATACTTTAAAGTAAAAGGCATTACTTAGATATAAAACAGTCCATTCCTAAAAGGTTCAATTCAATAAGAAGGCTGAACAAATTTATATGTGAATGCAACTAATAATGTAGTCTCAAAATATACAAAGCAGTATTTTAAACAGAATACAGAAAGAACAAATTAACAGTTATATTGAGAGATATCTACACATTTGTATCAGCAATAGATAAAATTCAAATAAGAAGGTCACTGAGGATAGAATATTTGAATGACACATTTAACCAGCTTGACTTATACACCAAATATAAACCCTCTACTCAATAACTATTGATTACATAATCTTTTCAAGTGCCTATGGAATATTTATGAAAACAAACCAAGCCAAAAAAAGTCTCAAAAAAACATTTTACAGAATTGGAAAAAGCAAAGGAGAATGTTCTCTGACCACAACATAATTAAGCTGTAATAACAAAAAAGTTAAATTGTTATTTAACAAATAACTTATGGGTCAAAGAAGTCATAACATATATTAGAAAAATTTGACTTGATCAATAATACAAACATATATCAAGACATCGGGATACAACTAAAAATCTTTAGAGTGAAATTTATATTTTAAATGTACATAATAGAAAAATAGAACTGCTTAAAATTACCAAGTTAAGTTTCTCAAGAAGTTTGGAAAAGAACAACAAAATAAACACAAAGAATAGAGCCCTCATGAATGGGATTAGGATTCTAATAAAAGAAGCCCCTGGGAGATCCCTCACCACTTCTGCCATGTGAGGTTACAGCTAGAAGATGCTGTTTATGGAACCAGGTGGTGGGCCTTCACCAGACACCAAATCTGTTGGTGCCTTGATCTGGGACTTACCAGCCTTCAGAAATGTGAGAAATAAATTTCTGTTGTTTATAAAAAAAAAAATAGACCCAAAGAAGGAGAAGGAAATAATAATAATAAAAAAGCATTAAATGATAGAAAAAAAGACATAAAGATTATTAACAAACCCAAGGTTGTTCTTTGTAAAGATAATTCTGACAAAATTAAGAGGAGGGTAGGAGGGAAGGAGGAAAGAAGGAAAGAAGGGAAGAAGGGAAAGAGGAGAAAAAGAAAGAATATAAACAACCAACAGAGAGGATTTAAAAATAAATGTAAATGACTATGCTATAATCAAGAAAGATAAAAGGATCTTAGGGACAACTTTATTCATTAATTTTGAAACTCTAGATAGAAACAGGCAAATTCTTAGAATAAATATATAACTTGCTAAGAAGGAATCAAGAAGAAATAATAAAACAACAGATGCATAACCATTAAAAGTCTCAAAGATTTTTCTGTAAAGGAAACTCTATGGCCAGATATTTTCACTGGTGATTCTTTCAAATACTTAAAGAACAAGAATTCCAATCTCACAAAAACTCAAATAGAGAAAGAGCACATAGCCTAACTCATTTTCATCAAGCTAGCATATCCCTGGTGCCAAAACCTCACGTTTTTACCCATTTTATAAATCAAATGAATTTGTTTATAGAATTCTCAAAAAATATCTAGCAGCAATTTCAAATCTTGTAAATTGGAGTAATTTGAATAAATATAGGACAAAAGGAACCATTCAGTACTTAACCAAAAAATTTTTCTGAAGATAAAGTCACCAAGAACTAAAGCCAGCAATGCTGTAGTAAGAGAAACAGCATCCCATATGCACTCACCCCCCCCCCCAAAAAAAGTCCTAAAGATGACAGAAACTGGGTTAATTGTTAAGTGCTGAATATGAAGTCCCAAATGCCAGCTCTGTGTGTCATTTGTCAGAGCACAAAGTAAAGTCAATGGTGAACTAGAAGGCATGATAGTAATATGAAGCTTTCACGTCTCCAGAAACTAATGTAAGGAAAATGATTTGTTTGCCCTTTATAGTGCAAAATGATTTTCTTAATAAGAATTAAGTGATTTCTAATGCAGGAAAAAAAGGTTTATTCAGTAAAACAAGTGAATCAATATAAGATGTGTAAGATTAGAAATAAATTATACACTTAAAGAAAAACTCATAAAACCTGATGAAAGGTGTTATATTTTGACTCCCTCACTCATCTCCAAATTTCTCCACTGTCTTCCTACAGTCTACGATTGGCTTGATTATCCATGTGTGAAGTACCCAAGGCAAAACAAAAGCCTATTTTATCTCCCCTCACTCTTCAGGATCCTCTTCCAGCGCTCAAAATAAATATGTTTGTCATACAAATAAGCAGAATAGCATAGGGTACAAGAACATGCATGGTAGAACCATCTGTCTGCCTTCAAATCCAAGCTCCACCCCTGAGAGTGCAACCTTGGCCTGTTACTTAATCCCCCTGGGTTTAAATTTCATCTGAAAAAAATGGAGGTAATGATTGGATCTACCTCATAGTGTTCCTGTGGGGATGAAGTGAGATTATATAATGAAGATCTTAATATGGTCAAGAAGTGTTAGCTATTACTGCAAGTATACTTAGAAGACAAGTTTATAGTACACTCCAGTGCTAAATGTAAATAGATTTTAGAATTATTTTCTACATTCATTCATCCAGTTTACAAATATTTGCTGAGGTTCTCTTACATGCAAGGTACTATGCTACAGACTCAAGATACGATAAACAAGACATATCTTTCCCGCCCTCAAGAGCTTACAGCAACTACGTAGATTCAATGGTCATTAGTGTGGCCAAATAAATAGTGATTTTTTTTTAACTTAAAAGACACTTTCTCTTCGTGGTCCATGAGACTCAACTTGTCCTAAAAACAAAATAAGGCACTAGAACACAATATCCTCTCCTATACAGACTTGGTTTCCACCTCATCCCAACTCCCACAGCACCCAACTCCATGCACATCAGGCACTCAAAAAAACATTTTAAAATTGATTAGGTCTGGAATTTATTGCTGCTCAATAATTCTATCAATATGTAGAGAAGAGGAAAAGGAGACTCTCCTTAAAAGCATCTTCAAGGTGTTCATCTGCACTGGAGGATGGGACAGGGATGAGGCAGAAGCACATGGTTTTTATCATCAGGAGATCATGTTTGAGAAGAAGTGAAGTACTAAGGGAAAGCGAGCCACCCACCAATTTGGTGAGCCCTTTCTTGCTTTTGTCATCACATCATGCCAACTCCTACTTCAAGTCCCATCTTGGGCATTTGTTAGCTCTGTGGCCCTGCTCAAGACTTTAACCTTATTTATAACAATAAACTATTAGCATTTATTATAATAATGGTTTTATTCTCTAAATTACAATAGGGTAATTATAATTTATAATAATTATAATAAATATTTGTATTGGTTATAAAATTTCTGTTATTTATATCAGCAAAGTCCCAGAAATAACCACTATTTTTGATTCTCAAAAACAAAAACAGAAAGTGTAAATTAGTAGTGGCTTTAGAATTTCTATGTAGAAGGAAGGTGGGAGCAGAAATTTGGTTGGGAGGAGCCCTTGAAAGCTACTTGTGTACAGCACTTTAGGTAAGAGAGAGTACACTTCGATGGTCCATTTCAAAATAAGAGAAGAGTTGTCAGATGATAGGGAAGCCAGTCCAAAGAGAAGAAAAGAGGAAATAGTGAAACAGAATTTCAGAGTTCTAGGTAAATGACCATTCTCCGTCCCCAGATTTTACTGTACCATGTAATTTCAAAATCTGTACCCATTTCTGAAAGTTATTCAAATACAATTGGATTATTGAGAAGAAATGGGTCAACAATAGAATCTCTAAGTAAAAGAAAATATCTAAAGAAAAGAAGGTTTCAAGAGGGTGGGAGTGAAGAGTTAAAAACAAAACAAACAAGAATATAGCAGTTAAAGGGATGGAGATTTAGAAAGAAGGGGAGGTGGGGAACAGGACTTGAAAGAAAAAAAAAACACTCAATATTCATAATTTCTACAACATTATCACTTAGAAATAGCTTCACTCACCTGACAGGAAGTTCAGAAGAAACGATGGAGAAACTATTTACAAATCTGAAAATGAAAAAGAAAAAATTAGATCAATGGAAAATGGACCTTCTTGGTGCCAAAATTCTTGAATACTGCAGTCAGTCCCTTAAGCAGAGGCCCTACAGACCCCCTACTATATACTAAGGCTTAAACTAGGCAGCAAAGTTACACAAGAAATGGAGAATGCAAACTCTGCTCTTAAGGAACGTATTATAAACTAGAAAACAAGCCAAAGCCAGTTTAGAGGATGACCTTGTTAATGTTCTAGTAGCATTTTACTGCTCAGTTTCAGACTTAATTAACAGTATCATAGAGACACTGGACAATAAAGTGATCAGATCTGGAGAAGGGTGGTCCTTTATTGAGACCATCCTTGTTAGATAATTTTTCATGTTTTTGTGACTTAACTTCCCTAGAACCTAAAGTCTTTGATTTTAAGGATTGGGTCATTTATGTCTCTTGTGCTTCCAATGCCAGAGGCAGAATTCTTTCTCCATATAGGGGCTAAATAAATAACTTTCTATTGATTGTTAAACTTGGCTCAGAGTTGAAAATGGAGGCGGGGGTACTGGCAATGACAAGAGTAACGGACAAGGCAAACACACACTAGGGAAAGCAAAGAGTGTACCTACCCAAGGCAGAGAGCATTGTTGACAGCATGACTTGTATCTTTCAGAATATTCCATCATGCTTTACTTCAAAACCAAAACATTGGTACAGCTATTAACTCAAAAATGACAGTCACTTCACACAGTGGTATCATCTCATGTGAAATGTAGACATAATGATTTACAAATCAGGATTTGCGAGAACAACACAGGATGATCTTAGAACCAACTGACCTAGCTTCAGTCAGTAGACTTTTATGTCAGAAATTCAGTGCTCAAGGAGAAATCCAGAATATGAATTCAAAGAATAAGGAGTTATGGTGAGTTTCTATTGATCACAATGAGTTCTTTAAGAGGAAAAAAAAAGACTTTTTAATAAATTAAAGCCCAATATGTCAGAGAAATTTCATTAAGCAATGTTTAAAGAAGACAAAAATGAAATGAAGTCCAAGCATGTTATCCAGTTATAGGATGAGAAGATTACAAACACATGTCCCAATGCTCTATGTGGAGTGAATGTAAAATTAACAACTGAAAAACATTAAAATAATCAAACAAAGGAACAAATTGAGTGTGACTTGAGTAAGGCAATAATTTCATTTCACATTTGTGTAAATAAGATTTTCTACATAGGGATTTTTGATGAAATTTCACAACTCAAGCACACTGCCTCTTCCAAAACCTTATTGATCACCGCAAAAAAAAAAAAAAAAGCACACTTAATGGTTCCCGGTAATCCAGTTTATTAATAAACAACATGAGGCTCTCTTTTCTCCTTTGGAACACTTTCAGGTGGAAAAATAGGGCAAACAATAGTGAAATGCTTTGCCCACTGGATGAAAAAAATTAAAAATTTTAATAATATCCAAAGCTGGAGAGCATGTGGGGAAATAAACACTTGCATACACTGTCATAGAAACATAAACTTTGAGAAAATAATTTAGCTACATTTTGAAATTTTAAACATGCATACCTTTTGCTCCAGAATTCTAATTCTAGAGATTGTCCCTATAAAAATGTTGACACATACATAAAAATATATAAATAAACACTATCATTGCAACTCTGTAGGAGGGGGAAAGAAAGCCTAAGTATCCATTAATAGATGAATAGTTAAATAAATGACATTTTAGCCACACTATGGAATATGATGCAATGCTTTTAAAAAATGAAGTTAATCTATAAGTAGTGACATGTAGCAATTGTCAATACATATAAGTCAAATGAAAAAATTAAGTTTCTTAATAATAATAATATATATACTAGGATGTTAAGAAACAAAGCTATATATCTGTATGCTTATTCTATAGTGACAAGTGTGAATTCATACAAAAAACCTTGAAGGAAACCCACCAAGCCTCCACAGATAGAAGTGTGACAGGGGAAAAGACAAATACAAATTTTTACTCCATAGAACAACAGACATGTATTCATGCATTACTTATACAATTAAATATATTTCTTCTAGGGAAGAAAAACAACAGAGGGAGAGCCAATTCATCTAGGTTCTCTAAACAAGAACTCTTAAGTCAAGCTCAGAGGGAGGCTAACTGGGAGGTAATGCCATCACTTGCTCAGCTGGATGCCACCTCCCCTGGCCCTGCTTTAACCCAGTTAGAAGGGCCACATTGAGAGCTCAAAGATTTCTGGTCTCAGAGCCAAGAAAACAGCTTTTCAGCCAGGGAGCAGGAACTCAACTTGAGCGAGTTGTGGAAAAGGATGTCAAAAGCAATGATGTGAAAATACCTGATGGACACAGAGCCTAAAGTTAATTAAAGAATTTCACATCCTTAGCCTCTAGATGTCTCCTTGCAACCGTCGCCACCACACACCCACCATCCTATATCTCCTAGAGAAACTAAACAGGAAGCAGGAACTGGCACTCCAGAAACAAAACATAGTGATTGCCAGTGTTTGGGCTTCTTAAATCACTGAAAGAAAAGGGTAAGTCATAAAAGGAACCATACTGACTTATGTAAGACATGGCATGGAACAGAGAAGCTTAGAGAAGAACAGCAAATTCAATTGCTAGGATTAACTGAAATCTTCCACAGTTACTGACTGCCACCAAACTATGACATCAGAAGGCTGGAAATGCATCCAACTTCCTCTATTTACCAAGCTGCCTAAAACCCAGGGCAATATCAGCATGACCAGAAAAAAAAATAAAGGCAAGCAGACTGTAAAAGTGGCTTGGGTGAGAAGGAAATTATCTCTGTATGTACTTAGAGCCCTCTCCAGTGCAGAGGAAGCTCTCAAAGGAACATCTCAGAGAGGCTGCATCCAAGAATCAGAACTTTTTTGCTCATTGGCTGCTCAGAGGCATATACAGGAGATGGTTGGGGATATGCAGTTTTTTGGCTGAACAAAGAAGAGTGGTTCTAGAACCTTGTGGTGGCCCCATTACTGATGAGACCCTGCCTAACAGGACCTTTACCTGCACAGACTGGTTTGTTCAGTTCTGGATGCCACCATTCAAGAGGAGTTAATTTGTGAGATGGCTCTGGAAAACTCTAAAGATAATTAATTCAACAAACATTTACTGAATACCTACTGTGTGTTCAAAAACTGGCCACTCTGTATGGTTGTATAAGTTGTGCCTTGCACAAGGGCACCTGGCCAAGAGGACCATTAGAGCCTGAATCCAGAATGCCAGACTTTCTGGAAGGCCATATGAACCAGCTGCAGGCTTTGTCACAGGTATGATAGGAGCTCCAAGGAAAGGCGCCTAATCTGGTGTAAGGAAATAGATCCAGAGAAGTTTCCCTAGGGAGGTAACAGTTATGCTGCCTCCAGAAGGATGTGCAACTCTCTTTATGTGAAGAAATGGGAAAGAGCATTCCAAAGAGAGGAAATGGGCTAAATCAAAACATAGAGCCAAAGATTGGCATGGAGTGGGCATGACTCAGAATCAGTTGGATATTTCTGAAGTGTAAAGAGCAAAGCAGACACTTGCCAGAAAGGACCATGGAGACATGGAACCTGATGGAACATAAGAAAAATAGAGTCTGTGAACAAGCTGGGAAAAATCTACATTGCATGTCCAGATGGAGGATGTGATGGACTATGAATAATATCCACTATGTATACAAGACACTCGCAGAAAGAAGATGGCAACTAGATGTTTTCCATCTCTATCATGGGCAGAGAGGGTGTCTAAAAGGTGGTTTAAAGCATAGCCCAAGGAATTTATTAAACAGCAGGAAGAATATTCTGGTTTGATCATTGTTATATTGTAAAAGTGGCTGAGAGAGTTTTTGGAATTGCTTTTTGAAACATCTAAAAAGATGACCTCTTAGTCACTCTAGTGAGGCTGCATGCTGAGGTGGCATGAACTAGGCCAGGAAAAGCAGCTGGTGTACCTCTTGCAACTGTTGGCACCATGTTATTTTTTTTTTCTGAAGCACCGAGAGCTTTATTTTGTCTCCTCCTCTCTCCTGGCTTCTCTTTCTCTCTTCCCATTTTCTACTCTCCTTCATCCTACACATTTCCTCTTTTCCTTCTCTTACCTAGCTCGAGACTTGCCAAACATAATCCAGGGGCTAGAATGTTGCTGGTTACTTCTGCCTAGAGCTGGAGACAGGCAACAGTATTAAAGACCACATGGTGAGAAACCTACCTTCAAATGACTCCTTGCTCACCGGACCCAACTCTCTGGGTGAGGCAACCACAGCCCTCCACCCAACATGGTAGAACTAAAGGTGTTTCAAAACAGCATGACTTTCTTTAGGGTGGGAACAATTACCACCTTAAAAGTAAATGCATAAGCAAGGACATACCAATTCTTTCTTAGAGCATTAATTTGCTATTTCACAAAAAGAACACTTACATACTTGATTTTTTAAAGTGTAAGTCTTACATTAAGCTGTATTCACACAAAGTTGGTGAAGTGTATGAAAACACTTCACCAGGAACACTGAATTTAGGTAATTACTGCAACCTTAAAATCAATCCCAATTTCCATGCATGATATTTTCTAATTAACTCTTAACTTCTTTTTCCACTGGGTAGCAACAAGTGCTGGGCATTTTCCTCTATTTAAAATAATTTGATATTGTATTTTCAATAATGAAATAAAATACAACTAAAAAATACAGAGATGTAAAAGAAACAATTATATGTGTAGGAAGGGCCCCACCAAGTAAATAAGAAAACCACCATGTCAGTTTTTCCTTTATTAAGTTTTTGTTATATACTTGACACTTGGGCTAGAAATTAAGGCTGATGCATTAAAACTTTTCTGTTTCCCAATTTATTTGCCACTTGAGACATACTAAACACTTAAATGCTCCTTAGTCTAATCCAGGGAGTAAAAGACAAGGAAACTTTTGCCCATAAAGTTTTTATTGTTCCCACTGGAAATGAGTAAGAAGTAACATTATTATCTAGCCTTATTTGACAGATAAACTATGGAAGATGGGAACTTGGTGATTTATTAATATCAGTTTTTTAAATTCAATGTGAGAGCCTCAGACTCAACCTCTACACTGCTGTGTCTTTGCCAACCTTGCCAGCATGAGAAATTTCTAGCTCTTTCCCTTCAGTTGTAGATTGCAAAATTGGCCATAAGTTCTCCCTACTCCAGATTGCTTGTCCACATGTAATGTGACTTTGCAGCTCCCATCAAAAGGTGGTCTATTTCTCCACACCTTGAATGTGGGCCAGCCTTGCCACTTGTTTTGTCCAATGGGACATTAGCAAATGTGATGCTAGCACAAGCTTGAAAAGTGCTTGGGCATGGAAGTTTGTTCTCTCTTGATGCTCCTGGAACCCCAAGCCACCATGTAAGCTTGCAAACAAGGCTGAACTGGCCTGCCAGATGGAGAAAGTTACATGCCCAGTCACCGCCATTGTGCCAAACCCCAAAGACAGTCATCTAGCTGACTGACAGCTGACTACATGTGCATGAGTGAGCCCAGTTGAGCCCAGCAGGACCATCAACCTGAGCACAGCACAGATTGCAGACTCTGGAACCAGAAACTAATGAAATGGCTGTGGCTTTATTTAAGCCCCCAAATTTGGGGTATTTCATTTCACAGAAAAAGCTAACTTATATACCTTCTTTTGTTTCTTCCTTCCTCTTCATTCTTTCTCTTCCTCTCCATCTACCCTTCATTCTTCTTTTTCTTTCTACAAGAACTACAAGTACCCATTTAAGGGCCCACTGGGTATAAGACATTAGCCTGGGCTAGTTCAAATTCAAAGCCTGCCTCATTTTTTCCAACCCACTTTCTCTGAAGCCATCATAAGCAGACTCTGCAGACCTTGCATGGTCTATAGGTCCCACTCAAAGTGATTCAGCAAGTTTCTGTGGACCACCAGGCCATAGTGTGGACTCTTGGCAGTTTGTAGCCCATCTCTGGGCATTTGATGGTGATTATTTTCCTGGGAGAGTCATTTATCATTGTGACCTATTGAGTGGACCACTGAGGTGTATGCTAGGCCTCCCCACTACCCATTGCTCCTTGCCACCAGAGGGGATGTGTATTAAGGAAATTAGCCTTTCAAGCCATCTACCCAAGGGTTAAGGGCTACATAGCTTAAGACCCCTTCCCTCACATGGCTGCCCTGGCTTCCCAGTCTACTTGAGCAGAAAATATATTTATAACTACAGGAAACAACGCACTGTGAGTGGTAAAATGCTTATGTTTCCATTTGTTTACTATACAAATCAAAGAAAATCAATAGGATCATCTTGCTAATGACATCAAACAGTTCAGTACAACTCAGAAGCCAGAAGGTCATTTCTTAAAATGTCTTTGTTCCTCTTCCACATTTATAGTCTGTATTTTATTCCCATTATAACTTATTTTTGATCCTGAATGATTTTTTTTCAGACATTTTAAAAGCATATTTTTCCCTAGTGTCCTGGAACCTGCCATTTGTTTGTGGTTACAACATTAATGTTTAGAGAGTTCAAATTAGATGTCAGGGTTAGATAAATGTTTATTTTTCTAAATGATTTTTTAAATGAGACTTTTTTCTCCCTTAGAATTCCCTGGAGAAGTTCTCTTCTCTAGGTGCATGAATGAATGCATTTCAGAACTGATCACCAAAATGTCAGGTGGACAGATTTTAACAGCTTATATCAACAAGTATAAATTAGAAGTACACCCTCTGGGACACATTTCTAAAAAATTTCTCAATTTCTCAACACTGTCTTCTGGCAGAGCCAAGGAAGATTTTTTATTTATTTATTTATTTATTTTTGCCTCAAGCATCTTCCAATATCTCCCTTTCTATGTTCTAAAATTGTCTATAGGACATCCCCATTAAAAAAAGAACTACTTTTTCTCCTCGTCTGTTTTTAATAGTAATAACCCCTTCCATTTGTACAGTGATTTATGGTAGAAAAGATGCTTTCACATACATTATCCTAGGTGACAACACCAATATTAACAGAGTAGCTACCAGGCAAATTTTTAGCTCCAAGTACTGGGGATACACTGGAAAGTAAAATAAGTTCTGCCTTCAGTGAGCTTATTGTCCAGTAAGGAAAAAAGATATGATACAAAACTTAACAGCAAGAAATGCAAAACTGCAACTGTGAAAAGTGCCACCAAGAAAACCATGTGGATCTCTACATGAAGATAATGGGATTTGACCCAGGGAGTCAGGGCAGCTTCCCTGTAGAAGTGATGCTGAAATCCGAAGGATAAGTGGGCGGAGTTAACCCAGAAAAGAGGCAGAAAAAGACCATATCAAATAAAAGAAGCAGTATGTACAAAGGCACTGTGGCAGGAGGGAGTTTGGCCCATGTAAGGAACTTATAAAAAGGCTAGAGTGGGCAAGGCGCAGAGGGGTGGGGGGAGTACTCTGAGAGATGAGGCTGGAGGACCAAATGAGGCTCAGCTCACAGTGGGTCTTGGTGGCCAAGGTGAGGATTTGTGTCTTGTTCTTAGAGCAATGAAAAGTCACCAACAGGATTTTAAATAGACTGTTATGCATTTGTATTTTGACAAGATTGTTATGGCAGTTAAGTGGAAAATGGATTGAAGGAGAACAAAGTGGAAGTGGGGTTCCAGTTTGGGATTATTGTTCTCTAGTCTCAAACATTATTCTTAAGGTCTGAGCAATTCAATAAAACAAAAATCCAAAGTAAGAGGTATAATCAAGAAAAGGGTGACAATAGATATGTTTATGTCATACACACATATATATGCACTGAAATATAATGGGAATTAGAGTTCAGAAAAGGAGGAGGATTAAAAATAATTATAAAAATCAGTTTTCCCTTTGATACCAGGAGTCAGCAAAATTTTCCTGTAAAGTCAGATAGTAAATATGTCCAGCTTTGAAGGCTGTAAGATCTGTTGCAATTACTCAACTCTGCCACTAGCAAGAAAACAGCCATAGACAAAATGTAAATGAATGCACATGGCTGCATTCCAGTGCAACTTTATTGACAAAAACAAGTAGAGGGGCTGGTGGGATTTGGCCAGTGGGCAATAGTTTGCCCAGCTGTATACTGGTGATTATAGTATTTGAGGTGAGAAACTAGCTTGGATGAGGATAATGGCGGTGGTGGTGGTCGTTAGTGGTGAAGTGATAGAGACTTATCTGAGAAATATTTGGAAGGGAGAATTGATGGGACTTGGGTCTGGATTGGATATTATGAGAGAGAGGCAGGCAGTGCCTAGATTTCAGCTGAAGCAAGTGAAGTTCAGAGCTGGTAAGTGGCTGGGTATGGCCTAGAACCCAGTTCATCTCACTTCTCCACAACTGGTCCAGTGTGCCTTCCCACCACAGCCACCACTCCTCTAGTAGTCCAGTCCACAGCTGTCCATCCCATCCCCCACAGTGTCCCAGCATCCCACTGTTGCTAGGTGACAAGTATATGGGATGCATCCTGAAAATGCTTTTGGTCATCATAGTCACATATCATATCCACAGAGTTAAAATCAATTCTCAGCTTTTCCCTCACACCAGTTCCTGAAAGACAGCATGAAAATGAGTCAGGTATCAATAACAAAAAAAACAGTGTAGTAGACAGTCGAGGCCTAATTTGAGGGTGCACAGAATGAAGAAACCAAACCAGAAGGGGGTAGGATTAACCAGAGACCAGCTTTAAAAAGATGAACTCAGAGTCAAGCCTGGAGAGGATGAGGAGGGTCAAAGGCAAGAGGAGGAAGGAAGGGAAAGCCCAAAAGTGAGGACAAATGCTCCCTAGGCTGCCAGGGAAGGTGCATAGATTAGTGTGCGAAGAGCTGGAAACCAGTCCTGGAGCTTTGAGTGGTGGGTGCACAGGCCTTTCTTTTCTGCTCTGGCCTTCCAACCTTGCCCCCTACTCCCCAATATCTTAAAATTCTGTCCTTGCACCTGTTGCATGAACCCATCCTGAAACATAATCTAGCCCAGGTCTGTGGAGAGGGAGAGGAGGAATTTCTAGTTGGCCTTGGGTCTTAGAATCTTTAGCAATATTTTCATTTAGAGACCCTGCTTGTTCCATGGAGGCTAAGAGATATTAACAGCCAAGACCACAGACGACAATATGGTACTCTATATTCCCCTCCTCTCACAAAGAAAAACATATTCGGCTATAACTATCCTTCAAGAAAGCAAAGTTTTTTTTTTGCAACTTGTCCTTAACTGAACCTGCTCAGGGGTTGGCCATACTCAGTATCTCTAATTCTCTCTTCCTAGCCTCTCAAACTGATTTCAGTCAGGTTATCTCCCATGATTTCCTCCTCACCAAACCCAGGAGTCACTTCCTAGCCTTTCACTTCTCTCAGCAGCCTTGGATGGTTGATCACATCATCTCCAGGAAGTTGTGACCTCTAATTAAGACCCTCTTCTAAGTGGAGACCAATCCAGTTGCACAGGTAAAGGATAAAGAGATATGTTCTGGGAAGGTAGGATACATCTCTGGTCAATTCCTATGTGTGGATGAGTGGTGTTGTGGAATGTTCTCATAGTTGTAAGACCACTGCTTTAAGGACACGAAGGTAGGAATAACTGACTTTATCTTTTGTATGTTTGGAGAGGTGAAGGACATAGAAATATGTTCTAAATCAGAGAGACTGAAGGAGATGATGGTGACCTAGAAAGTCTTAAATCTTGTATAGAGTAGGAGTATTCTCCTACTCTTAAAGTTCTTAAATTTTGAGGGATAGCTGAAAGATCACCTCTCAAGGCTTATTTTTTTAGACAGGCTGCAACCCATTAAAGAATGCAAATTTCAGTTACTGTGTTCATTAAGAGATGAGTTTGACTTAATTGATCAGGCAGTCAATTGACAGGAAGGATACTGAAGGCATGGATGACTAAGGAGGGTCCAATAGAGTCAGGCATTGACAACATAGAAGTGTTGAGATGGGATCCTACTGTAAGGTCAGAAGGGAAAAGATGGAGAAATGGGGAAGAGACTCCCAAGGAGAAGCTTTGCCTACATTATAGGTCTGCTTGGTTGGTACTTAGAAACTGAAAGGCAGTGCCATTCCAAGCAGCTCTCCTACATCCAGGAAAATCTCCCGGTTGCTGACTGCCCTTCTCATTTTTTTTTCATCCTCTCATCAGGGCGTTCTCTTAAAACATCAATACTACCTGCTCCTTTTGCTTATATTGCCTTCAAATGACTACTTGGCTCCACTGGAAGTGGAGTTATTTTTGCAGACTGGATGGTGTGAGGTAGGGTGGGGAAAGCCTATGATAGTGGAAACTCCACTCTCACCAGGGAACTTGGCTGTGGTACCAAGCCCTGGCCTCACACCAGAGCAGGGCCATCCATTTTCTTATTTTAGAATGATCCTCTTTGACCCGCCCAGTGCTGAGATTTGTCAGTGTGTTTTTTCAGGAGACCTGGCAAACAACAAGTTGACAGGTTCAATGGTTTTCATTGACAGCCCCAATGGAGTCCTGTGCAGACTGCAAAACTGGACACACAAACAGCCCATAAAAATCCTACCTCCCACAAGTGTCTGGACTCTGCCTTTTCCCAAATGACCCACCAGCAATGATGCAGCATGGGTGGCTTCACAGTATTTTTTAAATGATTTTTCCAAAACTGAGGTGTTCCAAGTGTAGGAGTATTATTTTTTTTCCCCTTGCAGTAAGAGACCAACTCCCCAGATATTTTGGGGAAACAAGAGCAGACCACATGAGTGAAATGACTCCCAAAGCTAATCACTTGCCACAAGACCTCAGTCTGCATGAGGTGCACTGGGTTTGTCTGTAACAAGGTCTATAACCCACTTTAATACACTTTGGGGAAAGCAGTGTGATATTATGTGTGACTAGTTAGTTTGATCTTGAACCCTATGAGGGGTTAGCAAACTTGATAGCAGAAAAGCCACTCTCCAGAGACAGCTCCTACAAGTCCTTCTGCCACCCAGACCTCAACCAACAATCTGCACTTTGCCAGTCAGTGAATGGAATGCCAAAAACATTCTAGTGGTGAAACAAATGACTCAACTAGAGTGATGAATAAAATGCTGAGAAAATAATAACATTTTTCTCATCGAAAGTATAACAGTCACATAGTTTAGTCTCAGGAATTGATGGAACTTTTTACAGTAAAAAAAAATTGCAAGGTGAATATAAAACAGAATATTTCAATTGGTCTCTTGGTTTCTCATTGGAAAGGTCAGGTTGAAAGGAAATGAACCCATATGGTAAAGTCAGGTTATAGCTAGTGGAGTTTCTCAGGAATGAGTATTCAGTGACTTCCTAACTCCTCATGAATTGTTGCTAAATATCAGCCATAGGAAAGAGAGGTCTCTCCTTGCCCACTCACAAAGCAAATAGCAGAGTATTTCAAGGGGCATAAGTCCCTGCCTTTGAATTCTGGCTCTGCCATTTGCTGCCCCTAAAACTTAGGGCAAGTAACTCAATCTCTTTGTGTGCCTCAGCTTCCTCATCTGTAAAATGAGGACAATATCAACAATGTCCATCTCACAGTTATTGGGACACAAATTATATTCTTAGACAAGACAATGACAAAAAGAATGTGCAACTTGCTCTCTATTAAAAAGAAAGTCACTATATGATCACTTTTATTAAGATTATCATGTTGGCCAGAGTCAGGCTAATACTTTTTGAACACACCAGGAAACCTTAACTCCAAGTGGGTGAACATTCCTTTTCACTCAGCTGCTCTTCCACAATTTTTCTTTGCTTCTAGAGATGGGACTAGACTGGACCAGTGCTTTGATATTTTCTCTCAGACAGGTTTCAAATGAAAATATGGAGGAGAAAAATTTATCCTAAAGGAATCAAAATTATAATACTTTGAGAACATAGTAAACCTTTATTTGCTGATAAGCTGTTTAGGTAAAATTATATGTTTAGACTAGAAAATGCATTCTCTCTAGAGTTTGTGTAAAATTGCTTTCTTCTTAATACACCTCAAAATGTCAACTCTAGGGGAAGGAGTGGGACTATGGATGGATTGTAATTTTTTCATTGTGGTTTTCTATAATTTCTTTAAAAAATAATGATAAAGACACATTATTTTTAAAATGAGAAAAATAAATTTTATAGGCCTAGTGAATTTCATGGGCTTTTTTCTACCCAAGTAACAGCAGAACAAAACAACACTAAAAATATTCTTAGCTGCTCTATAGAGTTTGCATTGTTAGTAATAAGTATTAAGTAGAAAACTAAAGCAAGGAAGTAGATACAAAATGTGTGGGGAAAGGAGCAAGTTTTGAGAGGTGGCCTACAAAAGTATCATGAGAAGAGGACATCTGAGCTAAGACCTACTGAAGGAGTCAGGGATTGAGCCTGGAGGCTTGCTGGATGAGCACTGCAGGCAGAAGACATTGTGTCCTAGAAGAAGGATCCTTGATGGCATATTTACCTGGTCACACAAAATTGCTTCAGACAGGAATCAGTCTGGACTTAATGAAACCAAGCAATAAGTCAGAAGAAAATTAAGTGATGGGTTGGCATGGGATTAAAATAAGAAATGACAGCCAAGGTCTAGTAAATGAAGGCTATGGTCAGACAGGATTCTAAGTGCGTTATTTATACTTATTCAGTCCCTACAATGACTCTGGCTAGGGCACATATATAACTTAATGTCAAGATGGGGCACCTGAAAGTTAAGTGAGACACTATTAATGCAGAGCAGACAGGCATAAATCAGGACTGTGTCAGGCAAACAAGGATATATCACTGCCCTACCCAGAAGGCATACTATTATAACTGCTTTATAGAAAAGGAAACTGAGGCATGGCACAAAGAGGTTAAATAACTTGCTTAAAGTCACAGAGGTAAGTGGCAGAGCAAGGGTTTGAACTTAGACAGCCAAGCTTCAGAGCCCACTCTCTTGATACCTACACAGTATTGCCTTTCTGTGTTTCTTATGCTAGGAAGCTCCTGGTGCTAGAAACCTGGGTTGTATTTATCAGAAGTAGGTAGGAGATCAGGCTGGAAAAAGCACCAGCTTCCAGAGTTAAACACCATCACTTTACAACCTCTCCAAGCGTCTGTTCAGTCATCTGTAAAACAAAGCTACTGAGACCTACCTTACAACACTGCTGTGACACTCAGTGATGCAATGTTTGTAAAAATAACTTAGAAGCTGAAAAGCACATCATTGATATTAATTCTATAGAAAGTTATCATATGTAAAAATCTGCATTTTCTCTGCACAGGGCCAAAAAGTAAATGTTTTCTGTAAAAGGCTAAATAGTGAATATTTTAGGCTTTGCAACACATACAGTCTCTGTTGCAATTACTGAACTCTGCTGTTGTAGCATGAACGCAGTCACAGACAATTTGCAAATGAGTGTGGCTGTGTGCCAATAAAACTTTATGTACAGAAATAAGTGGAGGGCCACAAAGCCATAGTTTGCCAACCACTGACCTAGAGAAATGGTATTTAAAATTGCAACCCCCTCAGTGCTCTCTGTGTCTCTTTTCTGATTCATTTTCCTCCTTAGATAGCACTAATCACTGATATAATGTAAATTTTACCTGTTTCCTCCATTAGAGAATAAGCTTTGTTGAAGGCAGAAGTTTTGTCTGTTTGGTTTACTGTTGAGTTCCCAATGCCTAGAAGAGTCCCTAGCACACAGTAAGAACTTTATAAATATTTGTTGAAAGAATGTATGGATGAATGAATGGAAAGATCTTAAAGGAGTTGGACATACTATTGGGAAAGAAGGGCAAATCCATGGCAAGTAAAATAAAAAGAAACAAAGAAAGAGAATTATATCTGAAAACCTAGGCGAAGAAAAATGACTGCAAATGAACTCAAATTCAGCTTTGTGGTTCTTTGTAGACAAAGGGAAGAGGATTATTTCCAAAACAAATTTTGTGTGTTGTGAACTAAAACCTTATAAAACAATTTCCAAAATAGCTGGTTAAAATCTAAAGAAATTGTTGGCTTGATTTAGTTTTAGTTAAGATAATAGCTTGTGGTTTGTTCCAGATCAACGAATTATTAGAGTGTGTGTGTGTGTGTGTGTGTGTGTGTGTGTGTTTAATTCCTCTCCCCAACCCTAGCAAATGTGGATTCACTTGTTCACTGGGAGTGATTAGGTATTGATTCAGCAGGCTTTGCAGGAAAACACATCTGTGCCTTGTTTAGTTCAGGGCTTGGCAAGTTGTAGTGTCAATCATTCTGATTTTTTGTCATAGTTCAATTAAAGCTCATGGTTAAAGCTAACACCAAAATATTGCTTAACTGAATAGAACTTTTCTAAAGAGAGAGAGGGTCTTTGCATAGGATGCTTTATATGACTCTTTCAAACCAAGATCTATATAACACATTCAACTAATGTTACCTGATGTTTGTTGGAAGAAAACACTACTTTACCCCTACAAAAGCAAGTGAGCATATCTAATGCACAGCTCACAACCTAAACAATATTCGGCTTTCCAGACACAATGCTGAGCAAGTTCCACTTAGCATAGAGTGAACAACATTGGCAAGATCCTTCTAAATAACTCTGATCTCAATGTTCGAGTTCCTACTGCGTGCCAATAGGCAGCGAGGCTGAAGGCTCATGAGTAACTTCTTAAAAGAACAAATTCTCACTAATTGATTTAACATGTAACTGTGAAAAGAAAACTGGACTTTGAGTCAAAAGACTTGGGTAAAGGACTAAAGGAATGAAGGCAAAGTAATGGAATAAAAAAAGAGAAGATGAAAATGAAGAGAAGAAAAAAATAACGACAGAAAAGAAAAAGGAATGAAGTTTTGAGTCATCACATGGAAGACCCTTGAAAACATATGCTAAGTGAAAGAAGCCAGACACAGAAGGACATACATTGCATAATTCCATTTATATAAAATTCCCAAAATAGGCAAATCTATAGAGACAGAAAGTTGATTAGTGGTTGCCAGAGGCTGAGGAAGAGGTGGCAGTCATGGGCAGTGACTGCTAAGGAGTGTAGTGCTTCTCTTTGGGGTGATGAAATATTCTGGAATTAGGTAGTGGTGATGGTTATACAACTCTGTGAATATACAAAAACCATTGAAATGTATGCTTTTAAAAGGTGAATTTTATGGTATGTGAATTATTTCTCAACAAAAGAGAATAAAAAAGAAAAAGCTAGAAAAGAATAAAAGACCTGGCTCTGGCATCAACTAGCTTTGTGAGTTGTCGGCAAGGCATTTAATTTCTCTAATATGTTTCCTCATCTGAAAAATGAGGGTAATATTAACCTACTTCCCAAGTTGTGAGATGCAAATGAGAGATCTTTGTGTAAGTAAGTTTGGAAAAAATGTATAATACTACAAATTTAAGGCAATTTCACTCAAAATCTTAAGGCTGTTCTTTATGAAACTTTATGGTCATTCTAAGGTGTTTCTATAAAAACAATTGGCCAAGACAATTTGACAAAGAACAAGAAAAGAGGGCTTGACGTACTAGCACCAAGACTCATTAGAAGGCTATAGCAATCAAGTGTAGTATTCACTCAGGGTCAGACAAATATGCTGGCAAGCCAAATCTGAGCAAGCCTGAAAGCAGGTTTATGCATATATAGGCACTAATATACCAAAGGAGGTGCCAGGGTAGATGCAGCTCAGGAGGGCAAGATCAACTCTTCAATAAATAATCCTGGGATAACTGGTTTTCCACATGGAAAAACAAGCCAAACAGATTGCTCCCTCAAGTCCAGTTAGACAAATCATTTCAAAAGCCAACATTTAAACTTTCAAGAGATAATATAGAAGAATATATTTATGTCTTTGGTATAGGGACACAAAAAGTGCAAAACACAGAAAAGAAGAAATTTGACTACATTAAAAATAAGAACTTTGTTTATCAGAAAACACCATAAAAGTGAAAACATAAGCCACAAACTGGGAGACATTATGACATATATCAGTAAAAATTAGTATCCAGAATATATAAAGAGCATCTATAATTCAGTAAAAATACACTCTAATAGAAAAAAAAATGGGAAAAAAACTTGAACTAGAATTTCACAAAGATAAAATTTAAATAGCCAGTGAACACTGGGAATAAGAATTGTAAATCAAAACCAAAAGAGATATTATACCTATCATCTTAGCTATATTCAAAAATCTGACTATGCTGTGTTGGCAAGGATGTCAAACAATAGGAAGTGTCTTATGCTGTTGCTAAGAGAGTAATCTGGCAACATCTAGTAGTTTTCAGGATTCAACTGATGAACAGATAGGTAAAATACTAGGGAGGGAGAGTGGAGGAAGCTGGGCACAGTTATTGGTATGGACCAACCCTGCCTGGTGTGGGTTCAAAATTTACATGTTGAAGCCCTCATGTCTAGTGTGACTGTATCTGAAGATATGGTGTATAGGAGGTAATTAAGGTTAAATGAAGTCATAAGGGTTAGGGCCCTAATCCAATAGGACTATGGCTTTATAAGAAAAGAAAGATCTATCTTTAAATTTCTCGCCCTCCCTCCCTCTGTCCCTTTCTCTCTCCCTCCTTCCTTCCCTCCCTCTCTCTCTCCCTCCATCTCTACCTCCCTCTCCCCCACTCCTCCCTTTCCCTCTTCCACTTCAGAACACAGCATTAAGGTGGCAGTCTGCAAGCCAGGAAGAAAGCACAAAGTCACAAGGAAGCAGTCACCTAGCCATCCATCCTCTATGTTTTCATAGATGTTTACATTAAAGCTAGCCCAGTCAATGTTGCATGTACCCTTAAAATACCAGATCCAAAGGGCCAAGGGAATTCTCTAATTAGGAACCCCAAGAGGCCCAAAGGCATGGGCGTTCAGCCTGGTGGGCAGCACACCTGGCAGAGATACAGGAAATCTGGTCGAGTCCTAGATCAGGCCATCTTCCCAAACATCTCTGCCTGGTGTGAGTTCCAAACATGTGAGAAAACACAGAAAGGGGAATTCTGCATACAAGGGGAGAATGCTGGGTCATAGCATACTTTTCAAAATATAGAAGGTCTAAGAACCCCCATTTGGATGCAGGCAGCCCTGAAATGCCCCGAGAGGCTTAAATTATGCCAAGGTTTGGATACAATTCCAGTCTGGGGAAGAAGGCAGGAAGAAGGAGACAAGCTGAAGATAAAGCTAGGAGAAACATTGATTATTGCTGCAAAGCTTGGAAGACAGGTGGGTGCATCCTTGAAACTTAATGTCAGGGCCCTCCACACAATAAAGTTAAGATCCAAGAATGTACTCCGTGTCCCAGGGGGGCTGGGCAGAGAGCCCACAATAGAGATACACAGGGAGAAAGGCCTACAGAGAGGAGCATGGAAGCAGAAGACAGTAAAGATGAGGTTTGCAGGGGCTACAAGATGTAGTCAAGGGCTCTGAGGCAGAACTCAGAGATATGCCCCCCTGGGAAGGTGTCTGAAAGATCAGAATCAGCTCTGCTGGGGAGCTCAGAATATCAACTCTGTTGACATGATCCCAATAGCCCAGGAACACGGAAACATTCTCTCCATTATCGGGCTTATTTCCAGCCATATGAATGGTTGGTGTCATGCCAACAAAATAACTACATACTGGTGAAACCCCCCTAGAACAAACCCCACAGGGCTCTCTGCTGTTTTCTCCTAATGAGGTTTTATTAAAATGAAAGAAAATACTTCCTGACCGTTGGCTTCGAAGAGCCATGGTTTGGATTCCTCTAGAAGGTAACTCTTAGGCAAAGATTCGAGAGGAAAAAGTTTATTTAGGATGTGATCCCAGGTAACAGAGAATGGGGAAGTGAGACTGAGATGGGGGAAGGGGGTTCAGAGGGGTGACAAGAAAGCAATGAATACAGGTTTGTTATCAAGCCAATTACCCTTGGGGGCAACTGAAGCTCAATCCTGGGAGCCAGTGTAGAATTCCCATCTGTCTGAGTTATCCTATCCATGGGCAAAGGACCTGGGCTGTTTATCCTCTAATTTTCATCAGGCATCTAGAGCTGCTGCCATGGTGGGGATTGATGAGGTGGGGAGGGTAGTGCTAATTCCTGGGAATTCTTAGTCTGCAACATGGGCAGGCAGAGCAGGCTCTCAGGCAGAGAAATGCACAGTGAGTGTCTGGAAGGGGCCTGGTGTGTACTCGAGTGGCCAGGGTCAGGATTGTTGAAATAGACACCCAGTCTCTCTGGAATGAATGAGGAAATAAGAAATATTGAAGCCAGGTGAAAAGAGGGTGGTTTCATGCCTGCCCTGCCCCACTCCTTTCTTCATGTCAGTACCTGGGATTGTGTGTGTGTGTGTGTGTGTATGTGTGTGTGTCTTTTGATTTGGTGTGCATTTGAGGAGTTCAGTGGTTTTTCTTCAGGTGTTTGGAATGTTTGAGGAGAGACTAGGTGAAGGGAGGCTGAGAGGAGTTGCTACTTGAGGTTAAAAGAAATGCTCAAGAGCCCTGGGCTCTGTCTACTGCTCTAAAGCACACACCTGGTTCTTCAGTCGGTGCTAGGAGGACAAGCCCAGAAAGACACACTGAAGCAGAGATGTTTATCATTCATAAATGTGGTCCTCCAAACAGCAGAAATCTATAAAGCTCTGGCCTGACCCCAGAGCTAAATAATCTGCATCTGTATTTTAACAAGATCCCCAGGTAATCGCACATTTGAAAGGTACTGCTGTAGATACTGTTGGGGGCTCTCTGCATAAAGTACGATCAGCGAATGTGTCCTACTAAAATCAAGTGGAAGGTATTTGCTCAATTTTAGGCTTCATTTGTTCTATCAAGGCTATAGAATTAACTTCTGATTTGCTCAGTTGAGTAAATTAATGCAATTTAGGACAAAAGGAGATACTAGTGTCAACCTGCCTACCTCGGTGTAATCACAACAAAATGAAGCATACTTAAGTTTTTCAAAACCTCCTTCA
The DNA here is from genome assembly GCA_030015415.1 of Cynopterus sphinx. Classification (NCBI taxonomy): domain Eukaryota; kingdom Metazoa; phylum Chordata; class Mammalia; order Chiroptera; family Pteropodidae; genus Cynopterus; species Cynopterus sphinx. Next base: position 9,365,783 of record CM057388.1, read on the forward strand.
TTTACTTCATCCTTCCCTTTCTCCTCCCTCCCTTGCCAAAATTCTTAAGACATTTTAAAATGACATTTTTATGTAGGTAGTTGGTAAAGGAATAAATGAGCATAGAAACAAGCTTTTAGAAAAAAATGAAAGTAGAAAAACTGATACTAACAATTCAAGTTATGAATAGAAAGTCTCAACACTGTATATAGACACAGATGTGTGAGTATATCCAAATGTGGCTGCTAATCATAATTGCATTCAGAGGAGAAAATAATTGACAACGGTGAAAATGATTACAAATATATTTCAAGCATTCTTTTAGGGGGTGCAGAATATGACATCCCAAAATACACCTATTTGGCATAAGGATTATCTTTAGGTAGATTCTTTTTAAGAAACAGTGGACACAGGAGCTCTTAAAACCACAGGTTGCCATTTTGTAAGAGCTATTTCCATTTATAAGGGAAATCTTCATTTGTAAGGGTATCTCCCTTTCCAGTACCAGGAAGAGAAGGATGACCAAATCCCTAGAAACTCTTATCAGTGGAGAAGGCTAGGACTTAAACCCACAATGATCATGCCCTCTTTTACTATGCTTTCCCTGGTCACCTCCCATAACTGCCCCTCCCCCATCTTCTTTTGTCGTTAGCTAGAGACGGTATTTAAGGTAGTGGCTTGGGCCATTTGGTAATTACTCAGTTTTTGTGGATCTCTTTCATTTTTACAGGAGGTATACATGTTATTAAACTTGTGTGTTGCTCTGTTAATCCGTCTTTTATTACAAGGGGTTCTCAACCAAGAACCTAGTAGGATAGAGGGAAAATTATTTTTCCTTCCCCACAATGCCAGTGTCATAAAAGACAAAGAAAAGGTGTGCAAATGTTCAAGACTAAAAGAGTCTAAGAGACAGGACAACCAAATGCTGTAACAACCCTAGACCAGATCCTGCACTAAAAGAAAAAAATGTTGTAAAGGATGTTAACAGGTCTATTGTCAGGATTGGAATACAAATGGCAGATTAGATAACAGTGTTGTATCAGTGTTAAATTTACTCAACTCAAGTTGATAATAGTACTGTGGTTGTGTAAGAGAATGTTCATATTCTTATGAAATCCATACAGAAGTGCTTAGGAGTGAAGGCCATGATGCATGTAACTTACCCTCAGATGGTTCAGAAAAAAATGTGTGTGACTGTGAGTGCAAATCATAAAGCAAATGGGGTAAAATGCTAACTAACAGTAGACGAATCTGGATAAAAGGTATATGGGTATCTTATGAACTGTTTATTTTTGTAACTTATTTGTAAAGTTTAAAAGTATTATAAAAAGTTTTTTAAAAGACAAAAAGAAAATATGCTTGAGAAGGCAGAAGATGAGGGATCCGAAGCTCAGAAAAGAAGCCAGACTTTGACATTTTAAGGAAGTTTCATTCAATTTCACAGTATCAGTGGTGGGCATCATGAGTATTTGTACAAATGTGGGTTTGTTAGGAGTTTGGGTGGTAAGACTATAAGGAAGTTCATATCTAATGAGCCAGAGTCAGCATTTATTATAGGAGGAGAGAAGAAATAAAGGTGTAAAATATCTGTTTTGAAGAATAGAAAAGCAAGCCCACTATGCAAGCATGGTAGGACTGCTGGGCAATACTGAAGGTCCACTGGAGGTTTTGTAAGGTCAGGGACAGGACCTAGATATCAATATTTATTCTAAAAACTCCCCAAGTGATTCGAATGGGCTTTCAGAACTACAGTGCTAAACTAAGACAGGGTTTCTCAGTTTCAGCATTATGGACATTTGTCAGATAATCATTAGTTGAGGACTAACAGGGAAGAGCAGAGGTCCTCTGCATTATAGGATGTTTAGCAACAACTCTGGTTTCTACCCACTAGATGCCAGTAGCACCCCACCCTCGCCAGCTGACAAACAAAAATATTTCCAAACATTGCCAAATGTCCCCAGCGGGGCAAAATCAGCCCTGATTGAGAACCACTATGCTAAAGGAACAAAGACCATAAACATTACATATCTATAAAGGTCAAGAATTGTGTGTACTCCTTATTGATATGAGCATTGTGGTCGAGAACACAGGCTCTGAAATCAAATGGTCTGTGTTCAAACCCTGAATCCACTACTTACCTTTTGTATGACCTTGGACAAGCCACTTAACTTCTCTGTGCCTCAGTTTCCTCATCTGTAAAATGATAATAATAGTACGTGCCTCAAGAAGTTGGGAAGATTAAATGAGTTAATATATATAAAGCAGTAAGAGCAGTGCCTGCTCAATACATATCAGCTATCATTATCACAAACTCAGAAATGTAGTAGATACCAGATGTTCATTGATTAACGAACTGCCTACATTAAAATAATACTCCATGCTTAACTTAAAATAATTTCAACATTAAAATTTAACAGAAAGGCAGAATGCATTGAATTTCTCTTAAGATTTGTACCTGATTTATTATCAACAAGACCAGAAATAACAAGTGTTGGCGAGGATGTGGAGAAAAAGGAAAACTCATACACTTCTGGCAGGAATGTAAACTGGTGCAGCCACTAGGGGAAAGAGTCTGGAGGCTCCTCAAAGAATTAAGAATAGAGTTGCTGTATGTCTTCTTAGGATCTCTTCTGGGTATTTACCCCAAAATTCTGAAAACATTTATTCATAAATATATATACACTCCTATGTTTATTGGAGCATTATTCATGGTAGCCAAGACACAGAAACAACCCAAGTGTCCTTTGATGGATGATTGAATAAAGAAGCTGTGGTACCTGTATACAGTGGAATACTACTCAGCCATAGAAAAGATGAAATACTGCCATTTGTGACAACATAGAGGTTGAGAGTATCATGCTAAGAGAAATAAGTCAGATGGAAAAGGTGAAGAATCATGATTTTACTCATACATAGAATATAAAACAGAAAGCAACAAATGAATAAACCACAACAAAAAAACAACTCATTGACACAGACAGCAGTATGGTGGTTACCAGAGGGGAAGGGATTTAGGTGTAGGTCAAAGATGGTGGTGGAAGGAGACTAAACTTTGGATAATGAGCGCACAATGCAATATACAGATGATGTATTATAATATTATACACTTGAAATTATATAATTTTAACCAATGTCATCTCAATACATTTAATTTAAAATGAAAATAAGAGATCAAGGCTTGATTTCTTTTAGTTTCTAGGCACACTATTCGACAACTATTATAAATCAACTGCTATGTCCCACTGCTCTAGGCCCTGGGAATACAACAGTGAACAAGATACAAAAAGTCCTTGCCCTCTTGGAACTTATATTCTAGCAGGGAAAAAAGACATTGAATCGGGAAACAAATAATTAAATAATATAACAGCAGATAATAGTGGTACAAAAAAAAACAAAAGTGGGATGAGGAGATGGACATTTATAGTGATAGGTAGAGAATGCTGTTTTAGAATGAGGGTTAGAGAAGGCCTAAATGAAACAAGGGAACAAGTTATATGAATATCTGGTGAAATAGTGCAAAGGCTGGGAGGCAGGCAAATGCTTGGCTTGGGTGAGGAATAGCAAGGAGGCTGGTGTATTTGAAGAAGTGTGAAAGGAATGGGGTAAAGGGTATATAGGGCCTCAGAGATTACAATGAGGATCTGGAGATTTATTCTAAGTGTGGTAGAGGTTATTAGAGGGTTTTGAGCAGTGAGTTTACAAGACTGCATTTACTGGCTATTCTGTGGGGTCAAGGGTGGGTGCTGGGAGACTGGTTTAGAGGCTACACAGCAACTCAAGAGAAATGTGGGTAGCCATGATTATCTGAGGGTATAAATGAACTCACTTTGTAATCATAGCAAGATTTGACATAAAATAAATTTATCCTGGACACAGTTCAGCAATTTGGGGGGCTTAGAAATTAAATGAGCAGTTTTATAAACCAGTGTTTTATGAAACAGTGGTTAAGTCAATTTAAAGGGTCGTGATCATCATTTTAAAATGAAATGGAACAGACGAAAGAGAATTACAAATATCAGAATACACTGCACAAAAGAAAAATGCATAATATTTCATGAGATTCTGTTTTAATTATATATAGCTATGTTCATATTGGGTTGAAATATAAAATGTACTTCTCACTATGAATAGTAAGCAGGAAAGTCTGAAAAACACTACAAAACACTATCTTATTTATACATAAGTAGGTTATAAACTGTCCCTTTATTCTTTCCCTTCTTTACTGTGCCTGACATCCTCCCTCCCCACCCCCTGTCCAGGTAAGAACATTATTAAAAAGCTCCAAAGGTAGTTTCTTCATAGTCTAAATGAAACTAATTGACTTATGCTACACTATCTTCTCCTCCAGGGAGATCAAAATATGACCCTCCTAAGCTGGGAAGGCTGACTCATCTCTAAACTGTTAGACTTTTCAATGAAAAAAAATTCCAAGCAGAACAAGAAATTTTAAAATGAAACTTTAGACCTTGAGAAGCTAAATATGGAAAGAAACCTTCTGAAAGTAAGAAGGAAAACTACCAGAACTCTACAGCAAGCATAATTAGTACCTAGTGGTACACTATTAGAAGCATTCCCACCCAAATCACTGCCCTAGAGGGAAGCCTAACCACTATTTTTCTCTAATAAAATGAGAAAAATATTGGGGAAGGGGGTCCCTAAGTTATTTCCATCTGCAGAGAGTTTGATTGTCTACCTTGAAAATCCAAGAAAATCGACTGAAAAACTATGAGAGCTAGCAAGGGTTCAGTAACATGGCTTGAATACGATAGACCTACAAAAAAATAGCCTTTCTATACAATAGTATAGTAATTGTAAAATGAAATGGGAAAAAAGATACAATTTCTAAAAGCAATAAAAATCACACACACAAAACAATCTAGGAATTCACATCACAAGAATGTATAAGACCTGTGATGTGTTATTGGCATAAAGATAGACATACAGATCAATGGAACAGAATAGAGTTCAAAAATAAACCTACACATATACAGTCAATTAATATTTGACAAAGGGGCAAAGGGAATACAATGGGGTGAAGTGTAGTCTTTTCAACAAATAGTGTTGGAACAATTGTCTATCTATATGGAAAAAAGTGAACCTTTATCCATATAGAAAATAACTTGAAGCCATAAACCTACATATAAGTGATAAAACTATTAAATGTCTAGAAGAAGGCACAGCAGAAAATCTAGGTAAACATGAGGTAGACAAAGATTTATCAGACAGGTTACTAGAAGTGCTATCCATAGGAGAAAAATAACCTGATAAATTAGACTTCATCAAAATTTAAAACTGCTTTTCAAAAAAAAAAAAGTTCAACACTAATTCCACCTTTATGATGTATAAGTCAAATGAAATAGTAAAACTTGTAGAAATAGGGCAGAATGGTCATTTCCAGAGGTTGGGGGCAGGGGAAAATGGGGAGTAGCTGTTCAAAAGGTATATAGTTTCAGGTATGCAAGATGAATAAGTTTAGAGATCTGCTGTACACATCGTCCTATAGGTAATATTGTATTGTATACTTAAAAATCTGTTAAGAGGGTAAATTTCACACTTTGTTAATACCACATTAAAAAAAGACAATGACATGTCTAATCACTAAGATGTACACCTAAAACTAATATAAAATAATACTGAATGTCAACTTAATTGACAACAAATTTAAAAATAGTGATAATAAATAAAATGAAAAGGCAAGCCACAAAAAAATATTTGCAATGCTCATATTTGACAGAGAGCTTGTAACCAGATGTATGATGTATGAGAAACTCTTATGATTCAATAAGACAAACAATACAACAAAAACCCCAGACATTTCATAAAAGATATACAAATGACCAAAAAATACATGAAAAGATGCTCAGCTTCAGTAGTCATCAGGAAAGCACAGACTAAAACCATAAAGAAATGTCACCACAAACCCACTGGAATGGCTAAAATAAAATAAATTGACAATACCAAGTGTTGATGAGGATGCCAAGCAACTGGACCTCTCTCATATATCACTGGTGGAAGTACACAGTGGTGCGGCCACTTGGGAAAAGTTTGGCAGTTTTTATAAAGTTAAATTTACCACACAATATAGCAGCCTACTTCTAGGTATTTACCCAAGTGAAATGAAAATTATGTTCACACAAAAAGCTGTATGCAAATATTTATATTTATATTGGCCCTATTCATAATCACAAAAAGTTGGTGAATAGATAAATTGTGGAATATTAGTCAGCAATAAAAGGAACAAATTATTGATTCACCCAACAGGATTGACTCTCAAATGCATTTCGCTGGGTGAAAGGAGCCAGACTCAGAAGGCTATATCACATATGAAACCATTCACAGGATATTCTGGAAAGGACAATTTTACAGGGACAGAAAACAAATCAATGGTTGCCAGGGGCTGAGAGTGCTAGAAGGGGTTGACTATGAAGCGTCAAATAAGGAATTTTTTGAAGTGATGGAATCCTCCTGTATCTTCTAAAAAAGGATAAATGTTATTATAAATAAATTGTACCTCAATTTTAATATCATGGAATCAACACAAGAATTAAGTAGATTTATAAAAGGAACAGTGTTTATAGAATCTTATTCAATTGAAGGGATTTATTTTGTGATAGTTTTCCCCAAATGTTTATCCATTTCTTAATTTCCAGTACTTCCCCAGCTCATGCCATACCCCCAAAATAAGTTCCACGTAAATTAAAAAAAAAAACAACTTATTTTAAAAAACCATAAATATTTTTAAAGAAATTATTTTTTCTCTATCTTGAGGTAGTGAAGGCCTTTTTCAATGAGGCATAAAAATCAGCTCCCAGGTTGTTACTAAAGGCAGAATCTCTCCTGTCTACCTTTGGAATTATTAACATCACAGAAACACATTCCCACCCATCCACCCCCTTTTGTAAATTTAATGGTACTCTTCCCAGTGTGTAGCATGTATTTGAAAGTGACTTGGTACTCTCAAGCAGCGAAATGGAAAAATGTGTTTGTCACTTTCATGTGAGTAGTGAAAGCACCAGGAACCTACATGATGTCCCCAAACCAGACTCAGCCACACCACAGACCCCAGAATTACCATGGAAAAGCAGCTTCTTTACTGGCTCTCCCTAACACCTGAGCAAACTCACTCTGCCATTTCTGGAAGGCTGTTCATGGTACCAAAAACATAGCGGTTCTCCTTTCCCTGCCAAACCTGACCATGGAATTCTGTTTCTCAGACTTTTTTTCTTCCTCTGCTGAACAAAATCATATGCATAATTAAGTTCAATTTTTTCTTTTCTGCGTTTCCAACATTTTTTTCTTTTCTAGAAAAGCACACACACCTTGAATCAGTGGGTTTGGGGCAAGAATTATTCACGGAGAAAACACGGTTGCTGGCCCTGCATTTCTTCAGTGTTTTTCAATAACAAAATCTGCTCCATTCCCCTTTTAATGAAAGTCACCTTGCTGGGATGTGGGAATGATAAAAGCAGAGGGAATCTGATCAGGACTGGCATCCCGCTGAGGCCCTGTAAAACAATACCCCTGGAACAGCTACGAAATGTGGCCACTTTTTGTTTTTTGGCTTTGCATTTGAGCAGCCAAACCAAGCAATGTCCATCTCATTTTAGATCCTAACTAAGCAAAACTTTGAGACGCTAAAATGACTCCCCAAATCCTCTGGATATAACGCATACTTTTATCCCTTAGTTTACAAAATATTACAACATCAAATTTAATTGTACCGTTTATTAATAATTAGCTCTTAATAAATTGTTATTAATATGAACAAAGCAATACATATTGACATACCATGTGTAACAGGTTATACTCGTAGGCTTACCTCTTAAAATAGTCGGAGAAGTTGAGAAAGATGGGAGGAACTGCAACATCTAGCTAGTCTCTGCTTAGTAAACCTTCACTCTCCATCACCCGCCAGCTCTAAACCCTGTTAGAAGAAATGGATCTTTTTTCTGCCAGTGGTGACTATTAGGGTCACCTATAAAATCCGTGGGGCCCAGTGCAAAATGAAAATGTGAGCCCCTTGTTCAAAGACGAAGAATTTCAATAGTGACGGCAAAGATTAAATCAAATACAGGTTGCATGCCCACGAAACTAGCTCTACCATCAAATAATGTATTTGGGTAGTAACTGGGAAGAAAAGTAAAGTATTTCACTACTAAATGAGTAGCAATCGTTTTGACGCATTTGGAGTTGCGGTGGGGTTGTAAAGTCTCAGGACCTCCTCTCCCAATCTCCCACTCTTCCTAAGGTTTTCAGACTAAAAGGACTTCTGTAGGGCCTGCAGCATTAAGTGTGGTCCATGGAACAGAAGCACAGCGGCATCTGAGAGCTCGTTCAAAATGCAGACTGTCGGGCCCCACCCCAAACCTACTGAATCAGAATCTGCATTTTAACAAGATCCCCCCAGGGATTCGGGTGGACGGTACGTGCAAAGAAGTGTCACTGTCGAAGCAGCCACGGAAAACCTCTGCGTCTGCCTCATCTGGCTCTCTAGAGGCCCATCGGTTCTCCTCCTCACCTTATTTGTAGTTCCGGAGCCTGGAGATCGCAAGTCCCTGTCGAAATGTCCTCACCCGAGACCTCCAGCCTCCTCCTTCCCCCTTGCTAACCCTAGGCTTCTGGCTGTCGATCCATCCCGCCGCGCCCGGGGCCACCTGTTCTGGGTCCCGCCAGGCGATGCTGCGCCAAGTCTCCACGGGCCTGGGGCACGTTCGCGCTCCGTGGGCTCCGCCGCACCCACTCCCCGGCGCGCAAAACTGAGTCCCCGCTTTAGTGACTCGAACCGATCGCGCCAACTAGACTCCTGGCCCCGTTTCCCGGAGGGTTGGGGACAGTTTGAGTCACCGTTTGAAGCTTTTTGATCCCCTCACCTCGGAGAACGCGTCGCAAGAGCCCCCTTTCCCACAGCGCGCACTCTCCCACTGTTGGGGTTTCGGCTCCCCGAAGCTCAGCCCTTTGTGTCTGCCTTTCAGGGCCGCCCTGGGCCCCGGCTCAGAGCCGCAGCCGGGAGGAGGGAGCGTTCGCCCTGCTGTCCCGTCGCCCTCCAGGCGTGAGCCCGAGCCGTCTGCGCCGGTCCCAGCTCCCTGGGCTACGTCTCAGGAAACCAAGGTGATAGACCCATCCCCGCGCCGGCCGCTTACCTGCCGGTCCCCACCGACGGGCTGATCGCTGGCGCCCTCCGGCCCTCCTTTTCCCTTTTCCCTCCTGCTGCGTCCCTCCTCCCCCGCGGGCTGGGCACCGCCCCCGCCGCTCCCGGATCGCCCGCCCGCCAGCTCTCCAACGGCCCAGCGGCGTGGCGCGTCGGGCACTCGGCAGCAGCGAGGCTAGGCGCAGAGGCTAGACGCAGAGGTGGAGAGCGGGAGGGGTGCGGAGGGTGGAGAGTGTGATCTAGCCGAGGAACCAGAGCCCTGAGGGGAACTCTGGGCTGAGGATGGGAAGAAAAGTGGGGGCCACAGGATGGGTGGCCCATCGCACCCCTGCCAAGGTCCCCACGGCGATTCTGGATTCCCTGAACCGCGAGACCCTCAGATGTCCGAAGTCCGATCCTGTGTGCTTCCTCCGGGACACCAACCTCCAGAACCAGATGCTCACCTTTAGGGGTCGCCCTGGTATCCTAATGCCGGTGCCACCACTTTCAGCACCTTGCGCTGTGATGAGTTGCAACACCGAGGTCTCTCCTCTGCTTCAATATTCCTGATGCAGAGATTAGATGTCAGACCACTTGGAAGGGGATTTGAGAAGATTGGTGAAAGGAAAAGTCCTGGGAAAGGATTCAGTTCTATGTTCATCTGGTGAAGGACATGTTACACCACATACCTAGAAACTGGGATCCCCAGCACTCTGACTGCTGGGTGAAGTCAGTTATTCCTTCCTGGTCCTCTCTACTTTTTCTGTCAGCATCCCCTCCCTCTGCACATTTCATAGAATAAAAACTAGATCTGGATAGGACTTACAGATCACCTAACCAGCTTGTCAAACTACCCCACGTTACAAGTACCAAAACGGAGGCCTAGGGAGGTCTTGGTTGTGTTCTATAGTAGGAATTAGTTGAAGAAACCAGCAAAAAAAAAATGATAGCTATGAATTCATTGTCTAGCTCCTTTTCCCATCCCCTGCTTTATAGTCAAATAATTCCTATATTTGCAAAATGCTCTATCACTTTAAAAGCACAATTCTCTTTCATTAAATCATTCAGGAGAATATTCTATTTTTCTTTACCACCAGAACAAAATTCTAGATTCTGAACTGCATTCACGGCTCTGTAGAGGATGTCTATCAAAGTGCAGATCTGCAGAGCACACCCTGGCTGACTCTGCCATATTAGACACAAGGGTGAGATATATACTCTGTTTTGCAGGAGGAGGTTATTTTGTTTTGCAAACACCAACTTATTAACACTCACAACACTCTAGCTGGATAAATAAATGGAAAGTGTTTTCAGGGAGACTTTTGGTTGGATTAAGGGGGAGTGGAGGTCAGGAAGCTCATCTAGGTTATATAACAAGTTTGAGGCAGAATTATGATGTGGGGGAAAACTTATTTTAATAGACAGATTGAGTCGATGTTAATCCAAATGGTTGAATTTAACCCTTTGAATTAACACTTGCATATGTTTGACTTATCACAAAATAGACTTCATATTGTGTACAGCCACCATAACTCTCATACACTGGTAGTGGAAATATAAATTACTTCAAACATTTTGGAAAACCATTTGGCAGAATCTATTAAAATTGAACATATAACTGCCCTATGTTCAGGAATTCCCCTCTAGGCCTACACTCAACAGAAATAAGTGTATATGTTTATTCAAGGATATGAATGAGAATGTTCATAGCAGTGTATTTGTAATAGTTCCATACTGGAAACTACCCAAATGTTCATCAATAGTAGAACAGATTGAAAACATCATGGTGGCATGTTTGCAAAATGGAATACCAGACAGTAATGAGAATGCATGAAGCACAGCTGAGTATACATACACCTCATAAACAATTTGAGCCAAAGGAAGTCAGATATGAAAACATACACACTAGGTGATTCCATTTATAAAGTATAAAATAGGCAAAACCAATCTATGAAGTTAGAAGTCACGATGATGGTCACTGGAGGTTGGTAACTGGAGGGAGTTTCAAGGAAGATAAGGCTTTAATAGGGCCCAGGTAATGTCCTGTTTCTTGACTTGGCTGCTACTTACATGGACCTATAAGTTTGTGAAAATTCATTCATCTAGTCATCTATGATATGTGTACTTTTCTCCATCTATGTTTTACTTCAATGAAAAGCTAAAATATGTATAGCTCATATTAAATTTCTAAAGAGTGACACCAAAATAAGTATGCTGTTCCTTTGTTTTTTTAAAAAAAAAAAAACTGACACTTTAAGGAAATACATCTAAAAAACAAAAGGAGACACTCCTTAGCATAAAATTCAAAATTCATATTTGATGCACTTCCAGCTAAAATTTTATTTTCCTTGACATGCATTCTCAGTTCAACATAATTCTGCCACTGGGACTAACAGAGGTGAAAAGAGGTGGGACCTAGGAGGGGTTCTCAGCTCTCCAGCCAGGGACTCTCTGCCTTTTCCATGTGAGGGAGCCCTGTTCACACACCTCCTACACAGGCACTATCTGGTGACATGAAGTAAAGCTGTGGGTGCTTAGGATTTGCATTCAAATATTAGTCACAGCCTGTGGGCAGATGTCCCAGCAACTGGAGAGGGGGTGACTTTGGCTCTTGTCCCACAGGGTCTTTGAGCTGGGGATGGAATGTGATCACCAGGCATCAGCTGGTCAGGACACATGGCAGAGACTGAGTAGGGAGGGCAGAAGTTCTTGTCTCCTTGCCCTCTTCCACTGGTGGATGCCATAGTGTGTGCACTCAGCAAGGGGAGGTAGCAGAGGGCAGTTTCAGTGCTCAGGGCCTAACTCTCTTCTTAGAACTTCAAATGCAACTTACCCGTGACCAAATAATCTAAAGATATACTACACAATGGTTTCAAACAGAGTCATTATTTTCCAAGGTAATGAGCACAAAAAGAACATGAGAATTGGGTGCAAGTCATAATGATAATTGTTAACATTATACTTACTATGTGTTGGGCATGTTACCTCTTTCATATTTTATACTTTGTTACTAAATCCTCATGGAAACCCACTGAGGATTGTCCAGCTGAGGAAACTGAGGCACAGAGAGGTTAAATAGCCTCTCCTAAGGTCTACAACTAGCAAGTAGTAGCATCAGGACTAGAATCAGTTGGAATATGACTCTCAAGCTCCTGCTGTCTTAATGCTTGGATACGAACTGTGAAATGTTGGGATAATCAGAAAATGAGGCGTTTGGTGTCTACCAGATTTTCCACTAACTAATCAGTGTAGTCACTTAGACTATACTGTCTGGCTTTCAGTTTCCCAACCTGTAAAATACGTAGGGGCTGACAAGATTGATCTAAACTCCAGTGTTAGTGCTAAGGATTGGTTTGGGGTATTTTAGGCCCCCCATAATCTCCATCAACACTCTAACACCATATAAAATGCATCTAATAAAAACAGTGTACAGTACTATACAAACAGAACAAGAAAAGTCCCGTAGCCAATATGGTCTTCACTTCCCATACAATTGTAATCAGATCATGCCTGAATTTCTCCTTTATAGAAATTCTAGAGCTGCCACTACTCAGAAGTCCTTTGTGGCTTAAGTCGTTTGTTTATTCAACAAATATTTATTTTATGCCTACAGTATCCGCGAGGATAGCCTAGGTTTTACTACAGTAACAAACAACTATCAAAATCTCTGTGATAAACACAACACAGGTTTGTGTATTACACTATGTGTTCATCATAGTTTTTCTTTTTTTGGAAGAAGGGGCTCTACTTACTGCAGTCCCTCAGAGCCCCAGGCTGACTGAGTAGCCACCTTCTCAAACATTGCTGATTGCTGAGCTAGAAGGAAGAGAAAGCTCTGGACCTCAAGTATTTAAATGCTCCAGCCCAGAAGTGATGTGCAACACTTCTGCTCCCAACTCATCAGCTGGAACTGTTTACATAGTTGCACCCAGGGACAGAAATTGCAGCCCTATAGGACTCAGGAAGTGGAGAGGTAGAAATAGTCATGAACAGCACTGATGACTGCCACACCCACTTAGTGCCAGACCCTGGGCACATGAAGATGGGCAAAAGGTGGTCTTGGCCCTCCAGCCACTCACAGTCAAACCAGGAAGTCTCTGGTGACATGATTCCATTCCGTCCCCTGTGGTGTAGGCTTTCTTTGGTGGATCTAGGTGAAAGACCAATCACTGCTGATATGAATGAAGTCATCGCGTGATACAGCAAATTTTTTCTCTAGAACATTGTGCTAGTTGTAATGGTGGTGAACCTATTGCACAATGGAGGAGATAAATAAATCACACACTCCCATGGGAGGCAAAAAGGTTCTCCTTGTGAAAATACTGAATGAAGACAGTTGGACATGTTGTCATTCTGTTCGATGAAAGTTACAAATGACAGTTTAATGAAAAATGAAACCAGACTTTGGCCTTAACCAAGATGAGGATAGTGGGACCAGCCCTTTTTGAGAATGTGTTCCAACTTGGGAAGAGCTGAGTGTGGCCCTGTGCCAACACAAATAACTAAGAATCCAGAGGAAACTAAATGTATCCAAGTAGATCTGCATGCTGGCATTAGCTTGTGCAACTCACTACCACTCTGCCTACATGAAGTACTCCCAGGGTAGAGACTAGGTGAAGGAAGACAAGCCCATTAGGTTCTTTAATAGTCACAGAGAGGGGACAACTTTCTGGATCAGGCCACATTCATCCTAACTGAAAGTCTCTGAACAGTGATGTTTCTTTTTATTTCTTGGAGGTACCGATGAAGTCCTGGTCATGCAATTTTAAATTTAATCTTTTGGTTTACCTGTCTTTTAAACCACAGAACATATTTCAGGGGAAAATTCTGGACAGACACACCACTATAGCACTCTAGTTTGTCTTATGTGCATTTTTTCCTTTGGGGAAGATACTTTGAGACTATGCAAATATCCTGTTTCTCCTCAGACTTTCTCCCATTAATTTTATCATCCATTAGTGGATCATGCCCACAAACAATGATTACTGTGGTGTTCTAATGGGGACTTTTTATTTCCCTCATTCTTTTTACATTACAGTAATTCATTGGAATTCTTCTATGGGTGAGAGCTGTACCTTCTCTCCCATTTCTTTACTTATTCAATTATTTATATCACTATGGACTCATGGGTAATTATTTTAGTCTTAGGTTATAATCCATTGTTATAATTATTTATTTTGTTGTCAGATTGTCTTGGCTTTAGTCATTGGGAGTTCCTTCAGGTTAGCTCCTGTGTCCCATCCTTTTTTGAGCATTTCCTTACTTTCCAGAACCAGAGTGTATTCAGGGCTCATCTTGTATTTTTTTCCATTTATCCTCAAAAGATACCTTAAATCCTTCTCTCTTTTAAAAAAAGTATTTGTGTATTTTTAGCAATTTACCAATTGGAGACCCACTGCATGAAGTAATACTCCATTTTATTTGTCCTAAGTTGCTGTTTTCAAGTTGTAATAGTTATTCTACCTGGATCTAGTGTTTGAGAAGTTGGTGGAAAAAAAGTGTCTGTTAGCTAAATACACCCATCATCATCCTAGAATATTTTTGGTATGCCCATTGGCCCCATACTTCCTTGGTCTCAAAGCACAAGGACCACAAATCCAACTGGCTTAAATCATAAGGAAATGAAATATGTTATTTCAGGGAACTGGAAGACCAGAGGCATAGTACAAGGATTCTGGCTCTTTTTCTCTGTGATCCTTTCAGCTCTGCCCTCAACCTGGTTTCTTTTATGGACATATGTTTGCAGTCAGCAGTAAAGAAGGCAACAGACTACCTTAGTTATGTCCATGAAGGAAAGTAAGGGAAGGAACAGGGTCATGGAAGGGGAAGGAGAAGAAAAAATCTTTCTTTAACTATGTAGTAAATAGCCTTCTCTTCAGTCTGATTGGGCCAACTTAGATTGGCATGACCACTTCTGAACCAATTCAGCTGCCAGGAAAATGCTAAGCACTTATTGGCTTAAGCCTGGATTCAGGAACCAGTCATTATAAAGGGGAATGTGATTAATATGATTGGGAAGAACAGTGCTTCTCAAATATAAGTCTGCATCAGAATCACCAGGAGGGCATATTAAAATACAAATTGCAGACCCCTCGCCCAAGAGTTTCTGATTCAGTAGTCTCCAGTGAGGCCTGAGAATTTACTTTTCTGTTGTACATTTTTAACAAGTTTCCAAATGATGCTGATGTTGTTAGCCTGGGAATTACACTTAGAGAAACACTGGGATAAACTTATCAGACTAACTCTGAAGCTGGGGATGGAATCAGTGTAACCCAAGTCACATGGGCTGCATGAAGGAGGGGTGAATGACAAGCCAGTGCCCTTCAATCTTTAATGTTCATGAATCACTTGTGGATCTTGTTAAAATGCAGATTCTGTTTCAGTAGGTGTGGGGTGAGACCTGAGATCTTGCATTTCTAACAAACCATGCTGATGCTGTTGATCTGTGGACCCCACACTGAAGGAGGAGGCACTTTTCCCTGCTTCAGGCCTTCACTCCCCCACTGCTACATGCTGCAATATCTTCCTAACAGAGTCCCCTATATCCAACAGAGTCCCCTATATCCAGTTGGCCTCTTAGATCAGTCCACAGCACTTCGTGTCAACTATAGAATTTAACCTGGATGCCTTGGCTCAGCACTCAATGCCTTTTGAGATCCATCCTCAACCTAGTCCCCTGTGTAAATCCTCAGTTCCAGTTGGAATCCCCACATATTCTGCCTAGAATTGGCCTTGATCATTCTCATAATTTTATCTTTGCGTTTGCTCTACTCCTCACCTACACTGTCCTTTCATCCTCTGCCTCTTTGAATCCTATACTTCTGTCAAAGGCAAGTTCAAAATTGATTTATTCTTCAACACTTCAGCTTCTATCTCCTATATAAATTCTACAATTATTTGTCAGCCCCAAGGTGCTGGGCAGCTCCAGATGTCCTTTTCTCCCCCGAATTCCCCAAACCTTCATTGTCTGCACCCCTCATTACTCTCTGATGAATTAAGGCCTTGAATGTTGTTCACGTTTCAGTTTTAATCTTCAACTGGAATATAAGTTCCTTAAGAGAAACTCCTGATGCTTCGTTTTTTTTTCTTACAGTGTTCCCCCCTATATCTGGGTATACTAGAGGTATTCGTAAGATAAAGTTAGGCTAGGTGGCAGTGACAACCCTCTAGTTCAATGGCATAACTTCACAAAGGTGTATTTCTCCCTCACATGAAATTGGAGGTGTGACAGGCTACCCTCCTCCACCTGAAAAGAAAGCTTTCAGGAACATGTGCCTCTAAGATGTCAGAGGCAGGGAAGAGAGAGGGGAAAGAGGCATCTGGGCTTTTAAATGCCTGAACCCAGAAGAAATACACATTACTTCTGCTCATAGTCAGTTGGCCAGTACTATCCTCTGGCTCTAACTTAACTGCTGGAAGGCTGGGAAATGTAGGGAAGCACATGAGATATTTGGCGAGTACTCTTCTATACCATAGTAGATATCAGTGGTTATTTCTTAATCAGTAGTTTGAATCTCTTTGTCATGGTCTTTTCCAGCTTCAAGAAATCTTTCTTGAGAGTTAATGACCAAGATCACACTTGGATTTCAGTGAGGCCTTCCCTGATCACCCTATTTATTTATACTTTGAAATTCCCTCCTTCATTACCCTGGGCTGTCTCTATACTTTCCTCCTGCTTTATTTTTTCTCCATAGCATTAATTGTCAACCAATTTATGTTATCTACTTGTTTTGTGTATTATCTGTCTCCCTGAAAAGACAGAAAATAAGTTCCACACGGAAAGGACTTTTTTTTTTTTTACTATATATTGTTGCTGCTGTATCCCCAGTGCCTGGCACATAGCTGGTATTCAATAAATAATTGATGAATGAATAAATGTGTGAATCATGGATTTATATGAGAGGAGGTAATACTTAAAAAAAAAAGACAGATACCTTTCTGGATGGCATTTGCCTTGCCTAAGTAGATGTATCAAAGGAAAAGTATATATTAACTATTAAAACCTTGTACTTTCTCAAATTGGTAGTGTCAGCAACTTTCCATGGTCCTTTGTTCTGTTCCCTACATACCCATCTGTACACTCAAGACTAGGAGAAGGAGAGAGTAAGGGAAGGCTTCAGAAATATTGGTGCCAGGGTCTTTCTTTTCTTAGGTTTGCCTCTAGATGGACCACATTTCTAGGGTAGGCTGGGGAAATCATCGAAAAGCAGGAGACTAAATAGAGTTTCCAGGGACACTCTGGAACACTGATGCTCTCTCCCTGCACCTGAAAAAAAAAAGTTCAAAAAACAAGTTATTCTCTGTCACCAGATTAGATGCCCAGTTTCCCTCCAGGGAACTAATGCCCTGGCAAGAACAACAATAAGCTCCCTTTCTCCCAACTAGAGAGATGGGACTCAGGAATAACTGCAGTCCCTTGCTTTTTGTTCTTTATTCTTTATTCTTGCTCTTTATTCTTTTACTCCACAAAGCAAATGCGATAGTAGAATAATTTCATAGCTTTTCTAAGAAATTCTTCTTTGCTGGCACATAAAAAGGACTCTTCCTGGATTTCTGCCATTGGCCATGGAGTTTTAACACCATGTTGTTGGCTCAACTGGGGAGCCAGGATGAGTAAAATATTCTCTAAACTCCTGTGGAAACACACAGCAAGTGTTTCCAACCGTACTGTATTATTTGACCCAAAATATTTTCCCCCTTCTATTTGCCAATCCATGTGTTACTTCCCTCAAAACTCCAAGTAGCCCTCCTTTCCTAAACTCCACAGCCTTTGGATTACTAAGAAGATTTGCACCACCATTAACTAGTTTTGTCATCTTCAGTGAGTTACCTTCCTTTTCTGAGCTTCTAATTTCATATCTCATGGAAAGGGCTATATTAGAGCCTAGTTTCTGAAACTTTAGTGTGAATCGAATCATAAGGGCTTATTAAGACTGATGGCTGTGCCCTCCAGCCAGACTTACTGATTCAGTAGGTTTGGGGATAGGATACCAGGATTTGCATCTCTAACAAGTTCCATGTGAGGCCAAGGCTGCTGGTTCAGTGACCATAAGGTGAGAGCCACTGCTGCATTAGATGAACTTTGAGATTCACGTTGCTTGTTCATTCAGTGAGTCTGTAAGTCTGAGTCAGGGCTCTTTTGGTTGAAAGTGACAGAAACTTGACTCAAACTAGCTTAAGTAAGAAAGGGAATTTATCAGCTCACATATCTGGGAAGGATAGAAATGGAACAGTTTCTGGATACAGGAATTCAAATTATGTCATTGGATCGCTCTTCTCTTACCCCACGCCCCTTAGCAGTTAGTTCCAATCTCCTCTTTCTACACAGGGCTTCTTTCATGCTAAGTGGCATGAGGCATATCTGTAGACACCTCCAGCTTATATTAGCCTAGATAGCAATCCCAGAAAAGAAATAGAACTCCTGCTCCCTGGTTCAGTGGTTAATCCCAAGGATGGACTCATTGACCTGGCTAAGCCTAGGCCACATGTCTCCTCTCTAAGTGGGAGGCTAGAGCATTAGGATGAGCAGTACCCTTCTCAGACTTTCACCTTAATATTCATATTGTCCATTGCCATATTTTCAGGATCTACTGCCTAGCACATAGAAGATGCTTAACAAATACTTGCTGATTGGACAGATGAAGCACTTTATGAAGAGTATAAACTTTGTTTAGTGAATCTAAAAACCTTCAAAATTGGTGATCCTATGTACTCTGCAAGTAGTGTGAAATTTATTCAGATTTTCACACATTGCTATACCTAACCAAAGTATACTTTGTTGTTCTTTTCCCTTTTTCCTCTCAGTGGAAACCAAAGGGATTATGATAAGACCCAACAAATCTACCACCTCTTACATATTTTTGGGTTTCTGAGGCTCATTCTGATCTTGCTTTGTCTTTGGACACGCAGTCATGTACCCTTTTTCCTCATAAATAATGCAAATTAGGGTGGGTTTTTTGCCATTTGTATAGATTTTTACTTTTTTCTTTTAAAAACATTTTTATTAAAGTATAACTAACATACATATTATAATATATAGTATTCTATTTAAAAGCATAATTTACTCTGAATAGATAGCAAAAACATGATTATTTGTTTAATTTTTTTTTCATTTTGTTTCAAATTTTGTACTTTCACTTTGAAGATAACTATATGCAAGTGAAATTTGACAACCAAAAAACTCACTGACATTGTGGTTTAAAAATAAAGAATAGATTTCATATTTTTTGGTCTTAGGGTACACCATTTTACCAAACAGATTCGGAAATCAACACAACCTAATTTCATTGACTATGGCATTTGCCACCTGACACTTCACCAAATTATTATCATTTACAAGGTTGTCTTTCAATTATTTATTTTTGCTATCTGGGTTTTGTGGGTTTTTTTGCCTAGAAAATTGGTAAATATTTTTAGTGACCATGAATTTTCAGGTACAGACCCATTTGTTTCACATTTTCAAGGCTCAGCTAGCAAGAAAAATCAGACACTAAGATGCAAAGACCTTGATATTTTGTGGAAAGAAGAGAAACCCTGTACTTTTCTTTCCTTTCCTGACCCCTCCTGTTCTGTTCTGTTCTATTCTGGAACACTCAAAGTCCTTATCCCCGGCATGAAGATCTCAGAGTGTTGATATTTAGCAATCTTGATCCAACATGAGAGAGTTGGTATTGACTGGTGATATCCATGCCTCTGAGTATGGGAGCCTCCATTGGCAACTATATGAATGAGGAAGGTCACCAGCTAAATCCCCCACCCCTACTCCTTTCCACTCCCTTATGAGGGCAGAATTTCTTTTGGTTAGAAGTTCTTTTGCTTATGACAGTTAAGGACATTCCTTGTCTTTAGTGAATAGAATTATAATGCCTGATTCTCTGACTTCTTGTAATTTCGAGTGTGGTTCTGGGACCAGTATTGGCATCATTCCTGGGCACTTGTTAGAAATGAAGAATCTCAGGCCTCACTCCAGATTTACTACGTTAGAATTGTTTTTTTAATAATACAACATATATGCATCTTTTTCAAAATAAAACAATTTAAACTATAAACATAGCTCTCTTGAAAATTGGTTGTGCTGCTTTTGAAAAATAAAGGTTTTTTTTTTAATTAAAAAAAATTTCCCAGCTTTATCAATATATAATCAACACATAACATTCTGTGAGTTTAATATGTACAACATGTTGATTTTATATTTATAAATTACAAAATGATTACCATCATATCACGAGCTATCACCTTCTTCTGGTTGCATAGTAGAATTGGTATTTTCACAAGATCCCCTGTTCTAGATACTTTTATATACTATCTTTCTATTCCATATTTAAAAAATTGATTTAGGAGAGTCTTGACCCCTTACCCTGAATATATTTTCCCCTAAAAATCAATTTTATTTTATTTTTATTTTTATTTCTTTATGCCTACAGAACCTGGTCTTCCTAGATGGTCTCCCATCCAAGTACTAATCAGCTTAGCTTCCAAGATCAGACAGGATTGGGCATGTTCAGGATAGCATGGCCATAGACCCAAAATCAGTTTTAAAAATGCTAAAATATTAATGCCTTCCATTTGCCCTGATTTTATGGGAATAGTTTCCCCCACATTTTCCCCCATGATTTTCTCATTTTTAGTCATACTTTTTATTCAACATTCCAGAAAGTGATTCTGTGAAATAAGGGATGTAAGACTGTTCCTCAGAGCCCTAGGGGACTATGTGTAAAGCCATTGGTCACACCCCTTATGAAACAACTAACTTCTCATTGTCAATATAAAGTCTTGTGTCCTCAGGATGGCTTTTGCACACAGAAAATAGTATCCAGAGGCTAATTTGGTTCTTGGAAATAACATTTGATTCAAATTAAATTAACAAATTAAAAAACTTAAAAACATCTTTATTTAGCTTTTAAGATCAATTTACAAATCTTATTTTTTATAAACATAATTGCCTTTTATAAATAATTTACAGGGACTTTAACAATTAATTAATTGAGTTATTTTAAATAATTTTAAACCAGACATATATTTAATGTATTTTATTTTCTATTTAAGTACATTAGTTGTTTTCTAAAAAGCAATTTCCTCAAGAATGTCAATGATTCTAATAAATCTAATAATTTTAACTTCTAAATAAGCTGTCAAATGTTCTAATACTGTTTGCAAACTTGGTAAACTGACTGTCACAAGCCTAAATCAATTGTTTGTGTACACATTTTAAATTAAAAACATAAAGTTAATGTGTTAGATAATCAAAATTATCTTAAACATTGTAAGTAAATATAAACAGAATTTTCACATGGAATACAAAAATATTAACCTTATGGGTTTCGTTTATTTATCTATCTCTATACCTAACTGTAGATTTTTTTAGGGTTAAAGCAGTAGTTTTCAACAGAAGGTGATTTTGCCTCCCAGGCACATTTGCCAATGTCCAGACATTTTTGGTTTTCGCAAATGAGGTGGAGGAGAAGTACTGCTGGCACCTAATGGGTAGAGATTAGGGATGCTGCTAAACATCTTACAGTAAACAGGATAGACTACCCCAGGACAGTGAGTTAGTTATCCAGCACAAAATATCAGTAGTGCTGAGGTGGAGAAACCCTGGGTTAAAGGGACTATTTAAAGAGAACTATGTTATCACAAGCAGTTCAGGGGTACTCTCCAAGTGAATTTTACGGTTACCTTCTTAGTTAACTAAGATTTGGTCAGAATGTGAAATCTGGAGCTACAGACATTTAGAGTGATCTTTTCTACAACTACACATACACACACTTTTTTTTCATAGTGACTTTCCCAACAGGCAACTCCAAGTTCAGATCCCATAAATGAGATTAGTTTTGCTCTCAGAATCCTCCTAAATTCTAGTCAAGGCTTATCTCCTTTTGTTACTTCTACCTTTTTCATCTGATAAAAGTCAAAGAGAATCTGAGACCCTTCAATCCAGATTGCTTCACCATCTGATTTGGATTCGCTAAATCTATTTACAGCTTCATTCTATTACGAAATCTTATCTTATCTCAGAGGGCTGAAACACTTAAATGCTTCCTATTGGATTCTGCATATTTGTCAGGTTTACTCTGACTAGATAGTCAAGTTCTAAACTCATTCTAATGCCAATTATGATGATGAACATATATATTTATGTAAATAAATTAGTAAAATATGCTATATTAAAGTATTTAATAATATGTAATCTATAATATATGATATATATGGTACTTATATATATGAATAATATATATTATTGCATGCCTACCATGTGCCAGGCACTGATGTCTTACATTTAGTATTGCTCTAGACATAAGAACTGGGGTTTAAACTGCTGATAGTTTCTTGTAAATACCTCTTTCTATGCCCTCAAACTAATCAAGGTTGCCCATCCAGTCATTCAGCAAGTATTTATTGAGTATTTATTATATTCTAGATACTGTGGGAAGTGTTATGGATGAGTAGTTGACAAGGATAGACATATTCTCCACTTTCATTGACATTACAGTCTAAGGCTGTTTTTAGGATTAAATGAGATAGTATATGATAACCCTTTATACCTCCAAATCACTGTGAAAACTCTAAATATTCGGGAACTCAGAAACTATAACAGATTCAAGAAGGAAAACTTTGCATCTACTGGGTTTAGAGTCATCTCAGGATTGAATTCTGGAAAGTTTCTTTTTTCTTTATAACAAAAATTATAAAGTGACTTGGTTATACTGTTCTTTAGTGGATGAATAGGGTAGACAGAATCAGTAAGAGATGCTCTACCATCTTCAATCTGTTGCTTTCAAGATTGCCCTGGAGACCAACATCCAGCCAGCAGATGGGGAAAAGGGAGAGAGGACTGTGAATGGGTAGTTTTTGATGGTCCGTCTCTGGATGGTGTACTTCACTTTTGCTTATATTCCATTGGCTAGGTTAAAGCTCAGTCACATGACCATACCTAACTTCAGGAAGACTGGGAAATGCAGTCTACCTAAGTTCCCAGGAGAGCAAGTGGCCAATAAGCACATAAAAATTTACTCATCATCATTAGTCATCAAGGAAATACAAATCAAAACCCTAGTCCGATACTATTTCATACCCGCTAGGATGGCTATAATTAAAAGGAGAGATAATAACAAGTGCTGGCAAGGGTATGGAGCAATTGGAATCCTCATACACTGATGGTAGGAATATAAAATGTTATAGCTGTTTTGGAAAACAGTCTGGCAGTTTCTCAAAAGATTTCATATAGAGTTATCGTGTGATCCAGTAATTTTACTCTTTGGTATATTCTCAAGAAAAGTGAAGACATACATCCACGCAAATACTTGTATATGAATGTTCACAGCAGCATTATTCATAATAGCCAAAAAGTGGAAACAGCCCCAAAGTCCATCAGCTGATGAACAGATAAACAAAATAAAGCATACCGATACAATAAAATATTTTTTGACCACAAAAAGGAAGATGGTACCAATAAATATTACAACAGGGATGATTTTTGAGACAATGATGCTAAGTGAAAGAACTGTCATAAAAGGTCACATTTTGTATATTGAATGAATCTGTTTATATGAAATGTCCAGCAGATCTATAGAAGCAGGAAATAGATTAGTGGTTGCCTAGGGCTGAACGGCAAATGATGGGTAGGTTTAAGGGAAATGGAAAGTGATTGTTAATGGGTATGGGGTTTCTTTTTAGGGTGATAAAATGTTCTAAAATTTATTCTGGTGTTGGTTGCACAACTGTGTGAAGATACTAAAAACCAGTGAGGGAGCTGGGAGAGACTGATGTAAACAAGGGGATGACAAAATGTGACATCAAGGTAGAACAAAATATATCAGAGAAAGGAGAGATCTTACACCCAAAACTACTTAAATGGCAAAATCCTGTGCTGGGGGCTTTTAGGGATAGAAAAGTCAATAAAACAGATCTCTATTTTCAAAGCATTTATAGAAGAACAATCCTTCCTTCTTTCGTTCTCTCCTCTATCCCCTCCCACTTCCTTCCATAAATTCTTCTTGATTAACCAATAAGTTCCAAGCACTGAATTTTTTTATTTAGCTTTCTTTCCCTAACCCAGTTTTGCTCACTTCCTTCTACTTTTCTCAGACCCTGGTGCTTGTCTATTATCTCCTAAAATAATTTATTCAGGTCTCTACTATCCCCATGGATGCTTAAATGACTGATAAAAGATTGAAAATGCTATCCTTCTGTGGTTGAGACCACTCATTAACCTTTCTTCTTTAGGTACAGTATCTTAGCTCTATTCTGGATCTCAATGAGACTAGTGACAAGACTACATTACCCAACTACCTTTCAGTTAGTGCTGACCATTGCAATATAAAGAGAAGTTGTTGGATGGGCTGTGCAGGAAGCCTCTTTAGAAGGGGATATAAACTGGCATAGGCTTTTTGCCTTTATTTCTTACTCTTCTTTTCTGCTGGCTGAATACACACACACACACACACACACATATATACGTACATATATATATGTACGTGTATGTATACACACACACACATATATAAATAGAATAGCTTGAGCTCGAGTAGCCATCTTGGATTCTGAGTGTAACTTAGAGATAGAATGCATGTGCTTAGAATAACAAAGCAAAAAGACTAAAGGGATCTGGGTTCTTGATGACTATGGAACTTCCTTCCCAACATTGGAATGCCTATTTCAGGATTTATCATACTTAAAGGAAAAATAAACTCTTTTATGTTTAAACTCTGCTATTTTGGATTTTCTGTTACATACAGCCAAATCTAATATAAACTACTACCTTCCAGTGGTGGTATTTGCATTTGAACTAGCATTAAGAGTTTAACTTTTAAAGAATGAAACACTAATCCAAAGTTTCCAGCAGAAATCAGTAGATAGGATTTTGAAGTCTTAGATCTTCTTTGGGATTTTTAGACCCTTTTGGAATACAGTTCTAATATCTATAAAATTAGGAACTGTGTTTTGTTATTATTTTCTACCTTAGCAACTCTGCAATGTTATTTGATCTATAAAATAAGATTTAAAATGTTGCTTTCTTATCCAATCATTTAAATGGTTAAGTGCAAAAAAAATACACTTTAAAATTAGTATATATGTGTTTAATTACCAAGTTGATTAATTTTGATAAAAATCCCATACCTTTCTAAAAGTGCAATTCAGACTAGACTGGTGCATTGTTATAACCTGTGTTTTCTGTTTGTTTCCTAGGCTTGTAATGAGGAAATTAAAGTCTAGAATTGGACTTTGATAAGTCACAATTATCTTTAATATATGCATGCCCACAGCAGAACAGATCCAGGTGGTGAATTGGTGCCTGGAGCAACATAGCTCTAACAGAAGCTATCTGCTTAGTCACAGCACCATTAAAAAAAGGTCGATCCTATCAACTTGGAAACTATATGTAAGAATTACAGTGGTTAGGAAAATATTAATCATGAGGATTGAGAAAAGGAAAATTATATTACATTTGTGATATTTAAAATCTATTATGTATGTGGTTGTCTTACGCATTAATTGATACTGAGTTATGTCTAGGGATATAGATCTTAAGACAAGGTTTAAATATATTTTCTTAACCTCTAATAAATTGGGAGCCAATGTGAAACTGAAACTCAAGCCTCTATTTCCAATCTCTGCTCTGACTTTAAAAGCATATTAATTTGCCCAAAAACAAGGATATTTATCCATCTATAAAATTATATAGTAAATATTCAAGTTTTCCAAGGAGTGCAATTGAGATGCTGAGCTCCTTGAGCTACCAATAAAGAAAGTACTTCTGCACACAGACCTCTCTAAAGCCATGGACAGCATCTTGCCGAAATTTGCCTAATCACATTTTCCAGAAATGCCCCAAATGTTTATTTTCATTTAAAAGAATAAAAAATTGCTTGCCAGTTATTATAATATATGCTTATATCAAACAGAACATCAGCCCTTGAGACTTTCTAATTACATATTCATGAATAAGAAGTAGCAATCCCATGGAGAGTATCAATAGCCATGAATATATATATATATATATATATATATATATATATATATATATATATATAGTTACAGAAGATAGTTTCTACAGTCAAGGGTCAAAATCATCAGTGCCCACCTGAAAAATAGATGACTTTATGTGTAAGATCTGTTCCCTTCAAATAAAGCCAAACAGACATTTCAAAACAAACATATAAAAATATAGTATTTAGAAGAAGGCAATAAGTCAAGAAGTAAGGGACAAGATCTTTGGCAGATTGTTTTGAGATCAAATATTAACTTATTAGTCAGAGTTCCAGCAGGAAACAGAAGGCACACTCAGCCAGGTTCTGTGAAGACAATTTAATAAAGAGACTATTTATGGAGGTGTGGGCATGGTTGAGGGAACCAACAAGAGATGTCAGGGCACCCAGAGACCAGCAACTGTGAGAAGCTCTTCCTACTGCTAGGCTGGAGAGGAGAAAGGGAAGAAGTGGTGTTTCCAGCTCCCTCTCAGTGAGAGCTGGAGCCATGGAGAGGGATGACTAACAAACACTGTAGTTGTGAAGGGAGGCAGCTGCTGCCACAACCATATTGATAGAGAAGGGAGAAGATGGGAAGAAATACCTTAACCTCTCTCTCTCTTCTCACCCTCCTCCAGCACCCTGTGGTGACTTTCATTGGCCAAACCCAAACAGAATCCAGAGGATAAGGGAGTCTAGGGTACAGAGCAGGGATGGGCCAAGAGTGGATTAGGAAGGGGGATTCAAGGAGAGGATACCGTGCATGCTGTAAAATGTGTAAATGGTGATTAAAAACAGTATCTACCTCCTAAATTTGTTTTGACGACTAAATGAGACAGTGTAAGTCAAATTCTTAACTGGCTTAGAAGCATCCAGTTAATGCTAGGTAGTGTTTTTATTGTGTGGGCTTTTCCATATGTAGACATACTTATTTGTTTCCAGTTATGGCCAGTTTATCAATTAATATTAAGATGAATGACCTCTTGAACATAATCCTGAAATCTGGCTTACATGGATGTCTTTTAAACTGCATGGCTTTATAGTCCATAACATCAAGTGATGTATCAGATAACAAGTTTATCTCATTTAAACCCATACAATCACATGGTCCATTCAAATCACAAAGCAGAAACCAAGAAGTATAGAGAAACTTCGTCCCCCTCTGGAAAAATAATATGTTAAAATTCCAAGTTTTTTCTCTTTTGATTTGCAGGTGGACTCATAAAACATTAATATTCTAGATTCTTAAGCTCCCAAAATTCTTCCCCAACTGTCTTGATTCCTTAAATTCTTTCATAAAGGAATAAAGCTTTTCCTTTTGCAACTGAAGTCAAGACATGAAACGAAAATAGCCCTTGGGAAAAGAGCTTATTAGCCAAAAGTTCAGATGCTTCCTTTTTTGATACAAGCAGACAGGGAGTGAATAGGCTTCCTTTAACAACCCTGCTGAAACAGAGGCAAAATAAGTGGAAATGCTCCCCCCACTGATTGTGCCAGGGAAGGAAGGTTCCCCAGGCCTGGGCTGAAATGAAAGGGGGTAACTCAAGGCAGTTTGAGGCAGTGCCAGACAGCTGCAGGGGAGAACCAGGATAGTTCTTGACTGGATCCAAGTTCAGGGCTGGGAAGTCAATTTCATGTGTGCCATCCAAAAGGTGAAGCCAGGACAGAAAACTAGTATGGAATGTGAACTGTGCTTAGGGGTGATGGTCAAAATATTTAACAACAGGTAGAATAATATAGAGATACAGACGCAGAAATATATGTGGATGGAGATAGAGACATATTTGGATATATTGGTACATATATTAATAAAAAATACATATAAGTCATCTTACTCTCTAATTAAACTCTATGTTTATATATTATAAAACAGCTTATTAAGTCATTCATCAAATAGTTCACAATTTCTAAATTATATGTTGACTTTTGGAAAATCTTGATGAGTGTTTGACATGGGCCGTTACTGCCAAATAAAGCCCCCAAGTGAGCAGTGATTTGACATAGGGAGCAATATCAAATTCCTTTTAATGACTACGCCATTAAATTGATAGTCATTAGGTAACTTGTAGTCTCAATTAATAGATAATTCATCTTAATATCATATTGTTCATGGTGCTAATGCTTTTTCAGATTCTGCTGAACTTCTAGCATTAACATTTGCAGACTTTCTGGCTCTTATAATTCTGTTTGATAATTTTGTAGATTCAACATCTTTTTTATTTTCATGATATTTTATGACTAAGTCCTGAAAATCATTTGTTGGAATTGTATATAAAGTTAGTTGTCTTAATTTTAAAAAATTTTGCTTTTCAATCTAAAGATTCAAAACATCAAATTTCAGGTTTCAATATTATGTGTTTTTGCCCTTATATTTGTCATTAAATAACAAACTTATTTTAAAATAATTTTAAAGACTAATGAATAGTATTTTTTGGAATTGATAGTCACTTAATTTCAAAGGGTATATCCTAATTTTTTGTCTCTAATATCATCCACCTCTGTTTCATACTTTTATTTTATATACTTAACTTTTCCCTTTCATCTAACTAATCTGCCATCTTTAATATCAAAACATTTATTTATTGCAAAGCTGAATAAAGTTACTGACACCTCAATTAGAATGTCATTTACTTAAGCCAAATCTCTTAAAAATATTATTTGCCAAATATTTAATTAATTAAATTTAACAATTGTGTTTAAATAATTATACTTTAGGCTAGGTATCATCTACAAACTGCTTTTGCAGCTTCACACTACACTACAGACTGCCCAAGAGATCCAAATATTCTCATTCTCCTTATTTCAATTTCCAGATTTTCTGATTTTGGGTAGTATATGGTAAAATTAATGGAGGAAGGATTTTAAATGTTTTACTTTAGAGGTTATTAAACTTTTTCTGTAATGGACCAAATACTAAATATTTTAGGCTTTGCAGGACATAAGTTGTCTGTAGTAATTATTCAACTCTGCTACTGTAGTGTGAAAATAGTCAACAGATAATATGTGAATGAGTGGACATGGCTGGGTTCCAGTAAAACTTTATTTTAGACATGCTAAACATGAGCACATCCAAGTGGAACAGTGCAGATTGATTGACTCCATGGGTCTGAAACAGTTTTAGGAGTGTACTGTGGACAGATGAATATAGATTTCAGAAGGAAGAGTCATCTAAATATAGGTGGTAGCTGAAATCTTGGGAATGGACTCATCTGTGGAAAAAGGACTATATGGGGAAAGGAAAGAAAGGAGAAAAGTAGAAATAAGGAGTGAGGAAGTAAAAGGAGAGGTGTGGAGAAGGGAGGAGAAGTGAGAAGAGGAGAGGTGAGGGAAAGACTGAGGAAAGGACCTTGGAGAACCACAATATTTAAGGATAGAGGAGGCAACCATGAGAAGCCCATAAAGAAGACAAAGAAAGAACAAGCAAAGATCAGGAGAAACATGAGGAGAGGGTAGGATCCAGTAAATCAAGAAAAGCTCTGAAAAGGAAGCAGTGGCCAGCCCTATGGTGTGAACTGGATTTGGTGATGAAGTCCTCAACTGCCTTAGTGTGAGCAGTTGCAGGAATTTACTAGAGGCTGAAGAAAAGTCAAAGTGCTTTAAATAATGAATAGGAGGTGAGAAGTGAAAATCATAATAAAGAAGCTGGATCAAAGGGGAAGGAAAAAAATGGCCGTGACAAGATGAGAGAGAGAGAGCAAAAAGAGGGTTTCATTTGAAAGTGTTTATATCCTAGATGAATAAAAGGCAGAGGAAATATGAGGGTTGAAGATGCAGGAAAATCAGGTAACTGAAGTAATGGGAAGAGAAGGGCACTACTACCCAGGGTGTTGTAAGGTGGACACTCCCTCACAGAAATGGAGGGAAGACCATGAGGGAGGAAGGGGGAGAGAAACCGTCTGACTCATGGGGATAGCAGGAAGGAGAGGAATTTCTCTTTGGCTTCTATAGTTTCTGTTGTGTCTAAAATAAGAGAACATAAAGTGTGTTGTGAAATTTTGAGAGTTGCTGTGGACTGTGGGAGAGGGAGGATGTCATCAGGGAGTAGGACTGTGGAGTTAAAGGTCTTAAGATTCTGGGTAAGTGCCTCTAGTTCTCCACAACTACCTTGCCCTGGCTTTACTGATATTGCAAAGCTGTGACATCATCAAATAGGAAATTAAAACTATGTAGCGTGTTTTAAGTCTGGGATTTTCCTATCCCATTCCCTGCTGCTTCCTACACATGGCCAGCCATTTAACATTAAGAGCCACCTCTCTACAATGGTTTATACAATCGTAGTTGGGGATAGGAAGGGTAAACAACCAAGCTGAGTCCCAATGGTCCCCCCCATCAACCTTAAAGCATTAGAGTCCCTAACCAATTCTGCTTGGGTTCTTTGTCCACAGAGTTTACACAATTCAGTTATCAGCCCCTGAGGTACTTTCAGGCTGGCCTTGGAATGTGACTGGATTCTCCACATGCCCCCTGTGAGTGGTTTCCTTCATTATAAAGATATTAAGTGTCCTTGAGGTCTAGTGTTCAAAGTTACCAACCCAAGAAAGTCCCCTCAAGTGCTCCCCCAGCCCCAACAGGCATGAGCTCTCTCAGAGTCCTGTGATTCTTCTTCAGGTCTGGATACTGCCTAGGCTTTTCTCTATCTGCCAATGCCCTTCTTTGCTGCTATGTACCCATCCCCCACCACCAGCAGGTGGGCTCCACTGGGGATGGTGTCCTCTGGACAATTCCACCAATGAGATTCACTTTGACAGGTGCTTCCAGCGGCAGCAGCAGCCCCTCAAAGCAGGTAGTGCGATCCTGCCCCTGTACTTGTCTTTCACAAACAAGCATGCCTCTGCTCTGGTTGCCCAGAGTTCTGGGGCTCCAGTGAGGACCCAGAACAGCACAACCAAGTGGTACAACCTCATACTCTCTGGCCTCCCAAATGCCTAGTCTTCCATTTGTGGGGTGTGTGTCCCCTCACTCTGACACTAGCACTCTCTTAGTATCTGGAGGTAGATGGACACATAGCTCTAGGCACTTGGTAATAGAATGCCCATTTTTTTCTGGTAAGCAGGCCTGCCTTGTCATAGGCTGGAGGCCTTCCAACCAGCCAGTTACCTCCCAAGTGACCAAAGGTCTGCCTTTGCAGCATAGAATTGAAAATGTCCCTCCATCTTTGTGGGTCCCATCCACCAGTCAAGGTAGAGACTGAATGCTACCTCCTCCATTCAACCTTCCCTCACGCTTGTGAATAAATGCCATTTTGTTTCTTCTCCAAATAGCCAGTGTTTCATCTGTACTCTAAGTTCATTCTTTCATTCATTCAATAAATATTTATTGGCAATATTCTGGGACTGGACTCTGTGCCAAGTGCTAAAACACAGGAATGAAAACACACATCTCCTACCTCATAGAACTTTCCAGAGTAACTGGGAAATACTTGTGTACATGAAAAAAATAATATTAAAAAATTTTTGTGTGGTAGGTGGTATAGTCAAGAGTGTGGGCTTTGAAGCCAAACTGCTTAGATTTGAACCTCAACTTCACCAGTGACTGACTGTGTAAACTTGGGTAAGTGCCTTAACCACCACACTGTGCCTTAGTTTCCAGATCTGTAAAATAAGATAGCAATAATACTTACCTCATAGAGTTTAGACTACTGGAAGTGCTCTGTAAGTGGGTTATTATTATTACTTTAATGATGACAAGTACAAATGGAAGTTAGAGCATGGGAGGAGCATTTAGTCCTTTTCACTTTATATTAGAGTTCTTTATTTGTGAGTCTTATCTCTCCTACCAAATTCTAAGGTCCTCCAGAACAGACTTATATTTACAAATAGCATAACATTTTGACTCAATTCTTTACACTTTATAGGCACTCAGTAAATATCTACTTGTTTAATGAAAATGGATTCACCCAGATTTGAGTCAGTCTCCAGGCCGTTCCAACTGGGTATAAAAGTAACAGGAGCTGCCCCCTGCCTTCCAGACTAAATCCTCAGGGGCTACATGGGTCTGTGGTCAGAGGAAAGGGGCAAATGAAAATGAGGAAAAATGTTGCCTTACTTGGCGGTGCCATGTATTCAAGTTGGGCTTTACATTTATTCTCTCTCCTGAAGGCTATCCTGGGATTGGCGTTTCTACTTCCATGATGTAAACGTTTCAAGGGTTGATTACTTGGCTTTGGAGTTCACTGGGTGGAACTCAGCACTCAAAAATCTATCCTGGGAGCTATTAACACTTTCCCATTCCCTACCCCCTTAATAAACTTACTGAAAGAGAACAAAAATTTAGTTTTAAGGTCCACAAATGCAAACAACTTACTTTTTCCCTAAGAAAGTCACGTCTCTTTGCTTGAAGTAGTCATCATTGACTTATTATGGAATTTTTCAGAAATTCTTCAAATGTCTTAATTTTGAGTTATGTGGTTCTGAAAAGAAAATATGTCATGTTGGTTTTAATGGGTTTGAAGTCCTGACAAGTTTTTATTCTGGATTGAACTCTAGATGGACTTTGAATTAATCCTAGTAAATGATGGAGTGGATAGTTTGCTGGTTGCCAACTTCACTGAAGTAAATTAAGGCAAGTTGAGTTAATATGTTTTTCTTTCCTACCTTGGGTATCACATGTCTGACTAATACCTTCATTACTATAATTTCTAGCCTTCTGTAATCTCATTAGAGAAGTGTTTTTAAAATATGATTTCATAAAACTGATGCAGAACACTAATCACAAATTCCTCAAGTAAATTTGTATTATGGCATAGAATTTTAAAAGGGCATGGATTAAAAACTGGGATAGATGCAGCAAGAGTGTAATGGATGTTCATCAGCAGGGTGGCCTATTTTTGAAGGTGAAGGAATCATAAATTTAGAGAAGAAAGTCACATTAGAGTTCTTCCCACCCAACTACTTACAGAGTGCTAAGTCCTTTCTACAGTATACAAGACTACTTGAGCATCTTCAGGAAGAAACAGATGTTTGTATATAAGACTCTGTTGGTGCTTTATCCCTACTCCCTTGACATTCAACTCTCTACTTCTGGACACTTGTGAATCTCTTCCTGAGGGCATTTTTGTTGGAGCACATTTGGCCCACATGCAGGGCAAGCCTGTAGTATTGGAGAGTTAGTCCTTTTGGAAGCAATTCTAAAGTAATCATGGATGGGGAATTGATGAATAAATCCTCCACCTCCCTGATCCTTTTCAGGGACAACTCCAAAGTATGGTCTCTTCTGTCTCCCAGAGCTCTCCAAGAAGATTGATCTTCAGTCAAGTCACATGAGTAACTGGCTTGCTAACACACCTGTTATTATATTCCTTTCTTTCATGGTCTCACTTCCCCTCTCTCCAACCAGTATTTCCTGGGATTACCTCTCAAAGAAACTTTTTGCTCTTGAATCTTTGTCTCAGGGTCTGCTTCTAAAAGATACCCCAAGTTAAGATAATTCTTAGTTCTGCAACTCAAGTTAGGTCTTTCTCACTTATCTCCTTGATGGTTTTGTATATTCCCTGGCTGGCCTCTGGCCTGCAATCTCTTTTCCTTCCTTTCTTACCACTCATTGCTCCCAGATTATCCTTCTTCCTGAAGCATTGCTCAGATGTATCATTCCCCCTGCTCTTTTACTATTACTCTCATCTTCTAAATAGGAACAAAAGTCCAAACCCCTCTCATAATCTGGCCCATACACCTGCTCAGCCTTTGACCCACAATACCCTTAAATGTGTCAGGTGCTCCTGCTGACCTACCCTGCCCACAGTTGCTAAATATTTGCAGAATCAAAAAGCTTAAAGGAAGATGACTAAAGTCAGTTGGGAATTATACTTCTACCTTTATCCTACTTAAGACAAGTTCAAAGTACTTCTTTGCACTTAGAAATTTTCTGTAAATATATTAGAAACAGTACCCCCAATTGCCTAGTTTCATTCGAGAGCTGGGGCTCTTACCAGTTCAATTAGAACAAAATTCTACATGTAAATGTCCTCTTGTAGTTTCTCATACTGGATTTAACTTTAATTTCAGGGGATATTTAAGCAACTGGTTTTCCAACTGCTTTTCTATTTTATTTAAACTAAAACAGGTATGATAATGATAAATATTTCATAAATGGAGACAGAGGGAGGGAGACGGTGACTGTGTTGGATTAAGAAATGTGAGGCCTCAGTTCTATCCTGACATTGCTTGTTATAGCTTGGGTAATACTAAACAAATCACGCAACTTCTCTGAACCTTAGTTTCAGTAAAACAAAGAAGTTATCTCTAAGGTTTATTTTATAACTAAATGCTACTTAACAGGTTGTTATGATTTGAAGCTGTGGTTGCTGAGAATGGATAGATGGGTATATTCAAAAGTTCAGAGATTAATCTAAATTTGTTCATTTATCCCATAGTTTCAGTTTAGTCAGTCCAAAAATCCACCTAATTCTTGAAATCCATTAAAATGATCAATGAGTGTTACCCATTGGGACATGAACTGAAGTCAGCCAGTCTTTGCTTACCCCCCAAACCTCTGCCTCTCCCCCTCCACCAGTATATTTCTGACCTTCAGGATGGATGACTATAACATGCCTAACTTGGTCCTGACTTCCTCTTGAGAAAAATAAATATTAAATGTGAAATGAAAACCACACATGTAATAATGTTGGGATTAATGAGGTGCTGAATTGTATTCTTACTTTGCTATTGTTGGCAAGTGTGGTATTCAGCCGAATTCAAAACTTTGGAATCATTTGTAAAACAGAAATGTTAGTCCAAAGTTTTGCATTCACCATGTGGTTCAATCCCACTGAAATGGAATGGCAGAGCCCTTCACGTCTAGAAGGCAGGACAGGAAGTATTGGCATGATGTAGTCTGGGAGTTCTGGGGAAGCCCCCATCTTCAGCCTCCATGCTCATCCAGTCTCAAAGAAGAGGAGAGGAGAGGAGAGGAGAGGAGAGGAGAGGAGAGGAGAGGAGAGGAGAGGAGAGGAGAAGAGAGGAGAGGAGGGGAGAGGAGGGGAGGGGAGGAGAGGGGATAGGAGGGGAGGGGAGGGGAGGAGAGAATAGAGTAGAAGAGGATTGTTTTCATTTATCTAGCTCTGGTGAAAGTTGCTGCAAAGAATCGTCCATTAAACCATAATAGGTCATTAAAATATAAACTCATTCAGTTCCATGATTAACTTGTCTCCAAGCAGAGCTGAACAGGGATGTAAATTAACCCTCATACATGCAATTTCTCACATATTCTTTCCAATAGCTCTTTGGGAAGGCGTCATTAGTCCCATTAGACATATGAAGAAACCGAGTCTTAAAAAAGTAATGACCCACCAAGGTCACATAGTTGGCAAGCCAGGGTCTAAACCAAGTCTTTCTGCCTGTAACTCCAGCAGTCAGTGCAGCTACCACCAGTTCTGCCCTCAGAAATACATAAATGTATTCCAAAATGCGTCTTTTCTACTGTCCTATGTGGCAGATGGGAGTAAAAATTGGAATCATCTTTATGAAAAGCAGTTTGAATTATGTATCAAGACCCTTTAAAGTTTTTTACCTTTTGATTGTGTAATTCTACTTTTAGGAATTTTTCTGAAAGAAATTGCCGAGAGGTGGATGTTTATCAGAGAGTAATACCAAAAGATGCTTATTACAGTATTATTTAAAATAGTGAAATGTTCTAAAATCCCCAAACTAGAAGAGTGGCCAAATCATTGAGACAGAGGCCCCAGTTAAGACAGAACAGAGACTCATATATGTTGGGAGTCCCCATCCCTTGAGTATAGGTTTGAATTAACTGATATACATAGCCTTTGGAGCAGAAAAAGCATTAACTCAAACCCACAGTTGGAGTTTATAACGTGTGTGTGTGTGTGTATGTGTGTGTGTGTCAAATAGACTCAGTAGAGTAGTGAATGCCAGCAGAAACCAGCTTAAAGAGGGGGGAGACCATAGTCCTCCCTTCAAAAGAAAATAATTAATCCTACAAAAGAAGGGATTTAATGTGATAAAGTGGATTTAGTAACACAGCTGGAGATTTCAAGAGAAGCAACTACTTATACTGTACAGTATGTTGCAATACTGTAGGGGGTGAGTGGTGGTGGGGCTGCATGTGTGAACTAGAAGAACCAGCTTGCTAAAGTCTGTACATATCAGGGCCCAAGCAATCTTGCTGCAGGACCCTCTCCTCCAAAGGAATGTAATGCAGACAGGAGCCCAACACAGAATGTATCACATATGAGGAGACTGCTGGGTAATGTGAAGGGTGAAATCATGAACAGCAAACTAAATCTCCAATAATTTGTCCCTTTATGGGGTGGAGTCTGGGTGAAACAGTGATCCTTTCTGAATAGGATACTGAAGGTTGTGTTAGAACTTGGAGAAGCAGAAGTCAACAGAGTGCTGTGCCCAGACTGATGGTTGTGAACACATAAAGTATCCCTTGCTTTTTGCCAGACACTCAGAAAGAGATTTCATGAGGGACTGAAATTTTTGAATGAGCTAATGGAGCTTAGAAGGTATGAGATGCAACTATTCATTTTAAGTTATCTTTCAGCACCCACAGATGATGAGGCCTGGGATTCAGGTCTTATATCTTATGGAACATTTTACCTATTTCTTTCTGGTACATTTAATCTCCTGGAACAAACTCTCCCCTCCCCAACATTCTACCCCATAGCTTATAAACCACCAGCTTTGGACCTTCTCTTGATCTGTTGTCCTGATGACTACCTTGGCCCTTGGACACATAATTCTTCTGCCTTTGGCTTGTTTTTAAACTACCCTCTTGGCTTGAGTCCCACAGTGAACTGCTATCTTCCATTGGATACATACAAAGGAATGTCTATTAGCCATGAAAAATAATGCTTAGGGAGAGTTTGAAGTAGAATAGGATTAGTGTTGGACATAATTGTAAGTAAATATTGCAGTATAAAAAAAAAACCTGTACATACAGAATGATTTTCATTATAAAAATACATTTAAAATTTTGGAAAGAAATACACTAAAGCCTTAAAGTGGGTAATGAGGTTGTGGAGGACTTATATTTCATTTTGATTTAACTTTTCATTCTCTATGAACAGAAAGCTATTATTTTATACTTAGAAAAGGGAGGCATTAAAAAATGTGCTCTTTTTTTCCCTCCTAAGGCTAACAAATGAAAAAGCCAGGCAATGCACAAATTTATTAAATTTGGGTTGAAAATAGATGGAATTGGCCTGGAAGTCACTAAAGCAGCCCATCTGGTTTAGCTGCATTGGCTGAGAACCAGTTGATTGCTTAATTTGGCATTAGTTTGCACCACTTGAGCTTTTATGCAACCTCAGGGAGAGAATTGAGCTGTTCCATATCTGGAAAACTGAGATAGTACCATCCTGATATAGGTGGTCCAAGGGGAATAATTTTGTATGATGTAACAAGTAACGTTTGAACAGAAAATGCTGTTCTATTCTTCAAATGTCCTTAAAAATAGCTTACTGAAAGTAGACGGCCTCCCTGTCCAATTACAAAAGAACTTTTAGTTCTCATTTATGATAAGTGAACCTTGAATTAAACTAACCAGTAAACCAAATGCCATCATGAGGATTTTTGTTAGACATTAATATAAGCAAGCATATAGATTTATATTTTAAATTCAGAATTTACTACTTGAATCCAACCAACTTCACCTTTCACTAAGATAACAGTAATTTATTTGTAATATGTCTTATGCTCCCATTTTTTCTTTAGTCTGAGAATCATTAGCACTCATGTATTAAGTTTTGTGTTATTGCTTTGCACAAAGTTAAAACAATGCATTATTCCCTTCAACTATTATTGCATTTATGGTTTTAATTGTATACACTTCCTTCTCTGCCTAAACATAAAGATTCACTGTACATCATAGACACTTAAAAAATATATAAGAGCCAAAGGATTTTGGAGACTCTAATCAGCATCTCCAGTTTTATGGTACTATTTCCCCTCTCTGGATTTTTGCTTCACTTAATTTTCCCACCTCAATCTGTTTCATTTGCTATGGTTTGATTATCTGAATAAGAAAAGCAATTTTTAAAAACCCTCACAGGCTCCTCACTTCAGTATATAAACACATTCATGTCTCTACCATCTTAAAACAACACTATAACAAAACAGTTCCAGGTTAAAATATTAAATATTTGACCAGATGTTAAAAAGCTAAGGGTAAGTATATTGATCCCTGGATCTCCAAACCTTCAACAGTGGGAGAGAAGAGGAGCCCCATAGTTCTTAGTGCCCCTAGTAAAAGCCACCCTCCTCCTTTACGACTCACAGCTTCACCATCATGCTCTGCCTTGAAGACCATGGGGGCTCATGCCTTCCTGGCCTCTCTGTTATACAAGAAGTTCTTAACTGGGGATTCCAGGGGGGTCAAAAGGAGCTTTATGCATCAGTTATTGGAAAACCAAGAATACTTCCTACTCCCAGGAAACCCTTTCAAAAAGTCCTCTTTTACCCTCTCCCACCCTCTCTCCTACAATTCCTTCTGTTGATCCATTCAGAGGCTACAACTCTCAGAGTGCAATAGGGCTAAGGTTAGAGTTGGCATCATGTGAAGAGTGTCCTAGACTCCTAGAATTAGAATCTCTAAGTAGGATATAAAGCCAGGAGCTATGGGTGTAACAAAAAACTCTCCAGGTGATTCTCATTTGTATGCTCTAGTGGAGGAAATTGTACCATACCATAAAAAAATTGGAAGCCAAGTTGAAAGTCAATTAAATATTTAAATGAAAATAATTGTTGTAAATATGGTACTAAACTGAGTGCAAAGTCCAAAGCCAAATCTTGAAAATGAACATTTGTATAATAAATATAGCATAATAATTATCTGAATTTTATGTTCCCAGATTACATTAGTAAAGACAGGAATTTGTGGGAAGTAAAAACAAACAAAAATAAAAAAAAAACAATTGTTAAATGGACGATGTAAAAAATTACTCTTTTGCTCTTCATTTTGACAACCAGAGAAATGTAGGTTCAGGGCCACATTTTATAAAGTTAAAGGTAATCACTAATAGAATTTAAAACCACCTTACAAATAAACACTGAAGAAAATAAAGCCACGGTGCAAATGACAAGGGCAAGGAAATGTAGAAAATAGCAAATAAATCTAAAAGATAGTATAAAAACAGTGCCAGAAATAGAAGCAAATGCATCAGTTCTTATGCTAATTATAAGTGTTTTATGCTCTGTAATAAAAAGCAGAGATGTTCACTTTGGGTTAAAAGCAAACAAAATATGATTATGTGCTGCTTGTTAAATATGACCTAAAAAATTTATTCGGAAAGGTTAAAATTATAAGGGTGAATAAAGAAATATCAAAGGTAAACAAAAGAAAGCATCACTAGCAATATTACTAAACAGAGGATTCAAGACAAAGACACTATTCAAAATGAGTACTAGGAAGAGGGAGGAGTTTACAAGCTTAAAACAATGAAAAACTTCTCAAAAGATTTTTTCATAAGGAATGAATTTATAGGACTTAACTATATAAAAATTAAAAATGTTTGAATAGCTAAAAGCAACACAATCAGCTGAAAAGGAAAACAACAAGCAAAATATTTTCAAAAAATATGACACAGGATTAATATCTTTAATATATAAAGAGTTTTCATAAATCCCTGAGAAAAATATTAATGCAAAGATAGACAAGTCTAAAAGAAGAAAACTGAATCAATCTAAATAAATTAGACTAGCAGTGAGTTAACTTGCTTCTCTCACATTAACCATTTTAAAAATCCCATCATGAACACTGTTGGAAATAAAAATTGGTATCTTATTACCTGGAGATGATTCTGTCACTAGCTCTCCAGAGCTTTGATCAATGTTCATTCTTTTTGAAACAGTACCTCCACTTCTGGGAATCAAGCCTACAGACAGAATCAGAAGTGCCAGACTTAAGATTTATGAACAAAGATATTCAGGAAAATATTCTTTATGATAGAATTTGAGAGAACAAGAATATTAAATGATGGTGGAAAATTTTAGAAAAGTATGGTACATCCATAAGACTGAACATTCTGGATCATCAAAATTATGTTTGAGAAGTTGTTATTAAAATTAATAATTTATGGTATAATGGTAAGGAAAAAATAAAATATCTGCTATATTCTAGAAACTAGATACTAAGTTGCATATATGGTATTATCTCAACTAAATTAACAATATTTGCCTTTGAGTGATGAGATTATAAGGTTTTTTTCAGTTCAGAATACTTTTATATACATTCTCAACTTTCTACATTGAGCATGAGTACTTTTAAAATCAGAAAAAAATCTGAATAGTCTATTTAATAAAAGGTGTTGGGAAAACTAAATGATCACAATGCAAAAGAATGAAATTGTACCTCTATATTACACTGCTCACAAAAATTAACTCAAAATGGATTAAAGACTTAAACTTAAGACCCCAAACCATAAAATTCATAAAAGAAAACATAGAGAAAAATTCCTTGACATTGATCTTGGCAACAATTTTTTGGACACCATAAGTACTAGTAACAAAAGCAAAAATAAACAAGTGAAACTATATCAAACTAAAAAGCTTTGTACAGCAAAAGAAACAATCAACAAAATAAAAAGGCAACCTATGAGATGGGAGAAAATATTTACAAACCATACATCAGATAAAGGGTTAATATCCAGAATAGGTAAGGAGCTTAGACAACAGCATGAAAACCAAATCATCTGATTTTAAAGTGGGCAGAAGATCTAAAAAGCATTTTTTTCCCCAAAGAAGACATACAAATGGCCCTCCGATACATGAAAAATGTGCTCAACATCACTAATTTCCAAGGAAATGTAAATCAAAACCACAATGAGCTATCACCTTACATCTGTTAGAATGCCTGTTACCAGAAAGTCAAGAGATAACACTGTTGGCTAGGATGTGGAGAAAAGGAAACCCTTATGCACTGATGGTAGGAATGTAAATTGGTGTAGCCACTTGGAAAACAACATGGAGGTTCCTCAAAAAATTAAAAATAAAGCTACCATATGATTCAGCAATCTCACTTCTGGTTATCTATCAAAAAAATACAAAATCATCATCTCGAAGAGATATCTGCACTTCCATGTTCACTGCAGCATTGTTCACAATAACCAAGATATGGAAACAAAGTAAGAGATCATCAACAGATGAATGGTTAAAGAAAACAACGAATGGATAAAGAAAACACGAAATATTATTCAGCCACAGAAAAGAAGAGCCTGCTATTTATGACAACATTCATGGACCTTGAGCGCATTGCACTAAGTGAAATAAGTTAGGGAGAGTAAGACAAATACTGTATGATTTCCCTTATATGTGAAATCTAAAAATAGCCAAGCTCATAGAAACAGAGAGTAGAATAGTAGCTCCCATGAGCTGAGGGGTGGGAAAAATGGGGAGATATTGGTCAAAGGTACAAACCTCCAGTTATAGGATGAATTAGTTCTGGGGATCTAATGTATAGCATGATAACTACAGTTAACGATATCATATACTTGGAAGTTACTAAGAGTAAATTTTAAATGTGCTCACCATACATACACATAAGAAAAGTAATTATGTAAGATAAAGGATGTGTTAACTAACCTTATTGTGGTAATCATTTCACAAGATATATGTGTGTCAAATTTTCACATTGTACACAGACTTACACAATATTATGTCAATGTATATCAATAAAGCTGGCGGGTGATGTGGGGAGAGGAAAATCCTTAAAGTGCAATAAATCTAGTTTTAGATTGGAAAATAATTTTTAAAAATCTGACTAGAAACAAATTACTCTCATTCTGTGAAATATTTAGTTATAGCCTTCTTTCATTAATCAGGATTCTTGGCTGCAGAAACTGCCTCTGACAATCTTTAGCAAAAGTTAATCTGTTGCAAAGATTTGGCAGACAAAAAGAAGGCTTGGAAACCCTGATTAGCAATGAGGTGCTGTGATAAATGACCTCTAACCAATCTTCATATTCTTATATCACTCAGGCTTCAAAGACCTGGAAGAGGGTGTCCCATGGCCTAGTCTGGGTCACCTGCCTGCATCAGGGTGAGGGAGCCAGCCCATTAACTTCCACTGGGGGAGGCAGATACAACCTCTCTCCAAGACAAGGCAGAGTGGGGGGAAAGTCAGTCCTCAAAACTAATAGGGTGCTGTTAGGAAGTGGGGGCTAAATCTTATTGAACTGCAATGCTCATTGCAATGCAATGTCACTGTTATGCATCTCTTCTGTTGGTAACTTTGCTTTTGAAGTGTCTTCTCCATAATTCCTCTCCTATTGCTTTCTTATATCCCCGAAATGCTGCATCTTTCCCCTCCATTCTATCAATTTTCTCACTCAAGTCACCAGTTGAACCGACTGTCCAAGCCCATGGATGTTTCTAAGATCTTTTCTTTCTAGATATCTTAATTTGGGCTCCCCTAAAAGCAGAATCTGAGACAAGAATTCAAATATAAGTAGTTTATTTGGGAGGTAATCCCAGGAAATACAGGTAGAGGAGTGAGGAAGTGAAAAGGAAAGGGAAGGAAGTCAGCACAGTGTGTGTTACCAAGCAAGTTACTGCTATGGGTAATCAGAGCTTAATCTTGCTGGAGAACTCTGGAAATTGGTGTAGAACATGCATCTCAGAATTGTGTCACCCTTGTAAGAGAGTTGGAATAGTTATATATACACAAACTTCTCTCGATCATCAGTTGAAGGCTACTTGAGAGAGAATGGGGTGTGCCTTAATTGCCTGGCACTTCCAGTCTGCCGTGTCCAAGCCAGAGAAAGTCCAGAATCAAAGAGATGCAGGTTCTGGCAGTTGGAAGTTTGGCTGCATATACTGATAAAGACTGAGGGAATATGGGCTTGGCACAACAGCATTTGCTTTATTAAACATTTCTGTGTTGTTTCATATTGCTCATGATGCTTCTTGAAATTCTTTCTTCCCTTGGATACTAGAACATACCACCCCACTTGTTTTCTCTCTTTCCACTTCCCATTCTTCTTCATAAGCTCCTTGTCTTTTTTCCTATACTTAGGTATTGCTAATCAGCTAACTGATGTCTTCTCATTCCACACAATCTGCCCATCAACCTCAATACACCCTTACCAACAAAGCCCACCTATAGATTGATCCAGACTGATATTGCTGGCCCTGCTCTCTTATATGGAGTCTAGACCCAACAGCTAAGTGACTATCTCCACTTGATTCTCCCATGAGCACCTCAACCACAAGAAGTCTAAAATTTACCTCTAAACTTATCTTCTCTCTACATTTCTCTCTTCCCTGAGTTGCCTGTCTCAGAATGACAGCACCATCCATCCAGGTTCTCAAGCCAGAGACTTGGGATCATCCTTCCTTAATTCTTCCTTCTTTTCATCTCTGATGATTAATTGATCATAAAGTCTTAACAATCTTAACTTCCAGTCTTCTTTTTTCTGCTCTTCCTACTTTTAAGGCAGACCAGATTACCTTTATGCACCAAAATCAATAAAGGCAAGGTATAGAAGGAACTCCTAGCTTTCTCCCCAACCTTCTGTTTGCTCCTTTTGGGCTCATTCCAGTTCCTGAGACTTTGTTGACTTTATTCCTGCCCCATTGGCTTGGAAAAACTCCAGCTTCCCTGGTTCATCTCAGGTGTTTGCTACAGCCTTAGAGTTGGAGTTATCCTCAGTATCTTCCCACTTTTGGTAGGATTCTGAATCAGTTAGGATCCAGTTTGGTTGTGAATTTCTGAAATCTAAAATAACTGGGGCTGACATAGGCTAGAGAAGCATATTCATTTCATATAAATATATATGAAATTTAAAGTCTCCAAAGGAAATCAGTCCAGGGCTGGTTTGTTACCTCATAATATCTCAGTTTCTGCTTCTGAGGGAACCCAAATTAAAACAAAGGGGTAAAACTTCACTTGGAACATTTGATTCAAAATAAGAATTCTGAGCACTGTTCTTTATCATATAGTTAAATTTCAGGTGTACATCAAACTGTGGAGGGCAGAAGCCCTAGGAAGATTTTCAACGACTTATTTCTCTGTGTGGAACTATTACATGACAGTGCTATGCAGCAGCCTAGAAGAAGCTTGGTTCTGAGAGCAATCAGAGAATGTAACTTTCTCTCTCTGTGGTTCCCTGGAAGACTACTGCTCACAATTGTTCCCAACACCACACCATGACCAGGCTCTAACTTCTCAGCATTTTCTTCCTCTCTTTCTCTCAGGCCTACTCATTCAGGAGTCCAGAAACCAGCTCACTGGCTTCCTCAGGGTCTTATCCTACCAGTCTTGGCCAGTCTTTAAATGCACCCATTATCTGAGAGAGATGTCACTGAGTTGTTAGGGTCATAAGAGGTGATAGCTGAAGTATTTGAGGTGTTTAGACTTGATAATAGCTTGCTTAATTAATCCACCCCACCACAAAAACATATTTGCATCTTACTCTGGAAACAATCTTGAACCAGTCTTTTTCACCACTTGGCTCTAAAAGACAGTGGTAACTACCTGAACAGCACCCTAGGTTAGATAGATGAGGCAACATGGTTGTAAGCTACCAGTGCTGGAATTCTGACCACTTCTAGAATCCCATCCACTGCCTTAGAATCCCACTCCACTGGTGGCTCCAAAGGCTAAGGGGGCCTTTATCTCAGCCACACCTGTAATTCACACTGGCCACTGGTAGGGAAACCCCCTTACACCATTGATGGAGGGATGGTGCCAGG
This sequence comes from Cynopterus sphinx, assembly GCA_030015415.1. Taxonomy (NCBI): domain Eukaryota; kingdom Metazoa; phylum Chordata; class Mammalia; order Chiroptera; family Pteropodidae; genus Cynopterus; species Cynopterus sphinx. The sequence goes on from CM057388.1 coordinate 9,410,503, forward strand.
CGGTTGCCCAAGGAGCAAAGGCAAGGATGAAAACTGGTACCTGAAAACAGGAAAATGTGCTTTCCATTAGGAAAATTCCTAAAACTTCTTAAAAGTGGAGAGTACAACACCTTTGGACATATCTCCCATGTTAAATAACCACTAATACTTTGCCATTCTTGTTTTATCAAGTACCCACACGCTTTTTTGTGTGAAGTTTTCTCTAAAGCAATGTCAACTGGCATATCCTTTTACTTTATTGTGCATCTCAAAAGAAAGGAAAGCAGGTAGGCAGGCAGGTGGGAAAATAACTTTTCTTATATAACCACAATGGACCAATGTTACCCCAATGAACTTAAAAAAATAAATAGATAAAATAAATTAACATTGGAACGATATTATTAACTAAATAATTAAATATTATTAAATTTAAAAAACACAATGATATTATCATAGTTAACACAAATTAATAATTCATAAATATCATCTATTATTCAGCCCATATTTAAATTTTGAGACAACTGGGAAAACAGAGGGGTATTTCTTAAACCATGGGGTTTTTTGACAACATCAGAGCAGACAGATTTGAGGGAATAAATTAGGGGAACAGCAATTGTGCCCTTTTAGACCCTCTCAGAACATTTGGTTGACCCAAACTAAGGTGGTGGAGTCTTGTTAAGCTGAAAAAGCAAATTATCTCCTATGTTTCTTCAATCCAATGAAAAGTAAAAATGTCTTTCCCAGTTTTTCCCTGTACTTCTGTTCACAGGGTTTTGTAAGGTACTGGAAGTTTACTCCCACACACCTCAAAGGGCTCATATCAGTCTCCCTGTGAAACAACGTGAATAAAAGACTCTTTGTACATTCTAACGGGGAACATTACAGTATCCACTTGTTTTTTATATCAAAGGCTCAGGAACATGATGAGGAGTTGTACATTTGAACATAAGCCAGAAATTGTCCATTAATTTTCTAAATGATCCAGTCACAGTCTACTGAATTCGGAAGAATTGCCAAGGATGAAACAGCTTTTCTTGCTCAACTGGAACTAAGGGAAAGTGGTTTGGGGCAGAGAGTGACAAGTCAGAGAAAGATAAAAATCACAACTTCTACCAGCTTGCCTGGAAGAGAATTTGCTTTAATTTTATCTGATAGAGCGTCTTCTTGCTTGAAAATGAGTATTTTCTAGTTATAGCTAACATTTTGGAGTTTTCATTATATCCCATGTTCTAAGGACTTGATATGTCTTAGCTCATTTCATCCTCATAGCCCTATGAAGTAGGTATAATTATTTTCACTTTTATGAACAAGGAAGCAGAAATACAGAGAAGATATAGGATAACTTGCCAAAGATTGCACAGCCAGTAATAACAGTCAGAAGATATGTGAAGGAGGAAGAAATTTTCCTCTATCCTTCTAGGTTTTTCTAGTGGGTCTAATAATTAAATCAACACGAGACAGATTAATAAAAGAAAATTAACCAAATCTAATTACATACATACATATGAGAACCCCACATACATGAGAGAGTCAGCTAAAAAGGTAAAATGATGTGTATATGACATCCTGAGCCAAGGAATGAGGTAAGGTACCTGAGGCTTGTTCTATAGATTTGTTATAAAACGTTATTTCTTGTGATAACTCTTATGAGCAAGGCCCACATTTAAGTTTTTAAAGGGAGAGGTAGAAGTTTCTCTTGAGCCTTCAAGGTCTCGATTTCCTTTAGCTCAAAAGAATCCACATGCGAAAGTGTCATATCTTGAGAAGGCCTGTTCTGAACCCCTTCAATGGCAAAGCTTATACCCAGGGCATCTGGCTATGGCCTGCCCTCATAATCGCTATATTATACTACCTTGGGATGAAAATGCTGTGATTTTTATACATATGTTCTCATCTGATAGCATTGCTTTCATTACTTAGCTCTGTCCAAACACTTCGACAGTCTTAATTAATCTATGCTTACTCTCCTGTTTTTCCAACTGAAGCTGTGAGCTACTTGAAAGCAAGGACTATGTCCCAAATGGCAGACATTTATTAAATGTATGCAAAAGAACCAAGGACTCAGGTGAGGAGAAGGAGGAACTTCCCCCAGTGTAAATATTAGGAAGGCTCAGAAAACTCAGCAATCAAGATGAATATTTTAATGCAGAGGTTTTTTTTTTTTAATCAAAATCAATATCAGTAACAATGCCATGCTGAACCATCTTGGAACCTGAGGCAAAAGGAAAAATCAACAATAGTGATCCTATTTTTAAAAATATTGATATTTTGGTCTTTTTGTTCCCCACCCCCTTAAACTTTGCTCTTGAGGTGAATGCCTCACTTGACTCACCCTAGTCCAGGTCATGAGTATAATTGAATAAATGGTTGAGTTCACATGCCACTATTGACATTTTACAAATGAGAAAACTGAGACTAAGGTGCAGAGAAATGGAAACTTTATTCAAGGCCATACAACTAATTGTTATTGATTCTTTTATAATTGGAACATCAACTTTATAACATCTGTTATCTCAAATTTAATATCTTAAAAATGGAATTTATGCTCTGGCTAAAAACAATGAATGGCACAAATAAATGAAATTTACAGATGGCACAAAAATATCAGCCAATGGTTTTAGAGGTTGCTATAACAAATGCATAATCAGCTACTTATATATAATATTGAAAAATACAACTTGATTGCCATCATTGTAAAAGGATTTATAATCATTAATTTATTCAACAAATATTTATTTAATACCTACCATGGAATTTTTTATTTTTTTTATTTTTTAGTATAACTTATACTGGGCCATAAGATGAGCTCATAATACAGGTAATCAATTAATTTGTTAGATTAACCTCTGGATAAAATGGCATTAAATGAAATGACTATGTGTTGTGTGTGTGTGCGTGTGTGTGTGTGTATCTGGTATATATACATACACTAGAGTATAATTGCTATTCTCAGTGAATAATGGAAAAGACAAATATAGTAACATGCATAAATTAACAAAACTTAAAGTTGTAAGAGAAATTGTTTCTAGGAAATTCTTTGTGTTTGCCTGATTTATCTGAAGTTGATTATCTTGGTTATTTCAAGCAGGTTGTTCATAAGGTCACAGCCATTGACCAACACTCTTAAAAGCCCATCAGAGATCATGTTCTGCTAACAATGACTCATTCATTAAACACTCATTGAGCACCTATCATGTACCAGGTTGTGTGGTAGATGCTGGGGATACAGAGATGTCGAGTCAGGGTCTACTTTCAGGTAGGATAGAGGTGAGAGGTCAACAAGCAAGAGTTCAGAGGTCTACTAGGAAGGCTCATGGAAAGCTTCTCAGAGGAGTCAAGACCATGCCAGTTTAGAATTGGGGTGTTTAAAAAGGCTCATTAGATAACTCCCCACTTGAGATCTAAATTACTTATAAAATGAGAGAAAGAAATTGGTGGTTAAGGCCAAAATATTACCTTTATCCCTGATACAGCTGCTTTTGGAAGAGAAAGATGGCTCCCTGGGGAAGCTTGTACCCAAAAAAGGAAGGCTTAGATGATGTGTGCCCATATATTTTCTATACAGTATAAATAGAGTAATGTAAATGTGTGCATGTGTATAAATGAACATTAATTCCTAGTGGTACGTAGTTAGCAGTTGAAACACCTAATCAAAAATCCACATTCCAGAGAGATTCAAGCACTATAAATATCATTATCTAAATCTATACCCAGAGGATGTGTTAATAAATGTTAGCAATAATTTTTCATTGGTGCAGTGTTTGGCATTTGAGATATGTGTGTGTGTATGCATTGTGTGTGTGTGCATATATGTATACACACACACACACACACAGCAGGCTCAAAAGATTTCACTGGCCCCACTGTCTTTGCGCAAATGAAGTGTAAGAATCTGACATGCTGAGTATCTAAAGCCTTGTTGGTCCTGTGCCCACCATGACATAGAAAACTCAGTTGGAGGTGTAACTGTTGGAATTTTGTGGTATTCATCTTGGAGTGGACTTTTTCTGTAAGGTGCTTGTTGGGATGCATAAAGACAGAGAGTAAGACTTCTATAAGTTTACAAGAACATGTGGCATGGCTGTTTTTGATCCTGGTTGCTAATACACATTTATTAGGATTTGGTCTAAGACTTGCTTTTATTATAATAGAGCAACTAGTAGCTTGGTTGTGCAGATGCATATCTATATTTAACCCCCCCCCCCTAGTTTTCTTTGCTAGAGGTTATTCAAATAAAACAAAAAGCCTGACCACTGAAGAATGGTCAGTTTGGCTTGGGCCAGTTTACCTTATCCTTCCCAAACTCACCAATCAGGCAAGTCACTCCTCCCCAATCTCAGGAGTTGAGAAAGCAGGATTGTTACACTAATAGATGTCCCTTCCCATGGAAAGGAAACTCAGTAGTAGGGAATAAGAGTTCCCCACTAACAGTGGACAAACCAATGTTCCAGGCAATAGGAATAGCATGTATGAAACCACAGAGGCCTGATTAGCACATTCAGGAAATTACAAATCATTCAATATTCTTGGAGTGTAAAGAGAAACAGGAAGAATGGTAGGGGATGAGAGCAGACATCTAACCAGAGATCTGTCACAAATCCATACAAAAAAATTTAAGAGCCATTGAGCAAAGCTAAGTAGGATGAAAACAGGATAGGATTTGCATATTAGAAAAATCACTTTATTGGCAGTGTGGAGTATAGAGTGTGAGGGGGAAGGCAGCAAGATTAGAAGCAGGGATACCAGGGGAGTAAGGAAGTGCTAAGAAGAATGATGAAATGGTCTGAACTAAAAGATGGCAAAGAACATGAATGATATTTAGAAAAGAGAATTTAAAGGATCTAGTGATTGAGTAGTGATTATAAGGGAATATCTTAGTATCTTATGACTGCTATAACAGAATACCACACACTGGGTGGCTTATAACCAACAGTAATTTAATTCTCTTTGTTTTAGAGGCTGAAAGTCTAAGATAAAGGTACCAGCAGATTTGATATCTGGTTCATAGATGTATCCTCCCATGGTAGAAAAGGCTAGGGAGTTCTCTGGAGTCTCTTTTATAAGGGTATAAATTCTATTCAGGAGAGCCCCACACTCACAACTTAATCACCTCCCAAAGGTCCTACCTCCTAATACCATCAGGAGGTTTCAATATATGAATTTTTGAAGGGACACAAACATTCAGTCCATAGCAGGGAGGAAAGCTTATAATGTTAGCCCCATTTTCAAAGTACACAAGTGGGTATAATTCATAGAGAAGTATTTGATCTACAAATATTTATTGAGCCACTAATACATAAATAGCAAATTCATAGTAGAAACTACAGGTGGCAGATTTTATTTTCAAAGATAATTGCCACAAACACAAATTTCCAAGGGGAAAAATCCTTCTCTGTGTGCAATATATATAGTGCCCAGAAAGCAGGAGTGCCTTGATATTTGTATCTTATGTTTATAGATGGTTAACTTCAGTTTAAGCATATGGTAGTTTCTCAATAAATACCTGCTAAATAAATGGCGTGGGGGGTATAAATTTAGAAGTATAATACCCCTGTGTGTTTGTTACCCATTGTTGTGTATCAAATTACCCCAAAAGTTAGCACCTTAAAACAATGAACATTTATTATCTCAGTTTCTGTGAGTGAAAAATCAGGAAACAGCTTCACTGGGTGGTTCTAGCTCGATGTCTCTCACAAGACTACAATTAGGTTGTCAGCCAGGACTATGGCTGTCTGAGATTGATAAGGCTAGAGAATCCCCTTCCAAAAACACTCCCAAGTCTGTTGGCCAGATTCCTCAGTTCCTTGTCATATTTGTCTCTCCATTGGGCTGCTCACATATGGCAGCTGGCTTGTCCTCTAGTGGATGATGATGATGATGATAATGATGATGATGATGATGATGATGATGATGATAATGTGAGTGTTTAAAAGAGAGAGGCCACACTGCTTTTTCTGATCACGTCTAAAGTTGCCACCACTGTGCCTTATTCTATTCATTTAAAGTCACTACTAAATCCAACCCCCACTCCAGGGAAGATTACACAATATCAGGGGATTGCTGGGGACCAGCCCGGGAGGTTACCTACCACACTTTGTGAGTTGTTAACTGAAAATAGCAGTCTCCAAATGCTGTAAAAGTGGTTATAAATTATCAACCTTTCTCTCATAGTTTTGCAAACATGGTAACACTATCACTTTTCTCTTCAAATGCAAAGGGAACTCCAGGAGGTAAATGGACAGTAATAACAACTATCATTGTACTGCAAAGGTTCCAAGGAGATTCGGATGAATTGCTTTGAGGAAGTTTTTGTTTGTGTTTTTAAAGCACGAGGTTGTTTCTTAACTAGAATGAAAGTTAGATTTTTATTTCGCAAGCCCACCTCTGCCAGCCCAGCAAAAACTAGATGCCAGTTTGAGCATAAAAAAAAAGAACCATTGACTCTGATAATACATTTTATTTAAACCCTTACTCTAGAATGAAGACAAGCAAAGTGTCACTAAATCAGGAATTTTTGAGTGAACGTAGTCAGTGTTTTCTGAAGAACAAAAAGTGAATTTGCTTCAAGGAAGGAAAAATAATTCTTTTCTTGGTTTTAAAACACACATACTTTATCTCTCTCTTTAATAAATTATAGAAAAACTAAATGCTTTGCTTATTAATGAATTTACTAAACAGAGATTTTGGCTGAGTTAGCCAGAGGTAAACATGGTCTCATGTGCATGTTTGGTCGTTGGTAAAACTATATGGTCATTTGATGGGTCAGATATGGGCCCTTGTCTATTTTTAGCCCATGATTTCTGCAGCCTCAGCCTGTACTTGTGCAACTTCATTCTGTGGGATGAGGCTCTTCATGCCAATTCCAGATAAAGCCTCAGAATGAGCATGGGGCACACACATGGTAAAGGGGAAAAACAATTTTTCTCTTACAGAACATTTGAATCAAACTATCCCCATAAAGAAATAAAATTTGTCCACTTAGTATCAAACACACAAAGATGACTGAAAGGAAAATTTGTCTATTATACTGTGAGTGTGAACATTTTTACACAGCCTTTCCCCCCAGTTTTGCATGGTGGCTGCCAAACCTGGCCCAGATGTTTCACATCAGTCTTCAGAGACCACGTCTTCGCCTAGGCCAGCAGAAGCTTGGTGTTTGCTCTGGCTGAATTTCTCTAAACTCTGTACCTCTAAGACCAAATGCATCTTAGTCCTTAGACTTTCATACTCCCTTGGCAAGCTCTGTATGGCTGATAACCTTAGACATAAAAATGCTTTTAAATCATTTCTGTGATAGTTAGATTAAGGCTTGTCCTTTGAAGTCGGCCTCTAGTTGGCATTTGGATATCACCTATCAAACTCAGACCAGCTTTTGTGCTCACATGTTGGGCCCTGTGGCCATCAAGCCTATTAAGTTTTGACTTCAAGGCTGGATTAGTGGATTGGAGCAAGTTTATCAATACCATCTTTGAGAAAGGGGCTTTGATCAGGTAGCATTTTCTCCTTTTCTCAACCAGTTCTCTCTTCTATCAAATGTTTAAATAACAATGTTGGCCTAAACTAGTGCTTCTCAAATACTAAAGTGCATATGAATCACGAAACAAATTACTGAAAGCAATTCAGTTAGATCAGGAGTGGGGCCTTAGATTCTGTATATCTAATGAATGTCCATATTATGCTAATGTTGCTAATTCCAGACCTGCTTTGGAGAACTAAACCAATAGTGATCAGAGGCAAAAATTGTTTTGTTTTAACAAAAAGAAACCTAGGAGAGCCAACCTAGGGTTGAGAAATAACAGCTTCTCACCTAAAGAGTCTCTCTCTCTCTCTCTCTGTCTCTCTCTCTCTCTCTCTCTCTCTCTCTCTCTCTCTCTCGCACGTGCACGCACACACACACACACACACACACACACGCCAAACTTTTAAATTCTCTTCATGCTACATGGGTTTAAATAAAGAAATATGTTTGAGCCACTTTAGATCGATAAACACATTCCTTGTTTCTAATGACAGTAGTAAGTAATGGAAATTGGATGGACATTTTTAGCAATTGTTTTTTCTCTCTAAAACATCAGCACATTAGCTGTGGTTTATTTATTTCATTTGAAGTGACCTCCAACGCTGCTCAGGAAACACTCTACAAGCTACTTTAAGATAATTAATCATTTCGAATTAATGATCGGTTTTTAAAAGCCTTTCTAATGCCAATGCATTCTCAAGGACTTTCAGTGTCATTTCATATCTCTCTCTCTCTCTCTCTCCCCCCCCCCTCTCTCTCTCTCTGTGTGTGTGTGTGTGTGTGTGTGTGTGTGTGTGTCCCTCTGTCTCATAATTGGCCTATGTTCTATAGACTCCAGAAAGCTTCTCAAACTTGTTAACTAATACTGATAACTGGAAGTAGCAAAATAGAGGAGCCCCATTTCTTTAAGGATGTTTCATTTAGCTCCAAGGAGAAAACTGACTAAAAAGACTAGGAATAGGACATTAGCTTTCAGTGGACTAGCAAAGAATTTCCTTTACTAGTCACTGGAGAGTTTCAGACAATTCCAGAGGATTTGTCACACTCAGTTTGACACATATTATTTATTTTCACAGAACACATTCTTTTAGGTTTTTCTTGTACTTAAAAAAGTACTGGGTCTGCAAAGAGGGAAAAGCAAATGATTTCCACTGAATCTCTCTCTTAGTTTGGATTTACTTGTGAGAATCTTGTAGAGCAAATATTCAGGACAAAAATAATGTAATTTCACAAGTATTATCTAAGATATTTTGATGTCTTGGTAGGTCTAGAACATTTTGTTTTGTTTTTTTTTTCATTACTCTAATTAGGGAGATCTCTAGGTGACTTTCTTTGAGTTGTAATTTTAGGGTTGACCATTTCCCTTGCTTTTCCCTTTTTTAATGAAAAAAAAAGTAATACCTATCTTTATGCTATACTACCCTAGATAGAGGAGTCTCAGGAACCACACTATATGGGTTCAAAACACTGCTTCATTACTTAAGTCACTTAACCTCAATTTCCTCATCTGAAAAATAGAGAAAATAAAAATATCTTCTTCTAGGGAGTTTGAAAGAATACTTTCCAGCACAATAAAAGTGCTCAATAAAAGTTACAGATAATTTTAGTCCGAGTCAACACAATTAACTGCAAAATGGCCAACGTGGATCATTGCAACATAACATACTACCAGATTCTGTCCATGTGATTCTAAAAACAGCTGGTCAATTGTCTGCATAATTCAATGGTTTGGTAGTGTGACAAGGCAGCCACGTGTGCCTAGAACATCAGAGGATGTAATTGTAATTGCTTCTTCCCGACCCATGAGGGCTTGAGTGAGAACGTGATAAAAATGCTTTGAAGAGTTGAATGCCCCACACTGAAGAAACACATGCATAATAGTAACTGCTGTAAACTACATTCATATACTACAACCTTGGATTTTATTTTTAATTTCTGGTTTTCTAAGACCGTATGTGGTAACGGTCAACTGATTTTCAAATGCATATTAAGTCCACTGCCCTGAATTAGGTGCCGTGAGAACTTCAAAATGATGTAAGACAAGGTTTCTCCCCTCAAAGGTTTGGCAATCTACAGAGAGATCAAGTGTCTGGAATTCACTACAAGGATGGAGAAGGGTACTCCAGTACACATTCAGAGGGCCATGGGGATTTTCCAAAGCTATTATAATAATGAAACTTCAGCTGAGGCATCCCTATTTTGAACATGGCTTTATATCCTAAGGAATTCTAGTTCACTCCTACAATGCCCAAAAGTGTGTGTGTGTGTGTGTGTGTGTGTGTGTGCGCGCGCGCGCATGCACGCATATGCACACTTGCATACTCACACAAATTTGCTGTCCTGGTCTAGTCTAAAGACACTGTTTTTCTTTTTTTATTCATTCAACAAATACTGATTTAGAGCATATTATGTGTGCTAGGAGTTGTGCCCTATTTATTCTAGTTACACTTGTACATAAGAGTCCAGAGTCCTTCAGGCTCCAACCTTTACTAAAATGAATAAATTGGGGTAAAAATCCTTTCACTCTTCAATTAAGCAAAATATCCATATAGGCCAATATTAAGGCACAAGAGACACTGGTGGAGAGATCCAAAGTTTAATTATGCATAGATGTGTACCGAAACCAGAAATTATCTTCAATAGCTTTTACAGTAATAGCAGAGTTGTTGCCTGTCTGACTTTTCCAATGTTGTTTCATTGATCATTTTATTTTTAGAGTATTAATAGCTATCAAAAGAAAATAGAATCAGGTTACAATCAGACCCTTACTTCAGCGCTTTAATACTATCACAATTTGCTAAATGTCTCAAGTAAAATCCCTGGTCAGCCAAACAGATGGGGCCATTTGATGTTCAGCTATAACACATTCAACCTTTGACATGAGATCTGTTTGTGTACGAAGAAATGTTAGCTTCAATCCTAGGGCCTCTTAAACTCTTGACTTCTCTGAAAAATGCTGGAGGATATGTTGAGACAAATCATTTAGGAAAGTTCAAAATAGAAATAAATGCTTGATAAACGTATCTGAGCTCTTAACATTTCAGCCCTCTTGGTCGAGACATTTTGCTATTTTCAAAAGGAAATCTTTTTTTCTATTGAAATCACTTTGAAGATAATATTATTTTTTCTTCTCACTCAAAAAAAAATATCTTAACTTGTCATAAAATAAAGTAAAAAACTCTGAGCCCAAGCACATAAAAGCCTTTAATGCAGGAGCTTTATCATCATCTTTCCTATTGTAGTCTTTAAATGTTATGGTGCTGAAAATATCGTTTTTACATTTATTTTAGATTGAGCAATGGTTGCTACAGCCTTAGAATAATTTGTATTTGTTAATTGGATTAAAAGTGAGGTAATGGAAGAGATTTTTTTCAAAATCCTGGGAAAATTTTTAATCTGGGAAACAGATGTTCCCACACTTTTTTGCATCTTCGTGATTACAGTAGGAAAGTTTCAGAACCTTCCAAATGGTTCAAAATCATTTTCATACAGTTGGAAGTTGAAAACATTAAGATGAAGACCTTGAATCTTAAATGTAATAAACAGGAAGAGAAAGAAGATGGGAAAGTGGAGAGTTTATCAACTTGTTCTTTGTTTTTGTTTTCTATATTTCTCTCAGTTCAAAATCATCCTGCCATTTAATTTATTTATTGAAGTAGTTAATGATTTTTATTCTCCTATGCACACAGAGAAAAATATTAAAACATACTAAGCAGAAAATGAAAGATAATTATGATTTAGGTGGTTACACTACCTTTATTGTAGATAGTTCTTGTACCTAAAACACCATAAAAAGGCATTTTATCATCTACCTATTATCAAAAAATGACCTCAATTTGACACGCAAATAAAACATTCTCTTGACCTTCACAGTAATTGTGTCTCTTAGCTTGCTTTTCTTTCATCCAATAGTGTTTCATAAGTTTTGTAAGCCATTGGTATTTGAGAAAATGGGAGGAAAATGGTTGTTTTATTTTCAAAATAGAAATTTTAATTAAAAATATGTTTTCTAATGTTCAAGTTGCGTTACAAAAAAAAAGGAACACTCGGGTTGAAAATTTTAACAAATGTTGTTTTTTAAATCCTTTGGCTGTGTTTATCAATGAGACTGGTTAATCTGGGATTATAAAAGCCATAACTGATACTCGGAATCCAAGATGTTATACAAAAGCCTTGGTGTACATATAATGCAGATTCTTGAGTCCTGCACCCAAAGATGCTGATTATTTAAGTCTGGAGGTTCACCTGGGAATCTGTACTTTCAGCAAACAGCTCTAGGTAATTCTGATGTTGGTGGTTCAGGGACCATTCCTGGAGAAGGCAGTTTTGTAGCTCTTCGTGAGATCATAACAGTGCAACCCAGACCTGCCTGCCTCCCTCCGCTTGCACAGCTGTTACTAAATATCCTTCAACAAAGGTCTTCATGGGATGGCTGTCGTGCAGTCTGACACTCATATATTCTCAATTATGTTATTTTTAGTTCAACACCTTTCACTTATTTACTAAAAACTTCCTGCAATGAATGAATATGCAAGAACATTTCTGGTAACTCTCTATAGCCACACTACATGTTTGTCAGAACACTACTCTAGTTAGATAATAGAGGTGGGGCTGCCTACTCACCCAGTTTTGAAAACCAAATGAAATGTTAGCATTCAAATAAAGGGCTCTGAGCCTATCACCATTATTTATCAGAAAAGTTATTTTGTCATTTAGAGCAAATACTCATAGATGGTGCCTTTGCAATAAAAAGATATTGAAAGGGTCTAGAGACAGGCTTGAATTTAGACAAAGATCTGGTTATTTTGACAGTTTATAGTATTATCTGTTTTGCTGAATTTCACCAGCTACTGCTTCTGTTTATCTTTCTAAATCAATTTAGATGTGTTGACATAAGCAAGATTTGAGAAGGCTTCTGGTGAATTCTAGACTACATGGCGTATCCCTCATCACAAACATCTGGAGGCAAGGAGGAGTCAGGAAGCTGCTGCACCAGAGAACGGCGGCTTTTCTCCACCTGCATGAGTGCTGGACCATTTCTACAAAGTCAGCCAGACAAGCTCTCAAAAATGAGGTACAAGGCAGACATCTATGGGAACCAACTATTTACTTCCTCCTTTCTTAACCCTCTTTTTTCCTCTGTTGGCAGCCTGCAGAAGGCAAAGAAGTGTGGTAGAGTGTATTATTTGTTCAAAATTCTCCCTTCTATTCTCTTTACTGAGTCATGGCTTCATTAGGTAGATCATGCTTCTCTGTTCCACTGACTTTGAGCTTGGCCATATGAATTGCCTGGCCAAGGGAAAGTGGGCACAAGTGATCATGAATGAATTCTGAGCCCAGATGTTAAACGGCATTAAATATTTCTGCCAGACTCTTCTGTACATCTGTCATCTACCATGAGAAGAACATGCCTTAGGAAGCTACTGATTCCGTAATGAGACACATGTGGAATCGGCCTCAATTTAATTTACAGCCTTAATCAGAGCTGTTGTAACCAGCCAAGAGACACATGAATAAAAACAATAAGTGTTGTTTTAGTAAGCCATTAGGGTTTAGGGAGAAGTTTGTTTACTATGCAGCATCATCATAACATTGGCTGACTAATACAGGAGAATAACCTCCATTTACTCAAGACTCTGCTTGTCAGACACCACTTACATTTGCTCCTTTCATCTACAAAATTTCCTTCTGAGGTCTACTGATGCTCTCATCCTTCATGAAACATCTGCCCAGAGAGGTCAAAGACACACTGCTAATAAGTAGCTGAGCCAGAAATTCAAATTCACATGTGCCCATGTCCAAATACAGTGATTATTTCATGGCTTTTTTTTTCTGCCTTCTTGCAGTTTATACCACAGGTGATAGCAACAACATAAAAATAATCTCACTCTTTTATGAAGGGCTTTACAGGTCAATGTACGTCATGTATCTTTTTTCATCAATAAGAAAAAGTCCTATTACTAATTGAAGTACTTAGTTCTGTTTAGTTTTTCTCTAGATTGAATCATGACCCACAGGATTTGAAATGGTAAGCCTTTAGTTTGGAAAGTATTGTGCTTTAGAAACCACATGAAGCCTTAAAATAGACTGGAATATTGTGAGGTTACAGGTATGAGAAAAAATGTGCCAGATAAAAACCAGCTGAACCACTGTTTGGAGATTTTCTGGCCCAAAGCATATAGACTCCATAGAAACTATTCAGGACACTCTTTCTGACCTCCCTGGAGGAGGCACTCAAAAGCCACCACCAATATTGTCACTATTGACACTCAGAAAGAATGATTTTTTCCAACTCTGGCTTCACATTAGAATCACTTGGGGATCTTAAGAAAAGGAAACATCTGAGTCTATGGCCATGTTACCCTGAATAAGCCCAATCCCATCTGATCTCAGAAGCGAAGCAGGGTCATGCCTGGTTAGTACTTGGATGGGAGGCCACCTAGGAAGACCAGATGCTGTAGGTGTAAAAATTCAAAAAATAAGGGGATTGTAAGCTGACAAGGTCCTTGCAATATGTGAGGTCAATCAAGGGTGGCCTAGCCTAAAAATAAAGAAAAGAAGGGAAAGGAAATGAGAAAAGGAAAAAGAAAAGAAACATCTGGGCCTTGCTGCCAAAAAAACTGTATCAGAATTTCTGAGTGAGAGGCTGGGCATATGTATTTTTTAAAGTTCCTCTGGTGATTCTAAAATGCAGCCAGAGTTGCAGCCCACAAAACTAGAAGATGAAACACAGAAGATATATTTGCTGACATTTAACATTAAAAATCAATTTCAGTCAATGTCCCACACCCAGAGATTGGAGTACGGTTCAGCTTTGCCTCTTTGAACTTCCTACCAGGTGACTCTCACATTATTCTTTATCATTTATTTTTCCTGCATTGAGTATTTACTGAATCCATATTTATTTATTGAAATTTTTATATATGTTAATTTCCTAAAACAGTGTTTGCCAAGGGCTAGACAGTAAAAATCTGTAGAGTTTGTAAAGAATTCACTAAAATTGAGGTCACTAACTGAAGAGAAGAGATGTCACTGGCTTCACTAGCCAAGTTAGATAGATAGATAGAGAGAGAGAGATAAAGGCAAAGACTGTCATTTATATAGATTCTATACATGATTCACACTTTCCTGTAACTATTTTGGAGCACTGACATTCTGATTTAATTTGCATATTCAAGTTCCCAATAATTAGCTTTGATTTGCATAGCCACAGATTGAAATCTAGTATGCTAATTTACTGCTACATACAGAGACCACATGTAGTACTTATCTGATTGCCTCCCTGGGTTATGTGGGAAAATTTCTATTTATTTTACAATAAGACATATGATTCCCTTAGTGCACTGGTGGCAATTAATTTCAATACATTTGAATAAAGATAATAGCTAACATTTATGGAGTATTTTCTTTGTGCCAGAGTACTGTTCTTAGTGTTCTATGTGCATTAACTCATTTAGGTGATAATTATTCCCATTTTACAGATGAAAAAACTGAGGCACAGAAAAGTACAGTGCCCAAGGTCACACACTTATTAAATGATAAAGCTGGAATTTGAACCCAGAACGTTTCATTTCAGAATCTGGATTTTTAGCCACTGAAATATACCACATCCCCCAGTAGGTAGGGGACCTGTGTAAGTACATTTTAGCAGAGGATGTAGAGTAACTGGTACTCTCATCACTGCTAGCAGGAGTACAAATTGGTACAACTACAAAAAATTGGCAGTATCTACTAAGCTAAGCGAATGCTTACCCTCTGACTTAGTAATCCTGGGTATATACTCAACAAAAATGTATATTTGTATGGATGAAAAGACATGAATTTGAATGTTTATAGCAACACTACTTTTAACAACACTAAACTGGAAACTACTCAAATGTCCATTGACAGGAAAACAAATAAATTGTTGTGTATTTATATCACTCTGCAGCGATGAGAATAACCAGTCTATAACTACACGAAGTAATAAGGATAGATCTCACAAACATAATGTCATCTGAAAGAAGTGAAGGAAAAAGAGCACATGCTGTATGATTCTATATTTATAAAATTCAAAGGTCGGCAGAAAGGATCTCTGCTATTAAGGGTTAGGCTGTTGGTTACCCTTTGGGGTAGGAGTTGTGACTGGAATGGGTATTTGGAGAAGGAGGCTTCTGGGGTACAGGGAAAGTCTTCTTTCTTGATCTGGGTACTGGCCACAAGCATGTGTTTAAGTTTTGAAAATCAGTGAGCTGCACATTTAGGTTATATGTACTTTTCTGTATGTATACTATATATCAATAAAAAGTTTGAAAGGATACTTGTGATCATATTATCTAGAGTTAGCAGATTTAGGTAAATATTTTCAAATAGGCAATGCATATTTAAGGAAAAGTCATTCCAGGCAATCAAAAAGTAAGTTTCTGATGCCTCTAGTTGTTCCCTGCTTTCTCACTTCTTATAACAACTGCCAGCTTGATGAGTTAATAATAAGAAAAAAAATCGAGTCAGTCAGGCATATGAGCCAGGTTCAGTGTGCTCATGCTCGCCCCCAGACAAGGGTTCAAAGGCTGGGGACTAATGAGAGCTTTATGAAGGTGCAGTTGGTAGGAGGCATCAGAATAAAGCGTCCCTGGCACTCTCACCTTTGTGTCTTCTGGAGCACCTGCTTACAGGGGCATGCAGAGCAAATGAAAGCAGGAGATAGGTTTCTTTCGTAGAAATCTTTAAGAACGAGGAAACTGAAGTCTGAGCAATCCCTCTTAGGAAGTGTTTGATGGAAGCCGGTTGGAGCAGTTTCCCTAAGAATTCTCACTACTCCTGCACCCCTGGGGAATCAACCAGCCCCTACACATTTGAGAGGTAAGGCCCAATCCACAATGCCCCATTTATCTCACTTCCCCTTTGAGAGAGAAAGACTTCATCAACTGTTACAAAGGCAGTACTTTGTCAGGGAAAGCACTAACTTGTTTGCTTAGGAAGCATGCCTATAAAAAAAATTTTATCACTCCAGATGCCTTCAGCCAAGTTCTTAGTTCCATAGGAAGAATTTTTGAATCTAGACCAAAATTTGCAATCAAAATAACCACAAAATTCACTTCTGTATTAAGCAAGACAATGAATTGTCCCAGCCCATGAATTCAGTCATCTTACCAGATAAATAGAAACCATGAAGTCACAATCTCTGTTTTCCTTTTCTTCCTCTGTGCATGCCACAGAGTTATAGATAATTAAATATGAGATAACTTTGGCAAACACTTAG
The DNA here is from genome assembly GCA_030015415.1 of Cynopterus sphinx. Lineage (NCBI taxonomy): Eukaryota > Metazoa > Chordata > Mammalia > Chiroptera > Pteropodidae > Cynopterus > Cynopterus sphinx. The sequence continues at coordinate 9,427,242 of CM057388.1, forward strand.
AGTTCTGCTGATTATTCTCAGGGGAAAAATCGTATTGAAAGGAATTAATTTGATTCAATTACTGAATTCATCTAATCATTGAGTGAATTTGCTTCTAGGCCTGATTTCCAGTTGCATTTTAAATCTCAAGCTATTTTCAGAATCAAATTTATTCTCCCCCCCCCCACCCGCCATTGTCTACATTACTTCTGTCCATCTCCCTCTGTCTCCATTACAGACTCAATAACTATCCACCTGAGGTCTTTCTTTTCCATAAGGACTTGGTGAGACTGAAGCTGAGAATTCCAACATGGCTTCAGTAGTGGGACTATTTCCCTATAGATGGGTATAGATATTTAAATGTTGTAAAAAGGCTTCATCTCTTTTCTGGGTGACATTGTTCATCACTTCAGCTCAGTGGTTTGGTACCCTCGGGTTGGATATGAGAACAATCACCAACTTTCAAAGCCTTTTCAATGTCCTTATGATAGCAGAGTTGTGGCTTCCACCTGCCATTATTACTGCAGACTGGATTAACTGAGGAGCTACATGGAGACATGAAGGATCCTCATGAAACAAGGTGTCTCAGCTGAGTCCCCAGTCAGTAGTCAGCGTGTCAGCAGAACCACTGGGCAGAGAATACCTGCTGTCCTATTCTTGCTTGAGTTGATTTGAGGTGCTTTTCATTTGAGGGCAAAAAGAGGAGGAAAGACCTCTGGAGAAAGGGGTAAGGGTAGACAAATCCTTGGCCTGGTGTCTATCCCATGCCTGATCTAATATGGGTTCTGAGATCCTAGAAAGAGGGGTCAGGGCCTATGGCTGATAGGGCTCCATTTGTCAGAGATTCTCTGACATGCTGGGCCCAAGAAGGGGTCATGACCTGTTGGCCCTACTCTGCCACAGACCACCACATAGCATTGGCACCCTGAGACCTTGGAGTGACCACTAACAGAGAATGTCAGTTCACAGAAGAGAAACTGATGTCTATCTGGTAACCATCAGGAACTAGGTACTTGAAAACAAGGACAGCTGAGAAGAATGTGGGCAAGTGCTTCCTTGAATATATGTAAGACACTTGTTTTACAAAGTCCCAGGGTCATCAGAAAGTTTGGGGTAAGGGATAGTGATGGACTAGGAGTCCATAATTTGGGCATAAATGTTGATAACATCATTTGAACCCCAAACTGCTAAGACCTAGGACTATTCAAATTATTCTAGAAAAGGTGTGCCCCCAATCTCCTTGCAAAAGATTATACAGATTGTTTTGTCAGACTACTTCCATAATATTAAAGTACTCTATAAAAAGAATATTCAATTGTCAAAATACTAGATTAAATAACATCAAGCAGATTTCTTTACTGAAAAACTTCTCATTTCCTTTAATGTGCTAATGCGATAGTAATTCCCTGTATTAGTCAGGATAGGTTAGGTTAAGCTGTAATAAAAATTGACTCCTATTATAGCCTTAGAATTTAAGACTTGCCTGGGGCTCTGTTTTCCAGGATACCCAGAATGACAGAGTGAGAAAATATCAGGCAATTCCAGTCTCATAGACAGAGAAGTGGAGTTGCTATTTTAAGCATCCTTGTTATTCCTTCTTCCACAAAGTATACTCAGCCTTGGCACATGCTTTTTCTCTATGTGGAATATTCTTCCTTCAGACATATGCACGGCTTACTCCTTCACCTCCTTCAGGTCATTGCCCAGATATTACCTATTCACTGAGGGTTTCTATTTAAAATTGAACACACATCCCACTATATTCCTTTATCTCCATTAATTTGTCTCCACATCTCCATATTATATCATCATTTATCACTCTCCAAGATTGATATATTTGCTTACTTGGTAAGCTCCATGAGAACAGAAATATTCAATAAGCATTTGTGGGTCAGATGGATAAATGGGTGGATGGATGATGGATTAAAGGATGGACAAACTGATGAACATTCAGATGGATAGATGGTGCAGTAGGTAATAAGGAACTGTTCCTCTTTATGGCTCAGGATCTCTCTGTAAACATGGTGTAAAGAGCACTGGACCAAGAGTTAGACTTTCCATATCTGGATATAAACACCCAGAGTGACCTTGGGCAAGAGAATTATTTACATTTGAACTGGACTTCAGAGTTTACAGTGTGCCTTGACTATATGTTCTCCTTAGATCTTGAAAATAACGGGAATGAGTAAGTCTCAGCTTTGTTTTACAGATGAAGAATCTGAGGTTCAGAAAGTTAAGTGTCTGTTCCTGAGTCACACATGATAACAGAGAAACAACCTCTCCTTGTTCTAAATTAGGAGAGGATTTATAAGTGAAGAAGGACACGCTATACCAGGAGAGTGCTTTAGGGAAACAATTTTCATGATAATTTTCCAAAATAGTATCCAGCATTTCATTATTACATTAATATTAATTAAATGAATTCTGGAAAATATGTATAATATTGCTAAGCTCAAATGATTTTTACAAGGCAAGAAATGAATATAATCTGTCTTAATGGTATTGTACCGTATGCAATGTGATGTTATATTTCGCAAATATTATAGGCTCTCTTTTTGTCAAGTTCATTGTCTTTGAAAGCTAGGACAATCGACTGTCAAGTGCAGAGAGAAGAGTCAGCCAGTTGGTAAACAACAATGGGTTTATTTTATTCAATAATTTACTTATCACAGAATTCGATCAATGCTTTTAAAATGCCTTTGATGATGACAAAGAGGATGGTGGTATTTAAGAATTTGCTAGAGGCTCTGTGATTAGACTACATAGGGTGTGGGAGAGATTTGTGGTTAGATACTTGAGTAAACAGAAGTAAAAGCATCAGCTCCCCTGGGTCCTAGTGCCACCCCTGCCTCAGAATGCTGGACTGGGAAATCAGTATATGTGCTTTGAGTGTTAATTAGGGTCTATAAAATTCTGTACAAAGAGTACTCAAAACATTTAAGAGTTTGTCAGAGGATGATTTCTTCCCTTCATTTTTGCCAGGGTAACTTTGGAGCCCAAAGTATGAATTTGGGGTGTGTAGACATTTAAAAGTTTGCTGTGAAAGATACAGTTCCCACCTACTATGAATTTACTTTTCATTAGATAGGCAGGAGAAACACTTATGTAGAAACTCAGAAGTAGTTGAAGCTTATAAATAAATATAAAGAAAATGGAATTATGCTGAGACTATATTTTCAACTTTGGATTTCAGTTCTGGCTGCTATCTGAGGAGCCAGGGCTTTAAGAGAATCTGGTTAGTGTCACCCTTGGAGGGCTTCCTTTGGAAACATTTTTGGAGACAATAGCATGGTTGGCTGCATGAGTGTCTTATTAGTGCTATCACAAAGCCCTGTGCTCAGAAGGGCTGTGGATTAATGCTCTATTGTTGTCACATTGAAATTTTTAATAATTTATCTTTGAATTTGTGTTTTGTAAGTGAAGCCCTGTGGGACAACAGAATAGGGGGGAGGGAACTTGGATGCTGGCACACCTTGAGTCTACCTCCTGCCACTTTCCCACCTCTCCTGAAGGATACTTGACCACCTACTCTATTCTACCCACTGGAGCCCCAGTCATGCCTGGCCTCCCTCTGCCCTCTGACCACTACTACCCTCAAACCAAGCAGTGTCCAGATAGCCTTGTGGGGGTGAGGGGTGGGTAGAATAGTGTGGGTAGATTGAGGTAGATGGCTGGATGGGGAGGAAGGAGGCCTATGTCCTACCTGGCACAGATGCCAGGAATGTCGGAGTGGAGGTCAGCTTGGACATGTGCCCAATACAGAGTTTCAGGTGGGGACCCCTTCCCACTCTGGACTGGCAGCACCATTGTGGGATCAGTAGACAGATTAGTAGGTGTGAGCCTTTAGCCCTAGTCCAGGTGTAGAAGTTGCAATTCCTTGAGAGTTGGCCATCTGTCATGGGTTGTGACAGTGGGCTGTGGGAAGGGAGAATTGACTTCCCGGCTAAGGCAGAACTGGATTGCGACCAATGGCTGGTGGGAGGGGAAACCTGGTAGCCAGTGACCACATGTACCCCACCACAGAATGTGATCCCTAGGAGCTTGTAAGTGTTTAGCATAACATTAAATGGGAACTACAAAGAAGAGAGAGAGAGAGAGAGAGAGAAGCATTTTATATTCCGTACCTTAAAAAGCACTCTTTTCTGCTTTTTGAACAAGGATCCCATGTTTTTATTTTTCACTAGGCCTAACAAATTATGCAGCCATCCCTAGACTTCAGAATATATTTCCAATAGTTGCAATGAAAGGAAAGGGAGCCATATCCACCATCTTAACACAGGCTGGCCCAGAGAGTAAGACAGTGCCCACTCGCCTGTATAGCCATTAAGTATATAGTGACACCTCTCAGCCTACCTTCTTATATATTTTACTCCTGAGTCCTATTGGCTGTGGGCCCACATTGCTGCCTGCTGCAAGGCCTGGAAGCAAGGATTTGGAGTTATACTTTCTGCTGGTCCTGACCCTAAAACTTGAAGTTCTGAATCTCATCATTTTCAATTTAAGCCATTCTGGGCTCTCCAGCTCCCTCTTGCCTTTCTGCCTTCAGCAGGCATGTGCTTTGCCTGCCTGCCAAACCAGCTGGAACACACCAGCTAACATTCAGGCACAAGCAAAACATTCTCATTCTAAATGGTTGTGCCCCACAGATAGGTGACAGCAGGGCAGAAATGTTCATGAGACCCCACCCCCCAAATAGCCATGTTGGAGTAGCATTTGGTGGAGGGACAAGGCAAGGAGAAAAGGGCAACACATTTGTAAAGTAATATATACTTATTACCTTTTTTCCCTTCAAGTGTTAAAATAGAAGCCTAGTAATTAATCTTATAATTAACCAAAGCACACACTTCACTGGACAAGCCTGAGTGGAACCTGATGATATCAGGCAATGGGAGGAAAAAAAACTTCCTTCTTTGGGAAACTTAGAAGCATTTCTCATTCCAAATTAACAAACAAAACAAAAGAAAATACTCCAAATGCACTTTAGTTTCAGGATTCATGAGTAGTTCAGGAAAGCTGTTGGGTTATCTCAGCTGTGCTGAACATTTTCTTCGGTTACTCCCATCAGCGGCTGAGCTCATCAGTTTTGGAAGGCATCCTAGAATGTCTCATTAGGCCGTTTGAAATTATTGATGTCAGAATATAGCACTCTTACCCTTACTTGTTCATTGCTAATTAATGGGTTAAAAGTCCACTATAACAGTGTTAGAACCTATAGCCCAGGAAGAAGGTGGTCCTGTACTATTTCCTACTTGCATCTGACAGCTTCCAATGCCAATGCCTGGTCATCAGTGTGCATTATGAGGGAGACAACAAAACCCACTAATAATACTTCTGGAGTAGTTGCTCAGTTTAGAGGCATCCATTAATGGACTCTTGTTTTTAGTGAAATGGAAGTTTGTTATTTAGAAATTTTGTTTTTAATTATTAATTTATGTAGAAATAAGAAATGCTTGGGTTTTTAAGGCAGATCAGCTTGGATCCACAAAGTCATTCTGCCTATTTTAAGATGAGGAAAGGCCATCTATTTGTCTGGAAGAGAATTGACTAGCTCTTGAGCACCTTGTAAAGTAACAAATGATGGACCATTTTAAATGAGTGAGTTTAGTTAAGTCTAGAGCCTATTCTATATTTTAACTCTCTATTTATGGATTTTGCCCATAATGTGAAATGAACATAAACCCTAGTTCTGGTGGCATCTGGCTGTTCATAGACCTTGCTGAGTACCTTTAATTCTAACAGTAATAGCTTCCACTTATTCAGTGCTTACTATGACCCAGGAATCACATTAAATGCTTTCAATAGGCTGTTTTATCTTCACAATCACCTTATGTACTAAATATCTTTATCCCCATTTTACCAATCAGGAAACTACCATCTAATGGGGTTAAGTAATCTATTCAGGGTCTCACAGCCATTAAGGAACAGAGACATGGCTTTACCATGTTTGCAGACTCCTAAATCCAGGTGTCGGGGTTTGAAGATAAAGGGAAAAAGCTATATAAAATTACTATGTTCTAAACTCTCGAGTGGTAAAACAGATGATCCTCATAGGACTAATTCTTCTGCTATATTTCCAAAGCTGGCAGTACCCATCTTGTTCAGAAGGAGGGGCACACACAGACACACACAGAGGTATTTTTATGCATATTCACATGCACACAACAGCCCTTGACCATTCACACCAGGGCAGTCAGGAGATACCCCTTTTTCAGTATCCATCAAGCTCAGAGCCAATTTAACAGGTAAGCCAGCTGGATAAGTACTCTGAGCACTAATCTTTAAGGAAAATAATATTCCCAATGGAAATCAGAAATATGGTATTATTTAACTCAAATCACCACATATGATTATTGCTATAACCATAAAAATATAAATTGGCCCCACTCCAGCTAAGCAGACAGTGGAAATGAAAAGTTATCTTGATGCCAGTTCTGGTTCCCCACTAAATAATGGTTGCATTAATATTGAAAGGATATCATCCAAAGTACACCAAATTCTTAGCCTGGAGCTCCAACCTGTTTTTTCTGTGGATGACAAACTCTGCTTCTGTCACAAAAGTGCTGGAGTCTCAAACATTATGCCTAGTCTTCCATCTCAACTACACTGTCCTCATGTTCTCTATTGTGTAGTCCAGTGCATGAAGTCCAGTGCTTGTCTCTGCACTTGGACTTTCCCTCTGATCCATTATGGAATCTGGAGCACAGATCTTGATTGCCCTGCTGGCCTTCAAGCATCTCCCAGGTTTGACTTTACATACTAGATTTTCATTTTGGCCTAGGGTAAACTACTTTCCTTATTATGATGGCCAGCCAGGCATGCTACTGAGTCCATCCAGCCTGGGCCTGGCCTGGCCTAGTGTTTGGCCTGGGCTTCTCACAGCATGCTGGCTTGATCCCAAGAGGGAGGTGTCTATAGAGCAGGCGTTCAAAGAGAATTAGGCAGAGCTGAAAGGCTTCTTCTAACAAGCCCTTGGAAGCCACATAACATCACTTCTGCCACATTTGAGTCCAGCCCAGATTCAAGATGGTAGAATGGGAAAATTAGACCCTGCAAATTTATAGAAGGAGTGTCAAATAATTTGAGGCCACTTTTTCAACCTCCCCAACAAGGTTAGCACTGGACACATGAATGAAGGAATGAATGTTGCCTATCTAAGCATACCTGAAAGACATGCTCTCTAAAATCCCCAGTTCTAAAACATTTACATTTATTCTGAAATATTCTTAGGTCCAAAAATAAGAGTAATTTTATCAGGAGGAAGGGTCTGCTTTGACTAACTTCTTGGCATAAGGTAAAAGTAAGGAAAGAAGAATGGAATGAGAGGTGGTGCTGTCATCTGCCCACACAGCAATTATCCACCTCTTTAAATATCTCCCCCTTTATCTATTTCTATGCCTGTAATTCCTTCAATAAAGGCTTTTCCTCCTGTTGGGTCTTGAAGAATTTCTGCCTATAGAAATCACCCATCATGATACAGACATCATTTAGAGAAGAATAACATCTTAGTTTTGTTTTGTTTTGTTTTGTTTTGTTTTTTTACATCTCACTCCTTGGAGGTTAGAGTAGGAGTGAAGAAGTGGAAACGTTGGGTGGAGGAAAATAATGAAGGTATTAGAGCTTGCTTGTCCAACTGTGATGACTGAGAACAAGGACCACCATGCTCTGGAAGTGGAATAGAGAGAAGGCTAGAAGTAGAAAAAAATGAATGGTGAGATAAAAAGATTCTAAAGGTTAACTTAACATTTCAAAATGCCCCAAACTGGCTCAGTATGGTGAGTTGACAGGTTGTCAATCAAGTTTATCCTGACCCACCAGAGAATTCCTAACAAAGGGATGAAGGAAGGAAACATGGAACACCTCCTATGTGGTAAGCATACATTCACATATTAATCATTACAATGCCTTTACAATAATAGTATTACTATAGCTATCTTACAAATGAAGAGAATCCCTGAATAGCAATGTAGGAGGCCATTCAAGCAGAACACTGATATTAGACTGTGATGAGAGTGAGAAATAAATCCACTGAGTATTCAAGGTTTATTTGTAACAAAACCATTGCTGCCTCTAACTAATAAAGCCTTGATTAATTCTGCCTCTCCACCAGTCATTTAAATAACATATCCCCATTGCTAACAATTCTCTGTGGGTGGGGCAGACATGGAGAGGAGGAGAGGTACAGAAGAATATCTTAGGAAAGATATATGTATAGTTTTAAAGTTCCCCACAGTCCAATCTGCTCTTATACTCCACCCTTATCTCAAGGTAACATATTTCCTACCCACCCCAGGGGTTACAAATCATTTCATTTAAGGTTTTAGAGTAGGAATACCACATGATCAGAAGTGTGCAGTTAGAGGCAGTCTGGCAGTGATATATTGGATGTATTACCTGACATAGGAACAGAGTGATGGAGTAAGGCGACAAGGATTATATGGGAATGATTCCAGTGAACGAGTTGCAGGCAACTATGAAATACCAGAAGTGGGAAGGATATAAAGAGGATGGGTGCGGTAAAGATCAGGCAGATGGAAACATACACAGAAGGGCACAGGTAGACTTACTGGACAGAGAGGCCTAAGGGGAGAGAGGAACTTTTGAACTTTGGGGACTGGGGAAATGTCAGTGTAGTAAACAGATTGCAACAAGAGTAAGTCTTACTCAATATATTGGTTATATCATATACATGAATAATTTTGAACAAAGATTCTACAAATCATTTGGCTAAAAAGAAGGCAGCAGTCTCTACAATAGCTGAAGGAATCTGTTTAATACTTTCTAGTAAAGAGCTAAGAAAACTTCTCTCTTCCCTCTAGAGGGTCCCAATGGACAGGACCCAAGACAAAAAGCCGCAATATCCTCATCCGATTAGATCCTGAGAGACACTCCTATACCCCTTGACTTCACAAAGTATAGATTTCAAGTGAATCCGAAGCAGCAGCATCCTTCTTACGCAGCCCCCAGAGCAGTGGACATGACTTTCTCTGGCATTCTAGATGCCCTGGCCTCCAGCTCTACACTCTTGCTCTCTTGGGTGTGAGTTGGACACCATTTCTCTGGGTTTCTGCAGGTGACACTTTCCAAAGCTACCAAGCAGCCCCTCAGAAGTCTCCCCAACATGTTAACAGTGAAAACAGTTGTGGCCCTTTCACCCTTAAAGCACAGTGAGAGTTCTCTCCAAAGAAACCTCTTCACAAATTCCCTCCCCCTCCACACCATGACATCTTTTGATGTCCTTGTTCTAGTTCAGAGTCCCAGAGTCATAGAAACAGAACTTGAACACTTACCCTATAGTTTCTGCCTGTGGGGTTCTGTCTCCTGCTCACTTTTGTATCTGATATCTGTGGTACTAATACCTCAGCTGAAACTGAGGTGGGAAAAGTTCCATCCTACCCAACTGCTGTGTAGGTTACACTTGTATTAAAGCTAGACAAGAAGCAATTTTTTAAAATCCTAATTTCTTCTTTTGAAAAACAAAAATTAAAAAAGCCTACATTTTACCAGGTCCAGTGTTATTTAAGACTCTTGCTCTTTCAACCTATTCCTATCGATATGCTGACAGGCAGTATAATTTTCCTCTGATCCTCAGCATTCTTTTAGCCAGAGATAATTTTTTATCATGTACCTGATACAGTCATTTCTAAGCCATCCCTGAGATTTGTAGGGCGAAGTACAGTGACTTACATATTTGCATTTCTTATTCCAACCAGATTAACCTAAGTGGAGGCAAAATCCATAGAGAAACAAATTCTGAAGAACAAAAGCAATTTTAAGTGGCCTGTCTGAATCAGCTCCAGTCCTGACACTACTTTGTGTAGACTCTTTTGCTCATAGAATGTTTAATATAAATGGTACCGTGTTCATAAAAGTCATGCTTAAACAGACATTTTAATTATAGAGGGAAAAATGTTTATCTCTGGGTATTTCTTTCTTAGTGGTTTTTACACATTCCACTTTTAAAAGAGAACATTTATTATTTACGTCTGTATAGGTTTACATACAACATATAGGCACATTTAAAGATTGAGAGAATGGGATAGAAAATTGAAATGGTCTTTTTGGTGCTATCCAACAGAAATATGATGCTAAACACACAATGTAATTTGAAGTTTTCTAGTAGAAACAAAAGATAAACTTAATTTCAACAATATATTTTATTTAATCCAATATATCCAAAATATTATCATTTTAACATGCAATCAATGTAAAAATTATTAATGAAATATTTTATATATTTTTTATATTAAGTCTTTGAAATCGGGTGTGTTTATTACACTTAATGGCATATCTCAATTCAGACTAGACTCATTTCAAGTGCTTAAGAGCCTATGTTTATAGTAGCTACTGAATGGGATAGCACAGTATAATCCCCATGATGATCTCCTTATAATAGATGAGTATTAAAAATTATATTAGGCTTTGTTGATTGAGCAGAGATTTGTTTGTATGTTCTTGATCAAAAGTCTGGGAAAATGCAAAATTTTGCAAAAAAAAGAAAACTCAGTTATTTAGTTAAAGTATTCTTGTATTTGTCACCCTACAAAAGTTATATTCGTGAACTGAACTTTCTATGCCCTTGAATGATTTGTTAAATCCCAAAGCAGTGTCTAGATAAACAATAAATTGCATCTCAAAAGCATGAGTAAACCTGAAAGGAGAATAGAATAGTTCACATCATCATTTGAAGTATGGCAACCACTGCTCCAATATTTATTGGTACTTATCTCTTGAGGTAACACCTTCAAATCAATAGTTCTTTTCTATTTTTAATGTACTACCATTAATCCATTCTTATGTCCATTTTTATTGCTCAACAAAGATTTGTGCAGAGGCCTGAGTGTTTTTCTAGGTTTTTTCCCCCTCAGTAGAAGCAGATTGTATTTCATTTGGAGTGTGTTAAGTCTCATTGGGATTTAAAGACTGGCAGTACACCTCCATTTTAGACAGAAGGGAAATAATTCTTAGGTCTGCTGCATGGAAACTAAAACTTAGGTCTTATGTATCTTTTAAAATATATGGTAGTGAAATGATACAACATTAAGTTTACTACTTAGCCACTTTTAAATGTGCAGTTCAGTAGTGTTAAGTATAGAGTCACGTTGTTGTTCAGCCTTATGCATATCTGTGTACTTTTTCGGTGCATCTTATTTAGAGAAACAAGTAGCCTCTTGCCCTGTGTAAACAGGTCAATTTGTCGTTTCAGGCCTCAAAGATGGTTTGATGGGGAATTTAGAATTAGGTTATGGGCCTGTAGGGAACCAGATAGGTATTAACTCCATCCAACCCGCTGTGCAATGAAGGCAAACAAGCCATCTTCTCTCATCATTATGAGGTTCCAAGATGGGTGTTAACTTTTCTATATACTGCTTGAGTTTCAGAACACTCTGTGCAGTGATCAGGACTGTCACCTATGTTCCTAATGTTTCTCCTGTGATACTCTCAGTCAGCTTATACCCTTTGCTTTTGGCCATCAGTAGATGCATTGAGACTCATCTCATGTTGACTAAGCCAGAACAAACACACCTAGCTTCAAAATCTCAGATCTTTCAGTTAAATCACAAGTTAATAACATCAGTTCAGAACAACCCATTAAACAGCACTGATATTCAGAAATTTACATTTAATAAGCTCTTACACTAAACAGTATTGGATTGTGACTCTCCTAAAAAGTAATTTTCACTGCCAGAAAACTTACTGGCCAACAGAGTAATAGTCGTTCCTTTTTTTTTTTTTTTTTTTTGTATTCATGTTAACAGGATAACTTGCATTGAATGTGATTTTTTAAATTAATTAATTTATTTTAATTAGTTTTAAGTATACAGTACATTGACTAGACATCTATATAGTTCATTAAATTATCCCCCCCCCAATTGCTTTCTTCCTCCCCTGGCCCTCCACCTGTTTTTGACATGCCAGTGATCAAATGATAGATATGAAACTGTATGAATTTTAGATTGCAACTAGTGACCTCAATTTAGAAATCTCACTAAGTCATTTCTTAGTTTTCTAGAGATATTTTGCTATCAACTTTTTATTTTGAACTATTTAAAATCTAACAGAAAAGTTGCTAAAATAGTACGATGAATCTCTGACGGCCTGTACGTAGATTCACCAATTGTTAATGTTTTGCCACATCTGCTTTCTTTCTCTCACTAGAGACATTTTCTTTAACGAGGTGAATTTTACATAACATAAAATTAACCATTTTATGTTATGAACAATTCAGTGTCATTTAACATATTCAACAACGTTGTTTAAATACCACCTCTATCTAATTCCAAAACATTCTCATTACCTCAAAATAAAACCCCTTTCCCAGTAAGCAGTTACCCCCATTCACTTTCCCCCCAGCACCTGACAGCCACCAATCTGCTTTCTGTCTGGTTTGCCTTTTTTGGATATTTCATATAAGTAGAATCATACAATACATGACCTTTTCGTATCTGGCTTCTTTGCATAATGTGCTTGAAGTTCATCCACAATTCAGCATGTGTCTGTACTTTCACCACAGATGCTTTTCACTGAGATTTTAAATTGAGTATGGGAGAGCATACTCATTCCATCATCTGTGTTCTCCTGCTCCCACTTCACCCCACAAATAGGTTGAATAGGATCTCATAATTTCTTAAATCCTGTAGTTCATTTTAAATTAAGCAGCTCTTTGGGGAAAAGGGTGAGTATTCAAGTACATGTAGGTTCATATTCCATAAGCTTATTGAATAGTTTAAAATGGGCATAAAGAAGAAAATACCCAAAGATAACCATACTAAATAGCTATATCACTCTGAATATATCACTTAACCTCTCTTGCCCTCAGTTTCTTCATCTACAGAACAACCAGACTGAATCCATGCCCTAAGAGCCATTGTAATGAAAATTGCATGATTCTATTCCCCAGATAATCCAGCTTACAATTTTCCTAAATCCATTATTTCAGAGAGCTACTCTTCCTCTGTGGTGTATTAGAGCAAAATTGATATTGATGAACCACTGTTTGTTTGACCCTGGAGGTTACAAACTATAGCTTGGATGAGTTTACAATTCAGTTAGAACTAAGAGATAGATGAGCATGTGACAACAGGGATATTCATAACCAGAGGACAAATCTTGTTAAGAGAGATTAAATATTCAATGTTGAACCACACACACTCTCAATAGAGAAACTGTTAAAACTCCAAGAAATATCAGCCTGCCCTCACTTTTCACGTGTCACTGCCTTCTTTGATTTGACCAGTCGTCTGTGGATCAAATGGCTACAGAATGCTCTGGAAAGCAAGCGGCACTTTAAGATTAAAGTTTACCTAACTGGTACACTAGACAGAACATTCTCTCTTAAATTTATTTTTAATGCTGCATTTATTTTTGTTTGTTCCAATATTTTATTCTAAAACTCTCTGATCACACAGCAAAATTGAAAGAACTTGAAAGAATTTTAGTGAATCCTTTGTATACCTTCCTCGTAGGGTCTACCATCAACATTTCACTTGTTATATCACAGATTTATCTATTATCCTGTCTATTAATTGATCCATTTTATTTTCTGAAGGGTTTCAAAGTAGATTACAGATATCAGCATGCAAGTCATTAATTAGAATTCAGTATTTGTTTACTGAGTTTTCCTTTTGGTGTAAAATATATATACAATGAAATATGCAATTCTTAAAGTGTATATTCATTGAGTTTTGACAAATGCATATACTAATCCCAAATCCTATCAAGATAGCTAACATGACATTTACTTTTTTATTTAATTTTTATATAAATATGTTGCTTTTAAAAGTATAATAGTATAACAAGTCAAACTGAAAGACCACAGTCAGCCACCTGCCCCTTTCTTCCAATTCCATTTTCTGCTTCCCAAAGGCAACTGCTTTCAAATCTTCAATATGTTTCTTCTGATAATTCTTCATATATCTCTGTATAGAATGTTATTATTTTGATTGTTTAAGTTTTTGATTTTAGAATTATCTTTTGATTTCAATCCTGTCTGATCTCAGAAGGTAAGTAGGGTTGGGACTGGTTAGTACTTGGATGGGAGACCACCTAGGAAGACCAAGTGCTGTAGGAATAAAAAAATAAAAAAATAAGAGATTGTAAGTTGACAAGGTCCTTGCAATCTGTGAGGTCATCCAAGGGTTGCCTTGCCTAAAAAAAATAAAAAGAAGAATTATCTTTTGATTAGCTATTTTTTGAAGAGTAGGATTTAGTATCTCAAACAATCCTTAAATATATACTTTTTCTGCCCCCTGCCCAAAAATATAACACAAATTTTGGTTAAATCAATATTCAGTGTTTATATTATTTTTACTATGTAGATATTATTGATAGTAGACAGCAGACACTGATTACATTTTATATCCTAATTTTGTTTTTTCCAAAAGTTACTAATCATCTGTTTTTTATTTACTTTTTAAATATATCTTTCATCAATTCATCTCTAAACTCTCTAGGAAAGCTTCTAAATTCCTTTAAAAGTGGTTTAACATATTAGATAATGTCTTCGTTCCATTTTCCTTGGAGGCATCCTTGCAGCCTGTATTATTTGCTCCCTAGACCTGCAGCAGGGCTGTTCCAGGGCCCTCCTTCACCTCTTCCAGCCTGTGTTGGATCCTTAATTTCTGGACCCCACATCTTCCCTCCTTTTGATGGAACACATACTGCCATATTTTCCTGAGCTTATAAACTTTGAGAGGCAAACCTTTTGAGATCTTGCCTAATTTTTATTCTACTATCAAATCCAGTTAGTCATTTGTATGGCTCTAGCATTCTAGATTGAACAACACTTTCTCTCCGAAATTTGAAGGTAATGTTCCAATGTCTGCCAGCTTTTAGTATCGCTATCTGAGACAGACAATATCATAATATTTTATATACACTTTTGGAATGTTCTCTGTATCCTGGTGTTCTGAAAATTTATGTTTATATGTCTTGGCATGTTCATGCAATCTAGAAACTCATATCTTTTATTTCTTGAGGGATATTCTTATATGATACTCTGAGAGAGTATTTTCCTGTTTTCTCTTTCTGTAACTCTTATTAGTTGAATGTTTGATTTCTGATCTGAGCCTCCAATTTTGTATTTTTCTTATATAAAATGTTTTAGTAAACATTGAATAGATTAAAATTATCTTTATAAAATGTATATAAGGAATAACAATGAAAACACACAGTACCACCATCAATTTTAACAAGAACATCACTAATGCATTTGAAGCCTCCACATGACCTTCCTAGATCCAGTGGCCTTTCTTCTCACTTCACAAATAACTGCTACTCTGAATTTTGCACTTATAATGCCCTTTTCTTTGTAGTTTTATCACATACTTCTGTGTCTCTAAAGAATCTATTGTTTTGTTGTTAATATTTTTTCAATCTTATTTGAATGGAATCATAGCATATGATTTCTGAGATTTGCTTTTTTTCATTTGCATTGAGTACCATGCTATTCTATGAAGCAGTGGTTTGTTCATTTTCACTGTATTTATGCATAATTTATTTGTGTATTCTTGTATTGATGGGTGTTTGGGTTTTTTTTTCAGGTTTTTTTTTACTATAAAAATATTGTTCCTATAAATATTCATTAACAAATGTCAGAGTTCTAACATATACACCTAGGAATGGGATTGTTAGACCATAGGGTAAGTACATCTCTAGCTTTACTAGATGATATCAAACTGTTTCTCAAAGTGGTTATACCAACTTACACTTTCACTGCTAATATAGAAGAGTTTCAATTGCTTCACATCCTTGCCAAGAGTTAATATTTTCTCCATTTTAATTATTGTTAATTGGGGATGTCTGAGTGATATTATATTGTGGTTTTAATTTGCATTGCTCTGATTATTAATAAATCAAGCAATCTTTTTATTTTTATTGATATAAATACAAATATATTTCTTCTTCTATGACATGCTTATTCAAGCCTTTTTTTCACTTTTTAAAATTATTGCTTGTCTTTTATCTATATACAGGAGTCCTTCGTATATTCTGAATATTAGTCTTTTTTTTGTTGTTATTAGTGTTGCAAATATCTTCTCTCAGTTTGTGGCTTTTCTTGTTACATTTTTGAAGGTATCTTTTATTGAACAGAAGATCTTAATATTAATGTAGTTTTGTTCTTATTAAAGAAAGTCATTTCTATCTTGAGGTCATACAGATATTTAGATATCTTACATATTATCTCCTAAAAGTTTTTGGGATATTGCCTTTTGCATTTAACTCTTTAGTCCATCTAGAATTTAGGTTAACGTTTTCCCATGTGGAAAATCATTTGGACCTGGTTTGTTTTCTTTGTGGAAAAGCTTGAATGATGATTCAACTCATTTAATGATTATAAGGCTACTCAGGTCTTCTATTTCTTCTTGAATAAAATTTGGTAAATTACATATTTCTAGAATTTTGTTCTTTTCATCTACATTTAAAAACTTATCTTAAAGTAATTCATAATATCCTTTTGTTACTCTTTAAAACTTCATAACATCCATGGTCATGTTCCCTAACTTGGTTCATTCTTGCGATTTTTTACTTCCTTTATGATTAATCTTGTTATATGTTTCTCTAATTTTTTCAAAGAATGAAATTTTAACTTTGTTAAAACTCCCTATTTTATATTTTTCATTTAGTTATTTTTGCTATTGCATTTTTTATTTTTTATTTTTACATTCTTTGGGTATATTCTGTTCCTTTCTGATTACCTAAGTTAAATGTTCAACTTTTTATTTTACCAGTGAGTTCTGCTAAATAATGAAGAAACTAATAATTCTAATCACACACAAACTCTTCCAGATTATAGAAAGAGGGAATATTTACCAACCCATTTTTTGAGGCTAGCATAACCTTAATACTAAAACTTGACCAAGAGACCATGACAAAGGAAAATTATAGGTCTAGTCCTCTTACAAATATGGAGGTACAAAAATTCTTTTAAAAATCAAGCAACATATAAAAATGACAAAAATTACTAAGATGAGTTTTCCTCAATAATACAAGTTTTAATTGATTAGAAAACAATCAAATACAAGTCACCATAATACCTAAATAAATAAGACAAAAAGGCAGATGATAATCTCTAGAGATGCAGAAAAGCATTTCTTAAGGACATTAATCATAAAAATTCTTAGCAAATTAAAGATAGCAAGAAATGTCCTTTACATGATATAGCATATGTATAAAGTGTAAACAGCAAATATCATAATTAATAGCAAAACATTGAAAAATGTTACTCCTTAAGACCAGGAACAACCAAAAATGGCTGCTATCACTACTCCTGTTCAGCACAATACTACATAACCTAACCAGTGCAGTAAGGAAAGAGAAACAAAAGGTATGAAGATCAAAAAGAATGAAACCGAAATTTGTTGTTCACAGATAATATTATAGTCTACATAGAAAGCTAAAAAAATTAATAATGGAATTTAGCAGGTTTGCCATATAAAAAAAATCAACCTACAAAAAGCAATTGCATTTATATGCAACAGCAATCATCAGAAAATATAAAAGAAAACAATTATAGGTCCAAAAACTATAATACACCATAAAATAAACATGACAAAACATAGGTCAGACTTTTAATGAGAAAGTAAAAATTCTGCATTGCAAATAAGCAACAGAAGTCTAAATAGATGAAGAGAAATACCATGTTTATGAAGAAGCAAATCCAATATTGTAAAGATGTTGATATAAAGATTGATGCAATTCCAATGAAAATCCCAAAGGTGTTTTTGTGGAACTTTACAGGCTGACTAAAATATTTGTTGATGATCAGAGAAGAAACAATAGCCAGGTCTTTCCCCATAAAGGAGAACTAAAAGGAGCAACTCTTACCATTACATATAGTAATTAGGATGGTGTGGCAACACCAATGGAAAAAAATAGCCCAGAAAACACTTCCCTATAGAGGACAAACCACACCCTGCTTGGAGGTGGTACACATGGGGATTAAGAGCAAGGGCTCTGGGTGGGGGTGGGGCGGTGCCAACATGGGTGAAGGTACAAATGTCCAGTTATAAAATAAGTGTCATGGGGATGTAATGTATAGCATAGTGACTATAGTTAATACTGCTGTATTGTATGTCTGAAAGTTGCTAAGAGAGTAAATCTTAAAAGTGCTCATCACAAGAAAAAATTGTAACTGTGTATGGAGACAGATGTTAACTAGACTTATTGCAGTGATCATTTCACAATATATACAAATATTGAATCATTATGGTATACACCTGAAAGTAATAGAGTGTTGTACATCAATTACACCTTGAAAAACAAACTCAAACAAAACAGCAAGGGCTCTAGAGCTAGATTCCCCGTGTTCAAATTCTTCGTCTACAGCTTCATAGCTGTGTGACCTCAAAGAAGGTACTTAATCTTTCTGTGTTTCACTTTCCTCACCTATATGATGGGATGATAGTACCTACGTTGGAGGGTCATTGTGAGATTTATTTGACTTAATAAATATAAAGTACTCAGAACAGTGTATGACACACAGGAAGGTCTCAATAGGCATGTTAGCTTCCCTTTCCCCACTAACTACCCCTTATGCTGCTACAGAATTATCTTCCTAAATCATCTTAATAACTGCTACCACGAATTGAGTATCTAGTATGTTCCAGACATTGTACTAGGCACTTTCTATAAAACATGCATTTAATTCTTGCATGTTATCCCTCATTTACATATAAAACTAAAACCCAGAGGGCACTGGGATTGGGACATGCACACCAAAAATTAAGAATTTTAGTAGTTAAAGAGAAAAAAAATGGTGTGGGGGTATATGGAGTGGTTCTTTGGTTTGGTCGGTGCAGTCCTTATTGGGGTCTATTAGTAAACTATTTCTAAAAAGACATGCTATATAATAAGCATGTCTCATGTTTACTATCAAAACATCTATATTTTCTGGCTGGGAAGTCTGCAGATTGGCTATGGTTCTTCTGGGCTTGGCTCTGGATTGTAGACTGAGTCACAGCTACTCCTGTATCTCCTCATTATGGGAGCAGCAGCTACCCAGGGTACATTGTTCTCATGAAGGATAACAGAAGTGCAAGGCAAGAAGCCAAACATCTAGCTAACGGAAAGCCTTATGTCACATGTGCTAACATTTCATTAGCCAAAGCAAGTCACATGGCCAAGCCCAAAGTTAAAAGGGGCGGGGAGGTATACTTTTTTCTACTCTACTGGGAGGTTCCTGGCAGAAAAGGCAGTGAAGGATCGAGAACAATCTCCAGTCTAACACAGATTTATTCCTAGTGGTAAAGAGCAAAGAAAGATATTGAACATTTAATTTTTAGCATAGCAGCTGTCATATAATTGGTGTTCAATAAATTTATGTTGGATGAATGGGTAGGTAGTTAGAGAAAGGATAAAAGGATGGAAGGAAGGAAGGAAGGAAGGAAGGAAGGAAGGAAGGAAGGAAGGAAGGAAGGAAGGAAAAAGGGAGGGAGGGAGGGAGGGAGGGTGGAAGGGAGGAAGGGAGGAAGGGAGGGAGAGAAGGAGGGAGGGAGGGAAAGAACTTAGTTGCTTTTTACCACTCAGAGGAAGCCTTAAGGGAAAGAAGCTAGATATATGTAAGATTGTACTAGCCCTTTGGGTCTGCCATGGGTTATAATTTGAGGATAAGGAGGTTTTTATGGCCCATGTGGTTCCTTCTATTGGGATATGGGTTCAGAAACCTGGTACTTGGAAATTTGACTACTGCCATACTAATACGTTATTTAAATATACTTATTTTCCTTTTATTATTCCTTAATATTTATCAAAGTTCTTGAAAGTGATAACATGCCCCAACTTGCCAAAATAAGCCAGGAAAGAGACTTTTCTCCATGTTTGGCCAGAGTTTTAAAGGGAGAGAAGTGTTGGGGCATAGATGGGGTTGAGCAAAGGATAGTGACAGGTATGAATGTGACAAAAGTATCAGAGAGAGGTAAGATTCAGGCATTGGAGAGAGGCACAGCTGACTTTCCCACCTGGAAATTCACCCTCCAGAGTGCTTAGTTTGTTCTCTGTGAGAGCAGGCTGGGTTATATTGAAGTGAAGGGTGAGGACTCCACCCGGAAACTTAACTATGCCCCTTAAAACCAAGTCCCAGACTCTCTTTCTACCTCTCCTCTGGCTGCTTTCCTATCCCTGACTTGTGCTGCAGTCAGAAAGAATTATTCTCTAATTCAGCCTCCTTCATGGAGCTTTTGCTTATAGAAACCTCTCCTCCTTTGCTCTCATGTTCACATTCACTTGTGCTTCTCTTATGGCACTTTTCTCCCTCTACTTCCTGGTGGTATTCTTTGTGCCTTTGCCTTGCCCTGCATATGTCTGCCTCATCTCTGTACCCCCTGCCATGTGCATCCAGTGCCTGCTGGAACCCCCAATGTGAATGCACTGAGTATCTCCCTTACCATTCTCTTTTAGGATTTCTCTGTCTCCACACCATTAGCTGTGAAATTGGGTTGTATGGGGGATTGAGTTTGCAATGTAAGGGATTTAGAATAGTACCTAGCACTCAGTAAGTTCTTAATATGCCCTAGATTCAATTACATGGAATCTTTTTAAAATCTAGTTTAATTTCAGCTAAGTGAATGAAAGAAAAGCACAAGAAGTGAGTTTACATGTGCTTGGCTATTGGTATACATCCTGACATGTTGACTTTAGGGTTCACGCTGGTAGCCAATGGCCCAATGTTTGTCTAGTGGGCTTGGAATAGCTGTGAACCTATGAGCCAAAACAAGAGTTTTTCTTTTTCTTTTTTTTTTTACTTTTGTCCTAATTCAAGTATTTTCAGATCTTAAAATTCAGCTATGTACTTTCTGCCAAGTGGACATTAAGATGTATCTATTGTGAAAATGTTTTTAAAAACTGTCAGCAATTTGGCTTGAATGTACTGCTTCTGAACACCAGCTGCACACTGAAATCTTCTGGGGGTTTTAAAAAATCTTGATGCCCAAGCTGCACCCCAGATAAATAACATCAGATTCTTTGGGCTTGAAGCCCAGGCATCTGATCTTATTGAAGCTTCCCAGGTGATTCCAAAGTGCACCCAAGGATGAGGCCCCCCTGAAAGGAGTCCTCTTACATGCAGAATGGCTTTTCAAACACTTCACTGAAGGTCACCAAATGTAAAAAAAAACCCAAAACCAATAAAAATGTTAACAAATGCATTTAGACTTTCTATGTTCCATAATATTGCAAATGGAACTATGTAAACCCCATTTTCTTTTTCACTGTGGTTTGTGGCAAACTATGAAGTGGTCCCATCCAGAAAAATTACTGGAGACTCTGCTAATTCAGCCCTTCCCACCCTCTTCACTTTCTGGATGTGGATTTTGGTTTCTTTTCTCAAGTTACCTGCATGGTGACTAGACTGTCCCAAGAGCATGAGGCAATTCTGTTCATGGTGTTCCCTGCTACTCTTTTTCTAGGAAATCCACTTGTGTTCTGGGAAGATGATTACAGTCACCTCTGCCCCCAGCAAGTCATCAAAAGGCTGAGCTAAGGCCAAAGCTTTTCCAAAACAGTTTTGTAGAGATTCAGATGCAGAAAATAAATACACAACTTCTGAGTCACAAAGACTCTTATGAACGACTGATGGACAAGCTGCCTGACTGCTGATGTAAGTCACTTCATGTGAAGGCATATTCACAGCATAGCAATGCCTCATTTATCTGGCTTCTCAGGGAATGAGGAAACTCACAGATCATAATTTCTGGAAAATTGAAGCTAGTCCCTTAGGGTGCCCAAATCTTTCATTTTAACCCCTTTATTTAAAAAAAAAAGGTTCTATAATGTGGTCCACACTAGCTGTTTTTTAAATAAAAATATGGAAATTAGGATCTAGAAAGAAGGATATTGTCTCAAGCCTCCAACTCAGTGTGACTGGAGATTGTTCTCGATCCTTCACTGCCTTTTCTGCCAGGAACCTCCCAGTAGAGTAGAAAAAAAGTATACTTCCTCGCCCCTTTTAACTTTGGGCTTGGCCATGTGACTTGCTTTGGCTAATGAAATGTTAGCACATGTGACATAAGGCTTTCCGTTAGCTAGATGTTTGGCTTCTTGCCTTGCACTTCTGTTATCCTTCATGAGAACAATGTACCCTGGGTAGCTGCTGCTCCCATAATGAGGAGATACAGGAGTAGCTGTGACTCAGTCTACAATCCAGAGCCAAGCCCAGAAGAACCATAGCCAATCTGCAGACTTCCCAGCCAGAAAAAGATAGATGTTTTGATAGTAAACGTGAGAATTGGGGGTTGCTTATTATATAGCATGTCTTTTTAGAAATAGTTTATTAATAGACCCCAATAAGGACTGCACCGACCAAACCAAAGAACCACTCCATATACCCCCACACCATTTTTTTTCTCTTTAACTACTAAAATTCTTAATTTTTGGTGTGCATGTCCCAATCCCAGTGCCCTCTGGGTTTTAGTTTTATATGTAAATGAGGGATAACATGCAAGAATTAAATGCATGTTTTATAGAAAGTGCCTAGTACAATGTCTGGAACATACTAGATACTCAATTCGTGGTAGCAGTTATTAAGATGATTTAGGAAGATAATTCTGTAGCAGCATAAGGGGTAGTTAGTGGGGAAAGGGAAGCTAACATGCCTATTGAGACCTTCCTGTGTGTCATACACTGTTCTGAGTACTTTATATTTATTAAGTCAAATAAATCTCACAATGACCCTCCAACGTAGGTACTATCATCCCATCATATAGGTGAGGAAAGTGAAACACAGAAAGATTAAGTACCTTCTTTGAGGTCACACAGCTATGAAGCTGTAGACGAAGAATTTGAACACGGGGAATCTAGCTCTAGAGCCCTTGCTGTTTTGTTTGAGTTTGTTTTTCAAGGTGTAATTGATGTACAACACTCTATTACTTTCAGGTGTATACCATAATGATTCAATATTTGTATATATTGTGAAATGATCACTGCAATAAGTCTAGTTAACATCTGTCTCCATACACAGTTACAATTTTTTCTTGTGATGAGCACTTTTAAGATTTACTCTCTTAGCAACTTTCAGACATACAATACAGCAGTATTAACTATAGTCACTATGCTATACATTACATCCCCATGACACTTATTTTATAACTGGACATTTGTACCTTCACCCATGTTGGCACCGCCCCACCCCCACCCAGAGCCCTTGCTCTTAATCCCCATGTGTACCACCTCTAAGCAGGGAGGTCCTTTAAAAGGGTGAATGAGGAGTTCACATGAACCAAGAAGCAGACCTGGACTAATCTGGAGCCCCAGGGCATGTATGCAAAGTAGAAAACAGAAATAAAGATACAATGCAGAAAGAATAGCCTAGCAAACTAACTTAGCAACCAACTTCAAGCAGTGGGTGTTGTATCAAAAGACAGAGCTCACTCTACTTTGTATGACTTTTGCAAACCGTGAAAGGATAAATTTTTAATCAGTTATCATAAGATAATTGAAAAGCTTGAAACATATTATGCAGTAGATGGAGACTCACTCTAATTTGAGACTGCCATTGTTGAACTGTGAGACAACAAATCAACTTCCACTTGATCCTTCCACTCCAGAGATTCCACTTCTTATATAGTTATGCTAAAACCATTCATGTCATAAGTGTCTTCTGTGTCCAACTCTCAAGTAAGTGAAAAATAACAATATGCACATCTGACTTCAATATTAAATGTTTGCCTAAAGGTCAATCACAGCTCTTCATCTCTTTCAAAGAATGACTCCCTTGGATGCCCTCCACCACTACTACTCACCAGTGACTCTTCTCTTTTCCTTTGGTGAGTTCAATAAACCTTCCTTATATTGTCTATCTGCAAGAACTGTTTTAGTATCTGTGGTTAAGATAGAATATACCATGATTTTTTTCATTGAAATTAATGGAAACATTTTTTATTTAATAACTGTTCACTCAACAGCAAGGTTTTTAGGATAAAATGAAAAATGGTTTATTTTGGTCATAGAGTGGGAATTCAGTATGTGTTTGATGAATGAACAGGTGCATGAATGTCACAGGAAGAGGGAGTTTCAAGATAAAGAGAGCTTTTGCTACCCCCTATGGGGAGAATACATAAATGGTACATTCTTTTCTTTCCAGTCTTTCATTTCAGTCTCTAATAGGTATTTGGGAGATGTTTTCTCATTTGGTCCTTTGAAATCTAAGATAATTAGATCTAGAGATTAATAATTTTATTTTTATAAATAGTCTCCTTTTGAAATGTTAAAATGACCAATCCATCCCCAAGTTCTACTAGGCTACCCTCCCTCATGAAGCAGGCCAATCTTTAAGACTGAATTATGTGGTTAAAGGCCTATGTTAAATTGTGGAAAGGTAGAAGATGAAGCCATCAGAAAGCATTATAATGTTGGCATTAATTAGTACCCTGGGGGTGAGCTGTCCTCTGCCACACTATCCAGAGGTTGAAATTTAGCCTGGAGAATTGTACATGGCTGAAAAGAGGCCACTGAGAGGACTGGAGAAGCCACATGTAATGATAAATTCCTGGTCCTGGGAATGGGTTGATGCAAAGAGCTATAGACTGAATGCTTTTGTCCCCCACCCAAATTCACAGGTTTTAAATTCTAACCCCCAATGTGATGGTATTAGGAAGTGAGGCCTTTGGGATATGGTTAGGTCATGAGAGTTGAGCCCTCATAAATTGGATTAGTGCCCTTAAAAGAGACATGAGAGACTTTGCTTCCTCTCTCTGCTTTCTACCATTTTAAGACACACCAAGAAGGCTGCCATCTGTAAACAAGGAAGATGGCTCTCACCCAAATCTGATCATGCTGGCACTCTAATCTCAGACCTCCCAGCCACCAAGACTGTGAGAAATGCATTTCTATTGTTTGTAAGCCACCAAAGCTATTGTACTATGTTATAACAGCCCAAAGAAACTAAGACAGGGAGCCATCAAAATAGAAGACAAACAATTTTCACTGGAGTTGGCCCTACTATTGTATTAAATATTGTTTAGAATGTGTTATCCATTGGCTGAAGATTAGACATATGGTTATAGAGAATTTGCTGTGGCATTTGTTATAGTGAGATTTGGATTTAAAAAAAAAAACAAGCAGCACTCACATAAATTAGAAGTCCAGTCTTAGACATTGACTATGGCAGACATTCTCAGCTGCCTACCCAACAGCCTTGTCGCTTCCTTTCTCTATAACAATTAGGACCCTGATTTTGTTGAGGTATTAGATAGTTATGCATTTCAAGGATGATTAAGACACTTCTCAGCCCCACGAGATGAATCTTGAGTACTCAAGGGCAATCAGAACAATTCTTCTTGCTATTGATTGTTTTGGGAACAAACTTGTGATAAATAGTTATGGTCAATTGGACATGAGAAAGAATCTTCTGGGGGGTGGAGTGCAGTCTTTTGGGAAAGGGCTTTCTTTACTCAAAGAGGGATACATAGGGAAAAACAGATCTTCTGCCTCTGTCTATAGTTGGGTGAAGACGTGATAGTAGGCACTGCTGCAGCCATCTTGCAGTTGTGAGGTGCAAACACACAGACCAATGCCAACGTTTTAAGGGTGGCAGAACAGAGAAAGAAAAACCTGAATTCTTGATGATATTATTAAAATTCTGAATGAACTAACCCTAGAACTTACTTCCTCTGGACTTGTTATTTGAGGTAATAAAGGTTCTCACTCAAGTTGCAGTATGATTACCAGTAACGTTGCAGGCCTTGAAGCTTGTTAGAAATGCAGAATCTCAACGTGCTCCAGACTTACTGAATCAGAATCTGTATTTTAAAAATAGTCCCTAGTGATTCTTAGCCACATTAAAGTTTGAGAAACACTGGTTTAAGCTGTTTCTAATCAGATTTTCTGGTATTTACAGCTAGAAAGTAAACTGATATCCTGTCTTATACACCGATAGCAAAGATCTCGTTTTCCTATTACCATCAAGAAAAGGATACAGAAAAAGACAAAAGTGTTTCTACCTGTGCAAGTCTTTGAGACCTATTAGAAAAGTTCCCTAGCTCTTTAAACTGCTTTATTTCCAATATTGAGAGAAACCAACTTATCACATAGTGAATGCACTTTTTTTGGCTTCCTAGGATAGTGAAAATAGTTCTTAAACTCACTAGAAGTGTAGGCTGTGTGTATACCTCTTGAGTCAACATGTTCAGTTAAATGAAGACTAAAAGGGGCAAGATGTAGAAAGAAAACAAGGTGCCATAGAAAAAAAAAGTTCTAAACTGTTTACTAGGGTTAGATCATTAAAATTTCTCAGATTTTCTCATAAATATAGTTACTCAAGAGTAATTATGGTTCCCATCCAGATTACAAACATGTTAATAACACAATATGAAATAATTCTGAGTTGTAAGAGAAAACAAGATACTCTCATAGCATTGCTATTCCTGAAAAGACTACTCGAGTTTCTTGAAGTTGCCCAAATCAGGCGATTTCATAACTCATTCTGTGTTTACACTGCATTTAAGCAATTGTTAAAATAAAAGAGGCCACTAAGTATGATTACTTAATGGTCTATTGGTAGATTTAACCAAACCCAATTTCAACAAACAAAAGTTCTCCAGTATTTTTTAAAGGAATCTTCACTGTTCTGTTTTGATTGCCTTTCAAAAACAAGCTATTGGGAAATCATTTAAGTTGGTGTTTATTATGAAAACACTGTTATTAAGATTTTTTCGTAGCCTGACTTTCTGAAATCTCATTCATTATATTTGAGAAGTAAACAAATGAGCAAAACTTATGCTGAGGATTTAAAGGTTAAACCAATTTACTATCTAGTGATGATCCTAAAAAAAATTAAAACCTTAAGTTCATAAATTTCATTAGCATTTTACACTATAAAATCACTGTATTTCCACTACAGAATCACTGGGAGAACAAAATGGAGATACACCTTTCTGCAGTGTTCATAAAAGTAATCAAGTGGCATGATACAAACCCAAAAGAGACTCCACCACCACCACCACCACCCAAAAAATCAAGCCACTTCAAAACCTTGCTTCCATCAGTTTAAATATCTATGGAAAATGATGGCCAAAGCTAATCAGAAATCACTCCTGAGTTGAAAATTTGCACATTTCCCATTAAAGAACTAATAGAGACAACTTATCCCCAATAAGTCACTTGAAAGTTCATGGCTTTATTTGTACATTTGTCTCCATGACCTTTTCCACTCTAGCCGCCTGCTTTGCTTTCTTCTTTAGCATCTCCAATGATGGAAATGTACCAGAGAAAGGAAAGGAAAAAAGTTGAGACACATCTTTGAGTGGCTTCAAGGGTTAACTGAAAGATTTGCCTCAAGAGGAGGGGGCAAGAGATGGATAGCATTTGTTCGCTGCATGTGGAGCTCATGAATCTGTGTCCTCCCATGTCCTCTGTTCTCATGGGA
This sequence comes from Cynopterus sphinx, assembly GCA_030015415.1. Taxonomy (NCBI): domain Eukaryota; kingdom Metazoa; phylum Chordata; class Mammalia; order Chiroptera; family Pteropodidae; genus Cynopterus; species Cynopterus sphinx. The sequence goes on from CM057388.1 coordinate 9,454,576, forward strand.
ACCTGGCTCTGTTTCTTCCACTGCTTGAATCTCTGATCCTCGGTATGCAGACAAAGATGAGGCTGAAGAGTTTCACATGGAATTATCAAATACTTAAATATACAATATACCTGACATGAGACCCTCCAGCCTGTGGGGCATGTGGGCATACAGGTATACAGGACTTGTTTCCCTACCCTCAAAACACAATCTACCTAGGGAATGAAAACTAAGTCACACTGAAGTTTTTGCCTTTGTTTGTTTTCCCCCAAAATTTTATAGTTTGGAGAAAATTTTTGGATAAGTGCATTTAGCTGTTCCTTTCTACGGGTAAACTCTTTGGGCCTCATTTTATTGAGAGACTTACTGAAGGTCTCAGAGATGATAAACGATGGAAATAGCAACCTGTGCTTTTGGGTTTTGGAGCAGTGCTCCTTTTCTGTCCCTCGGTGCCTCTCAGTGAATAATCTCCTCAGAAAACTATTTTTTTATGCAGCTTCCAGGATGCCAAACTCTTTTTGTTTTCATCCTACTTCACTAAAGGTTCTTTCTCAGTTACCCCTGCTGGTTCTTTTTAAACTTCCATAACTGTAAATGTTGGAGGGCTCCAGGTCTCTATCCTCATATCACTTCATTTGCCCACCTCCCCTGGTAATCTTTAAATATTATCTGTAGGACTGATGCATCCCCTCCTCCATTCCAGGTTTACATTTTCATCTGTGCCTACCATCTCTGTTTGGATGTCTAAGAAGTACCTCAAACTCAACAAAACTAAACTTTACTAAAGTAATCCTACTTTTCACCCCTCAAACCTGGTTTTCACAGAATCTTTCCCAATTTGATCAGTGGCGAATCTATTCTTCTGTGTTTTTAAGCTAGAAGCATTGGCACCATCCTTGACTCTTCTATTTCTCATACCTCCACATCTATTACATTAGCAGATTCTATTGGCTCTATCTTCAAAATACAACCAAGATCTGGCCACTTCTCAGCACCACCACCACTGCTACCATCCTGAACCAAGCCACCATCAGTTCTCAACCAGATAATTTCAATAACTTTATAACTCGTCTCACATTTCTACCCTTGATCTCTTAGAGCATATCCTTAACACAGAAGCTAGAAGGATCCAGTTGAAATACAAGCCAGATCATATTCCTACTCTGGCTCAAAGCCCTCCAGTGGCTCTCCTTCCCACTTAGATTAAAAGGCAAGATCCTCATAAGGTCCCACCAAAAGCCATCTATGATCCACTTCCTTTTCCTCCTCCTTTCTTCACCACCTCTGTGACTATCTCTTGCTAGTCTCTCCTCACTTGCTCTACTCTAGCACACGAACCTTTTGTTCCTCAAATAAGCTAGACATATTCCCACCTCAAGACTTTTGCACTTGCCATTTTTTCTGCTGGGAACACTCTCCCTCAGATATCTGTACTGCTTCATTCAGCTCTTTCAAACGTTTTCTCAAATGTCATTTAGTGAGTTTTTCAATTTTCATATTTAAAACTCCTCCCCCATCTTGGTATTCTCTATTCTCTTTATACTTTTATTTTTCTTTATTGCATTTATTCCATCTGAAATATCATGTTTTATATATTTATTTGTTATATTAGTTAGGGTATTACCAAATAGCAATAAACAAGAAACCACAGAATGCCATGGCTTGTCAAATATAGAAGTGGACAGTCTAGACCAGTGGAGATATGCTCCAAGTATTCACAGATAAAGTCTTTTTACTGTATTGTTCTGCCACCTCCTATGGCACTGTTTTCATATGCATGATTAAAGCTAGGTCACTACTAGGTCTAGATTTCAGCTGGTAGACAAGGGGAGAAGAACATAAAGAAACATAGCCAAAGTCTGAAAGCTTAAGCTAGAAAGTAGAGTAAGTCACTGCCAGTGAGAACTTAGTCACATGACCACACCTATGTGTAAAGGAGGCTGAGAAATGTAGCTTAGCCAAGCATCTATTTTCCAAAGAATAGATGAAAATTGATTTTTTATAGAACCATAAACATTTATTATCTCTATCCTTTCTCCTCTTTAGAATAGGAGCTCCATGAAGGTAGGGATTTTTGTTGGTCTTTTTCATTTCTGTATGCTGACTACCTAGAATAGCTCCTGCACATTAAAAGAGCTCGATAAATATTTGTTGAATAAATGAAAGAATTGTGGCTGTAAAGGCTTTCTTCCTGGGGTTTACAACAGCAAACCTCTCCCTAGGACAATTTGATATTGATTTTTTTGACTTTATCACATGAAGCTTAGTAGAATTCCTCATTTAGAGAAGTGGGGTCTAAGATTTCTTTTACTGTATTTCACTAATGAAGCAGGTACAAATTATACATCTACTAGTGCCACACAAAAGCAGCTCCACAAAGGGTTCTCTATGTATTGAAAGATAACTTTAGCCACAGGAAGAGGAGTGTTCTCCCTGGTTTAGTAAGGGGTCCTAGAACTATGTTGTACAGTGATTCAAGATATCAGGAGTTATAAGAAGTTTCTGCATCAATAAGAGACTATTGGTTGAAATCTTTATCTGTTCCATATTTCATAACAAAACAGTTTTATATTAGAAATACATCTCCCTGTCCCTAACAACGGGGAATATTTGTGCTGCTAATTAACCAAAATTAAAAGGGTGTAAAGAGCCTGTAGAGTAGCCACACAAAAGCTCCGATGGTCTGTGAACTTGAGCTTCTGTCTCATACCGTCTTCCCCTGGCAGACAGAACCCTTCCTCAACTCACTTGCCTTCCCAGGCAGAGCATACTCACACAACGGTCTTCCTGCAAATGTTCAAAATATAGCTTTTTAAAACTTACTGAGTAACCCAAGGCTTCTTGCAACAACCTTATAGGCCCAGTCATATTTTACCAAAAGTTTCCTAGTGCAAACAGATGCCTCTGATGTAAGGGTTGGCTCTTTTGGTCTCCAACAGTGGCAGAGAGGAAATAACCATGAAGCCCAGGAACAGAAAAATAATTTACTTCCTTCAGGAGAAAAAAAATCCCAACACCATTTTCAGCTTAAACTAAGCAATGAAACAAAACATGGGACTACAAATTTTGTCTTTTAATAGTATTTATCTAAGATTTGCATCAGCATTCTCAATGGGTATTGTTTTAGTGATCAACTCAAGCCAAAAGAATTAAGCTTCAAAGTGTTAAGCTGGCTAAAGTCGTTTAAAACAAATAATGATGAGGTATTTGGGGGTTTTGTTTTTGTTTTGTTCTTTACATCTCAAAGTGCAAATATTTAAACTTAAAACTTCTCCAAGTGATTTTTATAAATGTAGCTAAGATTGAGGCATCATTCTGCCTCCTTTTCAAAGAATATGTTGCTAAGTCACAATATGCTGATGAGCTCTGGTGCAGAATCCATTTTAGTAAGAAAACCAATTGCACATTTGTTTTTGGAAATTATTTTGAGATACTTATCTATGGTTCCAAGCTTTTTTTCCAGGTCTTTTGGAAAATGGTAAACACTTCAAAACTCATTTAAAATACTGACATTTTAATTTGTATGCTTCCCTTATTGAATATTCTGGGGCACTGAACAAAAATATTAGAGAAGAAAGCAGAAGCGAATAAATATAAAGAGAATTAAGACACGGCTTTTTAAAAGAAAGGGGGAATTAAACACACACACATGCACATACACATACATATATCAGCACAACCTTTATCTGTGGTTAATGTTTGTTTCCATCCACTTCCAAATGATTATCTTTTGGCCTGTTTTTACATGATGCTTAGTTATCTAATATATTATTTTTAATCCATTCTTCCAGATGTTTCATAAGACTCATATTCTTACATGAGAATATTGTTTTATTTATCTTCTCTTTATGTTTGAATTTCATGAAATCCCTGGATAACACTACATATTGTGGGGGAGCTGAAGGCAGAAACTTCTCTGAAGACTCAAATCTATGTGAAAGCATTTTACATTGGTTTCATGTTTAGTTAGAAATTTGTTAAGACTATTCTGAAGGGGAAATAACCTAACAGCTTCTATTGAACATATTATTTTTCTATTTTCCCCTGGAAATACAATTAGTATTACCGTTTCTTAGTTTCCTTTTCATACTTCAGTTTAGATTTGGGGTGGTAAGGGCTGTATTTTAGCCATCAGTGGAAAGCCTAAGTCCCCAATTTCCAAAGAGCACCTAAAAGTTGAACCATAATGAATAAATACATTTTTAAAAAGCATCAATCATGAAGTATACAGAATGGGCAAATCCATAAAGACAGAAAGACTAGTGGTTACATAGACCATGGGCTGAGGGCAGGAGGGAGATATGGAGTGACCACTAATGATTGCATAGTGAAGGGGTTCAGAATGAGCCTCCTCACAACGTGCCACTTTGGCATGTGAATTATTTTGAGCTGAAAGCAATCAAGACCCAGCAGACTTAAGAAAAGGTTTGCCACTCCTTTAACTAAACCAAAGAATTTAGATAGAGGGCCTTCCTCAAAAAAAAGAACTATTAACAGAGATAACTTTTTACCTGAATGCCCTATCTGTATGGCAGGACAAACATATAATTACCAAACATCTACTCTTATTGTCCTGTGAATTGTCCTCCTCCTCTTTGAAGCCCCAGTATCCTATCCCATTCCTTAGCTCAGGATGGCATATAATTCTCAACTGCCCAATTTATCCTTGGGTCTCATTGTCTTTGTGGGCCTCCCATACATATGTAATTAAATTTGTTTTTCTCCTGTTAATCCATATATGTCAATTTAATTAACAGACCAGCCAAAAGAACCTAGAAAGGTAGAGGCAAAATTTTTCCTCCCCTGTAGTAGTTTCTTTTGGAGGGGATAAAAATGTTTTAAAAATAGATTGTGGTGATGAAGCACAGTTCTGTAAATATACTAAAAAACATTGAATTATACACTTTAAATGGGTGAATTATATGATATATAAATTGTATATCAATAAAGCTGGGTTTTTTAGTCATGAACTATGACAGTCTTAAAGCAAAGCTCTGGACAGTGACATACACACACACACACACACACACACACACACACACACACACATCCCTCTTGCCTCCCCCTTACCAACTCTAGCTCCAGCAGGACAGATGTAAGCATCTACTAAGCTGGCTTGAATGGAAGGAACAGGCTCTCTTCAGCAAGAAAGACTGAAAATTTTAAAGAAATTTGGATCATTAGTGTTTCCATTTGTGAGAATATTATTGTTTTCCTAAGTTACCGAACACATTTCTTAAACACTAAAAGTAAAAGTCTACGAGTCTCCTTAGAAACACGAATGATAGACAAAGTCTTACTCCAATAATCTTGTTCATAACTCTGCTTAACCAAGTCACAGTGTCATTTATCTTCAGGGATGGACAATAGAGGAATATTGGAAATATATTTTAAGTTTTATGAGAAAAACTAGCATGTGAGTAAGGAAGAATTTTACAAAGACTCCATAGAACTTTTTAGGTATGAAATGAAGAAAGTCAAGAAAGAAGCAAAGGGATACTCAATGTTTGATCTGCATATAGCTAATCAGAGTTAAAGGAAAGTAAATGGCCACATTTTCCGCCCCAACCTTTATTGCCCCCTTCAGGATTCTAATTCCAGAAATGAGGAAGGTTAGCTGGTCCTTGGGAAACAGGAGTGTTTATTTGTGCATTAGGGGGTGTTTAAGATGGCCTGTGTGAATACATGTTAGTTCTGCATTTAACACTTTCATTATAGCCTGCCTCAGGGAGGAAATGAAAATCATAAACCACTCAAAATATTTGAGGGTAAGACAATTTTTTAAAACTATTTTCTTGCATATTGAATGAACATTTGATAAGAATTAATGTTTAACATCTTAAAGAAGTTATAATGGTATCATCATTATATATATTTTTAAAAGTCCTTATTTTTCTGAGATACATACTGGAATATTTATGGATGAAACAATATTATATTGGAGATTTGCTTCAAAAAATTTAGACAAAGAAGAAGTAGGTGGGAGTAGGGGAGGAAACAAGATTGGCCAGGAGTCCTTAATTGTTGAAGCCAGTGCAACGAGCAAAGGGGTTCATTATATTATTCAGTCTACTTTTATGAATGGTTGATGTTTTCCATGATAAAAAATTTAAACATTTTGAGAAAAACAGATTTTAACAAACATTCAGAACAAAAGTTAGAGCTCAAGACCAAAGATACTAAAAAGGGTGGGAGGGCATTTGGTAGAAATGAAACACTTGTCAAAATAATATTCTAGCATTACAATAAAAGAATTGTTGCCAAACATGAATGGAAATGTTACTCTATAATCAAGTTCAAGTGGATGACAGTATGCCAAAAGTGTCTACTTTTGTCACCCATTTTAGAAGGGAGTTGACCCACATAGGAAGTTGCCTAGCTGAAGCTAATTGGAAGTAGCAGGCTGATGCCGGGCACTGCAGAGAGCATGGCCTGGTGGCCTCTTGGACTAAACAATCCAAGAATAGTTTCCCAGCTGAAAGCAGGAAGGAGGTATTTAAGAAAAAAAACTTTTCTTATGCTGGAAATTATTCTGTTTTGTTTGTTTTGTTTTTTGAGAGAAAGGAGAAAAGAATTAAAAATTAAATTCTTACAAACATAAATGTCTCAACAACATAAATGTCCTCTTTTATAATTTTTTTTTATTCTTTAACTTCACATTCATGAAGTTTGACCTGTTTATACTATGACACACATTGAAGTTTCAACCCACTAGCATAAAACCATTTAGGGCCTTCTGTTAAGTGGAATTTTTATACATTCTCTGTGCAAAATGAATTTAGACTACTAACCAAAATAAGAAGTATAGGAGACTGTTCTTTTTTTTTTTTTTCAAAGAAATTTCATACATTTTTACACCTAATTTACATACATAGTTATAGTATTATGTTTGTAATTATACTCTAGATCAAAGGTCTCTTTCTGTATGGAGTCAGACAGTAAATATTTTAGGCTCTTGCAGACCCAATGGTTTCAGTTGCAGCTACTCAACTCTGCCATTGTTGCAGCCATGGACAATATGTGAACAAATGGTTGTGGCTGAGTTCCAATAAAATTTTATTTACAAAAACAGGCAGCAGGCCAGATTTGGCGTATGGCCATTTTTGCCAATCACTGATTAACTTTATCAATAAAGGGCCTGTATTAGTTTCCTATTGCTGCTGTAACAAATTATCACAAACTTAATGACTTAAAACAACCCAAATTTATTTTCTTATAGTTCTGGAAGTCAGAAGTCTGGAATGGATCTCTCTGGGCTAAAATCAAAGTGATGGGAGGGCTGTGTTCCTTCTGGAAGCTCCAGGGGAGAATCCCTTTCCTTGCCTTTTTAAACTCTTTTAGACTTCCAGCATTCCTTGGCTCATGACCCCTTCCTTCATCTTCAAAGATAGCAATGACTATCAGTCTTTCTCACATCGGAACTCCTCTTCTGACTCTGTCTCTTCCACATTTAAGGATCCTGCTGATTACATTGGGCCTACTTGGGCCTACCTTTTAAGGTCAGCTAGTTATCAACCTTAATTCCATCTCAATCTTAATTCCCCGAACTGCCATATATTGTAACATATTTATAGGTTCCAGGAATTAAAATATGGAAATCCTTGGAGGAGTCACTCTTTTGTCTACCACAGAACCTAAAAGGAAATAACCCATTTACTAACCACACTCTGGGTAGGTTTTTGCTCATTCTTGGCAGTTGGCTCATGTCATTGGCAAGGATGAGGATACATCAGCAGCAGAAGAATAACACTTCCAGTTTTAAAAGCAAGGCAATTAGTTCACTGTGATACAGAGGACTGTGTGTGCATCAGTATGTATCAGGGTACACTGAGAGACAGCATGGGACACAGCTAAGAGCATGGGTTCTGGAGTACAGTGATTCACACCTCTGTTACAGCACTTATGAAACCTTGAACCAATTATTTGCCTTATTTGTGTCATCAGTCTCTTCATGTATCAAATGGAAATAATAACACCTACTTTGCAGGGCATTGTACATATTAGATGAGATAATGAATGGGAAGCAACTAGCACAATGTCTAGCCTATAATTAACACTATTTCTGCAGGACTATGGGATTCTATTTTGAGTTGATCCATGTCCCTATGAACACAATAACCACATGGAGAAAGTGTGCTATGGCCTAATTTACCTGCAAGGCAAATTTTGGTTCTACTCCACTAAAGCATTATAATTGGGTCCTAATTAAGTCTAAAGCAACATTCAGAGGGCCTTAAAATAGCACTATACATAAGCACCTGGTTAATAAGAACCTTCTGAGGGTGATAATACCTCAAAATATTTACTCTCAAACTACTCTGACAGACCATTCGCTGGGGAAAATGCTGAGGGCTTGCCAAGTACAGCATGTGTCATATGTTAAAAATAGATGTCAGAAAGCCATTCAATTAATGCAGCAGTTTTTATAGTCTTAAGAGGTTGTATTAAATTGCTTTAGCCAGGGTGGGATAAAGTTTGTTCAAATATATATTTTTCTTATTTTAAGAGTCAGTCATCATATGCCTTCAGTATGCAACATTTCAGCTATTTGGTGCATCATACATGTCCTCTGCCAGTAAGGTATTCATAAAAATCTTCTTGGAATCTCTTAATTATTTGTGTTTTAGCATTTTACAGAACCTGAAAAAAGGGCAAAATTAATTACTCAAAGCTACCCCTCCCCCCCAAAAAAACTAACAGCAAACCAGAGAAAGGAATCCTAAATCCCCTTTTGATGCCTCAACCACTAACATACTCATTTATAGCATAAAATGAAAACAAATCATCCCCTTGTACAGGACTTCCATAACCTCAGGAGAAATATTGACACATTGTATCTGAGTCAATTTTCTGTGGTCTGTCTGAATATCAAAATTGGAAGGTCTTTGAGCTGCTCCAGAATGCACACCTATTTTGTTTTTATCCAGAATAGCATCTAGAGTGAAGAGAGCATTCTCAAATGCACACTAATTTCAACATTCAGATTGTTTTAGAGGCAATTCATATAGAAAGGAAGTCTTTTATTTGAAGAAAATTATTCCAACTACTAATAGCTTTCTCTTTTACCATCCCTAGGGCTTCCCATGTTTTAGAATTCTCCACTTCAGATTAAAAACTTAAAGTGAAGCTGACTCATGTACCCTGTGATTAACTGTAACTTCTCTTTCTTCCTTCAGATCTTTTCCACAATGTGAATATTTCCTGTGGCAGCTAGCCAAAATTTCTTGGCCAGCCAAACTAAGTGAAAGATGATCACTTTTTTAGCAACTGACAGGTCTTTGAAAGCAGCTTCAAGATTTCCAGTGAATTTAGAGATAAGCTACTATCCATTTATATTTTTTAAAATCTAATTATAAATGCAGCAAAATTAGGAAAGGGTGCAAATGGATAAAGGTGTTAACTACTTCGCTTAGCTATTTAAGTCTGCATCAGTGGGTTTGATGATTTGCTTATCAAAATAAATTTATAAAATACAATCAAAGCTTATCTTATAGCTGAGGAATGTACGTAATTCAATCAAGTCCAAAATTTAATCCCTTGGAAGAACTGGCCATACACATAAAACAATGACGTTTCAATGCTGTGAATATTAAAGAATTTTTTTTTTTAATATTTATCACTATTGTTTCATAACTATCTTATTCAGGTTTCTTTTAGCTGACACATGTGTTTATAAGTATGCAACTCTCAAAAGAATTTTTTAAATGATATCTATTGGTAGGAAGAACACAAAATTTGAGCCTCAGAAGCATCTGATGGGAATTAGAATAACCTTTCTGCTCTTCAGCAATAGTTTAAAACTATTCAAAAGCCTTAAAACTATGCATCACCTTTAATTCAGAAATTCCATTTTTTGATATTTATTCTAATAAAACCATCAACAAGGCACCCAAATCAGCTTACCAAAGGCCTTTCTCAAACAAAGACAGTTCCTTCTCTAAGAGAAACTTGGGTACCAGCTAGAAAACACAATATTTTTACCATCTCTCTGTACATAGATATAGATTGTCTTTGTGCCTAATTTACTAGGAACCCACTAGAATGGCTAAAATGAAACTGACTGACTTTATTAAGTGTTGACAAGACCGTAGAGATAGTAGGAATGTAGAATGATAAACCACTTTGGAAAATTGTTTCAATAAGAGTTAACACACATCTATCTTGTGACTCAGCAATTCCACTACTAGATATTTATTCAAGAGAAATAATAACATATGTTCCCAGAAAGATTTGTACAATAATGGTCATAGCAGCCTTAATCATAATAGCACCAAACTAGAAACAGCCATATGTTCATCAACTGGAGAATAGATAGATTGAACTACATCTATACAATGAAATACTATACAGCATCCACAACATGGATGAATCTTATAAACATTTTGCTGAGTGGAAAAAGAAACTGGATATGAGTACATATTGTACAATTCCATTTCTATGAAATTCTAGAATAGACAAAATTAATCCATGGTGATAAATGTAAGAAAATGAGGTAAGAGAAAATTTCTATATCTTGTGCTGTGTGGTGGTTACACAGGTGAATATAATAGAAAAACACTAACTGTCTACTTACAAACTATGCATTTTATTATATGTAAATTATATCTCATTTTTTTAAATAGAAAAGAATCACCTGACATATGACAATGATAAATGCCCCACTGAATCAAAAGCACACCAAACAAAATAATAAAATAATAACTTTTTCTTTGAACCATAATAGATCTTTTAATAGAATTTTATTTCAAGAATCTAATAACCCAGCAAAATTCCAGATGTTCATTTTATAATGCCAAAAGTAATACTAGAACAAGAATAACCTATGAAATAGAAGTTGCTATTTGGGAGAAAATAAATGAAGTGTTCAAGCAAAGAAAAATGGATTTAGAATTTCTTAAGAGATAAACAGAAGATGAAAGGCTCTTGATGAATGGAATCTCTTATCACTGAAATTGCCGACCAGCTACACAGATATGACCCTTGGCACTTTAATTTAGAGCAAAAAGATATCCATAATTTCAAGGAATTAATTTTTTACTCTCATTTCATATTTATATGACATCTTTTGGAAAGAAATGCAAAAAATTATTTACTCTCAACTACAGTACTTTTTCTTTATCCATAAAAGAAAGTCTAAACTTTAAGCCTCATATTTAAAGATTTGTATAATCTGACCCAAAGTTATCTCATCCTTATTTCCTGTTGCTTTTCTACACTTAACCTTTGGCCTGGCCAACCCTATTTACTTGATGACTCCAAAAGGATTTACCATCCTCACCTCTAATTTATTTCACACTATTATTCTTGGTAAGGTGGTGAAGTGGAAAGAGTATGAATTACGTTTATTTTCACTCTCCTTTTAGTTATTAATTAGCCATGTGATCCATTCATTAACCATGTGATTTTAGGCATATCTCTCATCTTTCCTAACATCGATATTCTTATCTGTGAAATATGTATATTAGTACCTACCCTTATTTTGATATTTTAGTACTCTATTCTGAGTAGTAAATGAGATGGCTGATGTGCCTGACCTATCATACATGATAAATACTACTTCCCTATCAGATTTCATCCTTACTACTGCCTAGAATTCACTGCCAGCTTGATGCTTTCCTAAATCGTATCTTTCCTTCAGAATACAACTCAAGTCCCACATCTTGAAACCTTGCCAAACTACCTCCTTTATCACTGAATTAGTCCTTTATATCATACTGTCCCTTATTGCTGAAAACTTCCTATTTGATGAAATACGTGAATATAAGCATCCAAGAAGCTCAACAAACTCCAAGAAAGATTAACTCAAAGAGACCCACACCAAGACACATTATAACCAAACTTTCGAAAGACAAAGACAAAGGGAGGATTTTGAGAGAACCAAGAAAGAAGAAACTTGTTACATACACAGACTACCCAATAAAATTATAAGCAGATTTCTCATCAGAAACTTGGGAGGCCAGAGGCAGTAGACTGATATATTCAAAATGCTAAAAGAAAAAAACTGTCAACTGAGAATCCTACAACTTAGCAAACTTGTTCTTCAAAATTAAGACATTCCCAGGTAAACAAAAGCTAAGGGAGTTTGTTAGCACTAGAACTGCCCTGCAATAAATGCAATAAATACTCAGGGGAACCTTACAGGGTGAAGTGAACAGACACTAGACAATAACTCAAAACTGTAGGAAGAAATAAAGATCTCAATAAAGGTAAATACATGGACAATTATAAAAGCTAGTATTATCGTAACAATAGTTTGTAACTCCACTTTTTGTTTTCTACATGATTTAAGACACTAATACACTTAAAAGAATTATTTATGTTTGGGGGCACACAATGTATAAAGATGTAATTTTGTAACATCAAAAAACAAAAGGGTAGGGACAGAGTTGTTATAACTTTAGAATTTTAAGTGCAGAGCAATGAACAGCCATATTTGTTATGCCATCCATTTCTGTCATAGATATGAGAAGATAATGTGACTAGAAAAAAAAATCTTCATGTGGAGCTAGATCTAGTTCACAGTGATCCTGAAAAACCACTTGTAGTCCAGGGTTACACCATGATTTTGGATTATATAAACTTAATCTTCATTAATAAAAACAGAGGAGCTGATTTTATTCCTAAAAATAAGTGGGATTTTGGATGCAGTATGTTGTGTGAATATGCTCTATTTCTCTTCATTTTTCTCCTTACGCCCCAAAAAACCTTGGTGCATTCAACTGACAGTAAGATGACAGGCCCTTAACTACTGTGTAGAAATGCAACTGATGTTTGCAAGTTGACATTTCTCCTTCTACTTTGCTGAATTTATTTATTAGCTTTAACATTTTTGTGGAATCTTTGGTGTTTTCTACATATTAGATTATATTATCTGCAAACAGAGATAACACTATATTGGAGGTCTTGAGAAAACCATCTGACTTTTTCATTTAGTTTCTGGCCCCTAAGCTTTTCAAGTCTTAGAAGGAAATACTAGAAACAGAATTCATCCTTGTGTTTTGAAGTTTACCTATTAAAATCAGAGTTATTCTGGTGCTTTAAAAAAATAGTTTGAATATGATCCTGTAAAACAAATTAGTATATATTGAAATGATTTAAAATAATCTAGTAAAGTTATTTTCTGCCTACATTTGATATGATTACAATAAAACTGCATTAAAGTGCAGGATCTATAAAAGAAATATAGAATGATCAGTATTCAAAATTATCTGATTTCTTAATGATGAATGATAGGGCATTTAGTTGATTGAGAAACAACAGTTCCTTTAAATTACAAGTTAACTCTATGTTAGCTTATTGTGGTTTTAGTGTATTTCATCACAGTAGGAAGTTTACCAGGCTTGACGTAGGAAATCTGAATTCTAATTTCAGATGTTTCTACATACCTTGTGACTTTGGACAAATCATTTAATCTCTCTGAGCCTCAGTTTTTTTTATCTGTAATATAAAGGGACTGGGCTAAAATATTCTTAAATGTTTCTTCTTGTTCTAAAATATTGTGGCTCCATTTCTTCCCCCACTCACAGCCCTTTTTGATTACCACATCTCTTTCCCCTATTCCAGGTTCCTAGGCTACTCCTGCTTCCTCTACTTCCCTTGCTGCCTAAGGTTATTCCCTTGTGACATCTGCCCATCCTAGACAACAGCACCTGTACCAGGCTTCTTCCTCAAGGACACTAATCCAAACTTACTCTCTTGTGTCCCAGAGCCATACTATTTGTGGATTTAAAGGAATGAAATGATGCTGAGGATTTGAGTTAATGTGGCCAGGTCTGGGTGAGGAAAAGAGGCCAGATGCCTGTTCTTAGAGAACTAAGGCTTGTGTGCTTGCTTCTAAAGTGAGTCTATCTGTAAGGAGAGTCCTGATGAGCTGAAAGACTAGGGAAGGGAAATGCTTTCCTTGCTTTAAATAAAATAAAAGAGAAAGCCTTTTCCCAACACGAATAAAAGTCATTCTATCCAATCACTTAAAATTTCAATTTGCATATATGTGAATGAAACAAAGTATATGGAATTACATGTATGTACATAATTCTTCATTATATACATAATTTATAGATCTATACCTATATCAAAAGCAACTAAACATATAACATGAGTGGTTTCTTTTTTATTTTTTTCTATGGGAGGTCTCACGCAAAACCATTTTGTGTTTGCCTAATTCCCTCTCTTAGTTTTCTTCTCTCCACTGTGGGCTGAGAAGGGAATTTGCTGGGCAGTGAAGCCACCGAGATTTTAAGAGTAAAAATTACTTCATAATCTCATATATTGTCCCTCTTAATTCTCATGAGTTGGTGGGCATATTTATCCCATAACCCTTCTGCCACCCACAACATCCCTGATGTGACCATGACACAAGGTTACAAAAGTACATAAGAGACATTCTCAAGTTCTTTTGAACTGAAAGTCTTCTCTCTCCAAAAAGGAAGTTACAATGAGCATCTCTCTCCTGGTTGGGTTGACATGATGATAGCTCTTCAAAATCCAAATGTCAGTGTATATTTGTGCACATGTATGTGTTTATTATACAGTCTATGTGATTACATCTTTTCTTTTAACATACTTCAGTGAGAAATGTGTCTGGCATATAGCCTAAAACTTGATTTTTCATTTTAACCCCCAAATTATCTCTCACTTATCAATATCTTGGCCTATGTGTTATTATGCCAAGGCAGAAGTACTGAATCCGAGAAAAACCAGTCAAGGAAATTCTGTGTCGTCTCCCTTGGTACTCCACCTCCCAACCCCCACCCTCATGTCTAGACATTGCTGCAGGCTTCACAGTTACCACCCTTTTTTTCCACATTTCATTAATAATTGTATAAGTCAAACAATAGCTAATCTGGCAATTATGCACAAGTTAAAACACTGGAACATGTCACCCTACATTGCCTGCCAAATCACACTAAAATTTGGATCGATGAAGGTGCTGAAAGATTTTTGAAAAGTTGGTCCTGTCTTTTTTCCTGATTTTTAGGCAAACTTCTAAAAGGGACTGAAGTTAGTCATTTTAAAAGCAAAAAAAACAACAGCATGAAACCTGTCTCCGTGCGTCTCTATTTTCCACAGTTAAAACAGAGTTTGAAACTCAGAGTTTGGGGGTGGGGAATTTAAAAAGGGGGAGTGAGGCTGAGAGTACCCACACCCTGCAATAATTGCATCAGGGTAAAAGAATGAGCACCACACCCCAGGCAGGCAGATTTCTGGGGTCACTTAATCATGCTCTGTACACCTGTGCTATGAGGGCAGTGCAGCTGCAGAGGCAAACGCTGTTAGGCTAAGAGGCCAATGTTCCCATTCCCCCCTAGATTTAGCTACTTCCAAATGTCCAACATTAGCCACAGAATTTTTGAGGAGTGAAGTAAAACAAAAGCAAGACTGGGTCAGCAGTGTGCTCTTCCAGAGTCAGTCTCAGGGCCAAAGCTTTTTTTCCACATGTCTCCAACCTGTCCTCGGGCTTCCAACTGCCCACAGGACCTCAGTTGCCCGTAGCCATGGTGTCCTTCAGCTGTTGTGTGCATGGGGCAAGCTATATAGACAAGTGTCTCCAGCAGCCTCCAAAAGTGCCTTCAGAACTCAGATTCAGACCCTAAAAATAGCATCAGCGGCCCACACCTCCTCCTCCTCCTGAGTTCCCTCCCTTTTGGTACTCCCAGTAGATATTACTAAGAGGTGAAAACATTAACACGTGCAGGATGTAGAACATTGAGCATTCCTTCATTAATGGTTTTAATGGAAATTCTAGGGAAGAAACAGAAAGGAAGTCGATTGAAGGACTGCTTTAGGCTTGAAGTCTGATTCTCACGAAAGGTCAGTCAGAGGACCTTACTATACCATCACAAAGGCCAATTCAGACCTGAAATTCTTCAATTCCTTGCCTGCACACCTGACTGAGATTTAGATCTGGATAGGAAGCAGGACGTAATATACCAAGGCCATGCTTGGCTCCATATTCAGGTGATGGAGCCAGGCTGCTGAAATTCTGGGGTTTTAAGGACATACTTGGTTATGGGGTCCCTCCAGAGGTACAGTATACCTCACAGTTAGAGGCAAAGACCCTGCACTTGGGCAGGAATCCTGGGAGGGTTCTGAGATTGTCCTTAGTCATCTCAAACCTACCTTGGAAGTTTCTAGAAGGACCTATCTACCCATTCTATCTAAAGCACTTAGATAGAAGAGGACCCAGGGTTGGCCTGGAGCCTCTGGAAGGATTCACCAGCAGTCCCCCGATCTCTCATGGGAATCCACTTCAATTTTTACACCCATCTAGGGCTGGCACAGATAATAAAGTAGGTTTGCCTTCATTGTCCTGTATCCTCTTTTAGAGCCCATATCTCCTGTCTCGTTCTTTCTCTTTCTTCCTCCCAGGTGCATAATATACTCATGTGGCTGCCAGGTGTCTCAGGGAATTCCACTCTGGTGGTTCAGCTAGATGAACCCTGGCGCTCCCCAGCTATTATCACTTCTTACCTGGATTCCACAGCAACTTCTGGTTTTGAATCACCTACAATTCATTTTTCATTCAAAATTTAAATCTTATCAGGATCTAAAACCCTTATTGGCCTTCCATTATCATTGAGTTAGATTTCACGATACTTCTTTCCTGGTGTGCTTGTCATTTAAGATGCTTATCTTTTTGCTTATCTCTCCAGTCTTTTCTTGCTACTTCCCCATGTACACATCAATACTTTATAGAGAATTTTCTTCAGTTCTTTACTGTACCATGCCTTACAGCCTTCTTACCTGCTATTTACTCACCTGAAACACTCTTTTCTTTTTTCTTTGTCCAGGCCACTTTTGGTGTGAAATCACCCCTCATCTATCTCCTCCATGGAGCCCACTAATTCCCATAGGCAGGTTTAGATATGGAAGTTATCAACTTGTAAACTGTAGTTGAAGCAAGAGGGATGGATGAGCTCACTCATGGAGATTGGAGAGTAAGAAAAGAGGACCAAGCCCAAAACCTTAAGATGAAAGAAGTAAAACCAATGAGCTTTAATCCTCATAGGACTAAGAAGAAATGTCAGCAAATATGTTTTTAGATACAAGCAACAGGATATCCTTGCTTACATCAGCTTAAACAGTAAGGAAATTAATGTCATGTTATAGGAAGTGGAGAACTAGTATGGGCTCCAGATACAATTCATCAAGGCTTCAACTTCACTTCTCTGTAATTTATCCAGGCTAACATTTGCTTTCTTCTAAGGCTGGAGGGAAAATGGCTGCAAAAGTTTTTAATATCAATTGTCAAGAAGAATAGATCTACCATGATTGGCTTAAATATTCAGATTTGAATTTGAATGAATGCTGAGGTGTCAATCACTGTGACAATAACAAAAGGAAAGCAGGAGACATGGGTGTCAGAGAAGCCAAAGAAGAAAATAGGATGACTAGCAAAGTCAAAATATTGTATCAAGGTCAGAGTACATACCTTGCACATAGTAGAATTTAATTATTTTAAAAAAACATATTGTTTGGTGATTGATCACGATGAATTCACCTTATCCAGCTGGAACCATGTATATAACAGCTCAAAATTCTAGCAGGTTAGTCAAAGGAAGAGATCAAGAAACAAAAAAGATCATAGTAAAAGAAAAGAGAAAAAACAAGGGAAGGTCAAGAGTAAAGAAAAACAAAAAGTGTTTTGAGTTGCCATTAATAGCATAGAAGACATCCATCCCCCCACCACATCCAGCCAAGGGAAAAAAATGTTAAAATAAATCAATCAGAGAACACATATTCCAAAGATCCAGAATTATGAATATGCTCCTGTAACTTGTGACTTATGATAAATTTAAAGAACTTCACTGTCTTGTTTTACTTTGTGTTGTTAAGGCAACCCCATAGCCTTGAGAACTTTGGCAAAACACTCCTTGGCCAATGGAGAAACCATCTCTCAGAGGCCTCAATTGGCTATTGCCTACTATGTAGATCAGTTCCTTGATGCTATTCTCAGAACAAATTTTCCAACAGATGCTAAGTCAATGAAAACACACTGAGAATTGTAGGATAATTTTTTTCCATCTGTTTTCACCTGTACTCAATTGAGGATACCAGCTCATAGCCCAGGCAATACATAATAGAGGCCATGGGCTACTCCACCCGTATTTTATAAAGTGCCTAGAGTGCCAATTTTAGCATTGCAGCTGTAAATAACAAGACCCTAGAGTCATATAGAGTGACCTCATTCTCCAACATACATCCAAAGCTTAAAGAAAGCCAGTGTGTCCTTAAGGATCGTTATGTTACTGGTATTGCTGAGCTCACCAAAGCTCATGTGGCCCAGTTTAATTTCCTCAGGGCTCCTCTGTACATTCTCCCCTCCCTTCTCCATCTGTGAATTGCATATGCTGTTTTTCAGGGACCAAACTCTAAGAAACCATGCACTAGGAAATTTGGTAAGAAGTCGGGGAGCCACATTAACTCCATTGGCATATTCTGGTTGTTCTTTTTGTGTGTGTGTTACTCAGTGGGAATTTAATAGCAAAGCATTCCGAAGACTTGAATTGAAAACTCCCCTTAAAATCTGTCAACAGCCTTTCCATGGCTTTGGAAATCAGAATCAAATTCCTGAAGTGGCTTATGAGGTTCTCAGGGTCTGCCACCCACTTCAGCACCTCCCATGCTGCCTCCCACTTCTCACTGTCCTTTGTCCTCTCTTTCCTTGGCAGAGGAGGCCCAGTTTTCTCTTTCTGGAGTCCTCTTGGCTTCACACCCAGTCTTAGTTTGTTCTTAATAATCCTCAAAGCTCAACTCAAACATAACTTCCTTAAAGAAGCTCTCCCTCCCTTTCCAGATTACATTAAGATTCTTCATCACACCTTTTCCTACTATCTGTACTTTACTTCTAGGATATTTACTCAATTATATAATTAGTTATTTAATGTGTGTCTTTCTAGCACATTCTAAATGCTACGAGTGTGATAACCATGCCTGTCTCATTCACTATCCTCAGCCCCTAGCCCAGTGCCTGGCTTATAAATATCTTGCTAAGAATTGCTATTTCTTATGTCCATTAGTGCTAAGGTAAGGTGATTCTAAATTCTGATGTGTTAAAAATCAAAATAACACAAAAGTTTTTTTCCTATGCTAGTTAAATTCCATGCTATTTCTTTCCACTTTGTTCAAACATTTTAATAACAGTATTATTAAAATATAATTTACATATCATACATTTCACCCATTTAAAGTGTACAATTCAATGGTTTTTAATATATTCACAGTTGTGTAACCATCACCACAATCAATTTTAGAACATTTTCATCAACCCAAAAGGAAACCCTGTACCTATTAGCAGTCACTCCCCATTTTCTCTCAACCTTAGGCAGCCACTAATGAATGTACTTTCTGTCTCTATAGATTTGCCTATTTGGGATATTTTATATAAGCGGAATCATACTATATGTGTGGTCTTTTGTGACTGGCTTTTCAGGTTTCAAAGTTATAGTATGTATCAGTA
The DNA here is from genome assembly GCA_030015415.1 of Cynopterus sphinx. Taxonomy (NCBI): domain Eukaryota; kingdom Metazoa; phylum Chordata; class Mammalia; order Chiroptera; family Pteropodidae; genus Cynopterus; species Cynopterus sphinx. Next base: position 9,474,014 of record CM057388.1, read on the forward strand.
CTTCATTTAATTTTATTGTCAGATAATGTTTATTCTATGGATTTACCACACTTTATTCATCAGTGGATGGACATTTGGGTTGTTTCTGCCTTTTAGATATTATGAACATGCTGCTGTAAACATTGATGTGCAGGTTTTTATGTGGATATATATTTTTATTTCTCTTGGCATACACAGAGAAGTGAAATTTCTGGGTCATATGGTGACACTACGTGTAACCTTTTGTGGAACTGCCAAACTGATTTCCAAAGCAACTACACCATTTCATATTCTCACTGGAAGTATATGAGAGTTCCAATTTCTCCATATCCTCACAGAACTTGTTTTGATCTGACTAGTTGTTATAACCATCCTAGTAAGTGTGAATTGGTATCTCATTGTGGTTGTGATTTGCAGTTCCTTGATAGCTAATGATGTTGAACATCTTTCCATGTGCTTATTGGTCATTCATCTTATCTTCTTTGGAGAGATGTCCATTCAGATCCTTTGCTCATTTTTTAATTGGGTTGTTTTTTATTATTGAGTTTTAAAGTTCTTTATATATTCTAGATACAAATCCCTTATCAGATCTATGACTTGCAACAATGTTCTCCCAATTGTGGGTTGTCTTTTCACTGTTTTGATGCTGTTTTCTGAAACATAAAAATCTAATTTTGATGGGATCAAAATTATCTACTTTTTTTGTTGTCGTTTCATGTATTTCCACATGGTGGGAAGGATGAGTTGGCTTTCTGAGGTCTCTTTATAAGGGCACTAATCCTGTTCATGATGGCTATGCCTAATTGTCTCCTAAAATCCCCACCTCCTAATACCATCACCTTGAGCTTTAATTTGCAAAATATGAATTTTGGAGAGACATGAGCATTCAGACAATAACAGTTGTCATATTCATTAGTCTCCTTTAATACAGATCAATTCCTCAGCATTTGTCTCTTGTAACACTGACTTTTTAAAAAATGTACAGATCTTTTTTTTTTTTTTCATAGAATGTTTCTTAGTTTCCAGTTATACATTCCCAGCCAGAATATTGTATACATGTTGTCCTTCTCAGGGTATTATGTCCATATTGCATCCATCTGATGTCTATCTGGCCCTCATTTGTGATGTTAATTCTGATTTCCTAGTTGAAGTGTTACCCAATTGTTTAGTTACTAATATTCTAGAATTTTAAAATTTGTCTTTTCTTCTGTTCTAACTGTATAACCTCAAGCTTTTTTCTCTGTCAATCATTTGATATTTCACTTTGTATCCATTCTTCTTTTTCTAATTAATTTATTCAACTTCTAATTATATCATTCGGTCCTCAATTTGTTTCCTTAACTCTGACATCTCTCTTTTTAATCACATCTGTAGTTTTAACATTTCATCTTTCTTTTTCCCCCTTATTCTCAATGTTGGCAACTGTCTAGACCTTCCATTTTCTCTGACACGTATGATTAATTCTTGACCCTCTTCTAACTTCCCCAAAACTCATTTTATCTTCCGCTTAGAACTCTAATTTTAGGTCAAAATGAGGTGTCTTATACACTTTTCCCTGCACTGATGATAAGGTCATAGGGATAAAAATAGGGAGTTCAACTGGAGTTGTGTGCCCCTCTTGTTGCCAAACATGAACTCTCTTTAAAGAGCTTCTTCTATGGCAGTTCAGATCTCATACTTGGGGACATATCCTATTCTTAATATGTTGTATTTTTACGCTTGAAATTATACCCCTAATTTGGTATGAATCCATAGAAAATGGCACACTGTAGATTCATATAGTTTTCTGTCTGATGAAATACTCAGGTCTTTAATTTTTACAAGGATTTCTTACATTCCTCATCAAAGAACTTCTCTCTGAATTAAGAGTTATTAGCTAGAATTTAGGGTTTTGTCAACTCACTTGTTTTCTCCCCCAGTACCATGTCAGGCCAGTGTTGTGGGGGATGAGGATAAGAGTAGTGGCGCAGTGGGAAATGTGCCTTCTTTAACAAATGATTCTCAAGACTAAAAATCCCTAATGAATAGTGTATACCACTTTCCATAGTATAAATATTCTGACCATACCCAATTTCAAGCTACCAACGTGACATTACTAAATGTGGAATTGGAGCACACATTATTATATGGCATAGCACATCATTATACAGTATTTTCACCATATATAAACAGTAGATGCTAATAATCTCTACAGTATAGATAATAGTAAATGAAGTAAAACAATTAGGAAGTGATGATTTTTTTAGTACTATCTTTGCTTTAAATATAATTTATTTTATTGTAAGCTTATATAATTTAATTTTAAATAATCGTTCTGTTTAATACTTCGCTTGAAAAATCCCCCAAAATTGGACTATCAAGCTCTTGTGAGCCAGTGTGAACCCATTCCAGCACTCCACTGAGCCAGAATAAGAGCCCGAATTATCCATTTCTTCCTCTGGCCACAGTTTGTTCTTTTGGGGGGCACCAAGTTATACCTCTTTTCTTCTATGGTTGTTGTTGTTGGTAAATTTTTGCTATTTTTTAAAATCTCTTTTTCCTCATATTAAAGGAAAGAATCTGTGACTTCATCCTACTACCTTATCTCCTCATCTCAAGATTTTACTTTCCTTAAGAGTTTCTTTGGGTCTTTTTAGGTTTCATGTACTATTTAGAACTGAGAAGATAATATCATCTGAGACAGTAATCATAAGCCTTCTTCTAAATACAAACATTAACAACTAAAGTTGGGAAAAGGGTAAATAAACAGTCTATTTAAGAAAGTTAACAAAGAAATGATTTCAGAACTATGCAATTTTAAATAGACAATTTGAAGGATAATATTAGAGATGGTTCACATTAAAGAAAGAATTATGTTCTAATACATGGCAAACAACCAGGCTCTTATACATTCCTTTGAAAGGAAACTACAAAGGGTCAGTTTTGGTGAGAGGTGCCTTGATATACCCAGAGTATAAGTAAGTTGCTCAAATATATATAATGTATGGTGTGTATGTGTATGCATACACACATATAAAGTTCATTTTGAGAAATTAAGGTTGTTTTTAAAAGATTCCTTATTCAATGATGTTTTACTGAAACAAATCATAGATTCTTGTCTATATTTCCAACAATGCAGTTGTTCTCTACTCTAGCTGGAGATTAAAATCACCTGGGGAGCCTTTAAAAAGCACTGATGCCAGGTCCCTATTCCAAAAAAATCTAGTGCAATTGCTGTAGGGCGGGTCCATGCCATGTATTTTTGAAAAGCTCCCCAGGTGATTCTAATTAGCAGCCAGGCTTAAGAATCCTTGCCATAATGTAACACTTAGTGTCCTATTAATACTCCGGAGTATCTACTAAGATAACTATATTAACCCCCTAAGATGGATAGTAATGAATAGGAAATGTAAAGTTCCTGGAGATGTTTAAAGAAATACAAGATAATCATAATGTCATTAAGCTCATTTTTGGCTGGGCTTCCAAATGTTTTATGATTTTTTTAAAAAGCCTACACAGTGACTTATGGAACAAAGGTTTATTAATATAAATAGTTTGAAACTGAAGACTGAAAAATAGTACATTTTCAGTTTTTCTTTTGGAAATTCAGGATTGTCAATGATCAGTATATCAGCATTTCCATTAATGCATCAGGCTGAGAAAGACATCATGAGAAACACACATTTTCTACAATAAAACCCCACTGATGTGTTTTAGTTAAGATGGGAGTCAAAATGTATTATTTCAGAGCAAGCTATTTCCCAGGAGCACAAATTAAAATCATAAATAAGATTGTAAGGGAGAATCTCTAAAATATTTAAGGAAATAAACTTCCCCCAAGGAATTGATTACGAGGGAATTAATTAGGTTTATTAGATACCATAATTATCTAATCACTGCAACAGAGTCCCTGGAGATCTCTTCTACTTTTTAGCTTACATTTAATTATTGCATGTATTTAAAATAATATAGGTATTTTTCCCTATTAACCAGAACTTTTTGGTTGTAAATAACAAGTCCAATAAACTAAAGTTAAGGAGAAAAGGAATTTATTGATCAAATAATTGAAAAGTCCAGAGACAGACTCAGGCAAGGCTCAATGTAGGGCTCAAACAATTTCATCAAAAACTGGTCTTGCTCTTTCCATGTCTTTTCTGTTTTCCTCCCTAAGTAGACTCCACTCTCAGGTGACTATCTCTCCATGATAGTGCGATTACTGTCAGTAGCTCTAGGATTTCATATAACTAATTGTTCAACAACCCCAGTAGAACATTCCTCCATCTCAAAAGTTCCAACAAAAATTATGGAATTGAGTCGTATTGGCTTAGATCGGCCTTACTTTTGGTCATGCAGCTTCCCTTGAACCAATTCTCATATTCAATATGGCTCATACTTTGATTGGTCGGGCTTGTGTCACATGCCCATCATTGGAACTGGGACGGATCACCTGAACCTGAATTACACAACTGAAGGTGGAGTAAAAGATAGTCTTCCCAGGAGAGTCAGACTGTTATCAGAAGATTATGGGATGGACACTGAGCAAAGGAAAACAGGTTCACCAAATTTTAGAAAAATTATTTTAAATTAAAGTTCTCTGACTCTTTCCTCTAATTTCCCATTTAGCCATAACAAGTGAGGTTTTATGGTATGTTAGAAATTATCTTGTTTTTAAAAATTCAGATACATCTTATAAACCTTTGGTATAGTGAATAAACATCTGATAAGAGTTAGGTCCTTAAGTAATAAATGCTATAGGGGTTGTGCTATGTCAAGCCATTAGGTAAGTTCAGTATATAACCTTTTTATTTTTTTTGCCTCAACCAGAGCTAAAATTTATTCCGTATGAGAAATGCACTTTTTTAAAGAATAGAGTAACATGATTTAAGACACTGCTCTCTAAACACTCTCTAGTCACAGAGACACAGAGCCTTATGTTCAAGTTTCCCTTGAACCCAAAGCAGATAACTTGATATTATTTTCAAACTAGAAAGAGGTACCCCCCAGATTGAATGAGGATATGAATATGCACTCCCTTGGAAACACCATCAACTTCTAAAGTTCTGAGCTGGACTGTTAGAAGGAAGTTAGTGACCAGTATTGAAAGAGTTCATGGTTTGTATTTTGTTAGTTCCAGTCGTCATGGCAACCAACTGGTTCTACATAAAGCCTGAAGCCAGCGGACTTGTAATGGAATACATTCCTCCAAGTGAGTCAAAGCCTTGTTGAAAAGGAAGCAATCACACTGTTATGGAAATAAATTATAAACTATGAACTGCTCAGGGTTGAAATAAGCAGCTTTTTTGGAATTACATTTCCCCCTCCTCCCACATATTTTTGGTGATAAGTAACTTGGCAATGCTTCATTTCTGATGGGACTGCCCACCCATCTTTGAGAAGAGGCATGGTAACAAGTGGCCTGCCTACCTCACAAGGTTTTAAGGAGGACCAGAAGTGAAAGTGTATGAGGGGATACTATGAAAACTGCAAAGGGCTACACTAATATGGCTAGTACTATGGATTAGAGTCCTTAACATTCAGAAATGGAAGTTTCAGATATTATTTTAACCCACCCCTACGCCTTTAGAGATTACTTCCTATGACACACATACTAATATTTTGTTCAGTCTAAAAACCCAAGTGATGAAACTTCTGCTGTTCCCCTGGGACATTCTACTCTGCCACAGAACCAGAAAGTTTATGCCAGTAGAATAGCTTGGATTTTGGAGTCAAACAGCCATGGATTCAAATTCCAGTTCTGCTGCTTTGTAGTTATAGGGACTTGGGAATTTACTTAATCTTTGCATCTCAGATTCTCATCTACAAAATGGGGGTAATAGTATCTCCTTCATAGAGCTGTGAGAAAGATTGGATATGATAATGTTAATAAAAGCACCAAGCAGTCTCTGGCACAGAAGAAGGAGCAAATAAGTGTTAGGTATTACTACCATTAGCTTTATTCCTGTTGGGGCATGACAGTCTTCACTTTATTGTTAATCCTTGCTGGAATTTTTTCTACCATATTTAATTCTTGTTTTTTGTTTTTATTTACTCTGTTGATTTCAGGTACTACTTCAATACTTTCTGACATTTTAATCTCCACCTTTTGCAATGATCTCATTGATTAAGATAAAGTATTGATTGGTTTATCTTCAAAAAGTAGATTCCAAACAAAGATCATTAGCATTTTTAGTTACTTACTGTCCAGTGTTATTATTGACTTTGCTGGATGTTGACCACAACTCTCAACCATATTCTTATGGCACCTCATTGGCTTGGAAATGGAAAAGTATCAGTGGGAGAGCCTACTTCCAGCAGGCCACATAAGAGGTGATCAGCCTTGATTGTGACACATTCCCCATACCTTCATCTGGTTTGGATGGTCCACAAAGCTAACTTGCACAGCTTTGGTGGTGAGTTTCATCTATTTTTTTACCCATTATTTGGACAAATGTGTTACATTCCTGAAGCTTGGGCCTATCTGAGCTCTTCATCATTTTAGTGTTGTCAGCCTGAGCAGAAGAGTTTCTACTTCTAGGAATATTCCTTTGGACAAGAGCAGGAGTTTCAACAAACTCTCAAGTGCTCTTCAAACTCCTGAACTGGTGAAGCCCTTGAGCTGATTTCTCTAATAGACTCAAAAGAATGGTATTTATAGCTACAAATTTGCATAGAGTTAATGTTCCAAGAAATTCATCATTAGACTTTGGCATTTTCTTCTACCTGCCCACATTTGTTTTCTCTATCTTCTTGAAGACTGACCTTCTCTATCTCTATCCTTCTAACATTTTCATCTATCCTTCTAACATTTTCAGCCTCTTCATTAATTTTAATACCATGCTGATTTTTCTTTGCCATAAAAGGCTTTTAGCTTCTTTAATAGCTTTTTGATTCCTCCTGAACCTGCTTCTCCAGAACAGAGTAAGGTTTAACAAAAAGTTGTTTTTATTTTACAAGCACACCATGTCCCTTAGTGACAAACATTATAAGTAAGAAGGCATTCTTGGTCTCTTCTTTCACCAGCAAACCTCAGCAAGGTTGTTGTTGTTTTTGTTTTGTTTTGTTTTGTTTTTTTGGTGTGTGGGGGGCAAGCAGGTAATAGTAGTCAGTTCCCAGAACACATTTTTTCTCCTTACTTGAAGACACCTTGAGGACCTCATGTTCAAGCCAGAACTATTTGGGATGGAAAAGAGACAGATCATTTGATACCTTTGTATCAGGTAAAATTCTTCCCAAATAGCCCTAGAATCTCATATCTTCTCTGCAGTTTCTAATGGTTAAAAAGCTAATTCCACTACCCTGACCTTGGTCAGCACTCTGAACCTCATACCACTTCTTTTTGAGCTGAGCATCTCTTTAGTTAGAACCATAATCTGAAGGGAAAATGTTTTCAATTAGACAATATTTTAAAATGACTCCATGTGCTCCAAAATGATTTTATTCCATCAGAAAAACTAGCCTGGTTTCCATTTTGAAAAACAGTAATTACACAGACAGAAAAAAAATACAGTATCCTTACCATTATCAAAACACTACAGACTCTAAGGCAATATGGTGTAATGAGTGATTTATGATGATAAATCATTAGAGTGTGGCTTTAAATTGCAAAGTTATGAAGATTATTTAACACCGATTTCTTTGCTTAATTTTAATTTTAATGCAGAGAAGTGTTTCTCAACCTCACCACTACCCACATTTTGAGCTGGAGCATTCTTTGTTGTGGGGACCATCTTTATGCATTGTGGGATGTTTAGCAGTGTCCCTGGTCTCTCCCCAACTAGATGCCAGTAGAATCCTCACTCCAGTGATGATAACCAAAAATGTCTTCAGACATTGCCAAGTGTCCCTGGTAGGGCACAACAGCCCCTGGTTGATAACCACTGATATAGAGAACCTGGTGAAATACTTTTTCCTTTGCTCACTTTTCTGGACTATGAAAATCTTAGAGGCCAATGAAAAATAAGAACACAGGTCTTGGAATGTTTATCTCAATTCTATTATTATAAAATTATTACTTTTCTTAATCGATATTTTTAGAAAAACAATTAAATTTCCAAATGGAGCTACAATATATAAACATTGGTCTCTGGCACATCCCACCTCTCTACTAATGGGTCAACAGAACAGGACTTTTCGTGAGGTTTTCCAAGAGTTTGCAGGGCCCTTCTCTGGCCTAGTTCACTGAGGGCCAGGGTAAAACTACTCATTAGCAAAGTGACTAATCCACAGGCCTATTAGTTGAAATAGTCAGCAAGAGGAAAAGAAGAGTAATGTTTCCTGTGTACTGTTTTTTTCTTTTAAAGTAGAATGTTCAGTAGTTTAATGAGTGGCCATATCCAAGTTGGTTTTACAAATTGGCAAATTTGGATTTTGCTGTCCAGTACTCGCTTCAAGACTAATCAGGATTTCCACAGATCCTGAAGTGAAAGGAAAATGATCGCATCCCATCATTCTCCACTCCAGTGACCACTCCTGTGCCCCATTCCCTCCTTTCTCTCTACCCCCCTGCTTCCTGATTGGGCTTCATTGCTATTCTGATGGGAGTTGAAAAAGAAGAGCTTAGAAGTGAATGTGAATTAAAATCTCCTAGACAGCTTTTTACCCTGCACAGGCCCTCCAACCATCCCACCCACTCCCCACTTAGCACCCACCAACTGGGTCCTGGCTGGAAAGAAAAAGCATAGTCAATTAGGAGAAATGGAGAATAGTTTAACAAAGGGACTATTTCAGCAGTGTGGTCAAGGTTTAGAGAAATCCCAAAGGAGACTACAGTAACTCAAGGCAAGTAACAGCAGGGAGCTGGTACCACTCCTAAGGCTGTAAGGGCAAAGAAGAGAGTGGTAACCAAAACCCCAGAAGGCAGCAGTGGAAGCAGCCATCCTTTGGGAGCTGTCTGGCAAGCTAGGTCAAGGACGGGACCTGGAGAATAAATCTCCCAACCTCACTGTCCCCCTGCCCTCCAACTTCCTGCCACTACCAACTATTGGCTGAAGCCAACCAGAAGAGGTAGGGCAAGAGAGCCTGGTGGTCTATTTAGTGACACAGTCCACATGGGGCATAAAGCAGACTAGAGGAGGATGGAGAATGGATTTGGGGAGCAAAGGGAAGATATCCAGCCCACACAGCAACCCCAAGGAACATCAGAAGCCCTCAGAGTGGGGAAGGATGTCCTTTGCAGACTCTCCCCAGGTAATTTGGCTATGTCCCGGGGTTTGAGACCATCTGCCCCCAAACCTGATGGACTTTTCAAAGCTCTCTAATTCCCTCTGAAGGGGTCCATTGCTGAACCAACCAGAAAAAGACCCAACTCCTATAATCACCATTCCATCCCCTGCCTTTCCACTAACCTATTGTTCTTTTGATTTCTACATGAGTCCACAGGGAAATCATTTGCCAATCTATTTTCTTCTCACTTTATTGTTCACAGCCATTTAAACTCCCTGTAATAATCTTGCATAAAGTGAATATTTCACTCCATACTGGAGGTTGAGAATATTCTTAGGGTGCTTCCAAGACGGGCTTTGGGGAGTGAGCCTTTCTGAGTGAGAAGCAGGCTGGACAACACTCAGAGTTAGAGCAGGGTGGAAGTCAAAGCCAAGACTAAGTGCTTTCCCATCCCATCTGCTTCTTAGAAAAGTGCAGGCATCATTAGCATGTCAAAAACTTTGCCTATGCTTCTAAGGGGTTAGTTTTGGGCTTTTTTTCTGACATTCACACAGTCACACTGCCTTCTGGAAAAGCTCATATTAGTAGCACTACAAAAATGTGAAACCCTGGAGATCAGGAGAATTCCATTTCATAGATCACATAAATTGAAAAGTGTCTCCCAAAGCATCCCCACTCTTCAGAAATATCAGTGACAATGTGGTTTCTTGTCAAGTGAATTTTACAAGGCATGATTTATAAGGTAATTTAATTACAGCAATCTCCTCACATAGCAAAGTAAGTAAATCTCACAAAGAAAATGGATATGGGGAACTACTGTTTGTATCATTGGAACATAATAGAGAACAGCAATAGGAAGGGTATGTGAATGACTTCAGTTTACACTCATATACAAAGCTACTTGTTCTGTGATGGTAACACCTAGATGAGTCTTTAGTGTTCATTAATAAGTAAAACATTTATTTTATATTTTAATTTTACAACTGTCATATGTAAAGCAAGAAGCTAAGTTTAACCAACTTCGATGCCTTCAATTTTAAAAGAAGTCAAATTAACAGATATTCACTTTAACAATTGAAGTACAAAGATAATTCTTGAATATTGAAATTCTTTATATTCTTACTGTTTAATTTTAACTATTACATTCACAATTATGTGTCTGTTTGATACACACACATATATAATGATGTAGCTTTTGTTTTTGAGAAAATTATGCTGCTAAAATTATACCCCAAAAGACCTCAATTCCCTACTATGCTTGAAGTTGACAAAAAAATCTCCTAATCCTTGTACTCTTCAGAATCTGCTGTAAATTTCTAATTTTTGGTGGGTTAGGGGTAGGGCATGCAAGCAAAGCTATATACAAAACCAGTTTTACATGTAGGTGGAGTCAGTGATTTATTATTTCAATAAATATTGACTGAGTACCTACTAGATGACAGTCCCTGTGTTAAATGCTAGGAAAGTAGTGTAAATGTGGCAGGAGAGGTCTCAATCAAATTCTGGTGGAGGAGACAGACAAGTAAACAAATAAATAGGCAGTGTCATTCCAAGGGGCAACAAGTGTTATGATGAAAGACACAGCAGGGTGAAAGGGTAGGAAGAGGCTGGGAGGTGGTTGTCTTAATAGGATGGTCATAATAGGAAGGCCTCTCTGAGGTGATATTTGAGCTAATAACAGAATTAACTGCAGGAGCAAGCCATGAAAGTATCTGGAGAGTGTTCCTGGCAGAGCGAATGTCAGGTACAGAGGTCCTGAGGTGAGAAGAGCTGCTTTGCTCTTAAGAGAACTTTGTAAGCTGACTTCAGTATTTCTCAGTATCTGCACTGTCTCACTTCTCATAGAACTTGAAATAATAGTGATGGGTTATTTTGAAACATTGAGCATTATCTAGTTCTTGAGTAGGTCTCTCTTCCCTTATCTAATTCTGTCCACTGATGGCCCCAGCTTCTGTGGCTAGAAGGGAGACATGGAATTTACTCTAAAAACACTGCTGAACTTTAAACTGCTTCTGAAGCTTCAACAGGTACATGGTTCTGATTCAACAGGTCTGGGGTGGAGCCTGAGAGTCTGCATTTCTAACAAGCTCCCAGGAGAGGCCTATGCTGCTGAATAGTGAGGACCTCAAAAACTCAGAACTGGGCAGTAAGGAAACAAATAACTCTGGACCAGAAGTCAGGAGACTTGGATGTAAGTCTAGATGATGACATTCACCAATGACGTGACCTCAGGTGAGTCATTTAGTTATTTCATTTAAATTTTTCTAAGTAAAAAAAATCTTAAAAATCCAAGAAAAAGTATTACTTTCCAATAAAATCAAGTTGTGCCTTCTGTTGTGCACAACTTATAAAACCATAGTCATCTTGGGGACTGTAGGAGAAAATGACAGAATCGTAATTCCTAACATATTTATGAATCATTTCACTTTACCACCACACAGACAAAACATCCTTTTTTATTTAGTTAGCATAGTCTAATGAACTTAATAGAAGGCCTTGCTCTGCTGGGAACAGTCATAGTTTTCATAGAATATCTCAGAATGTTCTTTTATGAAGCATGAGTCTTCAGCCTCATGATCCCTGCTGCTTTATTGATGCCTCAGGAAGGTGGCAAGACTTTAGAAGGCATTGATGTGTGGTACACTTATGGACACTGGGTCTCAGGGACAGTGGCTTCAACTTTGCCAGAGTCCTGTAACCCTAGTATATCTTGGAAGCACCAGAATTGCTGGGCTCAAAAGGGAGCTAAGACCCTGTTCAGTATGAGAAAATTGTCAATGACCATAAAACAACTGTACAGTTCTGACATGAGGAAGACTCAATAATTGAGTTCAAATTTTTCTCCACCATGGGTATTTAAAATTAAATTTAAGTTCAAGTAAATAATAAAACAATGTTTTTATATTTGGATTTTTGGACTGAGTGTCATTTTTATTACATTAAGTAACATACTTTGAAATGTACGATATGCTAAGCACCCTATATTATCTCATTTATCCTCACAACAACTCTATGACTTAGGTCAAATAATTCCCACTTTACAAATGGGGAAACTAAAGCTTAAAGGAGCTCATAGCTACTTGCCTAAAGTCACCCAGCAAGTAACTGAGGGAACCAGTTGAAGCCAGGAAGCCTGACTTCAGCATCTAAACTCTTAGCCCTTTTACCATGCTTTTAGGTGGCTACCCGCCTATCCATAAGGCCACCTATCCTCCCTCTACCAATTCTCATTTCTAGCTCTCAGCCTACAGAATAGGGCCTGTGATTTATTAAAGGAAGATGGTACTCTGTGGTGTAACAGAAATGTAAGAAATCCTAGCTCACAGAGCACAAGAAAATCATTAGTTCTGTCCTTTTCAATAGGCAGCCAAGCTTTCCATACTGCAGATGACTAAAAGATAGAGCTGATTGTGTCCAGGAGGGTGTGACTCTACTGCTAAATATCCTGGCCAGTGATGCTCTCCTCTCCTGCAAAGAGTGGGGTTCTTCCAAACGACACTGGTGTTCTCCACTGCCCCCACGGATGCATAACTTAGGTAAGCCTGCCAAAGTCACACACTTTGTGCCTCATCCAGGGCCTGAAAGGAGTTGGTCCCACACTAAAGGCAATCCATGAAACATAATTAATCGCAGATTCCTTCTGGAGCTGCTTAAGCTCCTTGATGTCTCAGATGTATAGCCAGGAGGAGTGCTCTTTGGCAGCTGAGCATCCTTCCACCTCCAGCTGGAGAGGAGGTCCGAATGACAGAAACCAAGGGCATCATTCAAATCAAGTTTGGCTTTCTCAAGTCTTGGTGGGGCAGGTTCAGATGCATGAATGGGGCTTTGGGGACCCTATCCTTTCAGTAGATCCAAACCACACAGATCACAGGGATCTATGGAAAATAATGTCTTCCTCATGAGTTGACTATTATTGACAGTCTCTTTTTGGCCTCATGGCACTCTGGGTGGGAAAATGAACCAAAGAACCTTTATTTCACTAAAAGGGACAATGTTATAAGCAAAAGACATGCCCAGTAACTTAATGGAAAGGCTTTCCCAAGAAAACATTTGCTTTCAGAGAAGCACAATAGGCTTTGATTCTGCTACTGTAGCATTTCTAATTGTATTTATATTATTATCAAAGCACAAACTCATATGGCTACAGCTACCTATAAATTTAATTCTCCCCAAACTCTAACATGTAGCTGTCATAAATCCCATTTTATAGATAACTAACCAAGTTAATATAAACCTGAAATGATTTTAATCTTTATCAAGATCAAATCAAACTTAGAAGCAGAGAACATTTAATGATATGGATGAATCTCATAGATATTGAACCAAATTAAAGAAGCCAGATAACAAAAAGCACATACGATATGATTTTATTTATATGATGTTCAAGAACAGACAAAACTAATGTATGGTGACAGAAATCAGAACAGTGGTTACTTCTGGGAAGGTGATATTGACTGGAAAGAGGTATGAGCGAGACTTTAATAATGTGGAAACGTTCTAGATTTTGATTTCAGGGTAGTTCTGCAGGAATTACAAATGTACAAATTCATTGAGCTGTACTTCTAAGATTGGTGCACTTTACTATATTTAAATTAACGAGAGAGAGAGAGAGAGAGAGAGAGAGAGAGAGAGAGAGAGAGAATGAAGCAAAGATAGAAAAGAGTAGTGAGAACATGATCTTCAAGAAAGGAAAAAGACAACCAGATAAGAGTCTTTGCATAACATCATTTCAAATGATTGTGTAAAAGCTTCTGAAATAAGCAGGTGCTAGTTTGAATATCTGAGTCTTAAATATACCAAATGATTGTATCTGTCACGGTACTGGCAGGAAACAAAGAGAGCATGTAGACTGGGTAAGCTGAGACATGTTTAATAAAGCACATATTCATACAGGATTGGGCAAGTGCTGTAGAGTTCCATGGGGAACTAGCACTGGCTCCTTGGCTCCCACCTCTTGCTGGTGCAGCCCACTGATTGGACCCAACAGGAAACCCAAGAGTGAGGGAGTCTATGAATGTGACTCCTGTGGGTCAGCCTCTTGGCCACAGAAGGGGGAGAAAAGTGGACTGTGGACTTGAGGGAGTAGGGATAAAATGCTCAGCACCAACCAAATCAGAAGGCTCTTGCCCTGCCTTTGCCGATCAGGCATCTGCTGGGACTCCCCTTCTTCATTTCCTTCTGCCCAAACCACCTGCCCATTTCCTGCTCATTTTACAACACTTTATCTGTGTTTGATGTCCAGTTTCTGTTGTCTGTGCCTTTTGTGGGCTTTGACCATTTGATGACATCTCCTTAAACTTATCAGTTTAGTTCACCATAGGTCATCATGGAAGTGACATCAGAGTCAAGTGTCCTTGCAGAGATTTAGGGTACACCATCCCATGCAGAAGGAAAACGCTCTAATCAATGATGATGGAAATCAAAAGAGTGGGAAAAGCTTAAAGCTCTTTTCCCAAATAAATGACTTACTTGCACTTGAATCTCTATTCTCTAGACCATTCTATGCAAGTTCAAGGCTGAGACAGAAGGGCGTTTGGGATGTTTAAGGAACAGATAATGCCCCCCAGCATCCAGAGCTGAATGCTTCATTCCTTGTTAATTATTGCAAGGCTCAGGTCCATTATCTGGCACTCAGACCCAGGGAGTCCTTCTTCATTGCATGGAGAGGAAGCCTTGCTTTGACGAGCTATTCCAGTTCTCTGGGCCTGTTTTCTTATTTGCACAGTGGAAGCTTGCTGGGCTCATGCCTGAGTTCATCTCCTACTCTAAAAAGATATGACTCTTCCATCCTATCAGAAGAAAAGGTGCAAAGTGTCATTAGTTTATTTGAAAAATACTAAGTGAGCACCCACTGTGTGGGGTTAGCATAGCCGATGCTGTCAGTGCACCAACAAGTAATACACTTGGCATTCACCATCCCCATGCCTGCTGCTGGCTTCCTCCTGCAATCACCAGTCACTCTCCAGCCAGGGGCTTTTTCTGGCCTTGGAAGCACACCCAGTCTGCATGCAAGGAAGGCCAGAGTGGCTGGGGGCGCCGCAGGAGGAGCCCTGGGCCGTGATGAATTTGAATGGGAGGGTCAATACCCCCAGGCTCCTCCCCCTCAAGTGGGACATCCCTGACTGTTCCGCATGCCTCCTCCTGGAGCTTCTCAGTAAGTGGAACCCCAGTTGCCCTCAGAGGTGGTCTGCTCTTTAATAAACATTGCACTGGCTTCTCTTCCTTCCCTCTCTCACTTCCTCACTCCTTGACTGGTGCTTTCCCCAAATAAATGATTTGCACTTGAATCTTATTCTCAGATCCACTTCTGAGGGAGCCCCACCTAAGATAGCTAGTCACAGTGAGGGATACGGAGGAGTGTAAAATATGTCTCCACCCACAATGAGCTCATCATCCAGTTACTAGTTTTTAAAAGTAGATATTAAAGCCTTGAAATGTAACTTTTGATCCAGCAGTTCAACTTCTGAGACTATATCTTACTAAAATAATCATAGTTGCATACAAAACTTAGATACCAACATGTTCATCTCTCATCAAAACAATGAGAATAACTGATAAAATTAGAAATTGTAAATGTAAACGTCCTATGGCTAAGAAATAATTTAATTAATAATGTTACATTCATACAACAAAACACTACAGTCATTAAAAACCATGTTGCAGAATAATATTTAATGACATAGACATAGTTCATAGACACAATTTAATAAAAATGTTAGAAAACAGTATCTCCAGAACATATCATTTTTGTCAATAGTAATACATATGTGCATAGAAAAAATGCTCAAAAGCTAAAATACCCAAAGATTAATAGTCACCTGTAGTTTCTCATCTCTGGATTTATCTGTACTTCCAAAGTTTCTATGAATAGTATGTATTTTCTTACTTTTAAGGCAATGGGTTATTAGTTTACATAGTCTAAGATAAAGATAGCATTTCCGAATCTTGGCACTATTGATATTTTGGAATGGTTCATTCTTAGTGGTGGGACTGTCCTGTGCATTGCAGGATGTTTCATAGCATCCCTGGCCTCTACCCACTAGATGTCAACAGCACCCTCCAAGTCATAACAACAAAAAATGTCTCCAGACATTGCCAAGTGTCCCCTGGGAGCAAAATCACTTTCAGGTGAGAACCACTGGTCTAAGAAAACCTAAAATGGTAGCAGTTAATGACCATGAAGAGAAGTAAAATTATTCAACATCTTTCAGATGTGCATGATTTTTTTTTAATTTTGAAGAAACCAATACCATGCCAACATGTCAACATTTAACCTAAGTCATATTAATTCCAAAAATGAGGCCACTTCCTCAAATCAAAAAAGAGCAGCAAATAAGAGGTTCCGAGACATCATCTGTCTGGTTCCTGAGAGGTTTAGACTTTTCAAAGTTGAAGTCATGCCAGCTTCATGGGGCGTTCATTTCCCATCTGTCCTCACACTGGACAAAGAACATGAGATCAATGAAAGCCCGCAAAATGTTCAGTATCAAAGACTTCCCACGTACCATAATTTACGGTGATTTAACTGTGCTCCCGTGTGCATACACGAATGTAACATGCAAGGAAGTTCCCTAAGGGGTTTGTGATAGTTGTATTAGCCTGAACGGAGAAGATCCCATCACCAAGTGCTTACTGAGCACCTGCTGTGTGCCCAGCACTGTACTAGGCCCTGCAGATAACAGAGGGGAACACGATGTATAAGATGCCTGCCCTTTAAGGGGCAGACGATTAATACGGGCATGTCCACTTGAACGAGATTATTTCATGGAGAAGATAATGAGATCACATGGAGGAGATTCACCCAGCAGCATGGAGTGCCTTTAGCTGGTGCAGCCTTTCTGAGTGCAGAGACTGTGGCATCTATACAAAGACCTGGGCATAGACTGCTAAAAGCTCGATTGGATAAGCCCTGAGTCAAGAGTGAGTCACATTATTGGAGGGACAGAAGAAGAAGTGGCTGGACTACAGCAAAGAGAAGGAAGGCAAGCAAAGAGGGAGGATGTTGGGGGCCAGATCAGAGAGTTCCTTGAAAAGTCTTAGCAGGAAATTTCGGTTGCAATTTAATCCCTCTGGGAAGGGACTGGAAGGTGGTAAGCAGGGGAGAGCAAGATCTGGTTTATTCTTTAAGAAGATCCTTTGACACTGTGTGGGGAGGAGACTGAAGCAGGATGAGAGTGATGGCAGTCACAGTAGCTCAGGTGAGAGATGCGGGGTGGTGGCCCAACTAGGTTGGAGGGGTGGAGACAAAGAAGTTGCATTTGGAAGAAGATTCAGGGAAAGGGTTGGAAGCCTGCGTGGGCCTCACAATGCTGGTAAGCGGAGCCAGCTGTGGGAGAGGAGAGGCGAGAGTGTGGAGTGCTTGGGGCTTGGCAAAGCACTTGGGCTGCCTAAAGCTGAAGCTCCAGGGAATGAAGGAGTGACTAATGACAGACAGCATGAAGGCCAGGGCCTTGTAAACCCATTTTTATTTTTAAATAGGCTAACAGCCAGGAAGTAGGGCATTTTGTAACTTCCTCGGGAGTCAAAGCCAAGTGGCGCCAGGAGCTCCCAGCTGTGTAAGCAGCACAGCACACATGCCAAAGCGTGGCCAGCTTGTGGGGAGAGCCTCAGATTCTTTCTGAAAAAATCCCTATTCAGTGGCTGATGCCTGAAACTCCATCATTTGAGATTTCTTTCTGTTTAGGTTCTTAGTTCAGGGCAAAATGCAAATTCCCTTTCAAAAGGAAAAACAGAAGTCAGCTATGGAGACTGGGCCCTAAGGAGTAGTGTGACCATGAGCTTCAGGGCAATCAAGAGTCTCATGATGGGACAGAAGATTCATTCTGGTTTAGAAACAGCTTTAGGGCCGTGAAACTGGAAGTACTGAGGCTGTACAGAGGGTGACTGCTGGGTGATCAGGTTTCCATGGGGTGAGTGGATCTCAGAGAGGAAGA
The DNA here is from genome assembly GCA_030015415.1 of Cynopterus sphinx. Classification (NCBI taxonomy): domain Eukaryota; kingdom Metazoa; phylum Chordata; class Mammalia; order Chiroptera; family Pteropodidae; genus Cynopterus; species Cynopterus sphinx. Next base: position 9,492,067 of record CM057388.1, read on the forward strand.
GGCGTCTATTAAAACCCGAAAAAGCATGCGGAAGGGTAGGAAGGCAAGTGTCCTCTCGTCTGATGTGCAAGTTGGAAGGCTCTTACTTTATCCTCCAAGGCTGCTGGTCCAGTTCAGCCTTTGGCAGAGTAGGAAGCTCCCTTGGGGGATAAATCCTCAGGGCACTCATACAGGCATTTTCCCCAGGCTCCTCTGGGTGAGTGACCCCAACATTTAATTTAAAAATCAATTTTCAGAACAATTAAATGACTGCAATAGTTTTGATACCTTTTGAAAACTCAATCAAATGTAATTTTCTCACTAAACTTCATCCTTTTCAATAGACTTTGCTAATTTTTCTTATCTTTTAATTCGCTAACTTTAAAAATTTTTTTCAACTTAGGAAGGCATTTAAATGAAACAACGTCATTTCAGTCTCAGTCACGTTTTCCTCTACTCCACCAACTGCAGGATACAGAAGCCCTGGGGATGGAGCTCAAATGCTCTAGATTTTGAATCTATTCATTTTTTCTTCCTTCCATTTATTCCACCTTTGCTGGCCTCACCGATTTATTCATTCTTTCTTTCACTTATTTGATATTTATTGAATTTCTATTGTGCATCAGCTACTGTAGTAAAGGCTGGGGAGGTAGAAAAGTTAAATATTTGATCTCTGCCCTAGAAGACCTGATAATGGTGGGTACAAATAAGTCATTAAAATGAAACAATAAGCACTATAATTAAGATATGTCTAAAACACTGAAAATATATGTGCTAAATTTTAATTTACAGTTTAATTTACTATGTAAATAAATTTTATAAATTTATCACTACATATTTTATAAAAATATCCTTTTCGGATAAATGCCAAAAAATTCCCTTCCCCCACCCTCGAAAATTAAAAAAAAGGACCTTTTTTATTTCTTATGTTAGATTGCCATCTAGTGGAATTTTCACGCAACTACAGCGTTAATTATTCTATTTCTTGTGTTAGAGTGCCATCATGTGGCCATAATATGTAACTGCACAGATGCCTTTTTCCATTTCTTGTGTTAGAGTGCCATCAAGTGGATACTTCTTGTAATTGCAGGACACATTATTTATTTATTTTTCTTGTGTTATAATGCCACCTAGTGGATTGTTCGAGTAATTGCAGATAAGGGTTTTGTTTTGTTTTGTGCGGGGGGGCTATTACTCGATTTGAGCGCTGCTGGAATGTTGATGTAATTCCAAATCAGACACGTTTTTCCAGCTGCAGGAATACTCCACTTTCCAAAATCTTATGTTACACTTCATTGCTTTTACAAAAGACTTACATTAGTACCTGTGTTTACTAACCAAAAAAAATCCAAAGGAGATTTTTACTTTTAGGAAAAAGGTAAAGCTTGAAAATTGCATTCGATATATTTTTTTTGCAGCAAGCCAATATCGGTAAAGCTTCTGGTCAATGGGAGACTATTAGTAGCTGTTTTGGGAGCATCAAAAGTTATACTCAGATTTTGGACTGCATGGGGGTTGGCGCCCCTAACCCCTCTGTTCGAGTCAACTGTGTGTATATATTTTGATATACAAAATAAAGGGATCTCTGTAACGGGAAAACATACCTGATTTATAATAAGAAGAAAATTTCACCTGGTGGCACTCTAACTTGAGAAATAGGAAATAATTCTCTGATCTGCAATTGAAGGAAAATTCCATCGGGTGGCAGTCTAAGGAGAGTATTAAGAAAAACTTATCTTTGTGGAATTACACGAAAATCTACCTGGTGGTATTCATACTAATTAATAGGGAAAAAAACTCTGCAATGACATCATAATTCCACACAATCACTCAACATAAGAAAATAAATAATGCATTCTGCAGTTACACAATAATGCCACACGATGGCACTCTAACACAAGAAATAGAAAAAAATCAAGCTGTAGCTACATGAAATTTCCACAGGGTGGCAATCCAATACAAGAAATAGATGTTTCATCTAACTTTCTTTTGTGCGCTGGGAGCTGAGAATTTGCATTTCTAATGATTCCAGGTTTGTATTGATGCTACTTGTCTGAGACTACACTTTGAGAACGGATGAAGTACCCACTCCTTAGATTTTAGTGTCACATATGACTGTTTTTTTTTTCTGTATAATTTGTACGACTGTTCCATTTTACAGTTTGAGGAGCTCTAGAAAATCTGTCTCCTGAATCCCAAAACTCAGAATACCTTTTTTATTAAATCTACCAGTCGCTTTTGTTATTAGTTTTTGCGAACTTATCTAAGCCACTTTACAGTTGAGTGTCATGTTTCTATTCCTTTCTCTCTGCACTGTCTTGTTTTAATATGCAACTTGGTGGCTAAACACAATAAACTTTTATTATCTCATAGTTTCTACGGGTCAGGAATCCAGAAGCAAGCAGCTGAGCTGGATGTTTTGGGCACAGAATCTCCTGAGAGTGCAGCCCAGATGTAGGCCAAGCAGCAGTCCTCCGAAGGTCTGCCTGAGACTGGAGGAGCCATTTCCAGTTTCTGCACATGGCTGCGGGCACCACGTGGGCCTCTCCGCAAGGCTGCTCAGACAGAGGTGGCTGAAAGACAGAAAGTCACAGTCCCTTTACAACCCAGTCTCAGCAGTGACCGATCATCACTTCTGCGGTATCTAGTGGTCACACAGACCAACCCTGGTACCACATGTGAGAGGAAGAGGCAAGGATGTACCGAGAAGTGACACCCCTGAGGTGGGCTTGGAGGCTGCTGCACAGATGGATTCCCATTCTGCGTAGGGATCCTGGGTGAGTGATATGTCCATTAAGTTCTAGAAGTGCTGCCAATGAGGCAGATACCGTCCTCCTGGGGTGGGAGAGGAAATCTTGTTTCCCCCTTTGTGATTTCTGTGATTCCTCTCACTTCTCCCTCTTTCAATAATCTTCTCTAGAAAAATCACTACTTTTCCCACTTCTAGCCACTCCAAACCTAGCCCCCACGCTGCAGTCACTTGCTCGCTCTCCCCTGCTTTCTCTCTCTCTTTCTTTTCTCTTATTATCTTCCCATCACTTTCTTTTTCTCTCTAATTTATTCCGTTTTGAGAAATCCCAGGAGGATTTTCATTTGAAAATGATTGCCAGGAATGAGTCCAAGAGAAATGACCAATATCAAAGTCCTCTGGCCGTCGAAGATTCTAGTTCCTGTCTCTGAAAGGACACCAACGACTTCGACTACTGAGAGCTACTATTCTTTGACAGCAGAGGTCCCAGAGCTGCCAAGAGTTGGATACAGCTTTCCCCAATCATTGCAGTGTTTTAGGAAAGGCTCCTTACAGGATGCTATCATGTGCGGAGTAATCACTGATGACTCTGCCCCCAGGAAAGGACTCACGGGGACACTTTCCACAAGGTAGTCCTGCACTGGGCTTTATTGCCTTAGAAAGCTGCAAAATTTCTTAAAATGCAGGCGCTTTGGAAGCCTCGCAGTCTCCTGATATGAGGCTGCTAAATATTGCCCCCTCCAGACGAGAATTTAAGGCGGACCTGGAGCTGATCCTCAAACAAGCTGCAGCAGCGTTACCTGGGAGCAGATGGGAAAGGAAAAGAGGCCTGCCCAGGCCTGGGGAGCAGGGGGCAGACCCCAGAGCGACACCCACCAGCCCTGCCTGTGAGGTGACACACTCCATTGGAGAAGTACAGACTGGACCTTGCTGTGAATGGAGGGAAAGTGCTGAGAGACACCAGCAGGTAAGATCAACAAATAATGGGGTGAGGCGTGACACTTATCTTTGCTTGAGTTTTCCACCTGTGAACAGATATGGATGTCTGGCATTCTTTCCCTTGGCCCTGCTATTTTCTCCAGTCCTGTTTATCCACCAGCACACCACCCCTCCTTCCCCCAAAGTGACCAGGATTCACTTTAGGGAATAGTAGCTGTGTGGCCAGAGCGGGAATCCAATGTGACAACAAATAGGAGATGTGGCCAAGGACAGCTCAGGGAGTTTTGTGTCTTGAGTCTTGTCAGAAGGGTCATTTGTTACTAGTTTCAGAGTCAATAAGCTTTTAAGGCCAAGAACCCCCAACTGAGCAAAGGGATGCTGGAGTGTGCCCAAATGGAAAGAATAAGAAATCCATGTCTAGGCTCAGGATTGGCAGAGGCCCCCAGCAGTGTTGCAGGGACCGCCACCTGGGGCCCACACAGTGACGGTGTGTGAGGCAAGGGTGCGCAGGCACTGTGTTGCCTGTCAACGTGTCTTGGAAGCAGGTGATCCTGCAACAGCATCCACTGTTTGTCCAAGTCCCACTTTTTGGTCCCTTTACCACCAGCCTTAGAATCAACAAAACTTAAAAATATATAGAAATTCAGTTTTTATAGATATGATGTTCTCTCTGGGCTCCAGGTAGATTTCTGAAAATGGCTTTAAGTCACAATATGAATCAGATGCCTCAAATGTTTGCATATTGTGGGCCCAGCAATTTCACCTCAAGAAATGCATCCTAGAAAATAATAGCAATAATTTGGATAGCTACAAATGTGCTCATCAAATATGATTTACAATTGTAAAAATGGAAAACCCTCTAACTGTGTGTGTATTAAAAGGGTTGATTGAATGAGTCATAACTACAATGGAATATTAGGAGTTAAAAATCAGTTGGTTAAAAATGTTTAATCACCCATGGGAGAGGCTCACAAAAATATAAGGTTGCTTCTGATCTCATTTCTATATTTTTAAATGTGTACACACACATGCACCAAAATACCTCTCTGAGATGTAATATGCTGTCTTATTAATGAGTTTATGTGGGCTGTATCATTATAGAATATTTTTACTTTTAACTTTTAGTTTATCTTCAGTTTCCAGAATTTCTACATAGAACATTTTTCTTTTATAATAAAAAAATGCTAGTTATAAAATGATGAGAAAATGCTTTCTGAGAGAATCCTATTAGAGCTATCTGGTAAAATCTGTGATTGCCCCTACCTTGTGTGTGTTTGGTCAATCCCAATTTTAGTTTCGCAGAGGTTGGCAAGTTCATTAAGATTGCCAAGGTTTGAGCAACTGTTCAGCCAGTTATGCAGACAGCTGATGAGGCCTGGTGGATTTTTGTGAATGGAAAACTTGTAACACAGAAAGAAGCAGCAAGTTGAGCAGCCACCACCGTCCTAACCTGCCACTGGACAGTCAGCTTTTGGCCTGGTTATTTAATTAACTACTTTGGCCAAGTACTCCAGTGATATGGATTAGTAGCCCTTGGTGGCCCCCAAAATGGTAGTTAACTATCGACTATAAAGATAGTAGTCACCCCTTAAATCAGCTGAGTATCCATACCTGGAAATAGAAGTTTTTAAAAGTTGCTTTATCAATGAGGACAGCAAGGGGTTAAAAGATTTGCATATTTACCAAATCCTAGTACAGAGCTTAGAATGGTCAGGTGGTCTTCTAAGGTCTTGGCAAATATTAATCTGGATAAGCTTCATAACAGCCCTATTCGATGAAGATTGCTCCTTTTAAAGATGAAGAAACCCAGACACAGAGAGGTTAGGCAACTTGCCCAAAGTCACACAGCTACTAAGTGGTTGAGCCAGGATTTGAGAGAGCAGATGACAGCTTCCAGAGTCCATGTGCTAGGCTGCCTCTCCCTAAGCCTGCTCTTAGCTTTCCAAAGGCCACTTCTGTTGGGGCATTAGCCACAGAAAGTTATTGACAGTAACTTCGGGCTAATTGGCCACAGTCTGCGTGATGGGAGAACAAAGCCAGATGGAGAAGGATTTGCGATGTGATGCCATCTGTGGTCTGGTGACCAAGCCAGCCCAGGAAGATGCAACCCGCAGATGCTAGGAAAGCTTTGCCTCTGCACTTGTCAGGCCACGCAGAACAGGTCAAAGGCGACACCAAGCCTGAAACACAGATCTGGTGGCCCCAGCATCTCAAGCTTACATTCTCTCAGCTTGAGCACACCCCTGTTTCAAGAGGGAAGATTTGAAATCCATTTTTTCACATCTCTCCATTGGCCAATCTCAAGAGATGATTATATCCACCATTATTCTCCCATCTTACAGTGGATTTTCCCAGGAAACCCACGCTTTCGTGAAAACACTATGGGGCTTCTTTCAATTCACTTCCTTTGGGGTCCTGTCTTGAGCAGGTATATCTTATATTCCATATTTATAAAATGCAGAGCTAACGTTAAAATCCTTCTTTGGTGTCTCATTTTTCCTAGAACAAATGTTCTAAGTCCTCAGGGAGTCTAAAAGGACCATGATGACCTATTGCCAGTCTTGTTTTCATTTCTCAAAAGGGTCTTTGACTTGGGACTGTGCTACATCCTTCTCCTCCCCAACCTCCACTGGTCAGTCAGCCAGCTCAGTGGTCAGATCGCTTTTGAAAGGCTTTTCTCAGCCTGTCCTGACCACCTCCAGCCCCTCAGCCCTCCACGACACTTCTTTACAATGGAAATGTATTTGTGATATGTATAATTACGTGTGTGATTTATCCCTTTGATATCTGTCCTCCCTCTTAGACCACAAGCTCCATGACAGGCATGATGTCCCTGACCCCTGTAACTTCAGTGCCTGGGTTATAGGTGTTCATTACATATTGTGAAATGAATGAATGTTCATAAATATTTGCGATGGCCCGACCTGAGCAAATCCCTCGGTAGCTTCAGGATGTGGCTGCAAATACCAAAAGGTGGAATGTGAGGTTTTTTTTTTTTAAATCAACTAAAGATCATTGTTTCATATGTGATCTCTAATGTCTGGCATCTATACTGCTCTTTCCACAGGGAGACCTTTTCAAACAGCCACAATTGTACAGAGAAGAGTGCAGCGAACCCCTATGTCGTGTTGTTTCCTCCGGGCGCATCCTGCAAACGTCCCCAGCACAGCCACCACCCATACCGGATTATTTTAAGGTGCTCCCGAATATCATACCCTCTCAACCACACACACTTCAGTTTCTGTAAACAGTAAGGACTCTGAGTAAATTACTTACCACTGGCACACAGGAACAATTCTTTAATGATCACCAAACATCTAGGCAGTGTTTCAATTGCCCAAAATATCTGCTAAATGCCTTTTTTTCTTTTTTCTCTTCTTTCTTTTCTCTTTTCATTTCTTTCTTTTTTTTTTTTCTAATCTTGCCATTTGTTTATTCAAGACACCTAGGTCCTCTCTCCTGTACGGTTTTCACTGCTTTTGACTTTGCGTATCTCATTCCTCGCATGGTAGGAAGCCTAGAGCCTCGAGGCATCATTGCCCTGTGATCTGAAGGCGTGGACATCCCGCAGGTGCTGGATTTCAGCATCAATCCGGTTATTCTCAGTTTGATCTTACATTATCAAGTTTGTCAACAGCTAGATCGTTATCTCCTTGATTGCTGGACAGGGGCATTAAATGCTCTGGTTCCTTTTGATTAGTGGAAAGTGTTCTATAAAGAAATTTCCCTCATCGGCTCTTGATGTACTTTGAAAGTCAGTCTGTACAAGAGAGGCAGGATAAATCTTCAACTTTTTCTCTTGACCATTTTTTAGAATAATGACATTTGTGCGGCTCCTTGCTTCTAGATCTTTCCCATGAAGAGAATTAGGATGTATATTTTTTTAAGGGGAAAATATCCATGAGGCTATGCTGCTATTTCCAATTCAAATGCAAGACCACCGGGTTTTTCCTTCCTTCAATTTTATATTTGGGTCTTTTTCCTTTGACACTGAAAATCTTGGTTCCTGATGACATTAGCATAATCACCTATTCACTTTATCCTCAGTCTCAAGTACCAGTAACACTGATAACTGAAAACAATGTAGTGTCTTAGCAGTTGGTCTTGTTCTCACCTGCCTTATCGTCTTATCAACTTGTTGTTCAATAGCAGAGTCATTCCCTGTGGGGTTATGTCAACAATTTGGTATGGGATTCAATTCGTTTTTGCATTTTATTTCCATTTTTATTCCATTTTGGTTTATGGTTATGAAAAACATCTCTATGGTTCCAAAGTCAATATAGCCCCTAGCCATAATCTTGCGCCAGCATGGGGCCTACCACATTTAAAACACTCAAATATTCATCGATTTTGACAATCTTGGTTCTATTGTAAATCATCCACTGAGGGGGGGGAGGGTGGCTCCCACCAACAAAGCCCAAGACTTGGTAAGGACCATTGTTTGCCCTGAAGTTCAGCTGGGCTGAGTAGGTGATCTGCAAAGGAAAGGCACAGTTTAGAAACTGTAACCTAAATCTTCTGGCTTCACTTAGAGAAGCTGATCCTAAACTGGCTAGCAGTGGAGGGAAGAGTCCATCCAAACCCTGAAGCCCTCCTCTTTCCTTTCTTCCTCCCCTATTTCCCTCCCTCTCTCCCTCCTTTCCTTCCTTCCTTCCTTCCTTCCTTCCTTCCTTCCTTCCTTCCTTCCTTCCTACATTATTACAGAGACTGTCAAAGCTTATTTTCCTTTAAGAAATTAAATTATTCTTTGTCTTTTTAATTGAGATATAAATGACATTGAACATTATATTAGTTTCAAGTGTACAAGGTAATGATTTGATAATTTCTGTACATTGCAAAATGATCACCACAATTAGTCTGGTTAACGTTGGTTGCCACGTAGAATTATAAATTTTTTCCTGTGGTGACATCTTTGAAGATCTCTAAGCAACTTTCAAATATGCAATACGGTGTTGTTGACTATAGTCACTGTGCTGTACATTACATCCTCATAGCATTTTATTTTATAACTGGAAGTTTCTACTTTTGGATTCCATTCATTTTGCCCTGTGGCTCCCCCCACCCCTGGAGACCACCAATTTGTTCTATATACCTGTGAACTCATTTGTGTGTGTGGGGGGGGGTGTTTGTTTGAGATTCCACATATAAGTGAGATCATACAATATTTGTCTTTCTCCGTCTGATTGATTTCACTTAGCACAATGCCCTCAAGGTCAATCCGTATTGTCACAAGTGGCAAGATTTCCTCCTTTTCATGGCTGAATAATATTCCATTGTATATATACCAGATCTTCCATATCTCTTTATCCATTGATGGGCACTTAGGTTGCCTGCATGTTTTGGCTATTGTAAATAATGCTGCAGTGGACAGGGGAGTGCACATATCTTTTCAACTTAGTGTTTTTGTTTTCTTCAGATAGATACCCCAAAGTGGAATTGCTGGGTCATAAGGTAGTTTTAGTTTCAGTTTTTCCAGGACACTCTATTGTTTTCCATATTGGCTGCACCAATTTACATTTCTACCAACAGTGCACGTGGATTCTCTTTCTTTATATCCTCACCAACACTTCTTTCCTTTCCCTTAAGACTTTCTTTTCCTCAGATCACAGCCTTTTGCAATTGTTTCTCCATCCTCCTGGCCTCCCCACCACCAGATGTTAATTTTGTAGCACAGATGACATTGCTGGGGCCCATAGCCAATTGTTGTTAACTCTAGTCTTAACCTGTCACCTCTCATGCAATACCTGAAGCTTTGCTCACCTTCAAGGTTACGTCCAACTCTGGCTTTGAGATTTCTGACGAGAGAGAGAGAGAGAGAGAGAGAGAGAGAGAGAGAGAGAGAGAGAGAGCGAGCAAAGAAAATATCCTAGCAATTAAAACCTGGATTACCTTGTTTCTCCACCGTGAAGTTACTATTTTAACCTCTGTAATTAATCAATATCTTGTAGGGAGATACTCTGAGAGTATGCAGATATACTGTTACTCATCATCTTATTTTACCCTCTCATTTTAGCCTTCATTGATCATTTTGGCCTGCAACAATTATTACTGTGGTCTTTGCCAAAAGGTGATATTTTTTCTATTTCCATCATTACTTCTAATATTAATTAATTGGAATTCTACTGTAACAAAAAGTGTCTTTTTCCCCTCACTTATTTATTCAATTATGTGTTTATGTCCATGTGAATGCATGGATATTTATTTTTTTCTATGAGTTACAATCTACTACTATCATTTATTTTATCACTCAAATGCAGGCATACTTTGTTTTATTGCACTTTATTGTACTTCGCAGGTGTTGCTTTTTTTTTTTTTAACAAACTGAAGGCAGGACCCTCTACCAGCAAAAAGGTTATGGTTCATTTTATTGTAATACTTCATTATGATGGTCTGGAACCAAACCTATAATATCTCCAAGCTATGCCTATAATAGGGGGTTGGAGTAGGAGGTAGAAGAGATAAAAAGAACTCAAAAGATATAGGAATAGCAGATATAAGAAGCAGCTACTGCTGAATGGGCTGAGATAAGAGCACCCAAAGAGGAGCCCCCTTGTTAGAGAAGGCATGGCTTACTAGATGGTGGAATGGTTCACTGAACTGCCATTTCAGTGGGTGATTGTGTGCTAGGGATAAGGGACTCTCAGCCAAAGCGTTTTAGAGTCATCATGAGACATTTCTGAGCTCTCTCCTTCCCTGCTGCATTGATCATGGAGGTCACATACTGAAATATTAGAGCATCTGTCATCCTGGGTTCCTGAGTGACATCATAGAGAGAGTTCCTGGCCCATCCATGTTGTACATGAGTAAAAAATAAATGTCGGTTGTACTAATCCACTGATAATTAAGGTTAATGTTTCACTGCAACATAAACTAGTCTATCATTTGTTATTCTCATAGAATCCGACATCTTAAATCTCTGTAGTGTTTAGTTAGTGATGACCCATGGAACATGTAGGATTCTACTTATTGTAAATATGAAGCAAAGAACAACTCACATCCAATCTATCTATAACTGTGAGTGCCCCTAAAGGAAGCAGAAGCCACTTGGAATGCAAAGAACAAATAAGCACTAAGGGAACTCTTGTTCCCATGTAGTGAAATCTTCACTCAGCAGTTAGAATGGTTTTAAATGTCCAATGGAAACAGAAATTAAATCACATCATTTCCCTGCTCCCATCCCACCAATGGCTTCCCATCCCACTTAAAACAAAATTCAGTTTCCTACCAAGAAAAAGGGAAAAAAAACCCACTAAATCCCTACCTGTTCTGATCTCTTCTCTAATTCATACTACTTTCTGCCTCCTTGATGCCACCAGAGTCACTTGCTCTTCTTGTTATTTCTCTAATATACAATTTTTTTTCCACCACAGGGTATTTGTATTTGTTGATCCTCTTGTCTGAAAAGCTTTCCTCCACATCTTTGCATAGTTTGTTCCCTGATTGAATTCAGGTCTCTGCTCACTTGTCCCCTACTCAGAGGAGGCTTTCTGATGCTCCTTCTCTTACTGTCTCCTTACCCTGTTTAATTTTTCTTCACACTACTTATCGTGTGTATTATATGTTCATATAGTATATATTTATGTGCACTTGGTAATTACTCCCATTTGACTGTAAGGTCTGTGAGAGTAGGACCTATATTGTACTTGTTCCTTGTTCTATCCCCGGAGCCTGATATGTACCTGATTCATCACAGTATGCAATAAATGTGTTGAATGAATGAATTTATGTCCATATGTCCTACCGTGGTCCTATACAATCAATATGACCCCTATGCATATAACTCCAAAATTCGTATTTTCACCCATATGTTCCAGACTTACAACTCCACCTTCCTAGGGGACATCTTCAGATAGCTGTCCCACCAGATCAACATGTCCCAAATAATCCAAACCAGGTTCTCTGGCCTCCAACTCATCATTCCCTTTTCTTCATCCTCCACATTCAATCACCAGCAGCATCTGCTGAAGCCATGCTGTGCGGTGGATCTCATTTCCGGTCTTGCCTTTTAACAGCTCCATCTCCCTTCTTTAAAGCATGTTTTTCTCACCACAACCAGGTCATTGAGATGGAAGGAGTCAACAAGGTTTTTCAGTCCAGGTGTCTGCCAGTGTCCAAATTCTTTCTCTAGCCATTCTGACAACTGTTTATGCTTTGAGTTACTTCTGTGAATTCTTTTGGTGATGCCGGCAGGGAATTATCTCACTGGACAATTCTCATTGCTAGAAAATTCATCGTTATAATGAGCTGAAATCATTTTACTCTCACACACAAACACACAATAGCTCTTCCTCCTGGAACATTAGAGGTCTGAAAATGTGTGAAAACAGCTAATCCCCTGTGGCTTTACAGATCATCCGATTTGTATCTCTCCCAGCAGCAGGGTTGCACCTCATCCTTTTGGACTCAGCGGTGGCTGGGTAACTAGCTCTGGTCTATGGAAATCGAAAGTGGTATGTATCACTTCTGGGTAGAAGCTTTGAGAAGCAGTTTAAACAATTCCTTTCCCCTCCACCACGAGACAAGCTAAGTTCCGGCTTAGTTTAGGGGAGTGAAAAACCCCTGGGTCGTTTGGATTGAAAGCGCAATACACTCACACAAAAGAAGTCAAGGCACCAGATTTACTTACAGATCCCAGAAAATGCCCGCCGCAACCTCTTCCCCGACCCCTCCCCCCGCAAGAGCCAGGAGATGGGCAATCCTCTGGCCCAGGTCAGCAGAAAAGGTAGAGAGCAGGGTAGCAATCACTTATAAGGTGATTGAGGCGGAGATCAGTAACTTTTCGCAGGCTCAACTCTGGTTAGTTTAAAAGGTGCCCCAGGAAAAGCAAAGCAGGCACTTGCGGTGGGAATCCTAAACTCAGGCCCTTATGTAAATGTACAGACTCCGGGTGTAAGCACGGTTGTCGTGCTGTAAAATGCCCGGGGAAGCGACTCAAAAAAACTGTCTTCTCATCACCCTTCTTTAAAACAGGGATCCCAAATCTGAACCCAGTTCCCCAGGTGCAAATTCTACGAGTGCCCAATCGGCGCTTTGACCTGGGAATTTCTCTGAAGAGCCCCTAGAGTTGTTTTGCACATTTGTTTCTTGGTGCTGTTATCATCAGCCGTGTCATGCTGTTAAGTCGCATCGAGTATATGCATTTTTAATTATAGCCAAAAGACGTTCCCCACGAACCTCTCAGTGTTTACTTGGGAAACCGATATCTGGATCCCAGCTCAAGTAGACAGGGTAGCTTTTAATAATTGTTACATGATCTCGGAAAGACAAGTGAACGTTCTGTCTTTTGGCCCCAGCAATATTGTCAATCTGTCATCTCATGTATTGAGGGAAGGCGGCACCGACAGGGCTGGGGACTGCTCTGCACGACTTCCAATCGTGCGCGGCCGATCTCCGCTCCTAGATCCGCGAAGCCTCTTTCTCTGCGGGGCTCTGGCGGCGGGAACCCCACTTTCCGACGCATGCGCTTTCGGATCCGTGGCTCCACAGTCGCCCGCTGCGGGGTGAAGGAGAACCCCTCCCCGACCCGCCCCCTCTGAAGCCGACACCCAATGGGAGACCGCAGGCTTCTCAGGTGGGCGGAGCATGCCCAAAGGCCTTGTTCCGATTGGTCCGCGGCCCAGCGCGGCGTATGACGTCTCTCCGTCGCTGTCACGTCGCGCTGTGGTTAAGGCGTGCCGACCGCTCCCGGCGGTTGAAGGAGACTTGGAGACAACTGGGTCGCGCGGTGTCTGCCGGTGGGAGTCGCCGCTGCTGCAGCCGCTCTTCCTGCCCTCAGTCCATGAGGAAGATGCTCGCCGCCGTCTCCCGCGTGTTGTCGGGCGCTGCCCAGAAGCCGGTGAGGCGGCGTGAGCGCCCGGGGGTGGGGGTCTGTGAGGGGGGCCCGAGACCGGAGGACGCGTAGAGCGGGCCGGACCTCGGGGCACGCGGCGTGGCACCACTTAGGAAGCGGGCGGGGGGGGGGCAACGCCCCAAGAGCCATAGGCCTCCGCTGTACTTTGAGGCGGTGCGCTCCGTTCCGGGACCGGGAAAGAGTGGCCGCTCGGCCACCTGCGTAGACAGGGGACGGGAACACTCTACAAGGTCCGCGTGGAGGTCAGCCACGGCTCCCGGCGCGGGGCTACAGGAGGCGTCTTCTAGCAGTGCCCGTGCTTTTAGCGCACACAGAAAAAAAAAAGAGGCCTGGGGCATCCTCCAGTTTCCAGTGGATCCCCTTTTCTCGTTCCCCTCGTTTAAAATCTCCCCAGCTGCGTGCCTCTTGAGCCAGAAGAGGCCATGCGGTATGTTACAGAGCAGGGAATCTGGAGACCGAGTGGCCCCGTCAAACACCAGCATCACCATTTCCTAGCCCCGCGTCGCGACCTTGGACAAGGTGGTTTTTTTTTTTTTTAATTTCTTTAAATAGTCCTGCGCTCACCACTTTCCTCATTTCTCAAATGGAGGTAATAAGTACTTAACCCGTGGATTTTTTTCCTGAGGCATAAGCGGGTGACACGTGTGTAAAGTTTGCCAAATAGTACACTGTAGGTGTCATTTGTGCAAAATATTATCCTTTGAGCTCCCGGTTTGGTATGAATGTGGTGAACACCTACGCATGGCTCTGTGGAGGGTTCACGCCGGGTCGGGCTCCCGAGAAACAAACTTCTTCCCCTTTCCTCCCTTAACGTTAAGCTTTTCTTGGCAGGCAGTTCCAGAGCAGTCTGGCACAACACGGAGAAAAACTGCCCTCCCCCTTACACACACACACACACACACACACACACACACACACACACTCAATCAATCACACTCACACTCACACTCTAGGGTAAAGGTAGCTAAAGAACCCTGCAGTGCTGCTGGAGAGGGTGGGGTTAGAGGTAAGCACCGTTTCTGGCTCCAGCTTCCAGATGTGTCCAGTGCCTAAACGTCTAGCATTTTGTCCTCTAGGCACAGAGAAGAAGTGTTTCTTGGTATAACTGCAGGCAAACTTTGATTGACTGGCAATTTTGGCTCTAGTAACTCCTCCAGGTCTTTGTGGGAACTCAGCTTAGCAAGGGTTAGTAAGAGATGGTCAAAAGGTAGGAAGTGTACCCCTCTAGGAATCCCACTGCTTTCTGGCACACATATTCTTTGACTTTATCTTCCTGCTCTCAATTACATGGAACTGTCTGTCATTTTTTTTTTTATTGTTTCCACTCTAGGATGGAGAAAGAACAATTTACCTGTTCTCAGTTACTATTGCCCGGATGGCTTTTTTGATTTCTAGTTTTAAATCTTTCCAAAACTACAGTGTCTGGAAAATTATTTCTCAATACAAGAAATATTTCTGGCCCCACAAAACTATTTTTTTTTATTTTTAAATTTATTTTTCAATTTTTTAGTTGACATACAACATTATATTAGTTTCAGGTATGCAACATAGGGATTAGACATTTTCTTGATCACCTTAAAATGTGATCAAGAAAAGTTTAGTACTCTTTTGACACCATATATTGTTATTACAATATTATTGACTATATTCCTTACGCTGTATTTTATATTACTGTGACTATTTTTATAATTGCCAGTTTGTATGTACTCCCCCCTTCCCCTTTCTTACCTGTTCCCCTCAAACCCCCTCCCATCTGGCAACCGCAAATTCATTCTCTGTATCTGAGTTTGTTTCTGTTTTGTTTATTTTGTTTTTTAGGTTTCACATATAAATGAAATCATATGGTGTTTCTCTTTGACTTCTTTCACTTAGCATAATACCCTTTAGGTCTATCCATGTCGGAAGTGGCAAGAGTTCATTCCATTTTATGGCTGAGTAATAATATTCCATTGTATATATATGTACCACTTTTCTTTATTTGTTTGTCTCTCAGTGGATCCTTATGTTGCTTCTATTTCTTGGCTGTTGTGAGTAATGCTGTAATGGACATAGAGGTACATATAGCTTTTCAAGTTAGTGTTTGGATTTCTGCAAATACCCAGAAGTGGAATTGCTGGGTCATAAGGTAGTTCTATTTTTAATTTTTTCCAGCACCTTCATACTGTTTTCCATAGTGGCTGCACCAGTTTTCAATCCCACCAGCAGTGCCAGAGGGTTCCCTTTTCTCTTCATCCTCTCCAGGACTTGTTTGTTGATTTATTTATGATAGCTTTTTGAAAGGTGTAAGGTGATATCTCATTGTGGTTTTTATTTGCATTTCTCTGATGTCTAGTGATGTTGCACATCTTTTCATGTGCCTGTTGGTCATCTGTATGTTCTCTTTGGAGAAATGTCTGTTCTATGACTCTGCTAATTTTTTTAATAGTATTTTTCTTTTTTTTGGTGGTGGTGTTAATGAGTTCCTTATCCATTTGGGGTATTAATCTCTTATTGGACATTATCACTGACAAATATCTTCTCTCCTTCAGTTGGTTGTCTTTTCATTTTGTTGATGGTTTCCTTCACTGCACAGAAATGTTTTAGTTTGACATAATCCCATTTGTTTATTTTTTCTTTTGTTTCCCTTACCCAAGGAGATATATCAAAAAAAAAAAAAAACTGCTGAGAGTGATGTCACAGTTTACTACCAATGTTTTCCTCTAGAACTTTTATGGTTTTGGATCTTACATTTAAGTCTTTAATCTGTTTTGAGTTTATTCTTGTATGTGGTGTAAGAAAGTAGTCTAGTTTAATTTTTTGCATGTATCTGTCCAGTTTTTCCAACATCATTTATTGGATAGGTTGTCTTTACCCCATTGTATATTCTTGTTTCCTTCATCATAGATTAATTGAGCATGTAGGCGTGGATTTATTTCTGGGCTCCCTATTCAGTTCCATTGATCTATGTGTCTTTTTCTGCCAGCACCATGTTATTTTGATTACTGTAGTCTTGTATAGTTAGATATCAGGTAGCATGATACTTCCAACTTTGTTCTTCAGATTGCTTTGGCTTTTGGGGGCCTTCTGTGATTTCATATAGATTTTAGGATTATTTGTTCTAGTTCTGTGAAAAATGGCATTGGTATTTCGGTAGAGATTGCATTGAATTTGTAGATCGCTTTGGATATAATTCTGTGAATTGAGGCTGGCTGCCACTAGTGTCAGGCTTGGGACCCTTTTTTGGGCACCATGACATGTGCTGAGGCCAGCTGCCACTTGTGCTGCACTTATGGCTGCTTAATTGAGGCTACATTCCAAGCCAAGACTGACTGCTGCCTATGCCAGACTTGGGGCTACCTGATGGGAGTTATAATGCAAATTGGGACAGGTCACCATTTGCGCTGGGTTTGGGGTAGTTTAGCAAGAGGTACAGGGCATACCGAGGCCAGCCACTGCTTATTTGGGTTTCATGGACCTTTGAGAGATTTTAGGAAAGTCTGCAGCTCTTGCCAAGGCAGGCTGTTTACGTGGAGGAGCCTCTGGAAGAGGCTCAGGCCTGGCGCTCAAGTTGGGTGGGTTCTCAGGGAATCTCCAGGGCTGGGCAAACAGTGTTAGCCAGGTTAATGGAGAGCTCAGATGTGGTGCTCTCCCTGTGCTAGACTGGCTGTGTGGGGTGAGGGCTCAACAAAGAAACAATGGCACCTGCCAGCGCTTCCTTCCCCAGAGAGAGCTGTCCAAACCCTGATCCTCCAGCCCTCACCCTGAAGCTAGTCACTTTAGTCCCCTGTATGTGCCTGGTGCTTTTTGAGCTGCTGTCTTTGTGCTGGAGCCCAGAGCAAATTGAGTTTGTGAGTCTGTGTGTGGGCCCCTTAAGAGAAGAACCCTTATGTCTCCAGTTGCTCTCTGTCTCATTTGGATGCAGTCCCTAATGATCTTCACAGCCAGATGGTCTAGGGACTCCTCTTCCTGGCACTGGAGCCCTGAGCTGGGGAGCCTGGTGTAGGCCTGGGATCCCTTGCTCCTCGGGGGGACCTCCGCAGCTGAGATATCCTTCCCAATTCTTGATCACCAAACTGTGGTGATCAAGGTTTGGGACCTACCTGCCCATTCTGCATCTCTGCCCTTCCAGTCGTCAACATGGCTTCTTTATATCCTTAGTTATAGGACTTCTGTTCAGCTAGTCTTCAGATGCCTCTCAATGATGGTGGTTCTATAATTTAGTTGTAATTTTGATGTGGTCATGAGAGGAGGTGGGCACAGCACTTACTTACTCCGCCATCTTGACTGCAAGTCTAAAACAATTTTCTTAACTGCCAAAAATAGCATGTCTGTTGCATGGTTGCCAAATATAACATTTAGTTTGTCACCTTGCTCCCCTCATCTCTACTTCTTCCCAAATTTCTCAATTTTCTTCACTTAGATATATTAATGACCTCTGTCTACTTCTAACCAAAGCATTTTTTTCTAGTCTTTAAGCATTTTTCCTCCAGCAACACCATTGCCTTGTTGGGTTTAGTAGATAATGGTATATTGATGGCTGAAGCATTAAGTAGATAATAGCTGGTAGGCTTGTGTACTCCGAGGCACACTTCGGTCAATCTTAACCCTTCTCACCAAGATCAAGTCCAGCACTAGAAGCTGGATGACTATACGAACATATATATCAAAAGTACTTTTTGTGGGATCTGAAGAATGTGTTTCAAGTCTCCATGAAAAGAAGTCATGCTGGTTTGTGTGAAAACATGACAAAATTAGCTAAAATAGTACATTAACACTAGTTGGTTAAATGTTTGTGGTCTAACCTGGACCAAAGCTACCCCATAGAATACTTTTGGTGCAAGCAGGTATGTTTGTAAGAGTGAACAGGAAACATTTTTCCCAACTTTTCACCCCACCCCCAAGCACTGACAGCTAGCTACCCAGACATCAAGAAGGAGACACTATTGTAGAGAAACTCGCTCCCTTCTGGGGGTTCAGGAGGAGGTACCCAAGAAAGAGGCTGTTCAAATTATAAAATGTCCTTCAAGTTCATTGTTTTTAACTCCATGCTAGATATCTTTGGTACATTGCTCACTAACATATTTATTTCATACTTTGAGCAGTTCAAAATATTTTTCTTATCCATCCATTTCATAGAAAAATGGTTTTCTCGAAATAAAGATTGAATCATAGTTTTCTTTGAAGAATAATTCTGAAACTGAAGCTTTAGCTTGCTTGGTATATCTGTTTGTGATGAAGAATAGCATAAAATAAGCAAAGCCCCACAGATTATCAGTCTCTTTAGCTTGGCCATTAACTTCATTATATTCTCACTGTAATTTCTTTGCAAACAAAGTGAATAAGTAGATCGGTTTTTGCATCCATTCTCTTCCTGCTGTTTGCTGTCTCATGGGGTTACCCTCATGTTTTATTAGCCAAAGCATGGAGTCACTTTGGAAGACAAGATCTTAACGCACTGAACAGAAGAGAAGATAAACCCATGAACATGTCGAGGCTTATTCAAGTTCCAGGACTGCATCCAGATAACCGAGTAGTAATAATAATTACTTTTTAAACAACTGACAATAAAAATATTGATATATTTGTATATTTTGGTCTTTCAAGGCGAGCAGAGTGCTGGTGGCATCCCGTAATTTTGCAAACGATGCTACATTTGAAATTAAGGTAAGAGGTATTTTACTTTGTGTTAATTTTTCCACCAGTACACTTTGATATACAGTTTTACCTTGGGAATAAAATATTTTGATATGCCTTTTCACCATTTTCTTCCAAATGTTCTAGAATCAGAGGTTCAAAGAAGTTTAGCAAAAATTAGAATTTACACTTAGCAACTTGCTGGTGTGTGTCGAGGAGGGGGCAGGGAGGTAAGGTAAAAAACATTAGACTTACTCCAAAGTTTAGAATGTGATCTAGTAAAACATTCGAATGGGGAGATTCTTAGAATGCTTCTTTGAAAGTTTGGCTTTTAATAACCTGCTTGACTTCTAGGGGCTTTCAGTGAAAGTCATCTTAAAAAGATTTTCTTCCTCCAAAACCCTATCCCACTGTAGTGAGCTTTATGACGTAAGGAATCAGAAGCAATATGCAGCACTTCTGATGTGCTCCTGTGGGTTTTTTGAGCGAAATGTTACTTGTGATGGAGTTAGATCTTAGAATGGGTTGGCATTGTTTACAATGTAGTGACTAGAAGGTAACTGATTTTCAGAAGTGTGATCTCCACCGGCTGGAAGAGGGCCCTCCTGTCACAACAGTGCTCACCAGGGAAGATGGGCTCAAGTACTACAGGACAATGCAGACTGTTCGCCGAATGGAGTTAAAGGCAGATCAGCTGTATAAACAGAAAATCATTCGTGGTTTCTGTCACTTGTGTGACGGTCAAGTGAGTGATAGTTTTGTGATAAAACCGTTTTTAGTAATCTAAGTGTGGTTTGTATTTAGTGGCTTTTGCCCTGCCTCATGCATCCATAGGATTCCAGGCTGGTATTTTAGAATGAAAATGAGAACGCTGAGACCTGCTGTGAAGCTTATGCTAAAGAATTTATTCATGCATCACTTTGCTGATTTCCTATGCCTTTATGGCATTGTGATCATCTTTATTGGGTATACTTTTGGGAGCAAGGGTTTGTTTTTCTTTTTTGTTTGTTTGTTTTGTTGGTTTAGACCAAAGGTTATAAATTCAGATGCCTACAGGGGCCAGCTAGGTAGAATACATGAGTGAAGAAGGCCAGCTGTACCAAAAACAGACACGGACTGGTGGTGACAGGGACTGGCGGTGAACTGGAACGGGCAGGTCCCACCTGTAGATGTCATGATTTGGTTCCAGTCAATGGTGCTGTATAGAAATATGGAGCTAATGCTCCCTGTTGTTTGTTTCTTCAAGGTAAGACAGAAGTCTCAATTTTCATGATATTCTCAGTATTTTAATGTTGACATCTGATTCAGGATTTTTTTCCCCCAAATTACTGTACAGGCTAAAGGAAACAGCACATCTATGAATTGTCAGTTTATGGCTTCTGTCTTGGGTCTTACCCTCCACTCTGTTTCTGATTAAAAAATAAATTAGAGCTACTTTCTATAGTTACTAATGAAGAGTTTGACTAGGCCAAATGTTTACTAATGGTCTAGGAAGGCTTTTGTCTAGAATTGTGTATTGTATTGACTCATCACTGCTTCTTCCTTTAATGCAGGAAGCTTGTTGTGTGGGCCTGGAGGCTGGAATAAATCCCACAGATCATCTGATCACAGCCTATCGGGCTCATGGCTTTACCTTTACTCGTGGACTTTCTGTCCGAGAAATTCTCACAGAGCTTACAGGTTTGCGATTCACAAAAGGGGAAATTAGTGAATTAAGTTTTCAAATCTCTCCTATGTAGTAAGCACAGTAATGTAATGGCTGTATGTAGAACCAGAGGGATGTTAGAGTCAGGGGGATCATATCATAAATGATACGAATGTCTAACCAATAAACTGTATACTCAAAACTAATAATTAAATAAAGCACTAAAAAAATTAAAGGTTTTCTGGAGCCTTTGCCTTATCCCAGAGCAGGTCCCATGGGAATGGGAAGACAGCACAGCCAAGGGGAAAAAAAAAAGATGCTAACCATTATAAGTTAATATTAAAACCTTTTTGAGTTAAAAAATGACTCTTTTTTTAGGTGCTGTTATTTCTATTATGCTTTTGACTAAACTGACAATTGTTGAGGTCATCTGGCTCCTCAGGTGTGAGTTTTAAAAGGTTAGCTCAATAAAATCAGAATTACGTTTATAATCACTCAGACACACCAGCAGAAATCTAGCAGTGACAGAAAATAAATTGAGTAGAAGCATTTCCTGGTATGCAATTTAAATTCTAGGAATATTCTTAATATCCCTTTGTCTTTGTCCCCTTTGACTCTTGAACTGTGTAGTGTGCCAGTTTAGGAGATAAAGGAAGATGTTTGTAACTGACAAAAAAAAAAAAAAAGTCCAGGGCACCACACCAACATCTGAAGGAAACAGTGATTAGAGAGCTGGAAAGGTTGGAAAGGAACCAGACTGGTCTGACTTTCATTACAAAAGGACCTGGAGACAAGGAGGGACATGTGTTTGCATAGAGGGGCAGGTGTTTTTACAATCGAATTGGCCTCTGAATTGTAATGGTTGAGCCTCTTGAGAAAATGCTTGGGATATGGTTTTGTTTTGTGTATTTGGTTTTTGATGCATATGTACGTGTGCTGCCATTTCTAGGGCGAAGAGGAGGTTGTGCTAAAGGCAAAGGTGGATCGATGCATATGTATGCCAAGAACTTCTACGGGGGCAATGGCATCGTGGGAGCTCAGGTAGTCGAGGATAAGGATTGCATGCTTTTCTAGATTTGGCCCTGGCCTGTGTCTTTATAATAGTTCATGCCCCAGAGTTCTTCCCTCTGTTGTATTTTAGTACTTTGGGGGCTTAGTGTGCTTAAAAGACCTCTTGCTTCATACCCTACCTTTTGATCACTTAACAGCTTTGAACCATGATTTAAAATGTTTTCCTTTTGGGTATTTATGTTTCGTAAGTAAGCAAGAGCCTCCAGCAGTGGAGCTATACCTTCAGCTTGTTATTTATATTTACATTAATTGCTTTGTCACATCCACTTTGCCCTACCTCTCCCTGCTGGAGACAGGACTCATGCCAGATGAGGACAGGCAGATGATCAGGATCGCAGGGCCTAGTTATAGAATCCAAAGCCAACTTCTGTGGATATGGCGTCTGCCTTGTTCTCATCATTTAGTGAATTATGAACAAGTAACAGCGTAAAAACATATCTAGATTGTTTGGCTTTTTTTCTAATATGTTGAGATTCTACAGCATGTTTTTCTTTTAAACCTAGGTTTCATTCTTAGAATTAGTAGTTAAATCTTTGCATGCAGAAAGGTTATTGCTTCCATGGTTGGAATGCAGCATAACAATTGCCCATCTTTACTGGTTTGTTTATAATATTGGTGAAATAAGCAGAGATAGGGTTGGCATAGAGAGTTTGTAGCAACAGTATAATTTCTATCTCAATTTCTGGTCAGGAGTTAAAGTTCAGAGCACTGATTTCTCCCCTCATGGATTTCTGTGGTTCCTTTCTTGGTTGTCCTTAATATTAGGTGCCCCTGGGAGCTGGGATTGCTCTGGCCTGTAAGTATAATGGAAAAGATGAAGTCTGTTTGACTCTATATGGCGATGGTGCTGCTAATCAGGTGAGTCCTTGTCTCAACTTTCTGATAACGTGTAGAGTTTGATTTTCAAAGTGGGATATGTCCGTAGGTTAGTTTGTAAAGAAGTAGTATGTTACTTATTAGTTGAACTAGCCATTCATATGGCCAGCTCCATTTCAGTTTTAAGGCCAGATTAGATAGAGATTTGCCTCTTGGCACATTTTCTAAGTGCTTTATGGGGGTGCACTCCTGAGGGAGCTCTCCTCAGCTGTCTACCTCAGCGCTTCCCAAACTGATGAGAGATCTTTTTGTATTTTAACGTCTTGTAAACCCATTCTTAGACCAGTACTGTAATGTTCAGGCTCGGTGTCCTCAGTGCCTTGGAATTGTCAGATTCCTCTTGTGGTCTCTGAGCCCTGACTCTGCCCTTCTTATTTCATGGTCTGAGTCATCACCAGTCTGTGGATGACACTCTTGAGGACCTGCTATGGATGCCGATGCTCATTGCTGGTTTGCTCTGGGTACCCAGTGGGTCTCATAGAACTTAGAACACATATAAAACTAGGTACCACATGTTTTTACATGGTGATCTTTTCCCTGGTACGGTCTCTACTACTCTGCCTTGACCTCACAGAAACAAGTGGCGGTGTTTGTCACTTCCCTTAGTTGCAAAAGAGATGATGCTTGCTGTTTCACCCTCCCTCTGCCTGCCAGCACACACACTCTTTTCCTGAAAAGCTTGTTTATAGAAGATGAGGCTTTTTATCCTTTTATGAAAGCTTTCTCTGCCAGGTAGAGCAGTAGCTATTAAGATGACGACTTCTAGAGAAAAAGAACAAAATGAAGCCACTTGAACTTTTTATACACACTTCCAGGGGCAGATATTCGAAGCTTACAATATGGCAGCCTTGTGGAAATTACCTTGTATTTTCATCTGTGAAAATAACCGCTATGGAATGGGAACGTCTGTTGAGAGAGCAGCAGCCAGCACTGATTACTACAAGAGAGGTGACTTCATTCCTGGCCTGAGGGTAAGGAAACCTGTCACAGGGCGGAGGCTATACCCTCGTGGCTTGATACCTCTGTGCATGCCCTTGATAGTCACAGACAAATTGAAGAGTTATGTTTTCTTAGTGCAGGAACAGGTCATGTAGAATGAAAATGGCTTTAGGTCAGCGATTTACGCTTTCTTTGCTCTCTTTCCCATGCATCAACAGGTGGATGGAATGGATGTCCTGTGTGTCCGGGAGGCGACGAAATTTGCAGCTGCCCATTGTAGATCTGGAAAGGTAAGCCTTCTCTTAGGCCTCTGGGCAGGTTGTTTCTAATGATGTTTATCTTCAGGTTGAAAGAATGCTTCCCCCACGTCTGTCGGAGCTATTCAATTCAGGGGTAGCTGTTGATGTGTGTAAGATAAAAGCAGAGGCCAGACAGGTGAATCGGGTCCCTTCATAAATAGTGTTGTCTTGGTATCTTATCTCCTGGGAACATTCCATGTGTCTGTTTTGTCTTTTGGTTTGGTTATGTGTCTCCAAACCCTGTATTAGTATAAGCCCTGTAAATGAACAGACTGGGGACTCCCACAATACTTAGCACAGAACTTTGCTTATATAATAGACATTCAGAATAAATCTGTCTTCTACAAATTAAATATTATGGTTAAAGTATATCATCGCAGTCTTGGTGTTTCAGTCCTAAGAATCTTGACCTTTCAGTTTTAGCAGTAGAGTGAGAATGGCCTGAAAAGCGGCTTACATGCCATCGGAGCTAGTGGAAAGATGTTTTTCTCCCTAGGTCAGTGTTCCACAGCTCAGAAAGCATGCCCCTGAGGTTTGCCTTTCAGCGACTTACCCTGTGTTTCTGTTTGGCCAGTAATGCAAATAAAATTTGGCCTGGGGTGATGAAACTGGGAGAAAGGGGATGAAGCAGGGAAGGAAATCTAGAGCAGTTAAACAAGAGGAACAAAATGGAGTATGACTAAGATGGAGGGTTGGCGCCAGTAGGCTCAGCAGTCTGTATCAGGACTTCAGGACTAGGAGCCTAGGCCCTGGATGATGGGTACCATTCCCCTCTCCCCCAGTTCTGAAAGAGTATGTGGGGTCCAGCCCTACATGGAAATGGGATCCGTGGTTTATAGCATGTGTTGAGTTTCCCAGCCTGACCAAAGCCTGATCTTGGAATTAAGGGAGGGTCTGGAAATCCCCTTATCACCAGCCCCTTAGCCCAACCCCCTGTGCTTCCACACGGCTGCTGGATTACCTAACTGGAGAGGTGACTGAGAGGTTGACGTGTGTCAGGTAATGCATTCAGTACTTTTTATGTGTTACTTAATTGGCACAACCCTGAGCTAGGTTATTACTGTTTTGCCCATTTTGCAGATGAGGAAACCGAGGCACAAAGCAGTTAAGGGTACATAGCTACCATATATACAGCCATATTGAAACCCAAGCCTTTGGACTCAGAAGCCCCCTTTTAAACTACGACACCAAACTGTCTAGGGGTTCTAGATCCACGTTCCCCGCTTCCCCTGTGTTCAAAGTTATCTTCTAGAAGTGAGCTGCTGTAGCATGAGCAAGCTGCCTGGTGGTAGCCAGACTCCCAGGGCTAGCCAGACTCCCAGCAGTGCCACTGGATTACGCATCAGGTCTTCAGTGCCTGCCACCTTCCTGTTACACACTAGCCTGAGTTGTGTGAAGCGGGATTGGTCGCCAGCCTCTGTGAAACTGAAATGGGTATGAGGTGGACATCCACCTACCCAGCCCATCTTTAGTTCTCCCATCTTTCTGCACTTTCCAGCCCACATAGAGGATTGCTTTTAATCTGTTAGAATTTCTTTTAGCATTTTTCTCTAGTTTTAAAAGGGTCAGAGTGCGTGCGGATCATTTCACCAGTGACTGGGGTGGGGGGGAACACTAGCCTATTAACCCTAAAGATAAGAGCCGAGCCCTCTCCTGCTGCCATACCTGCTTTCAAATAGATCTTTCTCCCTTAAATGTTTTTTAAAGGGTTATGTATCAAATGCGATGCTGATGAAACAGACGATGCTTGAATATTAATGGGTCGTGTAGCATGTTGGATGCCTTTCTAATTCAGAACAAGCTGCAGCAGCTTGCTTTTATTAGGTTCCTGTTAAAAATGAGGACGAAACATGCAATAAATCAGTGTTAGAAATGAGAACAGATACCTGAGCCAACTAATAAATTCTTGACAACCCAGCTGATTTATAGAAGGTCTGATGAGTGTCTCTTTGACCCTAGAAGGGTGTGCATTTAAGGCTATGGATCGTTGGTGTGCTGCGCTTGTTGTCTCACCTACTCCCCTTTGGGTTCTGTTTTAGGGGCCCATACTGATGGAGCTGCAGACTTACCGTTACCATGGACACAGCATGAGTGATCCCGGAGTCAGGTATGGTCATGGGAAATGGGAGGGTGGTGGGGTTTGAGTGGTGCTACTCACAGGGAAAGATAAAGCTCTTCAACATTTGCTTTTGAAGCCAGACACCAGTTGGCTTCACGCATTGCACTAGTTGGCATCAGGTAGTTGATTCGTGGTCTGAAAGCCTCCCACTAAACTGGTTTCAGTACAGAAAGCCTTCTGCAAATCCCTACTGTGTATAGCATCGACGTGTTAGCATGAGCAGCAATCAAAAAATTAAATTGTGGAGAGAAATTTTACCATACAGCAGGACTGATGGTAGAGTGGTATTTTGGGGGGCACTTAACTTTTGTAGGCCTCACCCCCCCAATTTCTTCATGGTATGTTCCTCCCGCAGAGGCAGAATTTGAAAATGTCCTGGCTGGCATGGATCAAGGCCAACTGGCACATGGGATATTCAGTATTTTACAATAGAGCAGTCACAAAAGGACAGGTTACACTAGAAGATAGGAGTTTTACTTGTCACTTTTTAACTCTTCGATGTAATGCTGTAGTCCCACAGTGCGACACGAGTAGATTTAGTCAAAATAAGCCATAACAAGCCTTGAGTGTAAAATGCACTTTGTGTGATTCTGCCATTTCCCAAAAATGGTAGAGCCCTTGCTTTTCGTGCTATTTCAAATGATGTGCGGGACGAGGATGTATCAGAGAGAGATCTAAGAACTGGAAAACCTGCTATCCAGGTTTTTGCTGGCCACGCTTCTCTGGGGTCTTAAGAAAGGCACATTTATATCCTGCTTGATGTTCTGCTGCCTCAAGGTCTGTGGTTATCACCACACAAGGACCATCTCCACTGTCCCCACCCACGTGAAATGTAGGAGCTCAAAAGAATGGGACATTTGGCACAGAAAGAGGCTTCCCCCACTTCATCTCCTCGATCAAAGCAGCAAATAAAAACTTGGCCCCTGCTGTCAGAATGCCAGAGGAGCCAGGTGAATTGCCAGTGGAGTTTTGGATGAAAGACGTAAGCAGCTCTTAGAGAATGCCGGGCTTTCTTGTACTTTGAAAGTAATTCTGCCATCCCCTCAGCCTCACGGGTGCTGACGTGCTCCTTCGTCTCAGAAACGCACTCCCGTGTTTCACAGGACTGTCTTGGCTCCAACTGGAAGTGGTCTGGCCTACTCCTAACTACGTTTCCCTCCCTCTAGTTATCGCACGCGAGAAGAAATTCAGGAAGTAAGAAGTAAGAGCGACCCCATCATGCTTCTCAAGGACAGAATGGTGAACAACAATCTTGCCAGTGTCGAAGAACTGAAGGTACCATTACTCTTGGCGCTTTAAAGGCGGGCTCTCCTTTCTGAGCAGTTTTTCTCTACACAACACACTGCCATGCCTAGTGGGAAAGTATGGATGACCATGGGGGACATTCAGTCATATTGACAAAGCCTTAGACTTTGAATTTTTCACAAATGTTCCTTCGCTGGGGTATGTGTCTTTTTTTTTTTTTTTTTAGGTTGATGTGTATACTCCAAAATATTCCTGAGTAGGTCATTCATTGTGTCATTTAGTTAAAGAAAAATAACATCTTTGAACACAGAGGCTATTGAGTGCTTCTGTTGCTATAAGAGTATTAGCGCTCGGCTCTGAGTAGACAAGTTGGGACCTGAGCTGCTTATTCAGACATCTCCTGAACTGCAATCTGATTTTTAGGAAATTGACGTTGAAGTGAGGAAAGAAATTGAAGATGCCGCCCAGTTTGCCACATCCGATCCTGAACCACCTTTGGAAGAACTAGGCTATCACATCTACTCCAACGATCCGCCTTTTGAAGTTCGGGGTGCAAATCAGTGGATCAAGTATAAGTCCGTCAGTTAAGGGGAGGCTGCACGTAATGGATGACTACACCTTCCGTGGGCTATTGATAGAGCGACTGTAGGAATGCTTGTTCCCAACTTAGTTAAGGAGGGAAAACCCATAGAAAGTAGGTAGATTAAGTTAGTAATTGCATGCAGTTTATGCAGTGTTGTACTAAAAGATATTGCACAGAAGTATTTCATGTGGTAAAGGCTGTTTGAGATTTGTATCGGCCTAAAAGAGGTAATTTGTGCACCCTTCCTTCGGATCATTTCCTAACACAGTTCTGTTTGATTTAGTTGGATACTCTACCGAGTCCTTGTATGCCTTTGCAACTCTGCCACCTGTCGTACTCGCATCCCCTCCACCGCTGACACTGTATGTGCGTGTCGGTGCTAAAGGCTCGTCACACTGATCATTTCTCAACAAACATTTTATTAATCATAACCAGGACAATTCCATTCTTAGGTACGCCATCTGCTCCTTGCAGTTGTAGCCACTCTAGAAGCTCTTTACCCGAGATGTCAGAATTAGGGTGTACACTCACTGTTCTCACAATACAGTTCTAGTCGCATCTAAGACATTGACGAATAACAAGTTCAAAAAATAAACGAATGCTTTAACAAAGATGGCTCCTTGCTCCCTCCATTCCCCTGGTTTAGCTGACAGTTTGTTTAAGCTTCCTCTTCGGTGGCTGGGGTCCCCCGAGCCTGTCGTCTGTACTGGGAGATTGCGGCCCAGAGCTTGCAGAGGAGCCCGCCGCTACAAAACAACAACACAGATGTCTTTAGAGTCAGAAAGAGACTTACCAGCAACACTCCAGAATACTCCAGGAGCCCTTATGGCAGAAAGTATATCATTCTAGGCTTGTCTCAAAGGCTGACCTAACACAGAAGAAATGTTCCCTTCGTGGGTGGGGATGACACTTGTGCCCCAGCAGGAGTGGGACATGGCCTTAGAGGCATGTACAGGAGTACTGCTGGGTCTGTTTCGAGCAGGCCGTTTAAGACGACATGGGGACAAGAACGCAGATCGCAATTTAAAAAGAGGGTCCCGGAGAGCTCTTCTGTTTTCCCTTCCTACTTTTCCCACCAGGGCTTCAGCTTCCGTCACCTCTGGGCTTTTCCCAGCTTTAACCTGGGACAACTCCAGAGTTTGGAGCTTTCTGACGAAGCCATAGGAGATCGCAGCCCGCTGTTTGCTGCTGCTTTATTTAAAAGCATAATCACTTGCAAAAAGTCACTTTCTGCCATACAAAGTGTTTTGAGGCTATTCTTACCGTAGTCTGAGGTGTCTCAGATCTTCCTTGGTGATGTCATTGAGAATATCAGCAAGTGTATAACCCTCTTCAATAAACTGAAAGAAATACACAGGAGCTAAGTGGCTTTGTAATAATAGCAGAGGAATGTTTTGTTGTTGTTATGAATTTACCTTTTCGATTGCTTTTGCATCCGCTCCTTGACGTTGTAACCACTCTATAAGCTCTTTATCTGCTTTCTGCCAACAAAGGGATGTTGGGGTCTCTGTAACGATTAGAAATTTGTTATATATTGATGTGTAACGGTAAAACTCTTCACAAGTAAAAAGTTGGTTGAAATAAACTTCCAAAAGATAAATGTGACATGAAAAGGAAATGAATTCACTGTGTCTCAGGTCGAATCCACATTACAGGGCACACTGCATACATTCACACCCAGAAATTCAGATGAACCGTTATCTATGACCTTTAGTTTGGAATTCTTATTCTCATGTTTAACATGCTTATTCCCTTCTTTAAAATGCCTTTTCTAAGGAACCACATCCCTAACCGCACTGGAAATAAATAGGTTTTTGAGATTTTTGTGTCCAATCCCACGTACCAAGAGGTAGCTGTCACCCGTTAGTAAGTGCCATAAAAGGAACGAGATAGGTTTCCTGAATGAAGTGTCATTTATGTAGTAAACTTTTTTTTAGGTATGGAGCACTATGAACTTTGACAAGCACAGTCATGTGACCGACTACCAGTGCCAACAAGATACATCACCCCCAAAAACTTCTGGTGGTCTTTTATAATGAATCGCCTGTCCCACCCATCGTGCTTTGTTTTCTGTGCCTACACTTTTGCCTTTAACGGTGTATAAATATTCTATATTTATGGGGTCACTGTATGTAGCCTTTGAATCTGGCTGCTTTCACTTAGCATAATGCATGGCATAATCTATGTTTTTGAATGTACGAGCAGTTCCTTTTTATTACCGATTAGTATTCCAGAATCTACTGGATTACTTACTGGTTCAATAGACAATAACCTCAACTGTGTCAAGGCTGACTAGAATTGGAGCCACATCTTAAATGATCTCACACACGTGTAAGAGCAAGTGGAAAGTTACCATTAGATTTGGACTGTGCCTCAAGGTGATCCAATTCTCGAATTTTCTGTTCTAAGGTGTTCCGTAGAAAATTCTGGTAGTCTCTCTCTTTTTTAACTAGGTTTTCCAACAGTCTGGTTTAGAAAAAAAAAAAGAGCCATCATCTGGAGAGAGTCTAACACCATTGAATTCAACTCAAACATTTTTGAACAGTAGAGATTGAGAAAAGAAACTGCACAACCCCAAAGGTCAGTCTGGTTTCTTCAAAGTTTCGTGATTAGGTTTCAGCCTATACATGGGCACCTTCCTTTGTCTCAAAATATGTCATGAACCAAAAGGTAACTCGAAGGAACTCGGCCAGAAGGATAATCTAACGATTTCAAGTTGTCTCCCTGACTCAGGTCAAGTCACTGAAAGTAGTGGTCAGGCTCTTCCTTCCCAGGGGATGAAGCCGAGACAGCTGCTCCTGATGGAACAGCTGGAGGAAAGGAGGGAGGAGGGACGCGGTGCTGATCTGAAGGTGGGTGGGAAGAACGCTACTTCAGACCTTCCAGAACCCAGGACTGTACTGAATGAACGGCCTCACAGGCACTGGTCTCACATCAGGACAGACCAGTCACCCCCAGTCAACGTCACTGCAGGCAGTAGGCACCATGTTCCCACTGCCCAGCAACAGCTAAGCCACCTCCATGTCACAAGGACAGGCGTGCTTTGTAGGGACTGCATGTTGGTCAGCTATTTGCAGTCAGGTGCTGGCTATTTAATTATTAATTCTACTGCGACTAGAAGATAACATACCAGCAACAGTGGAGGATAACCTTTGAACTCCTATATATTTTATGAATTTGATTATAAACTTTACCAGAAAAACATTTTTGTCAAGTGGCTAAGTGTCACTATCAATTTTCACATTTATCAAATTTTAAAAACTCTAAACATTTCGCCACTACCAGTTCATGAGAAACCCAGGTCTTTCTAAAAAGAGATGATTAGATTTGCCCAAGATCCCTCCTCACCCCCCGAGATTCCTAGGGGTGTATACAACTTTTCCTCCAAAACATGAACCCCTGGTACCTTATCTCCCTCCCATTTCATATTAATCAGCCTTACCAATTCTCATGGCGACAAGGCATCCTTTGGAACCAGTACCAACCAGTTTGCTGTAGCTGTGGCTTATACTTTACATAAGCCCATTGATTAGCTGCTTCCCCAGAGCTAACAGG
This sequence comes from Cynopterus sphinx, assembly GCA_030015415.1. Classification (NCBI taxonomy): domain Eukaryota; kingdom Metazoa; phylum Chordata; class Mammalia; order Chiroptera; family Pteropodidae; genus Cynopterus; species Cynopterus sphinx. Next base: position 9,523,529 of record CM057388.1, read on the forward strand.
AATCATTTATCTCTCTAACAAAGATTTTTGAGCACCTATTCTGTGCCATGAAGTGAACAAAACAGACCAGCTCCTGGGAGAATCTCACGGCACTGCCAAGGTCCCTTGGCTGGGAAGGCAGTCCACGAATGCCCACTTAGGGATCGGGACAAATCACGAGATTTAAAGAGGAGAGGGCAAACTTTGTTGGGGCCAGGGTTATGGACTACAAACTATCAACGAAGTGCTAAGTAATCGCCAACTTGGCTACTTCTGCAGGGGCTGGGTGCAGATGTCCACTGCTGGACCTGCTGGACCCAGGCCATGCCAGGGGCTCCATTTGCTACAAAGCCCCAGAAAACTCTCAGATGCTGCTGCCTTTAGTGTGGCCTGTGGCAAAGGCACTGTGTGTCTCTCTGATTCCCAATATTAAAGAAAGGGAGGCATTTAGTTCACTTGGTGAGAATACCCCTTTGCCCAGTTCCTTGGTGAGGCTGCTTTTCTGAGACCTGGGTGAGGCACCAACAACTACACTTATTGCCTGCTGGTCTAAGTCACTGTCCCACCCCTGCTGACCTGTTGGTCTCCTGCTTGAGCCTGCGCAGCTTGCGGTTCAGCTGCTGCTGGTAGAGCTGCTGGACCCGCACCTCCTGGACGAGCGCCACTGAGGGTCTCTTCACTCCGTATTTCGCACGTGCTTCACTCCTGGGTGGGTCCACTGGGGGAGTGTCCTTCATCTCACCTGGGCCCTTAGGCACCTCTGCAGTCTCTGAGCGGGGCTCCAAGGGGGTTTGGAGCTCTGAGAAATCAAAGAAAGGACCACAGTTCAACAACGTCAGGGTCTTATGTAGCTTGTGTCCCATGCCAGCAGATAAGGCTATTCAGGAGGCTGGCCCAGTCATTGTGACGCTCTATCCAGAAACTTGTGACTTTATAACACGGAGAGACTATTTTACTCAGTTCTCTCTGCATGCAAAGATGATCACCCCCAGGTGACAGGTGAGGAAACTGAGGCTTAAAGATATGAAGTTAGTTAGCTAAGGACAGTTTTGAAGAGGCACAGCTAGGATTCCCACCCGGCCTGTGTTCTTTTACTGCAGAAGGTTGCCTGCTTGGAGTGGGGAGTAATACAGATGTGGGGTTGAATGAGCACCTCTGGAAGCTGAGCCTGGGCTCCAGCGCATTCAGGGAACAGGTAGGTGGAAGACAGGGAGGGAGACAAGTCAAGAGAGGAAGTGGCAGTGTCAATACAAGTGTTGCAAACCTCCCTTCATAGGAAGAAGTCACCACAGAAGGAGAATCAGCTTCTGTGCTAAGCTGTTCTAACACAGAGCCGACAAAAGCCAAAGGTTTCTATAGCTACCACACGGCGATTCTGAGAGAGACCAAGCCATTCAATCATCAACCAGCATCAGGTGTGCCTGAGCACACCGGAGGAGGTGCTGGAGGGTCATGCTCCTTTTCAGATCAGCAGTTTAGCCTACGTGCAATCTGGGCTCTGCCCAGAGGGTGTGGAAATGAAGCATCGGGAGAAATTCTTAGAATCACAGAACCTTAGTCCCAAAGGGTCTGCCACAGCAGTACTTTATTGTAGAGAAGCATACAGCCAAAATGGGAATGAGAAAACAACAACTGTTGAGTGCAGAGGACATTTCTGATCTCTGTAGCCTGCAGGTGACCTCGACCAAGAAGCCGGCACTTACCTGGGATGAGAACGGTAACTGCAGCCTGCACCGCTTCCCGGATGATATTGTCCATCGCAAACATCCAGTGGGGTCTAACTAAGTGGTTTCTCAAAATTTTATTTACCTAAAAATCACAAAAATCAATTTCTGGTCCGTTGTACTTCAAAGAAGTATGAGCTCTTACTAATTTGCTCCTACGGTGAGATAAAGTGTTAATCATGCTACTCTGGATTTCTACGCTAAGTTCCTTCTGGACTGAGTCTCCACGCTGGCTGGCCCTGAGCCATGCCTGGGGTCCAGGAGACAGGCACAGTGAGCAGATCTACCTGAACTGGGGCCTCTCTGTTGCTTATCCAACAAACACTTACTAAGCACCTATGAAACCTCAGGTTCTGTGTTGGTGGCTTGGGACACATGGTCTTAGACCTGGAGCAACTCACATCTGTTTGGGGAGACACAAACTGGCAGATGCCACTTGTTCCCAAATCCTATATTTCTGCTCTTCGTGGCCAAATGCAGTTGGCCTGTGCACCTGCTAAAACTTGGGAGTCAGGTGTAAACAGGTGAGCAGAGATGGGGACTGGGGGAGAAGATGGTAATTGAAATCCAGGGTTCTGGCCATGAGCTGCTTCAGTGGGCATCCTGCCTTCTGGCGTGTTTTCTAGGGCCAGAAGGAATACTTACTGCATCCTGAAATCCAAACAGTACCAGGTGAATCTGAGTGATGGACGAGCTGTTCAAGTCCAGGTCCACCTTTAGCTCTGAAATGGTGGATGCTATCGTCACCTTGCACTCCGGGGAGCGGATGAAATGCCTCAGGATCTTAATGATTTTCTTGATGTGGACAGCTGAGAGGCGCAACTCTTCCGAACTCTGATCACAGACACACGTACACACAAATCACGTTTACTGAGTCAGTCAGTCAGGAAGGGCAAATTCGAGAACTGTTGCTACAATCTACATTTAGATTCTCCACTGTGCATGTGCTAAAGGAACTGAGGACCAGGTGATACAGGCTCTCTGTTCCTGAAACTCAGTCTTTCCTGTCACAGGGTTTTGTGGCCTCGTCATCTCCCTGGACCACACGTACTGTCACAACTTCACAACTAAGCCCCTCTAGGGTGGCTCTGTCATCCTGTTTTAACACTTTGCGAGGCTACCCCCTTGAATGGGCCTTGTCAGAAGGGGCAGAGTAGGGCAGTGGTCTCTTCCTAAAAGGCACTTTCCCCATCTTAAATAAGTTAAAACTCCAATATTTTCATCCATAACCTTTCTCCCCGGAGTGGCTGTTCTTCCAGAATCGAGCAAAGTCTGGGAGCCCCTGGGCTTGGTGCTGCCACCTGGCTGATTTCCACCAGGGGGCAGCACTGCCCCGTCCATGCCTAGGTCCCCCCCCCCCCCCCCCCCCGCCGCAGTGTTCTGCAAACTGGTTGCAGCCGAGTCTTTTCTCCCTTAGCATTTTCTCTCGTGGTGATGGAGGAGGGAAGGATGTCGGGAAACACTTATGGCGATTACTGCAACCGTGCAAACGTTCCGAGGTAGCCTCCTCCTACTGCCCCAAGCCTGTACCTGGGCCACATACTCCAGCAGGCTGGTAGCCATGTAGCTCTGCTCCTCCCAAAGGATCTTGCACATGGTGGCACGGCGCTCACTGTCCTTGCGCAGCAGGAACGATCCCAGGTGCCCGTCGCCGGGGTTGACGGTGCTCCGCTCTTCTGAGGCCAAGCTCTCATCTGGAACACTGCGGACAAACACAGGTGACAGACAACCCGTGCCTCATCAGCAGAGCCTCCAAGCTAGGACCTCAAGGAGGAGGGGCTGAGAGGCGACTCTTTTGCAGCCCTGCCCTCAAGGAGATGAAATTGCAGCAGGCGGACTGAGGGAAGAGGGATGGATGTGCAGTGTGTTTTCTAATCCCATGGCACCAGTGTTGGCACAGGGAGGGACAGGGAGATGGGACGGGGAAGAGAGACGAGAGGGGAACCAATGAGCGACCATGACGCCCTCCTCGCACCCTGCTGGCAGCCCACCGCCCTGCTGACCAAGCAAAAAGGCAGCAAAAGCCCGTCACGACCCCCTGGTTTTGACCTGGGAGGGATTTTGCCTCTGGGCATGAGCACTCCTCACAGGCCTACAGCTGACCGTGGGGCTGGCTGTACCTGAGCAGGTCACCGAGCCCTTCCTTGGGCTCACAGGCCTTTTTCAAGAAAGAATGGGACTGGCTGTTTGAGGCCGGGGAAACAGACCTGAATTCGTTGCTGTCCATAGGATCATCCAACACGGGCAGGGACGTGGCAGTGTCCTCGGCACCCTCTGCATGGGGGCAGACGTGGAAGGGCTCAGAGAGGGAGGTGGGGGGAGTCAGAGAAGGAGGGGGAGGCTAAGAGAGGACCCACGCTGGGGCTTGCCAGCCTCTGCTGCTCTAACTCATGCATGTGAACACCCCGGGATCCTGGGGAGACGGAGCTTCTGCTTCAGCGAGTCTGGAACGGGCTGAGGCTCTGCATTTCTTACCAGCCCGCAGGAAAACGCCGACACAGACATGCTCTGCGAGCAAGATGCGGAGGGGCTCTGTCTTGCCCTCTGACTCCATCCACATCAGGGAAAAGTGAACAAATGGCTTCTTTTTCAGGAGCCACTCTTAGGTCACTGCCAGTAGGACTACCACAGCGGGGCCACTTGTCTACAGAGGCCTGCTGGACAGTCGTACGGGCAAACTTCCCTGACACGCCCTTTAATCAATGTCAGAAGCACCCCAGGGGGACAGGCCAGGCTCCAAAAATGAAGCACCAGGCCCTGCAGGTGGGGAAGACACAAAACCCCAGCTAGGCCAGGGCCCCTCTCGCCTTATGTCACAGCACAATCCCCAGAGGAAAGACTTTAACAAATGTGGGGGGGGCACTGGTGGCACCTATGGGGCTCCTGTGCACCTCCATCAGGAAACTGAATGACTGAATGAAGGGTTTGGGTTTTGATAACCCAACACTGCTGCACCCACACCCCTGCAGTCCCCACCTCCCACACCACAAAAATGACAAAAACGGATGCCATTTGGAAAGTTCAGGACTCTGGAGAGCTGGAACCATTTGAGCAGCAGAGGGGCCTGGGGGTCACCCAGCTGTCCCAGTAGACCTCACCTGATGGCTCGGAAGCAATTGGGTTTTTCTTGCCCTTGTTCGCCTGCTTCAAGAACACTTTTCCGAGTAGGTCCGCAGCGGTGCTACGTTTTTGGGGGTTAGGCTCAAAACAGTATAGAATGAAGGATTTGGCTGCCAACGAAAGGTTGCTGGGAATATCAGGGTGGCTCTTAAAGAGCCCCACCTGCATGAGAGAGAGAGAGAGAGAGAGAGAGAGAGAGAGAGAGAGAGAGAGAGAGAGAGATGACTGGTATGAAATTGAGGCCTCAGGCGAATCGAGGTATACATGCCTTCACCACAAAGCTACTATACCTGCCATCCTTCGAGAGGCTGTGGATGGAGCATAATGACAGCTTGAGTGACCCTTACCGTGACCAAGCCCCTGCTGGCCTGTTGGAACTTTGCTTTTCCCAATAGCTTGTGCGGGAAGCAATGCTGGGAGAGGTTCAGAGCCTGGGCCTTAAGAGGCCTTGGGGCTTCTGCTCCAGCTCCCTTGGAACCCTAAGACCACCATACAGGGAGGATGCCAAGGGTGAAGGGCCATGCGGGCGAGGTCCTCTGAGAGCATCCTGCCCCAGCCAAGCCAGCACAGGAGTGGAAGAGCCAAGAGTCGGACCACAGAATTGTGGGAAATAGAGTGACTGTTTTCAGCCGCTTAAGTTTGGGGGTGGCTTATCACACAGAAGATAACTGAGATGAGGCTGGGGCCATAGTCTGCAGCAGGATGCTCTGAACGTGTTCGAAGGCATCTGTGCTCTGTTTCCTGATATACAGGGTCCCCAAAGGATGCCCCACTCACCTCATTGCCTATGCATTCACAGCCCAAATCCCCACCCCCTCCAGCTGCGAACCACATGCAGGCCAAACCTGGAGGCTGGTACCTCATGGCCCATAGCCTCATCCCCATGGGGTACAACAGGCTGAGGGAGGGGCACTGCTCTTTCCTCTTCAGGCTCCTGCCACAATTTCTGCTTCGGCCCTCATTTCTGGCCAATTCACCATTGTCCTGCTAAAGTCTCTCTGTCCCTGTGACCTGGAGGGGAGCAGGAGTTGGGACTGAGTTGTCACATGTCACTGTGACATGACAACACTTCCACAGGTCCTGCTTGTCCATCTTGTATAATTCCTGCATAACTGTGACAATCGGGGGTGGCTCTCCCCTTATGAATTCTCGTCTTAAAGTTCACAGTCTTCCCCACATCTTTCCTGAGCCTACCTAACAAGCCCTGGGTAGAAGCCCTCTGGCTTCCAGATACACCCCATTCCCAGCTCCTTGGCACCCCTGAAGACTGGTCTTGCCTCCCCTGCCCCCTTAAGTGAAATATAGTCGCTGCAGAGAGCAAACCATAAGACTCAGGGACAGGAAAGACTGCTTGAGAGTTTGGGATGGGGGAGGGGCGATGGGGAGCTGCTAGTTAGCGGGCACAAAGTCTCAGTTAAGCCAGATGAACATGCTTGACAGGCCTGCTGTGCAGCATTGTTCCCAGAGTCACCAAGACAGTGCCGTGCACGTAAAAGTTATAGAGGGTAGACATCGTGTTAGGTGTTCTTACCACAACAAAATAAAAATTTTAAACAAATTTTGGCTTTTGAGAACACTGAATGCTAAAGGGAATTCAGCCCCCAAGATCTGCAACGCAGGGCACATTACGGGCGGCACTCCTTACCTGAGGGGTGCGGTCATAAGGAAACTAGGAGGACCAGAGACCAAAAGTCAGGACAAGAACCCAAAGAGGTAAGGGGTGGCTTCTCCCCTGGCTCTCAGAAAGAACATGGATAGCATCCTGGCATCCTGCAAGTACAGCTTTTAAGGGTGTTTTGCTGTTACTCAAAGTGCTAGCTTGCCAGGACGGCTGGATCCAAGTACTACAAACGTGGTGGTTTAAAATGATAGAAATCTCATCTCAAAGCTCTGGAAGCCAAAAGTCTGATATCAAGGGGTCAGTACAGCCGTGCTCTCTCCCCGAAGGCTCCCGGGATCAGTCCTGCCTTTCTTCCTCCCAGCGTCTGGGGGTGGCTGGCCCAGCCTGATGGGCCTTGTCCCGAAGACGCATCACTGCAGTCTCCACCTCCACTCTCACGCGGCGTTCTCTCTGTGTCTCTTCGCAACATCTTCTGTGAATGTCCATCTCTGTGCCCAAACTTCCCTTTTTTATAAGGACATCAGTCTTCTTGGATCACGCCCAGTGTGACTGATCCTAAGTGTGACTTGGTTATCTGTGTAAAGACTCTGTTTCCAAATAAGATCACAATCTGAAGTGCTGGGGGGGGGGTTAGGGCTTCAACACATTTTTTTTAACATATCTTTTCGGGAGGATACAATTCAACCTATAAAAGCCCCTTGAGGGAAAAATCAGTTACTTGTGTTTTGACACTTCCCAGAAGTTTCTTGACATTTTTCTGAAGGATTCTAGAGCCTTGAAATAATTTCTATAGCTTGGCAAAAAGAACACAGGGGACATTGCTTATTTCATAGTAGCTTTCTAGTTTGCAATGAAAACTTATCTTATATGCCATCCAAAAAAATCAATATATTTCAAAGACTGTATAGCTAATTAGCTAACCAGAAACAGGAGGAAGAGAGAGATAAAAATAACTCATGCCTGACTGATGAACTGAGCAAGTTGCAGGCTTCAGACAGGTGTCCTGAGTGTGGCAAAGTTGGCAGCAGACCATAAAGCAAAGAGCCATGGCTCTCGGTGGGCCCTGATGGTTTTCTCAGTACCAGATCCTATTTATTCCAAGGCCTGTGACTGAAGAGGCCCCAGTTGTCTCCATCATGGATAGAAATTAAAGGGCTAGGGAAGGTCACTGCTGTCCTCTAGACTTCTTCACGGTCTTGTTGGGATTGCACTTGCTAACTTGAGATCTTAGCCTTGGAGCTGCCTGACAGCTGTTGGGAGGGTGGAAAACTCTGAGAAACTTCTGCAGGGGCAGGGCCAAGGAGAGCGGCCACAGCACAGCAGGCTGCACTCAGCTCAGGGGCAGAAACCTGCACTTGTGCCTTTGAATTCTTTCTGCCAAAGAGGCTGGACAAAGATATAGGCAGGCTGAGAGGTCACTGGGCCTGGCAGCCAGGCAGGAAGGAAGGAATCACATTCTGGAATCATGTTCAGTCAGGCTGCTTCAACGCACTGTGATCTCATTGTACATAAGCAGTGGCCATTTGGCTTTTTGGGGCCCCCTCTTCCATCTTAGCCTTGGGGTGAATAGAAGGCTTCATGCAAGGTCAGTGTTGGTAATGGACTCTTAGGCTTTAGCCCTCTCCAACTTTTCCAAGTATATACAGAGCCAGAAGCCACAGACCTGACCTTGGACACACAGGGCTGTCCTGGCATCAAGCTTCTGCTGGGGTCACCAGCAAGCAAGTCCTTTCCTAAGGGAACAGTCTCAGAAGTGAAAGCCCTACCCACAGTGGCCAATGGGTTGGGCAGTCCAATGTGGGCCTTGATGTGCATGGGTTGCCCTTCCTGTTAGCTCTGGGAGGGTTTTCAGAATGGCAAAGCAAACATCATCAGATACCCAAAGCCCCTGCGTCTCCCACACCCAGGCAGAATCCATCTTTCCAAAAACAAAGACCCATGTGGCCTTTGTGCACTACCCAGTGTAAGGGCAAATAGATTCAAAATAAGAGGCTTCATTCTCCCTGCTGAAAATAGGAGACACCCTCTCTTTTCTTAGAGCATTATTTTAGAAAACTTGTGAGTTGTCTCTTTGAGATGTATGTCAATGTTTTTAAAAGCTAAATAAGCCTCTTGCCAGGAATGCCTTTCTCAAGGACCTGGAAACCATCTCTTTAAATGTCATCATCGAGGAAGATGGTGGCCCCTACCTCTCAGTTTCTGTGGGAGGGTTAGGACAATGGTCCCCAACCTTTTTGGCACCAGGGACCAGTGGTCCTGTGAGAATCTAATGCCTGATGATCTGAGGTGGAGCTGAGGCTACGATGCTAGCACTGGGGTGCGGCTGCAAATACAGATGAAGCTTCACTCACTGGCCCATCTCTCACCTCCTGCTGTGTGGCCTGGTTCCTGACAGGCCATAGACTTGGGGACCCCTGAGTTAGAAGATCAATCAACTTTAGTGGCGCCTTGCTCTAAAACTACCTCCCGTTTTAAAGATTTGAGGTTACTTTTCCTTTGGGTAAAGCTTAGTAACTAACAAAGATGGTCACTCCAACAAATCTTGAGTGAGCAACTGTGACCAATGCTGCCATCCAGTCCTTGTACCTGAGGACGAGGTAGCATTTCAGAACACAGACAGAAAAGGTTGTACTGCTTGGCTCAATAAAAGGCTGAGAGTTCCTTCTTTGTAATCTCTTAGCGAATTGCTGATGATCACAATCTGATCGAAGGCTTATTCAATAATAAAACTCTCCTTTCTCTTCTACCTTTGTGGAGAGGTTTCTGGATTGGGAGGAGATTTTGATTTTAATTACATTTCCCCGACACCAGCAACTCGAATCACCAAACATCTTACTCTGGACATTGCTGCTGCCTGTGGCTCGCAGAACTCATACGACGGAGGCTTGCCGGTGGCCATCTCAATGACAGTGCAGCCCACAGACCAGATATCAGCTGGGGCACCATACCCATGAGGTCCTCGTTCAATAATCTCAGGTGCCATGTATTGCAGAGTGCCTATTGGAAAAAAAAAAGAAAAAAGACTGTGGGTATCCTCTTGCTTAAAAACTAAGTGGACCAGGAGTAAACAAGTATGTGAACTTTAATTCTCATATGAATGACAGACGGGCTCTGTTCTCGTATATAAATGATGTGGCTGTATCTTTGACCAGAGATATGCGACATGCCTTCCTTTAATACTAACCATGCTGAGAGAAGATTGCACAGCCCTGTGAAGGAGAAATGGGTCCAATTCAATAAGCACACATTAATGCATGCCAGATACAAACACCAAAATGTAAGAAACACAGTGCCTGACCTTTAGGAGCTGCCTAGAGGAGAACACAGACATGATGGTGATGGTGATGATGGTGGTAATGGTGGTGGCAGCAGTGGTGATGGCGAAATGTAGTAAGTGCTATAGCAGAGGTATACATGGGGGCTCCAAGAATATGGATGTGAAGTGCTTGATTCTGCCTGGTTTGAGTCAGGGAAAGCTATGGCTAGATCAGTTTAGGTCTCTGGCAAGTAAATGCCAAGAAAGGATTAGACATGAGAGATTATCGGGGAGAGGTGTATGAAGGATAAAGTGGGAGGGGGCAGGATGGGCAGGGATACCTGTCAGACTACAGTG